>OY288282.1:42551460-43151460 GCA_958450335.1 Hibiscus tridactylites
ATCTTGTTGATTTATCTCAATCTCAGCTGCTGCATAATCCAAGAGTATAGGACAAGTAATAGAAACAAAAGAAGAGCATAAAAACCTTGGCAAGTTACATGAGGTCGGTTGCCATCTAAAGTTTTGGTAGAGATGGTCGGGTCGACCATTGTTTCGGCAATTGAATTCCAGATGAATGAAAGGGCAATCACTTGAATTGTAAAGAGGATACGAAGCATCATACACCCATTTTCCTTTGTAAATATCACATTTGCTTCCAACTCCATCAACTTGTTGGCACAATCCAATGAGAAACAAGAACAACGATGTTGCAAATAATGCTGATGGACCCATATAAAAAGAGATGGTCATCCTGGAAAACCACGAAAAAAGCTATGTGAATTGGATTTTGCTTCATTGTTCATGTTTTTATAGAGGGGAACGTTCACGTACGAGAAACAAAACAATTGGAGTTAACATGAAAAATATAAAAGAATGTTGGGTCTTATCCCTTCCATGCTTTGAGCTGAGTTGAAATTAAGAAAGAAAACGTGTGAACCAAATGTAGAAATCAAATTTCAAGCACATGATTTTACACCGAATATACAATTAAAGTATTTCAAGTTGAGATCACAAAGAATCAATTAACGTAAATCATCAGTTCCATGCTTCAAGCAAATTTAATGCAACTTAATTAGTTTTCTATCCATGAAAGTGTCAGGTTGATTGTGAATAAAGGCTCTCGTTATGACAGAAGTATATATTATGCAATCAATCGTAAGTCAATTTTACCTGCAAGATTTAGGTGTAATGGCAAAGTATATTACTCTACTAAAGAGAGAATTTAAGTTCGAACTTTGGAGACGACAACCATAAATGAACTTGTATTACACCAAAAAAAAAATAAGTTTATTTAATCATCATTAAATTTTTTAATATAATCATCATTAATTTTTTAAATATAATCATCATTAAATTTTAAATGGAATGAAAAATGAAAAAATATTTTTAAGATGTATTTATATTCAAATTTCAATTCTATTAAAATAAATTTTCTATTTGAGGTTTTACATTTTTTTTTGAAAAAAAAAAAGTTATTCCCATCATATGACCTCATCAATTCTTCTCTAAGTTCGAATAATTGTAAAAAAAAAAACTTGATGCTTATACTAACATGTGTTTTGTTAATATATTAGGGGTTATAATAGGAATAGAAATCTTATGTTCCTTTTCGGTGTTCCTATTTATGCATCTACAGTAAAAAAAATAGGTTTAGCGTTTAGGGAATTAGATGTAGGATTTATTTTTAAGGTTTATGGTTTAAGATTTAGAATTTAGGGTTATGACTTAGAATTTAATTTTTTAGTGTTAGGACATAGAAAGGGCCACCAAAAAGGGTAAAGGATTTTTGTTCGTATAATAGAAACTAAATATTTCAATATTTTTTTTGAATCTTGAAACGATATTGAATTTTATTGAAACAAAAGAAAGAACAACATTAACAATGCAATCAATCAAAGAGAGAATTTTAAGAACTATATCCACCAAAAAACTCAAACATATAAATAAAATGAAAAAAATTCAAAGGCGCAATAATAGCCGAAGCCTTCTTTTAAATCGGACGCTTATTATCTAAAAAAACTCAGTAATCTTTAACAATACTCTCTTGTCTCTATCCCACTACACGCTTCAAAGATGTTGGAGTGGCGAGCAAACAAAAACAAACTTACAGGCTGCTTCGTAAAACATATCTGAATACATCGACAAACAATCACAAAAAAAATTTAACCACTGAAGGTCACCGACAATCGCAAATCATATATGTGCGACATAAAAATATCTACACAATAGTAAATTTACCGCATAAATAAACGAACAACGTATCACAAGATATAAAAAATGTGCAACAAGAGCATAATAATGTGTGACCACAAGAGGACAAATACTTTCAAATCAATAAGAAGATAGATGTTTGCCTATACGGTGCTAAAAAAGTCTAACGTGATGATTAACATTAAGTTCTTTTTTTTAATTATTAGATCAAGAAAAATATTTTCTTACTATAATATATAAAGGAGGTATCTCCTTATACTTAGGGAGTGCATGTGTTTTAAACTAATAATCCCGAAGTATATCTCAAGGTATATGTAGGAAAAGTAATAGAGTAAAAGAACAACCGTCGAAAGTTGGGTAATTCCTCCTTTCGTCTCTCAATCCTCCTTTTTCTCTTCTATGTACTCGATTCCGCATAAGTCTTGCTCGGTTTTGGTCTCTGTAGTGAAAATTATTAGAATATGGGCGTTAATAATTCAAGAAAAATAATAATAATAATCAATAAAAAATAAATACTATAAAATTATTATTACATCGAATAGAACAAATTAATTATAAAAATATTCGAAATATAAATCAAATATTAGAACATTATATTAAAATTGTTTACTTGTATTCGGGCAGCAATTTGGATGAACATATTTGTTGAGGCATGTAATATCACAGTTTTCTTAAGACAAATTCGTCCGCTCCTATGGTGCTTTAGAAACGTTGAACGTACATACCCAGAATACACAATAGAATGATCAACTGCAGTAGCATAGATGCAGAAATCACGAACTGGAAGCTTGTCTTCTTCTATCACTGTGAAAAATGACAAACAAATGCAAGATGAGTTTAAAGAAACTGGAGAGAGTTGAGAGAAAAAGCTCTTCACTTGCAACGTTAGTTGTGAGTTTTTCTTGTGTTGTTATTGTTGTGAATTCTCTTCTTGTTGAAGCATCCTTTTATATGCGAGTAAAGGGCTAATCACAATTGAAATCAAATTCAAAATTCAAAAAAAATAATTTATCTGATAAAATCTAGCCAAATATACATTATTCAGATTAACAAAATTTATTTTGAATTTGCAATACTTATATTCTGTCTGAGTGTACATATATATAATTTGAATCCAAATAAATAAATAAACCCAAAACAAAAATAAAAAGTTCATAAAGGTCCAATTTGTCTTTAAGTGTCCATTTACAAAACTCGTTTAATTACAAAGCCCAAATTTTTTACAACCCATATCTGATAAAACCCCAAACAAACACAAAACACATCATCCCAATTCTCGCCCAAATCGATCGTTGTGCTTCTTTGCCCCGCTCGAAAATGCCACATGGCATTCCACGATTGGTCCATCCTATTTTCACGTAGATCGGTCCCCAACTGAACCCAGCTGTCTCTGTTGACGTCAACGTGACGCCACGCTCCATTACCGAATATAAATAAGGAGAGAGAAATAATGATTAATCAATTATTGCGCAATCATTACTGGTAATAATTAAAAAGAGAGAGAAAGGGGAGATGAAAGATTACCTGAAACTGAAAAGTCGCGCCATTCACCGAAGAAGATGACTAGAGCCATCGCTACATCGCTGGGATACATCAGAAGGTAATATTTTCTCTCTTCTCTTTGCATTCATGCATTAAAAACACAAATAGATTAGATTTAAATCCTAAAATTAAGAAAATAGTAACTAAACAAACTAAAACCTAGATCTAAGAAAATTAAAATAAAATCTGAAGCTTATCTGAGATTTGTAGAGCTCTTATCGACGTTTGTGAAGCTTCAGAGCTTTCGGTGGAGTCCAAGAAGGTAGTTTTAGGGTTGGGTTTTCAGGTAATTAGTTTAGAACTGGGCGAAGGGGGTCGATTTTGATGAATCTGGGACTAGTTTAGGGTTTAGGCTTAAAAAGGAGAAAAAGATTTTTCGGCGGTGGAGGACGGTGGCCGAAAATCGCCTTGTGGCGGTGATTGGTCACTGGAGTTAGGGAAGGGATTATCGGAGTTGCAGGTTAGTCAGAAAAGGTGATCAAAAAATACAGGCTGGTCAAAGAAGATGATTGAAGAAGTTCTAGTCATTGGAAAAAGGTTAAGGATAACCGGAGACGACTACCTGTAACTGACGTCGCCTCTGGCGGTCGGGAAACATATCGAGAAAGGTTAGGACGATGATTGAAGATCAAATAGGTTAAAAATGAGAAGTTCATGTGGTGTTCTTGAGTTTTTTTTTTGGGGAATTTGATCTTCAGGAATAGAAAACAGATGGGGTTTTAGGGTTTATGGGAATTAAACTCGAAAAAAATGATGGACTAAGGATGATTTCAGATGAAATGGTGGTTTGATCGAAAACATAAGAGAAATTTCGGTTTGGAAGTGTACAAGTGCAGAGAATTTAGAGAGAGAGGGAGTGAGGGGAGAGAGAGTAGTTTTGAAAAAATGACCAAGTTGACCCAGTATTAGCCCTTATATGGGCGAGTTGGTATGGCACCGTTTTGGTGCCAGGTCGCGAAGAGGATCCACGCTCTTTTGAGTGGACCCGGATACGGATCCATAACCTGGTCGAGTTGGGCTGGGATTTTTGCGCCGAATCTAAATGGGTTTGGGTTGGTTTTTTAAGGGAAATTTGAAGAGAACACTTACGAGGAGATGTGCAAAACAAAGAAAGGGAGACGTGATTTGATTTATAGCAATTTCACGATAAAACAAAGGGTTAAAAACACATATATTATACAAGGATAATTTGGTCCAAGTTGGTCAAGAATTGTCAAATACCTAAGAATATGAAGGGAATCACATTCTCACCATTTAATGAAAAAAAACTATCACTGTTGGGAATTTTATATTACCCCATGATGGAAATCCTCTCAAGCCAAATGCGAGTATGTGATTCTGAAAAAGAATATTACCTCTGGTAATAATGTTTTCCATGAACCAAATACCCCATAAGGGTGTCTTTCCAAAAACTATGCTAAATGGAATATTATACCTTCTTAATTTATCCAACCTAATTTGACCTTAAAATCCAATATGAACTCAAAAACTAAATTAGTTTTATACATTTTTATATCTTTTTGTATGATTAATATTTTAAAAAAACTTACCATTTAGTTTAGAAATATAATTATTTTTCATGTATGCAAAATTTCATGTATATTCGATATCTATATCTTATACTCCCTCTGTCCCATGAAGATTGTCCTTTATTGACCTTTTTGGGTCAAATATTTTTTTATCTTTGACTCATGATTATTTAAAATTTATTATTGATAAAAATATGAAAAAATCTATTTTAAAAACTTCTAATCAAGTAGATTTTAAATATATATTTTATACAATTTGATTATTAAAATATTTAATATAATTATAGTCAAAGTTTAAAAATTCTGACTTTCAAAAAGTTAATAGGGACAATATCTGTGGGACGGAAGAAATGTTTCTTTTAACATATACATTTTATAGTACTACATTTGTAAACTAAAGAAATGAAAACAAGGAGAATCATTTGAATGAAAGAAAACAAAAGGCCTAACGTGAATCCTAATTCAATTTCGGATGGCAAGCTTACTAGCCGACCATCAGAATCGGTGATCTAACTAAATATTCTTCATTCTGTTGAGTGCTTGAGATCTCCCTTCTCCTCTGATCATCAACGAGTGGCTAAGAAAGTGAAGGATATTGCAGCTATGGAGGGAGTGAAGGTGTTTTTGTAATTAGAGTGGTTGATGATGATATTGTTATGATAGAGGGAGTGGAAGTTATAGTGAGGATGTGAGTATTGCTAAGGACGGTGCCAATACTGCACCGCCTATGGCTACGTCTGAATGGAAGCAATTATGTGCGGACATGGTTGTAGGGAAGAATCAAAACATGGGACAGTCGATTGATGATGTTAACATGGAATTCAAGGAAGAGGATTGTGTTATTGATCAGAGTGGGGTTTTTTACTATTAGATTCTTTGATATAGTGCATGATTTGATTTATCAAAGCATGCAAAAATCAATAAATGTACGTCTTCTTGGTAGAATGATCAGATACAAGACTTATAACACCCTGATCTCAATTCGAAGTGCTACATCCGGGTCACCCAAAGTCCAACTCAAAAATTTATATTTGAAAACCATAAGTCATTGAAACATTCAAATCCTTCATAATCTCGTGTAATTAAATAATATTGTAACAAGTTTACAGAATAGGAGCTCCAAAAATGTAATACACCGTAAATAAAAATAGTATTTCAAAAAGAGTTACAAACGCTACTCTCCTAAGGTCCTATGAATACAATAGCCCAAGTCTAAATAACAAATATTGTACTCTGAGGCGAGGAAGTTCTGGAAAAATCCCTCGATGATGTGTTCCTCAATCATGATCAACCTACTAACCTGTGAACAAAAACACTGATTCTGAACGCTGAGATTACAAAGCTCATTGGTACATTTCTACTCTACCACATTTCATGATTATCATAAAATAAGCATGCAAGGTAATTATAGTCTATAGAGCACAAATAAGTGTTCATTATATGTGAGTCATCATCTGTAGCATCTATAACAACATACATGATTTAATATCCATACAATGGTAAAAAAAACTTGTCTAGCCCGGGATCACCTAGCATCAAGCTAATCACGCATGTACTCGGGATCACCTAGCATCGAGTACTACTCACAAGTATTCAGGATCACCTAGCATCGAATACTGTATCATGTCACACACCCGGGATCACCTAGACATCATGCGATGCTTATCATATACCTGAGATCACCTAACATCGAGATGTAAGTGCCACTAGGGATCACCAAGCATCGAGTGCATGGAAGAAGAACACAAATATTGTAGCATGTACCTTTGGGTATCAGGGTCCCATCAATCAAGTGACTCAACAAGTCAAATACCATCACATACCAACACTTTACACTACCATCACTTTACACTACCGAGATGTTACACATTATAAGAGAGGGTACTTAGTTGTTTTCATCTTTAGATTTATACTTATCAACCACTAACGTGCGCACACGGAACATAAAGACATCATGATGCCAAGGATCCTTTAGGGCACCTATTAGCAATAAGTCATCCTTTTACAACAACCGAGTTATTTCACATTATGGAAATATACAAGCTCAGAAGTTCATTTATTAGGTTAATTATGTCATGGGGTGTCATAGGCTAGGTGTTGGGCTATAAACTATA
This sequence comes from Hibiscus tridactylites, assembly GCA_958450335.1. NCBI lineage: Eukaryota > Viridiplantae > Streptophyta > Magnoliopsida > Malvales > Malvaceae > Hibiscus > Hibiscus tridactylites. Next base: position 42,558,458 of record OY288282.1, read on the forward strand.
ATTTTATGAGCCGTCTAGCTCAAACTCAACATTTTTTTGACAGATTGCCCAACGAGTATCGGTACTGCAACACGTATACAGGTACGGTACACCAGGGTACTGGTACTTCCATACGCGTACCAATATGAGGTGTCTTACAATGATGAATGAGGGTTATCAGGTACCAGCACCCGAACATGAGCATTGGTACGGTACCCCCAGTATCGATACGTCTCTTGCATACCGATACGAATTTAGCTCACTGGAATTTTAGAAACCTTTGGGTATCGGTACAGGTTGACCCATACCAGTACGGCCTTGAATAGCATATCAGTACATGTTGAATTCTGTATCGGTACACCCTTCACAGTTCATCCTTGTTCTGTAACTCAAACAAGGGCTACCGGTACGAATACCTTGTGTATCGGTACCGAAGCCCAGAAAACACATTCTAAGGCTCGGTTTTCAACCAAAAATCGTCTCTAAGGACCCCCACTTCAACCCAAATGGTTTCTTAAATTTACTAGGATATTTATGAGCATATTAGAGTTATCTAACTGCATATTCATCATCAAAATAATTTCATTGATTTCCCAAGACATGCTTCATCCATTCAACACCCATAAAGACTATAATTCAAGAAAAGCATCAATTTATGATCTTCAAGAAATATTGGAGCATGAGATGTACTAACCTTTTGCAAGAAATCCCAGATTTAAGCTCCCTTATGATACTCCTTCATCTTCCTTCCTTGACTCAAGTTTGAAGAAACCCCAAATCACCTCCTCTTTTCACACCAACAAGAAAAATGAATCCAAACTTGAACTAAGTACTATGGAATAACTCACCACACATTTACAACTTTAAAAAATAAAGGAAAGACTCCATCAAAATCTCCCAAAGCTTCAAACTTCCCAAACCCCATAAATGGAAACCTTACCTTTTCATCACAAGAATACACTTTTATTGAAGCCCTTGGAGAGGAGATTAAGGATATGAAAACTTTGGAGTAGAAAGCTTGAATTTTTAGTGTGGAGCAAACAAGTTTAAAATGAGGAAAGAAGAGTGTGTAGGAAGAATGAGAAAGTGAAGAAGCAAGGGTGATGTCATTTTATTCCCCTTTTCCTTACATGAACAACCAAAAAAAATGGGTGACGGAGGATACTATCATTATGGAATACTATCATTATGACAACCTTAAGGTAATTAGCAAGTTATTGATCTAGAGAATAATTACTTTTTGTTTAAATTTGACAATGAGGATGATTACATCAAGGTTTTGACGGAGGATCCCATGGACTATTTTCGAGAGTTATCTTACAGTTCAATTGTGGAGGAGATCTTTCTCCACTACTGAGAAGCATCCATTGAATGTTATTGTTTGGATATAGTTGCCGAGTCTCCCTTACAGATACTATACTAAAACTCTATTTCTCCTTATTGCTAATGTAGTTGGGAAGTCGTGACAATTGACTATAACACGTTAGCTGGAGCGTGAGCACGATTTGATAGAGTAGTTGTAATGGTAGACCCTAGCAAACCATAGCTTGCATGTATTGATATTGATGGGTTTGTTCAGAAGTTGGAATACGACGGTTTACAACAAGTTTTCTTCTAGTGTGGTGGTTTTGAGAACTCGAAGGAATTGTGAGAAGGTTGGAACTGGTCAGGAGGTGAAGCAGAATGGAGGAAACCCAATGACTCACAAATGAAAGGTTCCTCTTCTAGGAGTGGGGAACCAGATATGTACAGTCTTTGGATGATGGTTGAGAATAGATGTAAGCAGTCACGAAGGGTCAATACTATGACCATATTGGATGAGGTAAATCGAAACAATACAACTGGTTCTCGTTTTCGGGCATTGCAAATTTCGTAGCAGTTTAAAGAATAACTAGTAAATGGTAATCCTTTGGTTGGTAATACCTCTACTAAGAATAATAATAATAATAATAATAAAAGTAAGGGTAAGAAAGTGATTGCTTCCAACACCTCTATGATGAAGACCCTGATTTTGCAAGGGGTTTTAGTTCCTTCCAGTTCAAACACAGACGGGATCATTCCCTCATCTGATCTGGGATGAGTGAATGTAGTTTCGTGTTGGTCAGGAGGTACCGCTGTTGAAGAATGATAACAATAGCGGTCGTGCAAGTAATTCTTTTAAGGTGGCAAACAAGAAGAGTTTGATGGTTAAGAGCAGGCTAAATTTCGTATTCAATTACATCGGATGCTCTCGGAATGGGTCCAGTCTATGTCCAATAACCTTGAAGCCTTAGTTCCTTTGCTAAAATCTGATGGGTTACCTACTCTGATTGGTGGTAATGAGAAGCGATGGTAGGACAACAAATTATTGAGCGTTCTGTTCATCATACCTATAACATGGATTTTAATATGAACAACATTGTTGATGTTGTGGTTTAGAAGAAAGCAAGCTTGGGCACGTCCCCATAAGGTTTCTTTATCATTCTCTTTATTTTGTTAATGATGTATATGTTCTGGAATTGACAGGGCATGACTAGCTCGGAGTTTTGAAGGTTTTTATAATAAATTTCGTTAGGAGTAGCAAATTGGAGATTGTGGCTTTGATGGAAACATACGTTAGTGAAAGGTCTATTGATAGAGTTTGAAAAGTAGTTTTCAAAACTACTTTTCAACAGTTAGTTTGAAAATCACTTTTTTCACCGCATTTTTTAAAAGTAACCGCAAACTAAGCGTTAGTGAAAGGTCTATTGATAGAGCTATTAGAAAATTAGGGTTCCTTAATTCTTTTGAAATTGAAGTCAAGGGTTTAGCAGGGAAATTTGGCTCTTCTGGAATAATGGAATTGATGTATAGGTTTTACAAGTTTCCAACCAATTTATCCATGGGTGTTGTAAGCATCAAGAGGATTCTAAATGTCTTTTTCTCATGGTTGTTTACACGAGTCCTCATGTGATGAAACGTAAACACTTGTGGGGCCATATTAAGCATATAGATCTGGGACAAGAGGAAGCTTGGCTATTGGGGGTGACTTCAACTCCATCTTGAAACATAGGAGCGAAGAAGAGGAAGAGCGAAGAAGGGGATCACACTCTACTATGAAACATAGGAGCGTTGTCCCAAGTTGTTATTGATTCGAGCTTTCCCATTTCGTGACATTTATGGTTGAGGGAGATGGTAATTGTCTCTTGCAGGAATTCAGCCACCTATTGTCGAATCACATACTTGTACATATTATAGTTATTAAACTTTGTTGATACTTCAGCGTGAAAATAGGGAACCGATAGAGAATTTTTGGTTAAATCTTCTCATAAGGTTTGAATGGATTCTGATTCTTTTGCAGGCCAACATGTCTGGAGCTTGGTTGCTAAATTCTTGAGGACCGCAACGCATTAAAATATTTTTGTGGTTAGTCTGATGTGGGCGAATATTGACTAATAGTGAACGTTCTTAGAGGCATCTAATTAATGATGGAAGTTTCACTGCATGCGAGTACTCGAGGATGAAAATCGTCTGCCCTAAATTTTGTTTTTTTTGTGCCTCCACTTTAAAAAAAGTGGATTTAAAGTTTATAGTTTAAGATTTAATGTTAGAGTTGTGATTAGGGTATAGAGAATTAGAAATATTGTGTATTTTTTAGAATTTAAGGTTTAAAATGCGAAAATTAGGGTTAAAATTTATAATTTAATTTTAAATAATTTTTAATGTGAGGCATACAAAGAGGTATGATTAGGGGTAGAGGATTTTTACCCCTCTAGAAGATATCAATCATGTTATGAGGCAATTCTCGATGGCTCTATTGACTTGGTTGCTACTGGTGAAGGTATAGAAATTGATGGAATTTCTTTCCTTGAATATTAAGTCTTGGATAAAACTCAATTTGGAAAAATACATGTTATTTCACAAACTCCGATGATGTTTGGGATTTATTATTTGGTATGAATTTATGGAACTTACAGTTGTGTTAAAATAAGTGTCTTTTAGCCTTCCGATGTTAGTGGCATTTAGGTGATTGGCACTGCTCACAGGGCTAAAGATGTAGTTGTCCATGCCATCGCTGCTTGGGATGTAAAAATAGGTAATCGGATGAGTTTCATGTAGACCTGGCAAACCCGATTCGAGACCCGATTTTAACCCGAACATGATGATCCGAAGTTGATCCGAAATCTGAAATAAACCGAACTGAACCGAAACCGACCCGAAATTTTTTGTTGAACTGAAATGGACCCGAACAATTTGACCTGAACCGAATGGACCCGAACCGAAAGCTGAATCGAATATCGACCCGATTTTAACCCGAAAATTATGGTAAAATAAATGAATAATTTGTTTTTAACATTATCTATTTTTAACAATATAATAAATAATAAAATAAAATATGTTTTATTATCTTTTTGTACTATATCATGGAAGAGACCATTGCTCTTGTCAAAGTTGTATAATAACATTTTATGTAATTTTGGCTAAAAATTAAATCGTAGAAATTAAAATGAACAAAAATATCATTATATTAAATTAATAGACTAAATTACAAAGATTAGTTAATTTCGACTAAAAGTAAATTTTTAGAGACTAAATATCACTACGGGGAGGGGATTTCTATATACGAAGTCTAAATTGTGGGGATACTTGTGACTAAATTAAATTAAACTAAAACTTAAAGTTTAATATTAGTACTAAAATGTAACATTTTAAATGCAACATGACCTAAAAAGTAATTAATCTCTAGCTTAAAAAATTGGTGGCTTATTTCCCTCCAAAATTTTGTATTTTTCCTCTCTATTTTTACCAATTGTCTTTTATTTTTCTTTTTTTTTCAATTTAGCTTAAAAAATTGGTGGCTTATTTCCCTCCAAAATTTTGTATTTTCCCTCTCTATTTTTATCAATTTTCTTTTTCTTTTTCTTTTTCTTTTTTTCAATCTAGCTTAAAAAATTGGTGGCTTATTTCCCTCCAAAATTTTGTCTTTTCCCTCTCTATTTTTACCAATTGTCGTTCTCTTTTTCTTTTTTTAATTTAATTGAGTTTCAATTTAGATTAATTTAATTGAAATTTCACATTTATTTTTAGAATTATTTTAATTTTATCTGTGATTTATGCTTCAAGATTTTAGTTAGCTCAATTAGATCATAAGTTTAATAAATTAATTCATTTCAGACATTATTATTATTATTATTATTGTTGTTGTTGTTGTTGTTGTTGTTATTATTATATAATAAACTTTGATTTAATATAATTATACATAAAATTTTGATATGGATACATAAAGCTTTGATTTAAATATTTAATCAAATTTAAATGCATAGATTAACAAGTTGAGTGAGAATTAATTTCATACACCAATAACTCTAAACTAAACCATAAATATTAAACCTCAAACCCTAAACCCAACTCAAACTGAATTGACCCGAAAATTAAAATGTTGACCCGACCCGAACGACCCAATTTTGAACCTAACCGAAAGCGACCTGAACGACCCGAACCGAAAGTGACCGATCTGATATTGACCTGACCAAAAAACAACCAATATGATTTTGACCCGATCCAATAATCGAACTGAATCCGTCTCATCACAGACCCGAATTAGACCCGAAACGACCCGACCCGAAACGAACCGACCCGAACCCGAACCGTACGACCCGATTGCCACCTCTAGTTTCAAGTCAGGTTCTATCAGGTCGGGTCAAATTGGAAACAGGTCATTTCAGGTCGTTTTTTGTTTTGACTCGATCCGGGTCGGGTGCATGTCAGTTTCGGGTCGGGTCAAAACAGTTAATTGACGGGTTAATTCGGGTTTGGGTAGACTTTAGGTCGGGTTCATTTCATATCGAGTTCGTTTCAGATCGTGTTCATTTCAGGTCGGGTTAATTCGGGTTTTGAATTCGTATTAAGTTTGAGTTTGGTACAAATAGTCGATAGACTTTGGGTCGGTCATCAAGTTTGAGCTAATTAATCAACGCCTTTCACGAACATGAACATGAATCACATTAAAAATAAATATTAGGCAATAGAACGAACGAAAATATCATCAAATGATTCATTTCTAAAATATTAGAGTTAATTAAAAAATTATAAATTAAAAAAGCTCATTTTTGTGAAAAATAAAATTTTAGGGACTAACATGAATAAAAATATCATCATATTAAAAACCCTTGACTAAATTACAAAAAAAAAGAATAGGTGTCAATTTGGAATAAAAAAATTTGTAGGGACTACAATGAACAAAGATGTTAAATTAAATTTATAAACATTGGACTAAATTACCAACAAAAAAAGGATATGGGTCAATTTGGAATAAAAATAAAGTTTTAGGGACTATAATGAAAAAAGATATTAAATTAAAATTATAAACATCAGACTAAATTACAAACAAAAAAAGAATAGAGGTCAATTTGGAATAAAAATAAATTTTTAGGGACTATAATGAACAAAGATATTAAATTAAAATTATAAACATTTGACTAAATTACAAACAAAAAAGAATAGGGGTCAATTTGGAATAAAAATAAATTTTAGGGACTATAATTAACAAAGATATTAAATTAAAATTATAAATATTGGATTAAATTATAAACAAAAAAAAGAATAGGGGTCAATTTGGAATAAAAATAAAGTTGTAGGGACTATAATGAACAAAGATATTAAATTAAAATTATAATCATTGGACTAAATTAAAAACAAAAAAAATAATAGGGTTCAATTTGGAATAAAAATAAATTTTTAGGGACTATAATGAACAAAGATATTAAATTAAAATTATAAACATTAGACTAAATTACAAACAAAAAAGAATATGGGTCAATTTGGAATAAAAATAAAGTTTAAGGGACTATAATGAACAAAGATATTAAATTAAAATTATAAACATTGGACTAAATTACAAAAAAAATATGTGTTAATTTGGATTACAAATAAAGTTTTAAGGACTATAATGAACAAAAATATTAAATTAAAATTATAAATAATGAACTAAATTACAAACAAAAAAAAAGAATAGGGGTCTGTGTGTGTATTAAATTAAAATTATAAATATTAGACTAAATTACAAACAAAAAAAGATTAAGGGTGTGCTCGCGCGTACATGTATTAATATATATATATACATTTATACATATATATTTACATTAATATATATATATATATATATTAATGCATTTATAAATACATTAATACATATATATATACACATTAATATATATATATATATATACATTAATACATATATATTCATTAATATATATTTATATTAATACATATATATATACATTGATGCATATATATATATATATTAATACATATATATGTAGTATGTATGTATTAGTGTTTAGGGTTTAGAATGTAAATTTTAGTATGTATATGTATATATATATATGTTTGTGTATTAGGGTTTAGAATGTAAATTTTAGTATGTTTATGTATATATATGTATGTGTATTAGGGTTTAGGGTTTAATATGTATTAATACATATATGCATATGTGTATATATATATATTAATACATATATATGTAGTATGTACGTATAATGTATTAAGGTTTAGGGTTTAGAATGTAAGTTTTAGAATGTATATGAATACGTATGTATGTGTATTAAGGTTTAAAATGTAACTTTTATTCGTGGTTGGCAAGGGCTGGTGTGTGTGCGCGCAGGGGCGGAACATTAGGGGGGTTTAAGGGGGTAAGGTCCCCCAATTTTTTTCATTAGGAATAAGATAGAATTTTTTTAGAAAAAAGGTAAAATTACATTAACAATCCCTCTAAAATTTTCAAAATTTTAGTTTGGCCCCCTCAAAATTTTTAATTTTATTTTGGTCTCCTTTATAAATTTTTAGTTTTTTTAAATTTCATTTTGATCCCCTTTATAAATTTTTAGTTCTGCCCATGCGCGCGCGCTTACGTGGAATTTAAAGGGGGGTTGTTGCTGCTATTGTTTCCTTAAAGGTACAGTACGTGGGCATAAATGAAGGGAAAATGGGGGATTTAAAGCAATTCGTAAGGGATTAAGATGGTGGTTGGCAATAGCATGAAGAGAAGGGGGAAATGGAAGTTGGCATTAATAAAATTTGTATAATATGGTTTATACATGAGATGCTCTTTAAGCTTTATTAATATATTGTAACACCCCGGTTTTAGGCCCCGAGAGTTATCGGTTTTGATCTAAGATTAGTTTCGGGTTAAATTTAAATTAAAGAGCTGATTTTTATGAAAGTCCTTGTTATTTACGATTGTGTCATTAATGAAATTTTAAGAGGGTTTTGAATATCAAAACCACTCATCTTCTTCCAAAAACCCTATTCTCTCATTTTATCCCTTTCCTCCATTGAAGATTTTTGAAGGTAAAACCTCTTTTTCTTTTCCTTGTTTTACTTAAATTTAACTTAAATTAAAGTTGTATTTGCAAAAACCCATTGATTCTCAACCTTGAAATTTCAAGATTTCTGAAAAGTGTGGATTTTGGGTGAAATCCCGTATGGGTCTTTTAGGGCAGTGTTTTGGGGGTGTTTTTAAAGCTTATTTTTTAAGTCATAACATATTAAAAATGTTGCTTAATTATAGTATACCCGAAACTAGTCTTGGGGGTGGATTTTAGAAGTGAAATAAGTGAGTTTTTGGCTTGATTTCGTGGTGAAAAGAGGGCTGGAGGTATGTGGACATTGGATAGGTGTTTTAGATGTTATTTGATGATTTTTGAGTGGTGATAGTGATGATTTGATTGGATTCCCGAAACTACTGCTGTAGATGATTTTTAGGAGTGGAAAATAAGAGTTTTAAGGTGTTTATGTGGGGGAAATGAAGGGATGATGATTGTACAACCTTAGGGTGATGTTTTGGACATGTTTTGAAGTGTTTTAAGTGTTTAAATTGAGGGGTAATGGCTGGGTTTTGCTGGAGTACGAAAATGAGATTATTTGGGAGGATTTCAGGTTTGAATTGTTGAGAAAATATTGTGGAATTGTGAGCTGATGTATAACAGTAAATTTGTGGTTGATTAAGAGGTTACTACATTGTATTTTATAGGTTAGAAACAACAGATTTGGCGTTGAGTGGTTCAGACACGGTCCCGGGAAGTTCAGAAGCTTGAAACGACTTTGTGGATTGCATTGGTGTGCGAATGGTGAGTGGAAATGTTTTGAACTTGATTTGATTTCAAAAAGGGTTCTTGGGGGTTTGGGTGGAGCCTTGAGGGCTAACCTAAACCCAAGTGTAAGTTCACTAATTTTACCTTGTTTGTTAAGTGTTGGTGTATGGACAATTGTTGTGATATTGTGTGAATTGTGGATTGCTTGTACTCTATATTTAATGTTGTTGTGTAGTCGTTGTTGGTGCCGAACCTCACGTGATGGTTGTCGTTGCTACGGTGATGTGTGGTCCCACCGGTAGTAACTAGTCGGAGACTACGGTGATGTGTGGTCCCACCGGTAGTGACTAGTAGATGAGTACGGTGATGAGTGGTCCCATCGGAAAACTACTAGTCGAGCGGTGATGTGTGGTCCCACCGTGTTTTGGTTATGCATGTGCACACCATGTAATTGTGACGATTGTGTCTCCTTTCATACCTTAAAATGGTTTGCTTTTCAACTAAGATTTATGTTTTGAAAACTGCATTGTTGATGTGTTTTTAGAGCTCCGCTCACTAAGCTTTATGCTTACGCTCTCATTTTTCGACAATGCAGATCATTAGCGGGGATTTAGCAAGGTGCAAGGAAAGGGCGTCAAAGCGTGTGGTAGTTGCTCAAGTATGGTTTGGTAAATAATGTAGTAGTTTAGCAATGTGAAATGCTACGTGTTTTAGGAGCGTATATCTAGACTCTTTTGTGTTGGCTTTATGTTTTTAATGCTTTGTGTTGATGGATTTGTAAACCATGTTCTTTGAGATGCCTATGCTTTTGTGTTGATGTTTGTAAGCTAAGTGTTTATGTTGATGCCTAAGTGTTTTGTATTTGAAGGTTTCTAACCATGTCTTATGAATGCTTATGTTTTTGTTGAAGGAATGTAAACCTTGATGGTGCATTGCTTAGGTGAACATATGTTTTTTTTGGCTAAATGGTTTTGCTAAGCATGTTTTATTGCCTTATATATATATATATATATATATATATATATCATGTTTGATGGGTTGATGTTTTGGCATGTGTTGGAAGGATATAAATGTATGTCTTTTGCTTGCCTTGAATGTTTAAGTGTTCTGTTTCAAGGGCATGTGACCCTTGTTATGCAATGTCTAGGTAGGTGTTTGTTTTTCTATGAATGAAGTGGTTTAGTACGCATGCTTATATGCAAGTTCCTATCTAAATGTTTATCTTGTTTTGGTTAACTTGATTGTTGGTTAGGTAGCATTGTATGCTTAGCTTTGGTTAGCCTTGGATGTATGTTCTTTTGAATGGATGGTCTTGAATGTATGTTAAGTGTTGATCATGCTTGAAGTAGGGTGAAATACCTCTAGAATTCGTGTATGCATATTGTATCTTGTTTCTTGTTGTTTGAGGCATGTTAGGAACTTTTGGAGATGCAGAAACTGATTTTAGGAACACACAGACTGCAGGCGTTTCGGAACGGGTGAAGTGGTTTCGAAACGGGTGTGGTTTCAGGGATGCCCGTATTGGAACATGTTTCGGTACGGTTTGACACTGTGAGCCCCTATTCGGATACGCGTACCGAAACGGTTTTGCTACTGTGAAGACCTGTTCCGGATCGTGTTTCGGAACGCTTAGGCGAAATGGAACCCTGTACCGAAACAAGGTGTACCGTATCGGTACGGCTGGTCTGGCTTTTAAAAACTGGGGCTCGTGTATCGAAACGGGCAAGCCTGTTTCGAAACACAGGCATGTAATTTGGGCTTTTGGCATCTTTAAAGGCTCTCGAGTTATTGGGCTTGGGATTCTGTTTGTTGTAAGCTTTCTTGTGAAACTCGTATGCATCATTTATGTGTAGTTTGGGTCGTTCAGCATGGAAATAGACTAACATGTCACTTGGTAAATTTAAATTACCTTACATTCCGCATGTATCGTCTTGTCCTCTTTTTCCGCTGTTGTTTTCACACCTAGGGCCTAACGATACATTTAGACAAGATAATTAAAGAAAATTTTCTAGGGTTGCTAATCGAAGTGGAGCCTTAACGAGTTTCACTTCGGTTTTCCCCGTGTAACCTACTCGGACCGGTCAGTCGTTCAGACCGGGACGAGAGGGTTAGATTTGGTGGTATCAAAGCCTGAGGTTCCGAGACCTCGGGTAGGTAAGTGAGGTAAGATTGATGTGCTATGTTGTTGCTGTGTCTCAGTGAATGTTTTGCCGTTGCTTGCTAGTACGGTGTTTGAAAGCATGTATTAGCATGATGGTTGTGTTGAAGCGTAGTGTCGAGTTCCTATTGCTACTATTACTTATTTAAAAATATTTTTAGTAGAGGAGTACTAGAGCACCTTGGACCCTTGCTCTTGCTAACCCTATATATTTTGCTTGCGTGTTTTGCTTGTTGTTGTATTATTGCTTTTGGCAAGTATGAGACCAAGGGGTAGGCCTGGAGCTAGTAATCATGAATCCGAGGTTTCAGATAATGTGAATGATGAGAGAGTTCATCGCTCTAGTTCAGGGCAATATGGTCGTACCAGAGTTTGAGGTACAGTTTGTCTATTTGGGTCAGCGTGCATATGAGTTGGTTTTTGTTGAGAAAGAACAATGTGACCGATCCTGATATGAGTTGGTAAAAGAAGTGAAGACCTAGGAGTTGGCTTCAAAATGATATCGATGTTATAGCAAGTAATTTCTCGATACAGACATTGAGTTTGTTTTCTCTAATTAATTCTGGATCTGGGCATTCGTATATTTTGAGTGAGCATGCAAAGTTTTTGAATTTACCTTGTGAGGTACTAGAGGTAGGTGTTAGTGTTACTAACTCCTTCGGGGATACAGTTGTGGTCAGAAAGATGTACAAAAGATGTTCGTTGATGGTTCAGGGTCACGTGTTTCCAGTAGATGTGATGGAATTGCCTTTTTACGGTTTTGATGTGATACTGGGCATGGATTGGCTTGTAAAGCATAGAGTTAGGGTAGACTTTAAGACAAAGAGAGTTTTCTAAAAGCTTGTGAATGACTATGAGATTGAAATGGTAGGTGAGAATGTGAAATTCTTATCGAATGTTGTTTTAGCTTTAGAGGCACAAAGGTTGTTTGAGTTTAGTTGTCAGGCCTACCTAGCTAGGGATGAATCTGAAATTGAACGAAGTCAGACCACAGAATATTAGAACAGTCTGCGATCTCCCGAAAGTGTTTCTAGAAGAATTGTCGGGTTTACCGCCTGATAGAGAGATAGAGTTTGCTATAGAGACTTATTCAGATTCAGCTCCTGTTTCGATTGATCCGTACCTTATGACACCGAAAGAATTGAAAGAGTTGAAGACTGAGTTGCAAGAGTTGTCAGATAGAGGTTTTTATTCGTCCGAGTTCTTCGCCTTGGGGCGCTCCAGTTTTGTTTGTGAAGAAGAAAGACGGTAGTCTGAGAACGTGCATTAATTATAGACAGTTGAATCAGTTGACAGTTAAGAACAAGTATCCGTTTCCGAGAATTGATGATTCGTTCGATCGGCTTAGAAGTGTTTCAATATTTTCTAAGATATATTTGAGATCCAGATATTACCAGTTGAAGGTAAAAGAGGTTGATGTACCGAAGACAGCTTTTAGGACTAGATATGGTCGTTATAAATTATTGGTTATGCCGCTTGGTTAGACTAATGCGTCAGCTGCTTTTGTTGATATGAAGAACAAAATTTTTCTATCAGTACTTAGATCAGTTCGTGGGTGTTTTCATAGATGATATTTTAGTGTATTCGTGTACTGAGGAAGACCATGACCGACATTTGAGAATAGTGTTACAGACCTTGTTAGGCAACCAGTTGTATGCAAAGCTAAGTAAGTGCGAGTTCTAGATCTGAGAAGTAGTCTTCCTAGGAAATGTAGTGTCAGCCGATGGGATTAGAGTTGATCCAAAGAAGATAGAAATCATTATTGAGTAGAAGCAACCGAAGTTTGTGACAGAGATTCGTAGTGTTCTAGGCTTAGCCGGGTACTATAGAAGGTTTGTAAATGGTTTCTCGAAGATAGCTGCTCCTTTGACAAAGTTGCTTCAGAAGAATGTTCAGTTTGAGTGGTCAGATGCGAGACAGCAAGTGTAAAACCTATGTTTGATTTTGATATAATAATATCTTTAAGGATCAATTTGAAAAACTTAAAATTGTTTTATAAGTCCCTTAACAAGTTTTAAATCACCAACACTTTAAAACTGATTTGAAAAACTCAAACTCAAAATATTTTCTAAGTGTTCCAAGGCTAAACTATTGAAAATCGTCCAGGTGTATCGATACGCTTCCAGCCGTATCGATACCTTTTTTACAAAGTTGGCTACTGGAGGAACTCGTATCGAAACAGATTCAATCTGTATCGATACGCTCCTGCGTAAAAGTCTAAAGAGTTTGAATGGCGTACCGATACGACTTCACCCGTATCGATACGGTTTTAATGATTTTTAAATTCAAGTCGGTTTAAATATTTTGACCGTTGGTGTCAGTTGGTTAGGTAACCAAATTTTAAATTGGTCGTTGACCCATATCGATACGGTAAACTCTCGTATCGAAACGGAAATCGACAGTGAGCTAAGTTGAGAAAAAGGTATCGATACGGTCTTAGCCGTTTCGATACCCCGTACCGATACGCTTACGTGCGTTTCGATACTCCTTATTTATTGCACACAACGGCTCTTTCTTTTCTCTGACAGGTATCGATACGGCTCCCCGTGTACCGATACGGATAGCTGCATAAGTGCATTTATGATGGTAAGAGAGGGTTCCAACGGCTCTATTCAAGTTCCCAACCACCCAAACGGCTAGAATTAATAGAGGAGGTATAAAATGAAGCCCTTTGAAGGTCAACAACAACTATTCAACCCACAAGCATCATCAAAGCAAAAATCCAAACCCTTGAGCTATTCAAAGTCAAATTCTTGTACCCAACTCTAGTGTCTTTCAATTGTCAAATTGTACTAAAGTTTGGGGTTATTGAAATTGTAATTGGGTAGACAAATTATCCTTTGAGAGGAATCATTTGAGTTCACCACAACTTGTCTTTGTATTTGAGTGGATTAAGCTTTGGGTAGAAAGCTTAATCGAATTTGTAAGGTTACCTCCTCATCCAAGAAAAGGGGAAGAATTCAAGTAGTGAATTTGTTGAAAATCCTTAGTGGTAACTAAGGTAGTGGATGTAGAGTTCATTTGGAGAACTTGAACCACTATAACTACTTGTGTCAATTTTATTTTTCACTCATTTCTTTCCACCAAAATTTTAATTGCCAATCACCCCCTCTTGGCCATTTGCAATTGTTCGATCAACTCAACAATTGGTATCAGAGCTACACTCATTGGAAGTATTACAACCCTCTTGAGTCGATTCTAGGAGAGTTTGATCAACAACAAGTCAAGCAATGGCATCCACCTCCAACTATGAGTCCCAATCCACCACCAAGCCACCATTCTTCAATGGGGACAACTACCCATATTGGAAGAATAGGATGAGGCTTTTCATCAAGTCTACCGACTACATGGTGTGGGATGTGGTTGAAGAAGGTCCATACATTCCCATGAAGAGAGATGGAGAAAGACTTGTCCCAAAGGTCAAAGCCGAGATGACGGATGATGAAAGAAGAAGGATGCAAGTGAATGACAAAGCACTTCATGTAATATTTTGTGCACTTGGTCCGGATATCTACTCCAAGGTGTCTTCAATCGAAAATGCCAAGGAGGTTTGGAACACCCTCGAGACAACATATGAGGGAACTAGTGATGTCAAGGAGACAAAGATTGGGCTACTCAATCTAAGCTATGATAACTTCAAGATGGATCCCGATGAAAGTGTCTCCAAGATGTTTGATCGATTCTCGGTCATTGTCAACGGATTGAAGGGGTTCGGTGAAATCATTCCCGAAGACAAGCTAGTGAGAAAATTGTTGTACTCTCTTCCGGAATCATGGGATGGCAAGAGAACGGCTATTATTGAAGCTAGAGATTTGAAAACTCTCAAGCTTGATGCTCTTGTTGGATCTCTACTCACTCATGAGATTATGAGGAAAGGAAGAGAACAAGAAAAGAAAATAGTTGAGAAGAAGGAGGTTGAGAAGAAGAAAGTGGGAATCGCTCTAAAAGCTTCACATCAAGAAAGCGATTCTAGTGAGGATGAAGATGTGGAGATGGCAATGTTGGCCAAACGGTTTACTCGGTTCATGAAGTCAAATCGTGGAAGAAAATTCATTAGAAAGGGAGACTTCAAGAGTAAGAGCAAGGAAGAGGAGAAGGACCAAATCACTTGTTATGAATGCAAGAAACCGGGTCACATCCGTTCCGAATGTTCTCAATTGAAAAAGAAGAGCTTTGGAAAGAAGAACAAGCTCAAAGCTCAAATAGCCACTTGGAGTGACGATGAGTCATCCGAGGAAGAGGAGGAAGTGGCCAATCTATGTCTCATGGCCATTGATGATAAACCAAAGGTGAACTCTAACTTATCCAATTTCGATTTTACTTTTGATGAACTTCAAGATGCTTATGATGAATTGCAAGAGGTGTATGATGAGTTAGTAGGAAAATACAAAGAATCCATTTTGAAAAACAAGAAAACCATTTTCGATTTGAAAAATCAAAATGAGACATTTTCTAAAGCTAACTCCGAATTGGAAAAGAAGGTTTTGTTTTTAGTAAATCTTTCAAATGATCTTAAAACAAAAAATCTTGAGCTTGAAAAACTTCTTTCCGATTTTCAAGATTATCACACAAAGGAAGTGGATAATCTTAAAACATCTATTGCTATTGGGAAAAATAATTTTGAAAAAGGAAATCATTCTAAATCCCAATATGTAAAAAGAAAACCTTTTATACCTAAACAAAGAAATTTTAATAAGCAATCTAGAGGTCAAAGAGTTAGGAGTGTTTGGGTTCCTAAGGAACTCATTATTTCTAATGATATGAATGCTATTGCTTCTTGGATTCCTAAGGGAACCAAAATGTTGAAGGCTAACACTCATGGACCCAAAATGATTTGGGTACCAAAAATCAAGGCATAATATCTTTGTTTGTAGGGTGAGCATTGCTACAAGGCTAAAGCTTCAAGCAAAAATTCTTGGTACCTTGATAGTGGACGCTAAAGACACATGACCGGTGACAAGAGTCGATTTGTGGAACTAAAGCCAAAAGGTGGTGGAGTGGTAACTTTCGGTGACAACTCCAAAGGCCACATTGAAGGAATAGGCTCCATTGGTAATCACTCTTCTATTTTCATTGAAAATGTTTTGTATGTCAATGGTCTTAAGCATAACTTGTTGAGTATTAGTCAATTGTGTGACAAGGGTTTTAATGTTATATTTGATAAAAGTGGTTGCAAAATTGTAAACATTAAAACAAATCAACTAATGCTCATCGTCATCGCATAGGGAACATTTACATGGTGCATCTAGATGACATTCATTCATCTCATACATGCTTAGTTGCACATGATGAACATGACTCATGGCTTTGGCATAGAAAATTAGGACATGCTAGCATGAGTGTTTTAGAAAAATTAACTTCCCTTAATCTAGTTAGAGGTTTACCCAAACTTAAATTTTCTAATGATAAAATTTGGGATGCATGTTCAAAGGGTAAACAACATAGAACTTCTTTTAAATCCATAAATGATGTCTCTACTAGTAGATGTTTACAATTGATTCATATGGATCTTTTTGGGCATATTAGAACAATGAGCTTGGGTGGAAAATCATATGCTTTTGTGCTTGTAGATGACTATTCTAGGTATACTTGGGTTCTATTCTTAAGTACAAAGGATGAGGCTTTAGAAAACTTCATCACATTTTCTAAAATAACTCAAAATGATCTTGAACTTAAAATTTCTCACATTAGAAGTGATCATGGAACCGAATTTCAAAATCTAGGTTTCGATGAGTTTTTAAATGAAAATGGGATTAGCCACAGTTTTTCCGCACCTCGCACTCCTCAACAAAATGGGGTAGTTGAGAGGAAAAATCAAACTTTAGAAGAAATGGCTAGAACCATGCTTTGCGAAAATAATTTACCTAAATATTTTTGGGCGGAAGCCACAAATACCGCTTGCTATATTATTAATCGAGTAATGATTAGGCCAATTTTGAAGAAAACACCTTATGAGATTTTAAAATCTAAGAAGCCTAACATTAGCTATTTCCATCCTTTTGGTTGCAAGTGTTTTGTTTTAAATAATGGTAAAGAAAACTTAGGTAAATTTGATGCTAAAAGTGATGAAGCTATTTTCTTAGGGTACTCTTTAAACTCTAAAGTCTATCGTGTATTTAATAAAAGAACTCTAGTAGTTGAAGAGTCAATACATGTTGTTTTCGATGATAACCTCCTTCTGAGGAAGGAATCTTGTGATGATGATGATGTAGGAATCCTTGATGCCATTGATGGAGGACAAACGTCAAAGGTGGATGAGATTCTAACTAAAGATGAGGATACACAAGATCCACCTCTTGAAGCCTTGAAGGACTTGGCTCTTGAGGAAAGGGAGGTGTCTTACCCAAGGGAGTTAAACTATGTCAAAGGTGGTGAAATCTTGGGTGATCTATCCAAGGGGGTAACTACTAGATCCTCTCTCAAATTAATGAATCATGTTGCATTTCTTTCATGCATTGAGCCTAAAAATATTAAAGAAACTTTAAAAGATGATTTTGGGATTTTGGCCATGCAAGAGGAATTAAATCAATTTGAGAGGAGTAAAGTGTGGACATTAGTTGAAAGGCCTAATGATCAATCTACTATAGGAACAAAATGGGTTTTTAGGAATAAATTAGATGAAAGTGGTAATATAGTGAGAAACAAGGCTAGGCTTGTTGCTCAAGGATATATACAAGTAGAGAGAATTGATTTTGATGAGACTTATGCACCCGTAGCTAGAATGGAAGCTATTAGGATGTTGCTTGCATTTGCATGTTATCATAATTTCAAGCTTTTTCAAATGGATGTGAAAAGTACCTTTTTAAATGGTTTTATTAATGAAGAAATGTATGTTGAACAACCACCGGGTTTTGAGGATTCAAAATTTCCAAACCATGTGTTTAAACTTACAAAGGCTCTCTATGGTTTAAAACAAGCTCCTGGAGCTTGGTATGAGAGACTTTCAAATTTCTTAATTGAAAAGGGTTTTGAAAAGGGAAAGGTGGATACTACACTCTTCATAAAAAGATATAACAATGGCATCTTAGTAGTTCAAATTTATGTTGATGATATCATTTTTGGTTCTACTAATGAGTGTTATTATAAAGAATTTTCTAAGCTAATGCAAGGTGAGTTCGAGATGAGCATGATGGGGGAGCTCTCATTCTTTTTGGGACTCCAAATCAAACAAAGAAAAGATGGCACCTTCATAAATCAAGCTAAGTACGTGACTGATATGCTCAAGAAGTTTGGCTTGGAGAATGCAAAGCCTCAAGCCACTCCTATGAGTTCTTCCATAAAGCTTGACAAAGATGAAGGGGGTAAGTGTGTTGATTCTAAGCTTTATAGATCCATGATATGTTCTTTGCTTTACCTTACCGCAAGTAGACCGGATATTATGTTTAGTGTTTGCTTGTGTGCTAGGTTTCAAGGTAGTCCTAGAGAATCACACTTAGTTGCCATTAAGAGAATTTTTAGATACCTTAGAGACACACCTACTTTAGGCCTTTGGTATCCTAAAGATTCTTCCTTTAGCCTTCATGCTTATTCGGATGCGGATTATGGGGGATGTAAGATAGATAGGAAAAGTACCTCCGGGACATGCCAATTCTTAGGTAGTATGCTCGTATCTTGGTTCTCTAAGAAACAAAATAGCGTAGCCTTATCTACCACCGAAGCGGAGTACATATCCTTAGGGAGTTGTTGTGCTCAAGTCCTTTGGATGAAGCAACAACTCTTAGATTATGGTGTTGAAGTAGAAACCATACCCCTTAAGTGTGACAACACAAGTGCCATTTGTCTTACTAAGAATCCCATCCAACACTCTAGAACTAAACACATAGAAATTCGACATCATTTTATTAGAGAACATGTTTTGAAAAATGATGTTGCTATAGAATATGTTGATACCTTGAACCGATTAGCGGATATATTTACAAAACCTTTAGATAAAGAGCGTTTTTGTCCCTTAGGAGAGAGTTAGGTTTAGCTAGCCTATCTTGACCTTTTAGGACCCCTTTGTGCTTAAAATTTCTTGATTTTGTGAAATTGCAGGTTTTATGTGTTGTAACTCTTGAAAATATCCATGCCTATAGTTAGGGGGAGTATGTTTCTATTAAAATATGCTTATAACTGTTCATTCATCATTTGCATACCTTTAGGAGATGTTAAAATCTAGCCTATGGTTGTTCTTAGGCCTAAAGATGCATTTTTGGGCATAGGGTATCGATACGGTTCTACGCGTATCGATACGTGTTCTTCATTCAGATTCCCAGGCTTCTTTTTGCCTTAAACGGGTATCGATACGGTTAAACTCTTATCGATACGAGCTTCAAATCGTTTCGATACGGATCTCATTCATTTTGATACGATTCTCCAACGGGCTTTTTTAAGGAAATGACATTTCTACCCCCGTATCGATACACCATCAGGCGTATCGATACTCGATTGCATAGACAGCTTTTAATTTGGCATTTAAAGTCTTAAACTTTTACCAAAATTAAAATTCTTCAAACCCTAAAAACCCTAGCCGTTTTTGCCTATAAAAGGGCTCTTCCTTTCTCATATTTTCACACCACCACTAAAAATCTAAAAGAGTTTTTCCATCAAGCAAAGCTTTAAGCTCCTTCTCATCAAAATTGTGCTAGAATTTTCTTCATTCTCTCAAGTTTCTATCAAGGTAAAATTCTTTCTTTTTCTTTTTCAATTTTTTTTGTTTTGTTTTGTTTTTGTTTTTATGATTCATTTTTTTTCAAAATTTTTTGTTCTTCAAAAATTTCTTTTTCTTCAAATTTTTATTTTCAAATTTTTTTTACCTTGGTTCTTAACTAAATTGAAGAAATCCATATGCATGATTTTCTTTTAGATCATGGCACCAAAGAAATCGAGGAAGAGATCAAGGGTTTCTCAAACCGGTGAATCATCCAATCTTGGAATGGTTGCACGTCCGAACTACACTTCGATCTATGAACTCTCATTTGAAAATCCCGTGGGTCTCGCATACTTTCGTCAATTCGAGAATTACAAGATTCGTGCGGAAAGGGTAATATCCATTCCTTTTCTCAACTCGGAGCGTTTCAAATTTGAATATCTTCCTTTGCTCCAACGTTGGAATTTCGTGGATTTTCTCTCAATTCTCGGTTTTTATTATCGTATTTTGGTTTTGATTTTCTACACTAATGCCAAATGTATTTCTCGCAATGGGGTTGTTACTGCCATTAGTTCTTATCTCATGGGAAAGAAATTCTTCCTTGATGTCAAATCTATTTGTGAAGTTTTTAATTTAGAGGATGAAGGCCTTGATGATGAGGATGCTTTGGGGCATGTTCTTAGTGGCTCCGTAACCGCCCTAAATGCTCAAGATCGGATCCTCCATTTGATGGTGTCTTGGTGGTTTAGGCCCTCCGGAGGAAAATAATCTACCATCCGTCAAGTGGATGATTTTTGGATCCGTTGCTTCCGTGAGCGAAAGCGCCCAAATCTTGCTCGAATCATGTTCGGGGAAATCGTCTATCTTGTGCAAAATCATCACACCTCTCTCGTCACCTCCTTTACATATGGAACGGCCTTAAGTTATTTCTTTTTGAAAAAGGATATTGATTGCTCTTTTGACTTCCCAACTCCCCTCACCGATCCCATTGATGAACGATCTCTTGCACGGGGAAAGTTCCATTATTTTAATTGTAATTGGGAAAGTTCCATGGATGCTCTCATGACATTCATCAATGAGCAATTTACCGGGTTGCGCACGGACATGGGAAATCGTCTTACCGCCCTTGAAACAACTTTAGATACAAGGATGACGAGCATGGAGAACGCCTCACATCTCTTGAAAGCGGTCATAATTCTTTGAATATTTCCCTCTCCGCTTTCCATGATGAGTGGCGCAATAGCATGAGGGATAATGATCCAATGGGAGTTGATGATGAAGATGATGAAGACATCGAAGATGATGCCTAGACGATTCTTCTTGCATCTCATGCATATCATTTAGGATATTTCTATTTTATGCATCTTTGATTTATGTTCTTAGGACTAAGTTTTCTTTATTATTAAACATATGCTTTGATTTCTTGTTTTTGTTGGATTTTTAAGATTGATGCTATGCATAATAATATTAATGTTGCTTATTTATACATTTTCCTATCTTATGCGCTTATATCTTGTCTCAAGATTTTTGATCTAACAAAAAAGGGGAGAGAAACTAGCTCACAACATTTTAAAAATTTTGATTTTAACTTAAAAGTTACCTAGCTTATATTAAGGGGGAGTTAACTTTGTAAAGTTTTTCAAAGTGTCAAACATTTTAAGTTTTAGTTTTGTTATATCAAAAAGGGGGAGATTGTAAAACCTATGTTTGATTTTGATATAATTAAATCTTTAAGGATCAATTTGAAAAACGTAAAATTGTTTTATAAGTCCCTTAATAAGTTTTAAATCACCAACACTTTAAAACTGATTTGAAAAACTCAAACTCAAAATATTTTCTAAGTGTTCCAAGGCCAAACTATTGAAAATCGTCTAGGTGTATCGATACGCTTCCAGCCGTATCGATACCTTTTTTACAAAGTTGGCTACTGGAGGAACTCGTATTGAAATAGATTCAATCTGTATCGATACGCTCATGCGTAAAAGTCTAAAGAGTTTGAATGGTGTACCGATACGACTTCACCCGTATCGATACGATTTTAATGATTTTTAAATTCAAATCGGTTTAAATATTTCGACCGTTGGTGTCAGTTGGTTAGGTAACCAAATTTTAAATTGGTCGTTGACCCGTATCGATACGGTAAACTCTCGTATCGAAACGGAAATCGACAGTAAGCTAAGTTGAGAAAAAGGTATCGATACGGTCTTAGCCGTTTCGATACCCCGTACCGATACGCTTACGTGCGTTTCGATACTCCTTATTTATTGCACACAACGGCTCTTTCTTTTCTGAGACAGGTATCGATACGGCTCCCCGTGTACCGATACGGATAGCTGCAGAAGTGCATTTATGGTGGTAAGAGAGGGTTCCAACGGCTCTATTCAAGTTCCCAACCACCAAAACGGTTAGAATTAATAGAGGAGGTATAAAATGAAGCCCTTTGAAGGTCAGCAACAACTATTCAACCCACAAGCATCATCAAAGCAAAAATCCAAACCCTTGAGCTATTCAAAGTCAAATTCTTGTACCCAACTCTAGTGTCTTTCAATTGTCAAATTGTATTGTGAGTTTGGGGTTATTGAAATTGTAATTGGGTAGACAAATTATCCTTTGAGAGGAATCATTTGAGTTTACCACAACTTGTCTTTGTATTTGAGTGGATTAAGCTTTGGGTAGAAAGCTTAATCGAATTTTTAAGGTTACCTCCTCATCCAAGAAAAGGGGAAGAATTCAAGTAGTGAATTTGTTGAAAATCCTTAGTGGGAACTAAGGTAGTGGATGTAGAGTTCATTTGAAGAACTTGAACCACTATAACTACTTGTGTCAATTTTATTTTTCACTCATTTCTTCCCACCAAAATTTTAATTGCCAATTCACCCCCTCTTGGCCATTTGCAATTGTTCGATCAACTCAACAGCAAGTCTTTGAGAAATTGAAAGAAGCTTTGACCAATGCATCGATCTTGATTTAGCAAGAGTCGGGGAAGGATTATGTGAACTATAGTGATGCTTCTTATGTAGGATTAGGTTGTGTACTCATGCAAGATGGGAGAGTTGTGGCTTATGCCTCGAGACCGTTGAAGACTCACGAGAGAAATTATCCGACACACAACATAGAACTAGCCGCAGTAGTGTTTGCTTTGAAGATTGGAGACATTATTTGTATGATGAGAAATTCACAGTGTATACGGATCACAAGAGCCTAAAGTATATAATGACACAACGAGAGTTGAACCTTAGACAGCGTAGGTGGCTAGAGTTGCTTGAAGACTACGACCTCACGATTGAGTACCATCCGGGTAAAGCCAATGTAGTGGCAGATGCTCTGAGTAGTAAGGTAGCCGTTGAGTTGAGAGTCGTGTTTGCTAGTTTGAATTTGTCCGGTGATGGTGGTCTAGTGGTCGAGCTTCAGGTTAGACCTACTTTAGGTCAGTTGATTTGAGAGAAGCAGTTGTGAGATAGATCTTTGGCACCTCACGTGCAAGATTTAGTCGAGGGTAGACCATCGGACTATAGTTTTAGGGTTGATGGGGTCTTGTGTTTCAGAGATAGAATAGTTGTGCCAGATGACAATGATTTGAGACGTACGATCTTAACCAAGGCACACAGCAGCCCGTTTTCTATACATCCGGATAGTACAAAGATGTTTCGATGGTTGTAAGATGAGTACTATTGGGTTGGTCTGAAAAGAGATGTTGCCGTTTTGTGAGCAAGTGCATGGTTTGTCAGTGTGTTAAGGTAGAACATCAGTCTCCGTCTAGTTTGTTACAGCCGTTGAGAATTTCAGAATGAAAGTGAGAAAATATTACGATGGACTTCGTATCAGGTTTGCCTTTGATTCCTTCTAAGAAAAATTCAGTTTGGGTGATTGTTGACTGTTTCACAAAGTGTGCTCATTTCATAGCCATTCATACGAACTACTCTCTAGATAAGTTGGTCGATTCGTACATCAGTGAGATTGTGAGATTGTGTGGTGTGTCGAAGTCGATTGTATCTGGTAGAAATTCGAGGTTTATAGCTAGATTTTGAGAATGTCTGCATGTTGCTTTGGGTACCTGTCTGAATTTTAGTACATCGTATCGCCCTCGGTCCGATGATTAGTCAGAGAGAGATATTCAAATATTAGAGGGGGTGTTGAGATGTGCATTATTAACCTTCAATTTTGCGTGGAAGATCTATCGAGCTTGTCAAGGTTAAGTAGCGACACAGAAGTGTGGAAGAAGCCACTTGGGGAAGAGAAAGGAAGATATGGAGAAATGGTTTCCGTATCACTTTTCGTTAGGTTATTTCGAGGACGAAATTCCTTAAGTGAGGGAGAGTTGTAACACCCCGGTTTTAGGCCCGGGAGTTAATGGTTTTGATCTAAGATTATGTAACCCCCTTAACCCGGCCTAGACGATCGACCCGAATTAAGAAGATCACACGGGGAAAACCAAAGTCAACCCGAAAGTCAACCTTGATTAACATCCAAAGAGGACCTAACAACATCCTTATACCTCCAACTATAACAGATCCACAAGATCACTCCAAAAACAACCAAGAACACAAGCTAAACTTAGGAAATTCAACCTATCCGGGATTGCATTGATTAAACCTCAATTTCTCATCAAATTAACATTCATTTAACATCAAAAATACACCTCAAATCACTGCTTTAACAGATCATACGAAATTTATCAAAAATCAACCAAAACTTGCATTGCAAAGCCAAGATCAAGATCACATCTATAAAACCTTTTATAATACACAAATTAAGGATTGAGAACTTAGGAATTTCAGTAAAGAACTGAGAGTTTAGAGGAGAAGGACGTTCTTACCTCCAAACTTGAGTTTCTCCCTTTTTAGAACCAAAATCTTGAAAATCCAATTAGCAAATGGTGAGGTTTTGTTGAAGAGATGATTAGAGATCAAAAGAGAATTAAAATCTCATGTTTGGACATCAAAATCAGAAAGAAATGCTCTGGAGAATGTGTTTGGTTTGAGAGAAAAGATGAGAGAAAATAGAAATAGAAATTTGGAAAGTTAGTTGCAAATTTAGGAAAATATCTTCCCTCTCTTTTCTTTTATTTAAAAACCACTAATTAAATCATTTAATATCTTAGAAAAATCTGGAGAAACTCTCTTTGGGTAAATAGCTCCTTAAAGATTCAAAGTTTCAATCCTTTTTAAAACAGTCTCACAGTTTTCAAAAATTACATTTTGGTCACTAGCCCAAAATGTCACCCTTCCAAACCTCATTTTGAAAAATTGATTCCACCATACTCTTATATATAATAAAAGAGAATTTTAGAACATTTTTTCATATTTTTAATGCAACCCGAACTAGGCTTCCCTAATTTCACCTTTTTATATTCGAACCGCACTTTGACCGAACCGGTCCAAACCCAAAACTTCTAAGCCCAAAACCGGGGCGTTACAACTCTCCCCCCCTTAAGAAATTTCGTCCTCGAAATTTACCTGAAGGAAAGAGATACGGAAACTGCTTCAGCATGTCATCCTTCCGCTCCCACGTGGCTTCCTCAACACCACGATGCTTCCACAACACCTTTACCAACTCAATGGTCTTGCCACGAAGAACCTTGCTATCCGAATCCAGAACCTTCACCGGTTCCTCATCATAGGTCAAATCCGGATTCAATTCCACTTCTTCCACATGCATCACATGCGAAGGATCCGATCTATACTTTCGGAGCATAGAAACATGAAACACATCATGAATCTTCTCCAACTCTTGAGGTAGCCTCAACTTGTACGCAACAGGACCCACACGCTCAATCACCTCGTATGGTCCAATGTACCTAGGGCTCAACTTACCATTCCGGCCAAACCTCATCACCTTTTTCCAAGGTGAAACCTTCAAAAACACACGGTCACCCACCGCATACTCAATCTCCTTACGCTTCAAATTCGCGTAAGACTTTTGCCGATCAGAAGCTGCCTTCAAACGCTCACAAATGAGCTTCACCTTCTCGGTGGTTCCTTTCAACAAAGCCGGCATCGAAACCAACTTCTGACCCGTTTCAGCCCAGCAAAGAGGAGTCCTACACTTCCTCCCGTACAAAGCCTCATAAGGTGCCATTTGAATACTCGCCTGATAACTATTCTTATAAGCAAACTCCACCAAAGGCAAATGTTTCTCCCAAGAGCCTTGGAACTCGATCACACAGCACCTCAACATATCCTCCAAAATCTGAATAACACGCTCAGACTGACCATCCGACTGAGGATGATAAGATGTACTAAAATTCAACCTTGTACCCAAAGCTTGATGCAAACACTGCCAGAAACGCGATGTAAACCTCGGATCCCTATCCGACACAATCGACTTAGGCACACCATGCAGCCGCACAATCTCAGCAATGTACAGCTCCGCAAGCTTATCCAAAGAAAACGTAGTATGCACAGGCAAGAAATGCGCACACTTCGTCAGGCAATCCACAATCACCCACGCCGAATTCTTCTTCGATGGTGACAAAGGTAAACCAGATACAAAATCCATGGTAATCATTTCCCACTTCCATTCAGGGATTCTCAACGGTTGCAACAACCCTGAAGGAACCTGATGCTCAGCCTTAACTCGCTGACACACCATGCACTTGCTCACAAACTCAGCAACATTCTTCTTTAAACCCACCCAATAGTTCTCATCACGAAGATCACGATACATCTTGGTACTACCAGGGTGCATAGCAAAAGGACTACTATAACCTTCGATCAGAATAGTACGCCTCAATTCAGCATCATTGGGCACTACTATCCGACTCCCAAAACACAACACTCCATCATCATTAAAGCAGAAATCCGAAGGCCTACCCTCTGCAATATCCTGAACATGAGGTACCAAGGAATCATCCAGCAACTGCTTTTCCTTGATCAACTGAACTAAAGATGGTTTCACTTGCAACTCAGCCACAAGACCACCATCACGCGAAATACTCAAACTGGCAAACATAGCCCTCAACTCAACAGCTACCTTCCTACTCAAGGCATCCGCTACAACATTAGCTTTTCCAGGATGATACTCAATCGTCAAATCATAATCCTTGAGCAACTCCACCCAACGCTGCTGCCTAAGATTCAACTCCTTCTGAGACATCAAATACCTCAAACTCTTGTGATCCGTGTACACAGTACACTTCTCACCATACAAATAATGTCTCTAGATCTTCAAAGCAAAAACCACCGCAGCCAGCTCAATGTCATGCGTAGGATAATTGCGTTCATGCACCTTCAACTGCCGCGATGCATAAGCCACCACCTTACCCTCTTGCATCAACACACATCCCAAACCAACATAGGACGCATCACTATACACCACAAACTCTTTCCCTGATTCAGGTTGAACCAAGATAGGAGCTTGCGTCAAAGCCGCCTTAAGCTTCTCAAAAGCCTGTTGTCTCGCTTCCGTCCACTCATACTTAACATCCTTTTGCAACAACTTCGTCAAAGGTGCAGCAATCTTAGAAAACCCATCCACAAACCTCCGATAGTATCCCGCCAAACCAAGGAAACTACGAACCTCATGAACAGACTTAGGAACCTTCCAATTCATCACCGCCTCAACCTTCTGAGGATCAACACGAATCCCCTCAGCAGAAACCACATGCCCAAGAAACACCACCTCACTTAACTAGAATTCACACTTGCTCAGCTTGGCATAAAGCTGATTCTCCAACAAAGCTTGCAACACAACTCTGAAATGCTCTTCATGCTCCTCCTCAGTACGCGAGTACACGAGGATATCGTCAATGAACACCACAACAAACTTGTCC
The DNA here is from genome assembly GCA_958450335.1 of Hibiscus tridactylites. Taxonomy (NCBI): domain Eukaryota; kingdom Viridiplantae; phylum Streptophyta; class Magnoliopsida; order Malvales; family Malvaceae; genus Hibiscus; species Hibiscus tridactylites. The sequence continues at coordinate 42,586,048 of OY288282.1, forward strand.
AAGTATTCATGAAACACACGATTCATCATGTCCATGAAAGCTGCAGGAGCATTTGTCAAACCAAACGGCATCACAAGGAACTCATAATGCCCATACATTGTCCTGAAAGCTGTCTTAGGCACATCCACATCCTTCACCTTCAACTGGTAATACCCTGACCTCAAGTCAATCTTAGAGAACATAGCTGCTCCCCGAAATTGATCAAAGAGATCATCAATTCTCGGCAAAGGATACCGATTCTTGATAGTCAACTTGTTCAGCTGACGATAATCAATGCACATTCTCATAGTGCCATCCTTCTTCTTCACAAACAAGACCGGTGCACCCCAAGGTGACACACTCGGCCGAATGAACCCACGATCAAGCAACTCTTGCAATTGCGTCTTCAGCTCCTTCAACTCTTTGGGTGCCATTCTATAAGGGGTAATGGACACAGGAGTTGTATTCTCATACAGCTCAATCCCAAACTCCACCTCGCGATTAGGAGGTAACCCATGCAACTCCTCAGGAAACACACCAGGAAACTCCTTCACAATCCTGATATCTTGCACACTCAACTCCTTAGAGCTAGGATTCATCACAAAAGCTAGGTAAGCTTCACAACCTTGCCTCAGCATCCGGCTCGCCTCCAACGTAGACACCACATTGGCAAGAAACTTCACATTCTCACCAACCACAACAACCTCATAATCATCCGCAAGCTTCAACGAAACTCGCTTATTTTCACAATCCACTACAGCACGTTGCTCAGCAAGCCAATCCATACCAAGGATTACATCAAAACCATAAAAAGGCAACTCCATAAGGTCAACATGAAAGATATGATCTTGAACAACCAAGGGACACCTTCTATAAAGCTTTCGAGTCACAACAGTCTCACCAAAAGAACTAGTGACACGCACACCAACATCTAAAGACTCAACAAGCAAACCAAGCAATTCAGCATGCTCACGCAATATGTATGAGTGCGTAGATCCAGAATCAATCAAGGAAAGTAATGACAAGGATTGCAAAGTAAAGGTACCTGCGATCACATCCGCGTCATTCCTTCCCTCCCGCTGAGCATACACCCTAGCTTGGCTGCCACCCTCAGGCTGAATAGCCACAACATGGGCCACTCCTCGACCACCTTCCTCTCTTCGCTGGAAATTACCACGGCCGCGCCCACGACCTCTCTGTGGTGCAGCAACAACAGGAGCACGGACTTGGCCACCAGCCAACATAGGACACTCTCTCCTCATATGATCCGCAGATCCACAATTCCAGCACCCATTACCAGCTGCCACAACAGGAGCTTGCACCTCTCTCACAGCACGAGGACAATCACGTTTCATATGGCCACGCGAACCACATGTCCAACACGCACTCGGATCAACTCTAGCATTGCCTCCCCGAGCAGGCGCACCACTGCCTCGCTTAGCTGAGGACTGATACTTCTGATCACGTCCCCTCTTGTTCCGCCCACCACCGGAACTATATTCAGCTGCTCGCTTACCAGCACTAGACCCAACACTTCTAGCAGATAAACCCAAGTTCATCTCAATATCCTTTGCTCGGCCCACCAGCACATCAAAATCATCATACTCGGTAGCCAGCACATACATCTTAACATCCGTCACTAACCCATAACGGAACCTCTCACACCTTTCCCGCTCATCCGGAACAAGCTCAGGTGCGTATTGATAGAGTCGAACAAACTGCACTTCATACTCGGCCACAGACATGCTCCCCTGGGTAAGAGACATGAACTCCATCTTCTTTTCATCTAGGTACCTCACACCTAGATACCTCCTCTTGAACGCATTCTGAAAGAATGTCCAAGTTACATCAGCATCCGCCATCCCAGCGATAGAGGTAGTCCACCAAGTGTAAGCATCATCTTGCAGCAATGATACCACACAGCCCAGCTTTTGCACATCAGTGCAACCCATCTGACCCAAGATTCTCTTGGTACCCTCTAACCAAGACTCCGAACCTTCAGCAGATAACCCTCTGAACTCAGTCCCTCCTAGACTGCGCAAACGTTCCAGTAGTAATCTAACTCCAGCATCTCCCTGATGCCCAGCTCCATGAGCTCCAGCTACTGCTGCTTGAAAAGCTCCAGCAATAGCTTGTATCAACACCGTCATGTCAGGAACAGCTTGCCCCTAACCAACCTCAGGTCCAGCGACCCCAGCACCAGCTGCAGCTTCAGCTCCTTCACCCCCAGCACCACCACCACCAGGTGGAGGAGGTAACACTGCACTTTCTACATTTTCTTCATTCTCATTCTCATTCTGAGCCGTAGCTCGCACATTACTCCTCAACTCTCTACGAGGTGCCATACTCTAACAATGCAATCACAATGTAAATAAACATAGACATGCCCAGCAAGGTAAGCAATCCAAGTACTCAAGCTCATTTTCACTTAAAAACAACATCATTTCATTAGCTTTGATTTGGCAATGGGTACCCACAACATACTTCACCACAGCATACATCTCAATTGCAACACATTTACAATTCACTCAACATGCTTTCACTCAACAAGCATACAAAGCATACATGTTCGAATCAACCACACAACCATTCCCAATTACTCGAGAACTCAGCTCTGATACCACCAAATGTAACCCCTCTTAACCCGGCCTAGACGATCGACCCGAATTAAGAAGATCACACGGGGAAAACCAAAGTCAACCCGAAAGTCAACCTTGATTAACGACCCTTTTTTTTTCTTTTTACTCTTGTCTAGATGCACATTATCCCTAGAAATGATCATACGAACAGCATACTCAAAGATCATAACAATCAGAGAACATTCAGGGACTCAATTGGACAATTTACAACTTTAGGGACCAAATTGTAAATTCTGGAAGCTTTAAGGACTTAACCAGATTTTAAGTTAGCAACTTAAAATTAATCATCTTTCATGCTTCTCTGCCAAATTTCAGCTCGAACGGACTTCTCAAACTCATACAATTGCGTAAACATGTTTCGGGACCAAAATGCAAACATTCCAAAACATATAACTGCTCATGTCAGCCCCCAACGGTCAGGTGTTCCGAAACAGGGAAAACCTGTTTCGAAACGCGGGACTGTTCCGCAACGTGTTCCGAAACGAGGCCTGGCAGAGACATTTTCGTTTCGGAACGGTACCTTCCGTTTCGAACGCCTGGGCCACTATAGGGCCCTCGTTCCGAAACGGTAGCTCCCGTTCCGATACGGCCTGCCCAGATTGCAGAAAAGTTGCTGTTTAAACACTCAATTGACCTACCAAACATGCTCCAAAAGCCACCAAAATATACCAGCTAGTCATTCAACATATAAGGAGTATAATTGCAACATCCAAACATCAACGTGGCATCAATTATGGAAATCCCAAAATCTAAAGGCATGCTTCCTACTTAGCAAACCATACAAGCATCAACTTACCAAAACCATCACATAAAGGCCAATTACAAATACCAACATTAACAATAACATTTAACCAACTTAGGGAGTCCAAAACATCTCCCAAAACAACAACATAGGTTCCCCATTGCCAAAAGCCAAAAGCTAATAGTGTTTAAGAAACCTTCACTATACATGAGCTTTGTTCACCACTTGGATTCTCGTCCACCTTGCTGCCCTCAATGCACTTTAATGCTCTGCATTATTGGTTTAAGAAAAGAGAGAACGTAAGCAAAAGCTTAGTGAGGAATGCTCATTAAAACCACACAACAATGCATTTACAAAACACATTTATAAACCATTTTTCAAAACAACCTTTAGTCATGCACTAAAGCATTTAAAACAAGCAATACATGCTTCAAGATCATAACATGTCATATTGGCAACAAGAGATACATTTCACATAAGATCCACACATGGACTTTTAAACACCATTGTGATCTTATACTTTCCAAGGACCACACATGGACTTTTAAACACCATTGTGTCCTTAACCCCATGGACTTTTAAACACCATGGCAAGGACCACACAAGGACTTTTAAACACCTTTGTGTCCTTAATAAGAATCATCCAAGGACTTTTAAACACCTTGATGTTCTTAAATATACAAGGCTTACACAAGGAATTTTAACCACCTTGAGCCTTAACCAAGAACCAACCATGGACTTTTAAACACCATGTTGTTCTTAAAATTCATAAGATTCACACAAGGACTTTTAACCACCTTTGTGATCTTAACCAAGAACCATCCAAGGACTTTTAAACACCTTGATGTTCTTAAATATACAAGGCTCACACAAGGAATTTTAACCACCTTTGTGACCTTAACCATCTCTTGCCAATATGCATCATTAACATCAATACTTCACTGTTTTAAAGCATTTAACCAAGCCATAAACATCATGCATTTTTAAGCATCAAACCACATTAAAACAATGTTCAAAAACAAGGAACTCTTACCTTGAGTTACCTTCAACACATGGCTTATAATCTCAGCAAATAAACATGCTAGATATGCTTTCAAAACAGAATTTAAATCATGCAAACAAACCACATTGCATACAACCAATCCATGGCCATCACCAAGAGAGTTTTTCCGAAAACTTACTCTTGAGCTTAGCTAAGTTGCTTAGACTTAAACTAAGCTCCCAAACCTTCAACACATTGGTTTCAAAGCCGAAAACCAAAATCCACTCACCGATTCCGTTTCACCTCTTGCCGAAACACCAATCAAGCTTCCGGATCACCACCACTTGGATCCAAAGATGATTCCCCTGTTTTAAACACATCAAAGCAGAGGATTAATGCATTATCATGCATTAATAGCTTCAATGAAAGCACCTAAACCCGCTGCTCTCATCCACACTCCATTTTCGGCTACCAAACAACTCCACAACATTACCCAGCCAAGATTCTTCAAATCTAAACATCCTTAATCATCATTTAACATCCAAAAAGGACCTAACAACATCCTTATACCTCCAGCTATAACAGATCCACAAGATCACTCCAAAAACAACCAAGAACACAAGCTAAACTTAGGAAATTCAACCTATCCGGGATTGCATTGATTAAACCTCAATTTCTCATCAAATTAACATTCATTTAACATCAAAAATACACCTCAAATCACTGCTTTAACATATCATACGAAATTTATCAAAAATCAACCAAAACTTGCATTGCAAAGCCAAGATCAAGATCACATCTATAAAACCTTTTATAAAACACAAATTAAGGATTGAGAACTTAGGAATTTCAGTAAAGAACTGAGAGTTTAGAGGAGAAGGACATTCTTACCTCCAAACTTGAGTTTCTCCTTTTTAGAACCAAAATCTTGAAAATCCAATTAGCAAATGGTGAGGTTTTGTTGAAGAGATGATTAGAGATCAAAAGAGAATTAAAATCTCATGTTTGGACATCAAAATCAGAAAGAAATGCTCTGGAGAATGTGTTTGGTTTGAGAGAAAAGATGAGAGAAAATAGAAATAGAAATTTGGAAAGTTAGTTGCAAATTTAGGAAAATATCTTCCCTCTCTTTTCTTTTATTTAAAAATCACTAATTAAATCATTTAATATCTTAGAAAAATCTGGAGAAACTCCCTTTGGGTAAATAGCTCCTTAAAGATTCAAAGTTTCAATCCTTTTTAAAACAGTCTCACAGTTTTCAAAAATTACATTTTGGTCACTAGCCCAAAATGTCACCCTTCCAAACCTCATTTTGAAAAATTGATTCCACCATACTCTTATATATAATAAAAGAGAATTTTAGAACATTTTTCCATATTTTTAATGCAACCCGAACTAGGCTTCCCTAATTTCACCTTTTTATATTCGAACCGCACTTTGACCGAACCGGTCCAAACCCAAAACTTCTAAGCCCAAAACCGGGGCGTTACAGATTAGTTTCGGGTTAAATTTAAATTAAAGAGCTGATTTCTATAAAAGTCCTCATTATTTACGATTGTGCCATTAATGAAATTTTAAGAGGGTTTTGAAAATCAAAACCACCCATCTTCTTCCAAAAACCATATTCTCTCATTTCATCCCTTTCCTCCATTGAAGACTTTTGAAGGTAAATCCTCTTTTTCTTTTCCTTGTTTTACATAAATTTAATTGTATTTGCAAAAACCCATTGATTCTCAACCTTGAAATTTCAAGATTTATGAAAAGTGTGGATTTTGGGTGAAATTCCGTATGGGTCTTTTAGGTCAGTGTTTTTAAAGCTTATTTTGAAGTCATAACATGTTAAAAATGTTGCTTAATTATAGTATACCCGAAACTAGTCTTAGGGGTGGATTTTAGAAGTGAAATACGTGAGTTTTTGGCTTGATTTCGTGGTGAAAAGAGGGTTGAAGGTATGTGGACATTGGATATGTGTTTTTAGATGTTATTTGATGATTTTTGAGTGGTGATAGTGCTGGTTTGATTGGATTCCCGAAACTACTGCTGTAGGTGATTTTTAGGAGTGGAAAATAAGAGTTTTTAAGGTGTTTATGTGGGGAAATGAAGGGATGATGGTTGTACAACCTTAGGTGATGTTTTGGACATGTTTTGGAGTGTTTTAAGTGTTTAAATTGAGGGGTAATGTCTGGGTTTTGCTGGAGTACGAAAATGAGATTATTTGGGAGAATTTTGGGTTTGAATTGTTGAGAAAATATTGTGGAATTGTGAGTTGATGTAACAGTAAATTTTTGGTTGATTAAGAGGTTAATACATTGTTTTTTATTGGTAAGAAATAATGGATTTGGCCTTGAGTGGTTCGGATGCGGTCCCGGGAAGTTCGGAAGCTTGAAACAACTTTGTGGATTGCATTGATGTGCGAATGGTGAGTGGAAATGTTTTGAACTTGATTTGATTTCGAAAAGGGTTCTTGGGAGGTTTGGGTGGAGCCTTGAGGGCTAACCTAAACCCAAGTGTAAGTTCACTAATTTTACCTTGTTTGTTAAGTGTTGGTGTATGGACAATTGTTGTGATATTATGTGAATTGTGGATTGCTTTTACTCTATATTTAACGTTGTTGTGTAGTCGTTGTTGGTGTCGAACCTTACGTGATGGTTGTCGTTGCTACGGTGATGTGTGGTCCCACCGGTAGTAACTAGTCCGAGACTAAGGTGATGTGTGGTCCCACCGGTAGTGTCTAGTAGATGAGTACGGTGATGAGTGGTCCCATCGGAAAACTACTAGTCGAGCGGTGATGTGTGGTCCCACCGTGTTTTGGTTATGCATGTGCACACCATGTAATTGTGACGATTGTGTCTCCTTTCATACCTTAAAATGGTTTGCTTTTCATTTAAGATTTATGTTTTGAAAACTGCATTGTTGATGTGTTTTTAGAGCTCTGCTCACTAAGCTTTATGCTTACGCTCTTCTTTTTCGACAATGCAGATCATTAGCGGGGAGTTAGAAAGGTGCAAGAAAAGGTTGTCCAAGCGTGTGGTAGTTGCTCAAGTATGGTTTGGTAAATAATGTAGTAGTATAGCAATGGGAAATGCTACGTGTTTTAGGAGCGTGTATCTAGACTCTTTTGTGTTGTCTTTATATTGTTAATGCTTTGTGTTGATGGATTTGTAAACCATGTTCTTTGAGATGCCTATGCTTTTGTGTTGATGTTTGTAAGCTAAATGTTTATGTTGATGCCTAAGTGTTTTGTATTTGAAGGTTTCTAACCATGTCTTATGAATGCTTATGTTTTTGTTGAAGGCATGTAAATCTTGATGGTGCATTGCTTAGGTGAACATATGTTTCTTTTGGCTAAATGGTTTTGCTAAGCATGTTTTATTGCCTTATATATATTATGTTTGATGGGTTGATGTTTTGGCATGTGTTGGAAGGATATAAATGTATGTCTTTTGCTTGTCTTGAATGTTTAAGTGTTTTGTTTCAAGGGCATGTGACCCTTGTTATGCAATGTCTAGGTAGGTGTTTGTTTTTCTATGAATGAAGTGGTTTAGTATGCATGCTTGCATGCAAGTTCCTTTCTAAATGCTTATCTTGTGTTGGTTGCCTTGATAACTGGTTAGGTAGCATTGTATGCTTAGCTTTGGTTAGCCTTGGATGTATGTTCTTTTGAATGGATGGTCTTGAATGTATGTTAAGTGTTGATCATGCTTGAAGTAGGGTGAAATGCCTATAGAATTCGTGTATGCATATTGTATCTTGTTTCTTGTTGTTTGAGGCATGTTGGGAACTTTTGGAGATGCAGAAAATGATTTTAGGAACACACAGACTACAGGCATTTCAGAACGGGTGAAGTGGTTTCGGAACAACTGTAGTTCCAGGGATGCCCGTATCGAAACGCGTTTCGGTACGATTTGACACTGTGAGCCCCTGTTTCGATACGCGTACCGAAACGATTTTGCTACTGTGAAAGCCTATTCCGGAACGTGTTTCGGAACGCTTAGGCGAAATGGACCCCTGTACCGAAACGAGGTGAACCGTATCGGTACGACTGATCTGGATTTTAAAAACGGAGGCCCGTGTATCAAAATGGGCAAGCATGTTTCGAAACACATGCCTATAGTTTGGGCTTTTGGCATCTTTAAAGGCTCTCGATTTGTTGGGCTTGGGTTCTGTTTGTTGTAAGCTTTCTTGTGAAACTTGTATGCATCATTTATGTGTAGTTTGGGTCGTTAAGCATGGAAATGGACTAACATGTCACTTTGTAAATTTAAATTACCTTACATTTCGTCTGTATCATCTTGTCCTCTTTTTCCGCTGTCGTTTTCACACCTAGGACCTAACGATACATTTAGACAAGATAATTAAAGAAAATTTTCTAGGGTTGCTAATCGAAGAGGAGCCTTAACGGGTTTCGCTTTGGTTTTCTCCGTGTAACCTACTCGGACCGGTCAGTTGTCTAGACCGAGACGAGAGGGTTACATATATGAACAATTATGTGAGGGCTCAAATTGAGGTTTGCTTTCAAAATACTAAAGATTAATGATACATGTCTAGAAAATAATTTTAATCAACTTGTTTTAGAAAGAGAATGAAGCATGAGATGTGTTTGAGCATGTTTTACTAAATGCTTTGTGAATAAAAGGTTTATTATAAAAGCATGATGCTTATGTATCGAACAAGCATGGTTTATTTAAATTCTTCAGAAATGGTGTATTTGACTTGCTTTAATATGAGTTTCTAATATCATTTTTGTTTTAAAACCGCATTGACGTTTTACCTTTTTGAGCGCACTCACTAGGCATTATATGCTTACTCTCTCTTTTCTTTCGTCAATGCAGTAAATAAAGCAAGTTTGGGTTCGTGGTCCGAGGCAAGGTGGATTCCAAGATAAACAAATTCAAAGGGTATGGTTACAGTACTAATATTATTTGTAATAAGGCGATGTAGGTAGAATATTGAGATAGATTGTTCTATTTAAGGAAAGATAACTTGATTGATTTTATATTATGTTAGATGATGGTTGTATTTAATAATTAATATGTTGGCTTTATTTTAATGCTTTGTATTCATGATAGTTATGATCAAATGATTTTAATGATTAGATTAATTACTTGTGCTCAATGAGTGCTTATGGTCATATGCTTTAATCTCTTAAATATTTTATAGCCTCATGCGGTTTAGAGGTAGCACCCCCATGGGAACCGCAACGGTTGAGGTAGAATGAGATAGATTCTCCCACTGGTGGATTTATACATCATAATCGTTGAGGTGGTAATTTCTCCGATACTCTGATTCGAGGATGTGTGTAGAAAGTGGTGGAGACGTCATTTGAGAAATTCGTGTATCCGATGTGTTTTTACACATAGAAATGATATTATTTTTGGTCACTTTATGTCAATATATAAGATTTAATGTATCATGATTCATGAATAGAATTTGTATAATGTGGTTTATACATGAAATATTATTTAAACTTTGCTAATAGATAAACAATCGTGTGAGGGCTTAAATTGAGGTTTGCTTTGAAAATATTAGAGATCGATGATACATGTCTAGAAAATAATTTATCCAACTTGTTTTAGAAAGAGAATGAAGCATGAGATGTGTTTGAGCATATTTTACTAAATGTTTTGTGAATAAAAGGTTTATTATGGAAGCATGATGCTTATGTGTCGAACAAGCATGATTTATTTAAATGTTTTAAAAATGGTGTATTTGACTTGCTTTAATATGAGTTTCTAATATCATTTTGGTTTTAAAATCGCATTGACGTTTTACCCTTTTTGTGCGCACTCACTAGGCATTTTATATTTACGCTCTCTTTTCTTCCGTAAATGCAGTGAATAAAGCAAGTTTGGGGTCGTGGTTCGAGGTAAGGTGGATTCCAAGACAAACGAATTCAAATGGTATGATTACAGTATTAATATTATTTGTAATAAGACAATGTGTGTAGAATATTGGATAGATTGTTCTATTTAGGGTATGATAACTTGATTTGATTTTATATTATGTTAGATGATGGTTGTATTTAATAATTAATATGTTGGTTTAATTTTAATGTTGTGTATGCATGAAAATTATGATCAAATGATTTTAATGGTTTAGATTATGATTAGATTGATTACTTGTGTTCAATGAGTGCTTATGGTCATATGCTTTAATCCCTTAATTATTCTATAGTTTAAGTTCAGGTCTTGATCATTTGGTGCTTAATGAATAATGATTTATTTTGTTGGGAAGCATGCCTCTAGATTACTTGTATAAATATAAATTGTGTTGAATAATTGGTATGTAATTAATTGAGCCCATTTATTTAAGGATAGTAGATTAATAGAAGTATGTCAATGTTGTTTGTAAACAATTGGATAAGTTCGATTTGAGATTTGAATTCCCAAAATGCATATGAGTACAGCCGTGTATCGGTGTGGCTGATGGTTAATTCAGTTAATAGATTTTACCAAGTTTAGACTCTTGGCATTTTGGTCATCGTATGTCGTCGCATCAATTGAATAGGTAACTGATGTCTATTTGACTTGAGATTTTTCAAGAATGTTTTAAATGTATCTAATTGCGGTAAGAATCGGTTAAAATGTGTTAGTCCATGTAATTTTGCTCTTTTACAATTTAGTCCTTAATTTCGTATTTTGCTAAATTGGATGCATATTTGTTATCCGTTGAAGCTGAAATTTGATATGTTGGCATGAAATATGACATATTAAAAATTGGTACCATGAAACTTATGTAAGTTCCTATAATTATTCAGATTTACATTTTGCTCCCTAAAGTACTAATTTTGCAATTGAGTGCCTTATCGATGTTCGATTCGAATGAAAATTGAGTCGTTGTTAGTATGTACACCTTAGGTCTTAATAATGCATCTAGACAAGTTAAAAGAAAAATGGACCGTAATTCGAGTAAGATTGTTCGTGTTTGCTTCGACAAACCTAATGTGATCTTCTTGGTTTGGATCTATCGATTAGGCCGGGTGAAGGGGGTTACACTTAAGATGTTAATAAATATGTTAAAATTCTTTAAAGTAAGGTTTGATGGTGGTGAAAACCCAAATGGGTGAAAAACATAGTAGAGTTTCGAATCTTCAACTTAAGTATCGAAACTAGGGACAAAGTTTCGAAACTTGGAGTCAATTTCAATACTTAAAATGCCACTGGAATTCCAAGTTTCGAAACTACACTAAGAGCTTCGAAACTCTTGGTCTATTTTGATTACTTTGCATTTGAGTCACTAATTCATAACATTGTCAATTGAACTCCGATTCAATCACCATTTTCTTTGTAATTCAAGTTTTATAATCAAGAAGTGATTAAGAATAATATATTTTAATATAATAATGATTCTTTGGTCCTGGATTTTTTTAAATTTACAAATAAATCCCTATACTTTTGAAACTTTATAATTTAGTCCCTAATGGCTAAAATCTGTATTGGTTGGCTTAAGATCTCTGACAGTTAATGAATAAATGTTTTTCTTTGATGTTAAGCATGTTTTGGTGTTCGTTTGATTTTGATTTGAACGTCTGATTCTCTTATTTGAATTCCGGTGACATTTCCGATCCTAGATTTTTTCCAAATGGAGTAGGGGTGTTACAAAAACAATGAAATAATGTGTTTGATAAAATTAATCATGTTTCTATGATTTATTTATGAAATATTAAATTAATTGTTCAAAGTAATGAGATATATTTTCACTCTATACAAGTCTATTTTTTTATTTTTTGATCGGGGCCACGAAAATGTTCGAGACAGCCTTGATAAAGACCTAAATTGTTATTAGACTAAGAAATTTGAGAACACGGACATATCTTCTTTGGTTTAGCCCTACTTAATTAAATATTTAATAAATCAATTTATTTTTTAATTAAAACTTATTTTTGCATGAGCCAAAATACAATTAGATAAAAAATTATATAATGTATAAAATTTTTAACAAGGGTCGAAGCACATTTGGCCCAACATAGCTCCGCCACTACGAGTACAACAGTGGCTGAACTCATTTTAAACCCTAGGAGGAACTGTACAATAATATCAGTGTGATGCACAAAATTGGCCATAAATACTTGAATATATGGCTTCATCATATTCAATTACAATACATAATTATCGTTCGTGTTCATGCTCTTCATTTCATTTACATTATGTACAACGTAAACAAATATTTTTTTTTTATTCGAGTACATGATAATATTTACCTCTAGTTCCAAATTTAGATAAACTCACACACACTTATAGACTAAGTTACTTGAAATTAAATTACCTAAATAAAACACATCACCCTTTATCATTTCAAACACTCCTTGGGTTAAACAATAAACAAACATTATCAAAAGAAATAAAAGGAAAAACGATCATCTTAAGTAGGGGTGAGCGTTCGATCGAGTTGAGCCAACAAAATTTGAGTTATTTGAGTTGACGCGTCATATTTTACAACTCAAATTTTATTTGATTTTTTATTCGAGTTGAGTTGTGTTTTCGAGTTTCTATACAAATTTATTTATAATTATTTATCATGTTATAATACGGTTTGATTCTAATTTAAACAACTTTCTCTAATCATATAAGATATGCATATATATTTTTTCATATGTGGCATATATTTCTTCATTTTTTTGTATCGGTATATATATCAGGGAAAATTGAGGGACTCGACTCTAACTTAAAAATCAATTCACTAATTACTAAAAGTTTCGAGTTATCCGAGTTATTCGAATTTCCATTTTACAACTCAAATTTTATTCGATATTTTTTGAGTCTAACCGAATTTATGAAATTTCGAGTTGAGTAAAGTCAAGACGAATTGAGTTTTTTAGCCTCTTCAATTTTTTTCGAGTAGAGTCGAGTTTGGCTCACCCCTAATCTTAAGCGCAGAGAATCGAACCTAACCAACTGATTCAAGTGATGTTTAAACAAACTCGACGCAATTTGACTTAACTTGACTTGATAGGTAACCTCTAATTTTTGTGGCGGTTTCAGATGTAAATTTTTTAATTAATATAAAAGTAGTGTTACTTTTATAAATAAACTTTTTAATAGTGTTGTTTAAATAAAAATTCTTTAATGATTGTACTGGAATTGTTGAGTTGTATATAGTAATTTAATTATTCAGTTAATATGTCATTGTCGAGTGATATACATGTATAACGATTAGGCTATGTTTTAACCTAGGACTAGCCATAATATAGTTAGGGGCTTAGGGCTGCCTATAATAGGAAAGACGTTGACATTCTTATTAAATCATTTTAGTACTAATTCATTCGAATTAACAAACGTAACTGAATCTAACAAGTGATTTTAGTGGAAAAGATGATGATGTTCATCTTAGAAGACTCAGATTCAATTTGCATTATCGACTTGTGTTCATTATCAAAAAATTAAAAATATGTATGAACAAATACTATAATATAATTTACCTTTGCAGCCTCACCGTGATTTTCTGAAGTTATCTGTGGCACACAAGGGAAATAATTAACAATCATATATAGTTTTCTAAAGTAATTGAAGACATAATAACTTAATCAATAATGCATAACTCGGTACACTTTTAATTAACAATCACATGATTTTATCATAATATTACTTGTCATTAGAAAATTGAAACCTGCATGCTTTTTAAATTGGATTTCTTTCATAATTGCGGTTTTAAAAGGTTACGACTGTATAAAGTAAATATTTTAAAATGTAACATGAGTAAATTATTACTTTCAACTTTTATATAAATATAGTATTTTAAATATAATTATAACATGAAAACAATATTCTGACTTCCCTTCCAAGTATAAGGTTGTTGGAAAGAGAGCATCGTCATCGCCATTCTCTCCTTTTGCTACTTTTTATTTTTATATTTATAAAGAAATCTGCATATATGATTTCTTTTAAAATAAAATTGCTGCAACTCCAATTTTCTCTGATGAGAATATATAGATTTAAATCTTCAAAAATAAAGTAAAAGAAAAAGATGACATGCATGCATTGTTGGATTCATGTAAATGGTTCCTACCGTTATTCATATTATATACTTTGCTTTATTTTATTTGTTAATTTAAACAAACTAATTTGTATGTATCTCAGAGTTAGCCAATCTCAATCACATGCCATAAACTAATAATAATTCTCTACCAGCCATCACGAAGATTATAATATATATATATATATATATATATATATATATATATATTTCTCACGTGTGTTAATAGCAAGTAAAAATAGTATTCTTTTATGTTTAGTTGCATAAAAATACATCTCAAATTGTTTCATAAAATCATTCAAGTGGCATGCTGTTGGTTTGGGTGAAAATGAGACACATTTAATTTAAGGAAAAAAAACAATGGGGGTAATAAGAGTAATTATGAGATATTTATGTTCCCTGAAAAAGAAATAATGGACAATTTTTTAACATGACATTTGCCTTAAATATTAAATTATCAAGTTTGTGGTGTATCGATAAGGAACATTACTTTAGTTCTAATTGACATTAGGTTATATGTTCGATCTTGAATAGTCCCTATTTTCACATAAAATTTGATATTTAAATGCACTATTTAATAGCTAGATTTGATGGTAATAAAAAAGTGTTGAATTATACTTGTAACTACCGTTTTAATTCATGTGTACTGATTACTATTTTATACCAAACAAAGATGAAGGATTAATGATGGAACACAATGTGCCTTTTATTTTGTGACCAAAAGGTTGGAGGGTCCATGCCAATTGGAATAATACCCCAAAGGGTATACAATGAAAACAGTTAATGAGTTTGCAATCAAAACATGACACAAATCCACAATTTTGACTTTGTTACTAACTAGTTTTAGGGTAATTAAAACCACCATAAAATCTTTATTGAAAAAAGAATCTATGCCTTGTCTCTTTGAGAAGAAACTAGAGATGTTGAAAAGAGAAAGAAACTATGTGCATCAAAAGCATACAAAGTCTCTTTAATCATTTGAGTGAGTGCCTATCAAAATCCCAAGTATGGGGTAAAATGATTTTTTAAGCGGTATGCAGTTTGATATTGTTTAAGTATGTCACAAGTTTGTAGTTTTGTGTATGTAAAAATAAAACATCGTTAGGAGGCTCACCCGCCAGGTCAAGTATACGACGCAAATCGATCCGGATTAATCATGACAAAAATCTAAAAAACCGAGAGGTCAACAAAAAAAATATATTTTAACATTATAATCTACATAATTAGATATGGTATGAGTACTACTTACAAACATTTAAATAAAATAATGGGAGTTGTTGAAGTAGATACAGATTTCTTTAATGTCTAATTTGTCCTTATTGATGTATTAAAAGAATAATGTATGCTCAATTACAAATTCAGTTATGATTGTGTATTCAATCCCTTTCTTTGCTGTAATCAAAGCTCTCCAATAAAATGCATACTCAGTGGTCCATAATGATGGCATTTTAGATGAAACCCTGAAAAAAATATGTGGACTCTTTTTGATATATAGTTCTGATACAGCCCCTGATTTTTAATTATCTTGTAAAGAAGGGTGTGCTCAATAAAAAAATGAAAATATTTCAATTCAGGTATAAATTTATTGGATTTTATTTATAAATCAATTAAATTAAGTTAAATTTCGATTTAGGCAGATATTGATGGAGAAATGACCCATGAATTATGAAAAAGATAGTAAAGATAAGGCCAAAGAGCCACTTAACCCTCGGGTGGTACAGCACTACAGCTAATATAATTAAAGGGTCGTTTTTGTTTGTGTCTGCCAAACAAAGAAATTAAAAAGCAAAATAAAAGAATTTGATTTCCTTTTCTCTAATATTAAATAGTGACGACTAAACCTTGACTACCATTATTGTATTATGTAGTGTGATTTTATAGTAGTATTTATTTATTTTTTTAGTCTTTTAATAATATATACACAGTTTATAAATAAGTTATTAAAATTTAAATTTTATATTATTTTAATTATAAATATATTTAGAGTTTTTATGACTATCGAACACTAAATGTTCAAAATATTAAAAACTAGAATTTATGTTAAAAGTGTTGTGGAATAAAACTTATTGCCTCCTCTTTTGAGAGCTTAAGAATCAATATATAGATGTACCAAATCTTTTGCTTTGGTTTTTTTAATCAGGGGAATAAGGAAACATGCTCCTTCTAGATGCTTTCTAGTTTTCTTTATTTCTCTTTTTATCATACGGAGCTTTTAGCTTTGATTTATTTGAATTTTTTATTGAAGAAATGAACATGATTGTATATTTTTTAATAAAATAATTAAAAGTTTATCAGCACATGATGCCGTCTCATAATTCGTGACGATATTTAGCAAGTTGGGTTAATTTCTTACTCATAATATGTCTTATATAAGTCGAATTCAATCATAATTACTTTTGAATGATATAATTCAATCATAATTATAGGTTCTTAACAAAATAACTAATAAAAAAAGTTATACTTTTAGAGGATGAAATAATGAAGCTTAGGCCATCTGATGTGTCATTTGGTTCCCCTGCATCATTGATTTAATTATTTGGTTTAAAGGTTTAATTAATTAAATTTTTTGATTCGGGAGTTTAATTAATTTTTTTAAGTTTATGGCTTCTTACACCCTTAACTTAAATTAACCTTTTACGTTTCGGTCAAATTCTGTAGGAGGTCCTTATAACTTGATTTTTTTGTAAATTTAAGCTATAGTTTGATTATCTCTAGTCATTTGCTTTTCAAGATGCATATTTTCAACCTTGAAATTAATTCTTTTGTCAATTCTATTAAGTAATTTGATGCGACTTAAAAAAAAAATACAATGACATGGCATATATAGGTCGATATTTTTTGTATAAATAAATACTTTTTACACAATTAAAAATAGTATAATATTTTACTAACTGTATAAAATTGTCAATATATAAATGTTACATCACATATTTCAAAAATAGTGATTAAACTATTGAAAGGAATTAAAAAAGAACTGTTTTCAGGATTGAAAATATATATTTCAAAAACCAGAGGAATTAGAAAATATCATTGATAGACAAAATTCATCAAAAACACGTAATACGGAGACCTTATACATAATTTGACCATCATTTTTATACGATTTAAATGTTTTCCCTTTGTATAGATATCACCTTTTCTTAGAACAACATTTTAAAATATAATCGATTCCTATCAATAAAATTAAAAGAAAAAAAACAATTTCTATTGAATTCCAAAAAAAAAAAACTGTAAACTTCAGTGGGTGTCCAATTTTAAAGAAAATCAAATTTCCAATTACTGAAAACATTACAGCACCAGTTAGCAATATTCCCAAAGGCGAGGCTCCTCATATCCAAAGCCGTTAATTTCGACACCCCAGAACTCATAAATTTGACGATTGATATCCACCAACAGATCTGGAAGATCAATGAACGCATCATCATCATCATTCAACGACGAACTCGACGACTCCCGAGCACTATCAGGAGACATCGTCGACGACACCGTGCTCGACGGAGAAGGAGGAGCCATTTGATCATCGTAACTCAAGGCGGCAGCTTTAGCGGCGGCGGCTTGGATGTCCTTGGGCGACGAACTCACTGGCCGAGGAAGATGGTGTGCTGTATCTGGGAAATTCAAATAAGCCGATTTTCCTTTAATATTGAGCGCCGCCACATCGTGTGCTCGGGCCGCCATTTCAGCAGTGGGGAAGGTGCCTAGCCAAATCCTGGATTTTTTCCTGGGTTCACGAATTTCGGATACCCATTTCCCCCATTGACGCATTCTTACTCCCCTGTACGTTGGGTGTTTTCCGTGGAGAACTTGGTCCTCATTTTGAAGTTTTCTCTTGTTTTCGTTTGCGTTTTTGATCGCTTTCTGAATCTTGTTTGACTTAAATAACAGAGGGGAGGTTGAAGATGAAGATGAAGATGAAGTTGAAGAGGAAGAGAATTGGGTCTCAAGCTCAAGCTGAGCTTCAAGTGGTACTTTCATGGCGGATTTTTAATTCTTTTAGTGAGCAAATG
Source organism: Hibiscus tridactylites (assembly GCA_958450335.1). Classification (NCBI taxonomy): domain Eukaryota; kingdom Viridiplantae; phylum Streptophyta; class Magnoliopsida; order Malvales; family Malvaceae; genus Hibiscus; species Hibiscus tridactylites. The sequence continues at coordinate 42,604,369 of OY288282.1, forward strand.
TGAAGGGCATTGCTTGGAGAAGAAGGAGCTGAGCTCGCTAGCTTCTTATATTCCTTTGACACGTTATAAAGTTGGAAAAAGTGATATCAAGGCAATGGGGCCACGCTATGAAAATAATGTAATGATAAAATATAAATCTATATAGTATCACTAAATTATGAGATGCTATCGATTAGACATATAATAATTTATTAATAATGTATCCCAGTATATCACGGACCAACAATATATATGTACAATTTGGTTATTTCCGTATTCAAGTTGATTTAGAAAAACGTAATGGGTTTGCGGCTTAAATTTGAAGTGAGTACGTGTTAAATTGAGTGAAAATTTTAAATTGGTTGAGTTGATAAGTTGAGTTAAATTTTGAATTTCTCATGTTAATAAGTCATATTTTTATAATTTTATTTTCGAATAGAACTTATAAAACTATTATTCAAATCAAATCAAAATTTTAGTACCAAGTCAAATTGAATTTTACTTATAATTTGAAGTACTGGTATGGTCTTCTGTGTTTTGTTGGCTTCTCATTGCGGATTTACTTGAAAGATGTACTCCATATTTAAAGATGTTTGGATTTGAGATTTACTCACTTTAATAGTTCTGTTGAGGGATTAATTGTGGACCAACCATATGAAATACTTTTTTAGCCATGCATTTCACATGTATGTTGGCATCAGGACCAAGTCTATGTAACATTGATTTTCGTAATATTAAATTAAAAATTGATGATTTAAATTAATAGCTTAAATAAAAAATAAGTGTCAAAATTATATTTTTTTTATGAACTTTAGGTGCTTAAAATATTTTTTTTGTTAAAAATAGTGTCTAAAGTTTATATCGTTACAACTTTAGGCGTCCGGTAGTTAACTATCGTTAAGAAGTTTATTAACCAATCAATGCTTGACACATAACAATAATTTAATTTTTTTTTAATTTTTTGAAGAAAAAATTATTTTTTATTTTTTAAAAAATCCTAAAATTCTTCAATTTTTACAAAATAGTCCCAAAATCCCTAAAATTTCTCAAACCCAAACCCCAAATCGTCACTACCTCCGCTTCGATCACCGCCCTTGAGCACACCCCTTTGGTCGTCGGACCTAGCCAGTCATTTCTCCCAACACGGCGTCATCGAGATTTTCTGAAAAATTGAAAAAATGATTTCTTGTGAAAGAAAATTGTTTTAAGTTTTTAATTTTGAAATAAAATAAAATAAACATGCCACGTGTTATGTTTTGATTGGTTAATTATTTTTTAATGGTAGTTAACTACCAAACACCTAAAATTGTGACGGTATAAATTTTAGAAACTTATTTTTACCAAAAAAATACTGTATGCATCTAAAGTTTAAAAGAAGTATAGTTTGGGCACTTATTTAAGCCTAAATTAATTTATTTGATATTTATGAAATAAATGAACCAACTAAACTTATATTAATTTCAAATAATTGTTCTATTGGCAAATAATAATAAAAAATGGTAAAACATATATAAGACAATATTAATTAAAAAATATCAAAAAGCCTTCAATCAAAAAAATAATTTCAATAAAAAAATATCAAAAAGCCAAATGCAATAACAAAATACATCACATCCTCCAAAGAAAGATTTAAGTTCATACATTAAAGACGATATTATTGAAAGAATTAACCGCAACTCAAAACATAAATCATTAAATAAACTTAAATCATAAAAAATTTAATTATAAAAAATATTTATGTTCAAATATATATATATATTTATTAATCTCTCATTTTCCCTTGAAATCTCAATAATTCCATGGGATGTATAAATTTGATAAAATAGGTGGACGACCAATTTATCCATAGGAATCTATGTTTATATGTCTTAATTGCTGGTGTATTTAGTCTTCTTTTACACCAGTTTCGTACAGTTCATCAAATTAGATAGGTATGGAAATCAAACCAATAAAATAGGAGAAAAATATACAAATGATCACTAAATTATTTCAAAAATAAAATGAAATGATCACTAAACTTTCAAAAGTCACATCATGTGCATTAAACTATACTTTTTGTTACAAAATGGTCATTGGACCATTAGCTTATGGGTGATATGACAGTTATGAAAATTTGTATAATAGCACATTTATTCCTTCATATATATACATTCAATCAATTTAGTCATAATTTGAAAAAAAATCATTAGCCCTCATTGCTTAGACATTCTTTCAATTTGGTCTTATTTTTAATTATAAATGATTTAATTAATTTTTAAAATAAATATTTATTTAAAACAACCATGAAATAATTAATCTTGATAAATTATAGGATCAAATTGAAATAATTTTGAAAGAATGAGGGCTAAATTTAATGAATTTTTTCGAGTTAGGACTAAAATAATTGAATGTGTAAATATGAATGGTTAAATGTACTATTATATAAATTTTTGTAACTGTCATGTTACCTTTTTAACTGCAATTAACGGCTCAATGACTATTTTGTAATAAAAATTGAAGTTTAAGTCTATATGTAATTTTTGAAAATTTGATAACCATTTTATATATTTTTAATTAATTTAAAGAACATTTGTGTACTTTACACATAAAACAAAACATCTCACAAAAAGGCTGGGTTGCCAAGACATTTATATTGACGACTAGCATTATTAAGGGTCAAATACTCAAATTATAAAATTTTGGGGTAGCTAAGCCCCTAAATTCTGATGACAATGGATACATACCGAATGCAATGAGACAAACAATAACCGTAGGTGTATTTGGCTTTATTAAGCACAGCATATTAATATTATAGCATATTATACAGGAAGAAGACAAGGTTTGCTTAGGTTCATATATTCTCCAACGAGAAAAATCTATTTTATGTTACAAATGTCTGAGTCATTTAACCGGCTATTATTTTATTTAAAAACGATTACAAGATAATATTTGTTTACACATATTCTTAACCTTTTGACAATGTACATACACCTTACAAACAAAAAGATTTGAACCCGTGTGTCTTTGATAAACATCATCCGCTTTTTCACCGAGACACTTGTTGGTTCCCCGAACCATATTTTTTATTTACCCCCGGCCATAACTATATATTTATTAAATTTTGTATGACATTATATTAGTTGGTTAAGAACATCAATTTGGCATTAACAATGCAGTAGATATTTACATTAAAACACACAGCAGCTACCCTCACCCTCCAAATCACAATTAATTAAAGGGATTCAACGCCATCCCTGAATTACTTGTATATAATTAAAAGCGTAAATACAAAGCGCGTCTTATTTTATATCGATCGATGTAAGTCTTAGGAATGTTAAACTCGATACGGAAATAGAAAAATTGAAGAACTTACATGTAGTAGAGAAAGAATTATGATTAAACAGTTGAAGATTTGACAGTTTTTAACGTTTAGGTCCATGCTTGTTGCTTAGCAAAGACAAAGTATAATGACGATGTATAGATGTACTCATGTTTGGTTACCAAGAATATATAGAAACATGACGAGACATGGTTATTTTATTTGGCCAGTAGACAATAGATGATTAGGTTTCTGTCTGAATGATGCAAGAGATACTATCGTCACCTTAACCTTAGAAGAAATACTAAATTAAATCGAATCTTAAAACTCATATAAAGATTGTAACCAAAAAAGCAAAACAAACAAATATTATACAGTAGATGATTTAAAGAGTCATTGATTACATTCAAAGTGAAGAAGAAAAATACCAAAGGGATTGGTTATTGGTTTAAGTGATAAATAGCTTAATATCGCTTAAACAAATCTTGAGTTTGAGACATTGTGTATGCAGAAAAACTCCGCTGAAAAACTCAACCATCAAAACCGGGTGTGCGACGCAAGTCAATCTGGACTATTCAAAACAAAGCACTGGTAACCGAAAGGACAACAAAAAAAAAAGTGAAGAAGTAAATTACTTCTTAGGGATCCGATAATTGACACAGGAAATTGATCTAATAATAAATCAAAGAATATGAATTTCTTTAGTTACTGGAATTGTAAAAAAACTTACTTGAACAAAGCATCATAAATTCATCTAATAATAGAACCCAACAAGTAGTTCTAGTGGAAAAAAATAATGATCGATGTTCATCGTAGGAGATTTGAGTTCAAATCGCTTTGTCTACAAAGTGTGTGGTTTATAAATGAGTTAAGAATATGTATGAACAAATACTACATTGTAATCACTTTAAAACTATTAAAAAAACATTCATCTATTAATAAATCAAAGAATATGAACTTCTTAGAATATTAGCGACAGTGAGTGATCCTCTCGTTCATTTGAACACTAACCCCATTTTCTCAATATCTCAACACTTTCTACCCGGCCCAAAAGTCTGATGGAGCGTGTGATGGCACATTCATATAAACAAACACATTCAAAACTAAATAAAATTTAAAATAAACAATTTAACATGGTACTTAATCTTTTACATTCATTAAAAACAAGATTAAAATAATCAAATAGATTCGATTTGAAAAATACCATTAGAGCAAATAATTAAAATAGGTTTGTTGATGTCAGGAAGATCGGGCACCAAACAAGGAGGTGAAGTCGATGGTAAAGATGAGTAAGGAGGCGGTGGTTGACAACGGTTGGTATAACACTTGCCCCTTAGACAAAAGAGTGTCATAAAATGGCACGAATAGAGACTATGAGTAAGGATTTTTGCCTGTAACCGTCGAATTTGTGGTGGGAATTAAATGGGGCTGTTTCCCGAGGATATAGGACATCGTTAAGAAGATTTAGGCGGGTATGAAAACTTGTATTCGTGGTTTCATCTGAGTGGTCTGGAGTGGAGAGTGCGGATTGTGGTCTTTTCGAAGCGTTTTTGGCGGGATATGATTTGGGGGAAGACCAAATCCCTAGTTCCGTTTCAGATTCTTTTTTTTTTGTAATTTTGGTAAACTTCATTTTCTTTCAAGCTTCATTTTTTCTCCTCAGTTTATTGGTAAGATAGTGAGAAACATGAAGAAAGCCTAGGCAAATCAGCCAATGGAAGTGATCGGGGCCGAGTTGAAATGTAGGACCAGTCGTGATGAAGCGTTGAGATTGTTGGAAAGTCGTGGGCTGTTTGTCGTTCAGTTTGAGTGATTGTGGTGAGATGGAATGGAACTTGAGAGTGGTGCAATTTTTCATTGTTCTAGTTTGAAGCTGGGTTCCATCTGTTGCTGCATAAATTTGCTCGTGAATTGCTGAAGGAATACGAGATCGCTCAGGGACAGCTAATGAAGTATCTTGGTGGCTTGTTATCGACTACCTCTTTAAACACACTAGGAAAAATTGGAAATCGTCTGTAAATGTTTTGCGGATGGTGTTTACCCTCAGCATGATTTCTCTGTAGTCGTCTCTTGGATTATTGAACTTCACGAAGCGACATGGGAATGATGATGATTTCAAGGATTTGATCGTGGGGTGTAGTTGCAAGAAAAAGCTTGGGTGGATCGCTCTAGGTATATTAGGGTAACACAAAGGTTGCTTGGGGGATTTGGTTTTCCTCTAAAATGGAGGGTACCCGGGGAGGATACGAGGACATCTATTACTGCTTTGACGATGAAGGATGAGGAGCAAATTTCTGTTTTGAGGAAAGAGGCAGTGGGTGGATGTGGAAAAGCATATTACCTTGCGGAGCGTATTCGTGGTGTGTCTCCATGGGTAGTGTCCTAATGACTACAAGACTTCGCAACTAGTGGAGAACTATGTGACTCTTCTTTGTACATTGTCGGGCGAGGCTGCATGGTTATATAATGGAAAGGAAGAGCAGTCCCAAGTGCTCATTGGGGATAAATCAAAGGTAAGGAATAGATTAATCACCTACGGTTGATGTTGGCGGCGGAGGTGGTCATCAACTCTGGCGCCATGTAGAACAAGAGGTCGCAAGAATTTGGCTCCAGAGATTAGCGCGGAGGAATAACTGAGCCGACAAATTGATGAGTATACGACGGACAAGAGCAATGAGGTTTATGTGGAGAATGAGGTATAGACTCGGGGCGAATGCTCCAGAGGCTTCGATCAAGTCTGCATTTGTTGGTGCAACGTCTGTGATGCCAATCGAAGGTAAGGGAGACTGATGTGGTTAGTTTTGAGTTTAGTGTTGGATGTTGTCAAGACAATGTGCTAGGGACGATGAGAAAACTATAGAGGTCATCCCCTTTAATATAATGTTGCATAGGGAGATGAGGCCTAATGTGGTTTTGTTGTGTCTATGTCTAGAAATGGCTCTAATGTTTTGTTTTGTATTTCACAAATATTGGATTTAGTCATCTAGGGAGCATTAAGGTAAGGGTGTCTTAGGCATCCTTAGTTGTTATTTCGACGAGCTCATTATAGGATAATGGAAGTGATCCCCCTATTGTTGTTGAGCCAGAGTTGCCTGCTGGTTATAGGCCTTGGAGGCGATTGAGTGTGAAGTTTGTCTTTTGGGGGGGGGGGGAGAAAACTTCCTTCGTTGGGGATCTTGGAGGGTAGGGGCGTTTCGGAGGCAAAGATGAGCAAAACGGTCTCAAAGGTGTTAGCGCAGATTCTCATGGTTCGAGAATCAAGTGCCATTAAGGGGACGTCAGCCTTTGGGTCTGTTACATCACATGGGGGTGCTAAGGCTTCTTCTAATAATGTGCCCATTGGCTCTATTGTTGCAGGTATTCTATTGGACCTTTAATTATTGGTTGCTCATGGTTATCAATTGATGATTTCAATGGTATCTATGATAGGGTCTCTAAAGTTGTCTTCAAATCCTTTTGTGGTGTAGGCTTTGGGGATAGTAGAGTAGATGTCACGAATTTATTCCTTAGTTTTAGGGGTGTTGATGTGCACAGGAAACACTACAAAAGCTACTATGGAGCTAAAGGAAATAAAAGGGGAAATGGTTCACATCCAAGGGGAGAAGGGAGAATTGAATGAGGTGTAACACATGGGTTCAGGGGTCGGGAGTTGAGTGCGAGAATTGGGTTCGAGTCGTTGGACTCGTTTTAATTAAAATGGACTTTGATTTTATTTTAAAAGGGTTTGAACTTCATTAATGGCAATTTGGTAATTTTTAAACAAAGGAAAATAAGATGAGTGAAAAAGGGCCTTTTTACTATTCATCTTCTTCCTCCCCTTTTCAAATTAAAAAAGTCACGACCTAAAACCTCTCTTCAACCCAAAACACTATCCATCAAAGCTCTTCACCATTTCAAGTGTTTTCAATGAGGTAAGCACATTTTTGACTTCTTCTCTCTGTCCCGAACATTTCCATGGTTTTAGATTTTCAAAAGCACCATCTTTATAGTTCTTCAAGTTTCCAAGTTTTGAAGAAAATGATGAAACTTTAATGGCTTTTCGATTTGCTTTTGATTTGTAGAGTTAGGATATGATTTAATCTTGTCCTAAGGTGCATTATATCTCAAAATGGTGGGATTTTATCAAGAATCCCGAAATGGGTTTTGTGGGTATTTTTAAAGGGGTCAAAACTTGAGTTTTTAGGGTAGCTTTGTGAAGGAGAGTAGGGCTGATGTTATGGTAATACTATAGGGTTGTTTTGAAGGTGTTTAATGGTGTTTTGAGTGTTGGAATCATTGATTTTCTGTTGGGTTGTTGGGGAGTACGAAAATTGGAGTTTTTGTTGTTAGCTTTGGCTTGAAATTGTTGAGAAATGGGTTGTGGTTGAAATCTGAGTAGTGGCAGTGTTTTGTGGGTGCTTTGTGTAGTAATGAGTTGTTTTTGATTGGTTAGAATCAAGGGAAACCGTTGGAGAAGCTTCGGGCACGATTCCGAAAGGTGTGGAGGCTTGATTCGGCTTTTCTCGATTTGCTTAAGGAAATGTGGTGAGTCGATTACTTTAAATGATTTTAAATTGGTTCAAGTGTGTGGTTGTGGTGTTGGATTGTGCTTGGTAGGCCAATCCGAGGTAGGGATTAAGTTGGTAGCTTAATCTCTTGGGTGTTTTATGAGTTTTGGTTAATGTGCATAATGTGGACTTGTGAGGTATGTATTGTTTATGCATATTGATTTATATGTTGATGTATGTGGTGGTTGATATGTTGAGATGCATGATGGTAATATCATGGTTGACATGTTAGTATGGTTGGCACTAGTTAATTACCGGGTATAAATGATCGATCATTATGATTAGTGTGCACACAGTTGAGTCAAATTCGCGTGTGGCCTTGATGATGTATAGTCATCAAGGAGGCATCCGGTGAAGTAATATTCCACCGAAAAATGTTATTACATGATGATGAGTGAAATCCCATCCGTAAGGCCATGTGATGATGAGTGTAATCCCATCCATGCAAGGACCGGTGATGAGTGTAATCCCACCGAAGGTAATGATGTTGTTAAGTACGTTGGGGGTGAAAATCCCAACGGAAGTTATTTGCATATCCGAGTAAGCTAATAGTTGCCAACATACTTGTTCATGTGTGGTGGATGTGGTATGATAATTCTTAAATCTTGTTTAGCATAACATGAGGTAAGATGCCATGTTCATGCATTCTTGTAATGTTCAACTATGTTGCTATGTTGGTGCATATATATGCTTGTAAAATGTCTTAAGGATGATATGCTTGAACCCTGCATTGTCGTTGTCTTATTTTAGAGCTCCCTCACTAAGCTTCTAGCTTACGCTCTCGTTTTCGACAATGCAGATCATTAGTGTGGAGTTAGCAAGGAGCAAGGAAAGGGCATCCAAGCTTGTAGTAGTTGCTCAAGTATGGTTTAGTAAATAATGTGGTAGTTTAGCAATAGGGATGCTACGTGTTTTGTATGAGCGTTGATAGACTCCTTTGTGTTGATTTTTGTTGTCAATGCCTTGATATAGATTTTGTTGAGTGTGCAAAAGTTCTATATTTTACCCCTTATTTAACCCATATTTCTGCTGCATTCAAGCATAATTCATTGCGTTTAGGTAGAGTTTTGCATATACATCACAATTAGATTAAATGGCACAATTGCTACTGATTTTGGTCACTTTTGCAGGTATCTGCTGTAGCAGACTCATGGAAGCAAAGGAGCAGAGCTGGAATATAGGACTAGAGTCGAGGAGAAAATGCTGACGTGGCCACTACCGTGGCAGCCATGACGACAACAGTGGTGAAAGGGAAAAGTGAAGTGGAGCTCGACAGATAGAGGAATTCAAGCCGGTCTGTCATGGACCACTACTACATTTTTCTGAGCCCTGGGGCAGAATGAAGGCCAAGCCTAAAGTCCAAGGGAGAAACCCAAAGCAAGACAAGAGAACGGATTAAAGGCATATACTCAGAAGAATTAATCTCCAATAGAGTTGTACTTTATTTTAAACTTATATTCTTGCCATATTAGAAAACTTGGACTCAAGGCCTATATAAAGGCATGTAATTCGACATAGGGAAGGATATCTCATTCTTAGCCGTCTTCCCCAAAACCCTTGTCATTTCCCCCCTTTCTCATCATGTTCTAAACTTCCCTTAGGGCTAAGGGTTGATTCTGTAAAGTAGTTGCAAGGATTGTACTGTTTTAGGAATATTTCTGTTCAAAGCAATAAAACTTCAAGTTTATTTATTCTGGTTTTTCACATCTCGCAAGAGTATCGGGAGAGCATTGTGAGGTTATTCATTTGTTTGATATCGGGAGAGTCAAGCATACGAACAGAATAAATACGCATTTTCCAGTTTATAGTTAAACCATCTCGGCTTAGGGATAAGTACGAGGTTAAGTGGCTAAGGAAGAATCCAACAACATTGGTCTTCACTCTCTGATTCACGCCGGGAGGTATCATCTAAGAAGTATTCATCAACAAAACTTGGGCCTAGGGATAGAATAAGTCATAGAAGGGATTCTTGCCAAACTTGAAGTACAGAGTTGTATGATCGCTGCCGCGACAACAACAAACTTCCGCTGCGACAGGGACGACGACAGAACAAAAGTTTCTATTCAGTGCAACACATGCACTATCGAGCAATTCAATATCGGCCTATTTCTTAAACCTGATCTTTTACTCCTTTAATTTCGTTATTATTCACGATTACTCTACAAACAATTTAAACTCTTTCTCTCTCTCGTGCAACAATTATAGGATAAAGCTATTCTCAGTCCTTGTGGAGACGATATCTGATACTCCAAGTATCACTTTACTACTTGCGTCGTGTACACTTGTACTATTTGCGATAGGACTTTTGACACGCAACAAGTTTTTGGCGCCGTTGCCGGGGACTGGCAACATATCTTTACCCTTACTTTTACTGCACTTTTCCTTTTTAATTTTTCTATTGGTATTGTTTACCCTATGCTTTTCACAAGGTTTGCTGTTTGCTTATGCGCAAATCTAGACGAGACAAAGAACCTGAGTACGAACTAGACCCTGAAATCGAACGTACGTGTAACCTCAGGAACCGAGTCCACCTCTTGATAGCAAGAAACGACTATCTTGAGGAACAATTAGAAGCAATGAATAGCGGGGTAAATGATAACCAGAGGAATGCTGAAGATCCTCCCCTAATGCCCAAAATGGACGGCCTGCCGCTGCCGTACGATAATCCTGCCGCGACTACATGATCAATTACCATGTTGAACTAGAGACCACCTTGCCAGACGTGGAAGCTGAGAATTTTGAACTGAAACCTGTTATGTTCAACATGATAAATTATGCTGGCCAGTTTAGTGGTGCTGCAACAGAGGATGCCCGAGAACATCTGAAAACGTTCCAAGAAATCTGTGGATCATTTAGATTGCTAGGAATAAATCCAGAAATACCGAGGCTCCGGTTATTTCCTCATTCACTGAGAGATAGAGCTAAAACTTGGTGGAATAAACTAACGCCGGGTTCAATACGAACTTGGGCAGATCTCTCTCACGAATTCTTATCCCGTTTTAATCCTTCTCACTTATCTAAGCGATTGTGTAACGAAATTGCTACTTTTCAACAGGAAGATGACGAACCAATGCACGAGGCATGTGATAGATTTACAACTCTTCTATGGAACTGCCCGATGCATGGATTCCCCGTGTAGAATCAGGTCGTTAAATTCTACAATGCTGCCAATACACACACTCGTATGAGAATAGATTCAGCAGCGAATGGGCTATTATTGGATAAAGACCCAGACGAGGGAATGGTGGTGTTGAAAAACTTAGCAAAGAATGACGAGCAATTCCCTACAGCAAGGAGAGGTAAACGAGGGATAATTGTAAAAGATTATGAAGCTGAAAATTCCCTGAAGACACAGGTTGCATATCTCACAAAGGCGGTGGAAAATCTGTTGCAATAAGATTCTAAACCTATATATTCTGCAGAAGAGGTATGTGAGACTTGCAGTGGGAACCACAGCTCGGAAGACTGTCCGTTACAGTTAGAATAAGGGATGTATGTTGGAAATTATAACAAGCCAAGAAACTACGACTCCAACAATTACAATCCCAACTGGAGGAAAGATCCCAAGTTTTCCTAGAGCAATCCGAATAATGCACTGAATCCTCAAATGCAGAACAACCAAAACCAAGGGGCACCAAGAATTTTGTCGTGACAGCAGCCACAACAGCAACCGCTAGTCACACCTAGTATACTGGAGTAGACATTGGCCACATTCATGTCATAGATAGGAGCTTACATGGCAAACATTGATCACTTTGTCAAGAAAACTGAGTCATTCATGGACAAGACAGAGATGAGGATGACTAACCATGAGCTACCCCGAAATCCCTGGAAACACAGATGGGCCAGGTTTCCCAGCATATAAAGCCAAGGCAAAACGGAGGATTCCCTAGTGATACCGAGGTCACTAGAAAACCCACACATGAGCAGTGTAAAGCAATCACAACAAGGAGTGGGAAACAATTACAAGGGCCGGAGGTGAAGAACATACCGAGTAAGGAACTGACCCTAGATACACCTGCCGTAAACATTGCCCTGGCAGAGGAAGCGCAACCTGTTGCCGACATACCTGTCACGACAACAGAAGGGACATAGGAGCAATTAAAGGAGGCTGAAGAACCTAAACCTCCTCAGATCCGAATACCATGTGAAGGACGTCTTGAAGATTGCCGTCCTCCACCTCCTTTTCCATAGCGGTTACAAAAACAGAAACAGAAGTACTAGCTCAAAAAGATTTATGATATTTTTAAGCAGGTGCACATTAATATACCGCTGTTAGAGGCCATCAAGAAGATGCCCGGTTATGCGAAATTTCTCAAGAACGCTATGTCAAAAAGGTCCAGACTTGGGGAATTCGAAATGGTAAAAATGACAGAGGGATGCATGACTATCTTGCACATGCATCCACCCCAAAAGAAGAAGGATCATGGGAGCTTCAGCATACCGTGCATAATTGGTGACAAATTCGTGGGTAAGGCACTTTGTGATCTTGGTGCTAGCATAAATTTAATGCCAAAATCTATGTTTCAGAAATTAGGTATTAGACAAGCACGACCCACGACAGTCATGCTGCAGCTGGCAGACCGCTCTTACATACAACCACAAGGGAAGATCGAAGATTTTCTGGTAAGAGTGGATAAATTCATTTTTCATGCTGACTTTCTTGTGTTAGACTGTGAAGTAGATGAAAACGCACCGATCATCCTGGAGCGACCCTTCCTAGCCACATGCAGAACTATGATCGATGTGGAGAAAGGAGAACTGACCATGAGAGTGAATGATCAAGAAATCAAACTCAATGTTCTCCAAGCAATCAAACATGCCATGCAGAAGAAGAGTGCAAGACCATTGCCGAAGTAATCCTTGACCAACCTTGCATCAGGTCGAGCTGCCATGACATAAAGTTTGGTCACTGCCACAACAGTCATCTGGAAGACTGTCACGGCAGCAACAACGACAGTGACTCCTTCGATTCAGTAATATATGATACTGAAGGTCAAAAGGAGGTAAATTGGATAGGCAGTCGCCCAGGTAAGTTCTTCGAGCCCCTAAATTATACCTCGAATGAACATATAATCTAGAAGCCTTCAATTGAAGAGCCACATGTTTTAGATCTTAAGCCTCTGCCAGGGCAGCTTAAATACATCTTTCTTGGTTTAAATGATACGTTACCCGTAATCGCCTCTGCCAGGGCAGCTTAAATAGGAGCAACAACTAATCAGAATGCTACAACAGCATAAGAAGGCAATTGGATGGACAATAGCTGATATCTAAGGCATCAGTCCGACATTATGTATGCACAAAATTCTCTTGGAAGATGATCATAAGCCGACTATTGATGCCCAGAGACGTTTAAACGATGCTATGCGAGAAGTGGTGAGAAAAGAGCTTATTAAATGGCTTGACGCCGAAATCATATACGCCATCTCGGATAGTAAGTGGGTGAGGCCGATGCAGTGTGTGCCCAAAAAGAGAGGCATAACCGTAGTGACCAACGAAGGAAACGAGCTAATCCCAACCAGGACTGTGACCGGTTGGAGGGTTTGTATGGATTACCGGAAGCTTAACAAAGCTACCCGGAAGGACCATTTTCCCCTACCTTTTATTCATTAAATGCTTGATAGATTAGCGGGGAAACCTTACTATTGTTTTCTTGATGGTTACTCAGGTTATAATCAGATAGCGATTGCACCTGAGGATCAAGAGAAAACTACCTTCACATAACCGTACGACACTTATACTTTTCGGAGAATGCCATTTGGACTCTGCAATGCACCATCAACTTTCCAAAGGTGCATGATGGAAATATTCTCCGACATGGTGGAGGATTTCCTAGAAATTTTCATGGACGACTTTTTCGTCTTTGGAGACAGTTTTGAAGGCTGTTTAGACAACCTACAGAAGGTGCTTGAAAGATGCGAAGAGGCGAACTTGGTCTTAAACTGGAAAAAATGCCACTTCATGGTAGATGAAGGGATAGTACTAGGCCACAAGGTAAGCTGCCGCGGCATAGAGGTGGACAGAGCAAAAATAGAAGTCATCGAAAAGCTGCTGCCACCCACCACAGTCAAGGGGATTCGGAGTTTCTTAGGACATGCTGGGTTTTATCGACGATTTATTGCCAATTTCTCGAAAATTTCCAAGCCCTTATGCCACTTATTGGAGCAGAATCGTCCCTTTGACTTTAATACTGAATGTACTGAGGCATTCAGAATTCTGAAGGAGAAGCTGGTAACAGCCCCGATCGTACAGCCACCAGACTGCAATTTGCCATTCGAGATAATGTGTGATGCCAATGACTATGTTGTTGGGGCAGCATTAGGGCAGAGGAAGGATAAGCTCTTCCATGTAATTTACTATGCCAGCAAAACATTAAATGATGCCTAAATCAACTACACCACAACAGAGAAAAAACTATTAGCAGTGGTGTTCTCAATCGACAAGTTCTGTCCATACATACTTGGAACGAAAGTGGTGGTTCATACAGACCATTCAGCACTAAAGTATCTGTTCACGAAAAGGGATGCAAAACCGCGACTGATACGTTGGATTATGCTGCTGCAAGAGTTCGACATTGATATCAACGATAAAAAGGGAACAGTAAACCAAGTAGCAGACCACTTGTCGAGATTAGATACAAGAAGGAGTCTATCAACAGATAGGACCAACATGTTAGAGACCTTCCCGGACGAGCAGCTGTTCGCTGCCACCAGTACTGCCGCGACAGATAAGCTTTCTGAAACCCCTTGGTACGCTGATTTTGTTAATTACATTGTTAGCGGGGTACTACCCCCTGAACTTAATTACCAAGAAAGGAAGAGGTTCGAAAATGATGCAAAACATTATTATTGGGATGAACCTCTTTTTTTCAAACACTGTGCAGATCAGATTATCAGAAGATACATGCCACAGGATGAACATGAAGCTGTGCTTCACCGCTGCCATGCTTCCCCATATGGAGGACACCTAGGTGGAAACAAAACTGCTGCCAAAGTTCTGCAATCCGGTCTTTATTGGCCCACATTGTTCAAAGATGCACAAGCCTTTTACAAGGGCTGTGAAAAATGCCAAAGGACTGGGAACATATCGAGAAGGCATGAGATGCCACTAAGAACATTTTAGAGGAAGCAAGACGAAGAGAAGGAATGAACCAGCCCAACACATCCACAATAGCCCAAAAAGCCCAATGAACGAGTCTGTCGTCACAGCCTGTCCTCAGCTTTTGCGACAGAAGCGGAGAAGATAGCCTGTCACCAAGCTGTCGCGACGGACATGCAAACGCGTAACAGACGCGCATCAGACATGGAAACGCGTGACAGACGCGTCAAAAACCGTGTAACAGCTGGCCCCGTTATTCGCGCCTACCGTTATAGCTCCAACGAGGCAGAAAATCACCCATCTATATATACTCCTATTCACTATTCATTTTTCATCTAATTCTCATTCTCTCAACTTGTTTTCTCCGTTTTATATCTCAAAATTTTCTTTACATTTTCTACAGTCCTTGCAAAATGGCTAGAAGACAAAATCGCCGTAGTGTTTCCTCTAGTTCTATCGCAGCAGTATCCACCCCCAACCATAACGCCATTCTAGACCGCTTCGCCTCTACCGACTCCACCACAAGATAGTACAGCTCCTTCCAGAAGAGGGACATGTGGGAGGAACGCGGGTTTGTTTATACAGAACCCACGGGAGACCTAGGGATCGAGAACTTCATATCAAAGAAAATCCAAGCCCTAAAATGGCAGCAATTTGCTGCCCAACCAGAAGAGATGAACATCACACTCGTTAGGGAGTTCTACGCTGCCGTCGACAACAAAGACACCATGATAGTAACAGTTCGAGGTAAACAACTCTTCATCGAGCCTGCCTACATCAACACCCTTTACGGCTTATACGTGAGTAAGAAGGGGGACTCCCACAAAAAGATTTGTGAACAGTCTGTCGCCGGAAGACTACGATATGGTCATGGCATAACTCACCGAGGAAGGGACGGAGTGGAACACCGACCCCAAGCACCGATGGACTGTAAAGAGAACTCAGTTGACTCCACAAGCCAAATTATGGAATCATTTTGTGAAGAAGCGCATCATGCCATCCTCCCACAACAGCACCGTCGACAGACCAAGGTTAGCCCTTGTGTATTCCATTTTAAATGAAAGATCAATATATGTCGGCCGCTACATACATGAGGGAATACTTGAATGTGCCCTTCAACTGTCGGGTCCACTTGTCTTTCCATACCTCATCACCACCATCTGCCGGGGCTACAACGTTCCAGAAATTGCTGAAGACGTAAAAGTTCGAGGGAAAGGGTGGACGGAATGGAACATTTTTAGCCTCATGGAGTTAAAAGCTGCCACCCCGCTGTCATACTTCAATCCTTCTACCATGACAGAGCAAACGGCAGGCCCTAGTTCCGCAGAACCTGCCACAGCAGAACAACAGCCAACGACAACAGCACCTCCATCAGACACCTCTACCCAGATTCTGTCGACGCTGAAAATAATGGAGGAACGGCAACTTAGACTGATGGGCTACATGAGGGATGTCACGGCAGCAACGGTAAACTTTATTCATAATGATTTACATTTTACCCATGTGCCATTCCCCTCCTTCCCAGAACAGTTCTTTACTGCCCCCACACCTACACTTACCCCTGCTGCAAGCCCTAGAACTCCATCTGCTGCCTCCACACCTACACCGGCCACGACAGCTGAAGGCGGCAGACAATCTGCCACTGCCACAGGCGAGAAAAGAAAGGACCCCCTGTCGGAACTCGACTCAGAATATTTTGAAGGGTTCTCCTCCTCTTCCATCTGGCAGAATTCTGACGGCGAGCCCTCAGTTTCCCGAGACATCTCCAAGGACTTCCCGCCAATGAAAAAGAAGAAGCTCAACGAGACTAGCGAAGGACCCTCCGGCCAAGGCAGATCTGCCAGCAGCAGCTCTGATGATGAGGTCGAGGTTCTGGACAAGCCACCACACATCTCACCAACACGTGTCCAGCCACCTCGGGAAGCAAAGAAAAAGGTATCCTTTGTGTAACACCCGTGTTTGGGGGTCAGGTGAAAATAATAATAAAATAATGTTTCGAGTTTCGGTTTATAATTAAAATAATAAAATATTATTTGGGCTTTGTGATTTCCAAAACAAACATTTTATGTTGGACTTAAATTGATTTGAAACTCATTTTCCATGGAATTTGCAAAATTTGAGATTTCCATCTCATTAATGGCAAGATTGTAAATAAGTAGACTTTCAATTAACACCCTTTTTGTTTAAAATATCCCTTGTCATCTTCTTCTCTCTCTCCCATTGCATTTCCACGACATTGAAGAGCTCTCTTCTCCATTTTCACTATTCCATTACATTTTTTGCTCCTTGGTGGTGATTTTCAAAAGGTAATTGCATTTTTGACTTGGCCTTGTCTTCCTCTTCATATTGGTACTATTAGTTTTCATTAAAACCATGTATTTCATATTTTGGGTTTTTCAAGGATTTTGTTAAAGGTTGTGACTTTATGAAATTTTATCAAAGGTTTTGATTTATAGTTGTTAGATAAGTTGTTTACAACCCTTAAGGTCCAACATATGTGAATTTTAAAGAGTTTTACAATGATTCTCGGATTTGGGTTTTAATGGGGTTTTAGAAGGGTTTAAAAGCTAGTTTTGGGTGTGTTTGATGTTGGAAATTGAGGGCTGATGTTAGTGTAATAGTTAGGGGTTGCTTTGGAAGCATTAGAGTGTGTTAAAAAGGTTGAAATCATGAGTTTTGGACAGGGTTTGATGGCTGCTCGGGATTGAGGTTTTGGGAGTTGTTCATAGCTTGAAATCATGTGTTTTATGCTTGAGTAGTGTTCCGGGTTTGCTACATTGTTGTGTGAATTGATTTGTGGTTGTTTTGATTGTTTTGAGTTGATTAGAAGAAAGAAATTGTGTTGGTGAAGCATCGGGAACAAATCCGGAATCGTTGGAAGCTTGATCGGCTAGTGGGTTGAGCTTGGAATAGTCGGTGAGTGCTTAAATGTTTTTAAATGGTTTTCGAGTATTGGTTCAAGCATTTGGACTAGGTTGGGCTTGGTAGACCCACCTAGAGTTGGGATTAGATTGGTTGTCTAATCCCAAACTTTAGTTAGAGACTTTGGTTGAACTCTAATTATTGTTTTTGCCTCATGTTTATTTGTGGTTAATGTGGATATGTATATGGTGTTATACATGTATGTTGAGGCATGGTTTTGATGCATTGTGATATGCATGTGGGTTGTGCATGATGGTGATCATGGTGAGTACGTGCTAAGCACGGAAGTTGTTATGAAACGATGTTGTAAATTGTGTTTAGTATTGGCACTAGTATGCTTGGGTACAATGATCGATCATTAGGATGTTTAGTGTGCACACGTGAGTTAAATGCGCGCGTGGTCTTGGTGATGTTAGTCATCAGGATGGAGTATGGGTTAGCCCGGGAAATCTTCTTGTATATGTTAGTCGGTGATGAGTGTAATCCCATCGACGGGGCGTGAGGATGAGTGGAATCCCCTCCGCGTGAACGGTGATGAGTGTAATCCCATCGTAAGGTAATGGTTGTTGTTGAATGTGAGTTCCAACGTGTTATCCGCGTATTCGAGTCATAGCTAGGTGCCAATATGATTTGAGATGTGTTGCCTATATGGTTTAATACATCTGTTTACATATGATGTGGATTGAACTTGTTGAGCATTGCATAATATTGAATATATGTTCATGCATCATGTGTATTTTGGCTCTTGTGGATCGAAGGTAAGAACATGCATTTTACCTTGGTTGTGCTCGTGCTTGGACCCTGCATTGTCGAGGTTTGTTTTAATGAGCTTACCCTCACTAAGGTTTATACTTACGCTCTCTTTTGTTCGACAATGCATATCCGTAGTTCGTGGGTTGCTAGTGCAAGAAGGGGGCCTCCAAGTGGGTGCTTTGTGGTGCTATCTTAGCTTTCAAGTATGGACATTTTAGTTATATGATGTAATGGTCAAGCAATGGGATATGTATTGTTGCTTTGAGTTTTTGAAGTATGTTGGTGTTGGTTGTTTAGGAGCATGTTAGACTGCTTATTATGATGTTGTTGGTTTGGCTTTTAGATGCCTTGTCTTGTTTGCAAACCATGTTTAAATTTGCCTACCTTAAATGCTTAAGTGTATGTCCTTGTGAAGCATGAATCTTGAATGCTTGAATGTTCTTATGTTGTTGATTCCTTAGGTGTATGGTTCTTATGTTTGGTGTGTTAAGCATGCTTGTAGATGTTTGGTTTGCCTTGTAGTTGTTGTATGTGTGTTAAGAGAGGTTTTAGTGTGGTTTAGGGACATCCTTGTGCCATAAACCAGCTAAAACCAATCTGCAGACAGAGGGCTTTTCGAAACGGTTAGACTCGTTTCGGTACGGTCCCTTTGTTTCGTGCCAGGCGTTTCGGTACGCTAAGGGCCGCTTTGATATGATTTTGCTACTGGAAATCTGAGAATTTGACGATAAAATGACGTATCGAAACGGGCTCTAGTGTTTCGAAACGACCTTTGTATCGTTGACCACGAGAAGTTGACCGTTGAGGGCGTTTCGATACGGGCTACCCCTGTTTCGAAACGGTCTCTTCGGGTTGACTTTGGCCAGTTGACCTGGTCAAGGCGTATCGAAACATCATATGGGCGTTTCGATACGGCCTGCTTTTTAAGATTAAAATGGGCTGTTTTAATTGGGCTATTGGTCGTTTACCTCATCGTTTCTTCCGCTGTTGCTTTTCTCACATATGGTTTAATATAGCATCTAGAAAAGATAATATAAATGAAAAGTTTTTCCTTGGGTCGGTAACCGAAGTGGAGCCTTAACGGGTTTCGCCTCGGTTATCCCCGTGTAGCCCACTCGGATCGGTCAATCGTCCGGACCGGGACAAGGGGGTTACACTTGTTGGTATCAGAGCCTAAGGTTTCCGAGACCTTGGGCAGGTAAGTGAGGTAAGTTGAGTTCTTGTATTGAAAATGCACGGTGTTTACTTGCCATGTAAGCATGTTTGCTTGTGTATCAAGTATGCCTTGTTGTATGCTTGTTTGAGCGCGTATGTATGTTATTTTGTTTGAAGCATATTGTGTAGAGTTCCATTGCTACTATTGCATCAGAAAAAGGATTTTAAGTGAGGGAACATACTTGAGCCACTTGGAACCCTTGCCTTGTTAACCCTATTTTTGTGCTTTGTTGTTGTTGTTGTAGTTGTTATCTGTGAGCGCGTATGTCGAGGCCTAGGGGTAGACCGAGGTTGGTTCGTCAGGAACCACGTGTTGCGGCTCCTGTTAATGAGCCGGTGGCTAGAGTAGAAACTCATGTGGAAGAGCCTGCTGCTGCTGGAGTTGGAGCTTCTCCACCACCACCTCCTCAGCCTGAAGCGGGAGGCGAGGCTGGAGTTGAGAGAGTAGGACCCCAGGTTGGTCAGGGTGGCCAAGGTCTTGCGGGAATAGATATGGATCCGCTTGTACAAGCTAGAGTGGGAGCGTTTCAGGCCGAAGCTCAGCCTAGAAGTGATGATACTAGTTTACCGTTAGAGAGGCTCTGTATCCTAGGGGCAGAAGAGTTCAGAGGGTCTACACCTGAGAGATCCGAGTTGTGGTTGGAGAAGACAGTCCGCATCTTAGCTCAGATGGGTTGTGTGGGTGCTCACAAATTGGGCTGTGTGATTTCATTGCTATAGGGTGATGCCTACACTTGGTGGGTCACCATTACTACTGGTGTTCCTGAGGCTAAGATTGGATGGGGTTTCTTTGAGTCTGCATTCCGGAAGAGGTACTTGGGGCCGAGATATCTTGATGAGAAGAAACGAGAGTTCATGGCTCTTGTTCAGGGAGATGCTTCAGTGACTGACTACGAGATTCGTTTTGTTCGTTTGAGTTAGTATGCTCCAGAGTTGGTTCCTACTGAGAGGGACCGTTGTAACCGTTTCAGATATGGGCTTCATGAGGAAGTTAAGAGGTATACCTTAGCTTCAGATTATTCAGATTTTGATGTCTTGGTCGCTAGGGCCAAGGACATTGAGCATAGCTTGGGGCTGAACAAGCGTTCAGGAGGATCTGGTTCTGGAAAGAGACATAATAGTTTTGACCGTGGTGATGCCAAGAGGCATCAGGGTGGCGGATAGCAGTTTGACCATAGGCGTGGCGGTGGCCAACATGGTAGAGGACACCAGGGCCATAGAGCTGGAGGGCGTTTGCCCGAGTGCACACGTTGTGGGAGGCAACATTCTAGAGAGTGTTGGGGTAACTTCCATGCTTGTTGGAACTGTGGTTCGAGGGACCACTTTAGGAGGGAGTGTCCACATCAGGCGGCACAAGCACCGAATCTTGCCCAGGCTCTTGCGAGGGCCATTTATTACCAGAGAGGCCGTGGGCGCGGTCGTGGCTACTTCCAGCCTAGGGCTGATGCACCTAGGGTAGAGGCTCAGAGGAACCTTGCTCATGTTGTGGCAGTGCAGCCAGAGGCAGGTGGACCAGCGAGAGTCTATGCTCAGAGAGAGGCCAGGAACGACAGGGATGTGATAGCAGGTAATTTTGAGTTACAGTCTATGTCTTTGCTTTCTTTGGTTGATTCGGGTTCTACGCATTTCTACATTTTGAGTGAGCATGCAAAGAAGCTAGACATACCTGTTGAGATCTTAGATGTAGGTATGCATGGGACTAGTTCCTTTGGCGAGACAGTTGTAGTTAGACAAATGTATAGGAGGTGTCCGCTGAAGATTCAGGGTCATGTGTTTCCCGTTGACATGATGGAGCTTCCGTTCTATGGGTTTGACATTATTCTGTGTATGTACTGGTTAGTTGAGCACAGAGCTAGTGTAGACTTTGAGACGAAGAGAATTGTTTTGAAACTTTCTGATGACTACAAGGTAGTAGTAGTAGGCGAGAACATTAAGTTCTTGTCTAATGTTGTGTCAGCTTTAGAGGCTCATAGGTTGATGGATTCCGGTTGTGGGGCTTTCTTAGCATATTTGATGAATCCTAATATGAGTGAGGTCAGACCGAAGGACATTAAATAGTTTGTGATTTTCCGGATGTGTTTCCTGAAGAGTTACCAGGTTTGCCTCTTGACAGAGATGTAGTGTTTGTGATTGAGACTGTTTCAGGGTCTACTCCAGTTTCTATAGCTCCGTATCGTATGACTCCGAAAGAGTTGAAAGAATTGAAGATTCAGCTTCAAGAGTTGTTAGACCGTGGTTTTATTAGGCCTAGTAGTTTGCCTTGGGTGCTCATGTGTTGTTTGTAAAAAAGAAGGACGATAGCATGCGAATGTGTATTGACTGCAGGCAATTGAATCAGTTGATCGTGAAGAACAAGTATCCGTTGCCTCGTATAGACGATCTGTTTGATCAGTTGAGGGGTGCTTCAGTGTTCTCGAAGTTAGATTTGAGGTCAGGGTACTATCAATTGAAAGTAAAAGAGTGTGATGTTCCGAAGACAGCTTTTAGGACTAGATATGGTCACTATGAGTTCCTTGTGATGCCGTTTGGGCTCATGAATGCACCTGCAGCATTCATGGATATGATGAAAAGAGTTTTCAGAGACTATTTAGACCGTTTTGTAGTCGTTTTCATAGATGACATCCTTGTGTACTCGAGATCAGAAGAAGAGCATGATGAGCACTTGAGATTTGTTTTATAGAGATTGATGAGTAATCAGTTGTATGCGAAGCTTAGCAAATGTGAGTTCTGGATTCAAGAAGTTGTGTTTCTTGGCCACGTGGTATCAGATGAAGGTATCCGTGTTGATCGGTCGAAGATTGAGGCTATTGTTGAGTGGAAACAACCTAAGTCTGTGACTGAGATTAGGAGTTTCCTAGGATTAGCCGGTTACTATAGGAGGTTCGTTGATGGTTTCTCTAGAGTAGCTGCTCCTTTGACTAAATTGTTGCAAAAAGGAGTTAAGTTGGAGTGGTCAGATGCGAGACAGAAGGCTTTTGAGGAATTGAAAGAAGCTTTGACGAATGCTCCAGTGTTAGTACAACCAGTTTCAGCTAAAGAGTTTGTGATCTATAGTGATGCTTCCTACATAGGTCTAGGGTGTGTCCTAATGCAAGAAAGAAGAGTTGTCGCTTATGCTTCGAGACAGTTGAAAATGCATGAAAAGAACTATCCTACTCACGATATAAAGTTAGCCGAAGTTTTGTTTGCATTGAAGATTTGGCGTCACTACCTGTATGGTGAGAAGTGCATAGTTTACACCGATCATAAGAGCTTGAAGAATTTGATGACTTAGAGAGAGTTGAACTTGAGACAGAGAAGATGGCTTGAGCTGTTGAAAGACTATGATTTGACCATTGAGTACCATCCGAGTAAGGCAAATGTAGTAGCCGATGCTTTGAGCAGAAAAGTTGCAGTTGAGTTGCGAGCTATGTTTGCTAGATTGAGTGTATCTGGTGATGGTGGTTTGATCACAGAGTTGCAAGTGAAACCTTCTTTGATTCAGTTGATTAGAGAGAAACAATTGCAAGATATGTCTTTAGTTCCTCATGTTCAGGACATAGCCGAAGTTAGACCGACCCAGTATAGTTTTGGTGAGGAGAATGTGTTGTGTTTTAGAGACAGAGTTGTAGTACCTGAAGATGTTGAGTTGAGACGTCTAACTATGAGCGAAGCACATTCGAGTACTTTTTCTATGCATCCGGGTAGTACTAAGATGTACCGTGATTTGAAGAATGATTATTTCTGGTTTGGTTTGAAGAAGGATGTAGCCGAGTATGTGAGCCGTTGTATGGTTTGTCAGAGAGTGAAGGCAGAACATCAGGTTCCTTCAGGTTTTGTTACAGCCTTTGAAGATTCCGGAATGGAAATGGGAGATGATCACTATGGACTTTGTGTCGGGGTTACCGTTGTCTCCTTCGAAGAAGAATTCTGTTTGGGTGATAGTGGATAGATTCACTAAGTGTGCTCACCTCTTAGTAGTGAACACTACAGATTCTTTAGACAAGCTGGCGAATTTGTACATCGCGAGATTGTGAGACTTCATAGAGTTCCGAAGTCTATTGTTTCAGATAGATATCCGAGATTCACATCGAGGTTCTGGAGTTGTTTGCGTAGTGCCCTAGGTAGTCGTTTGCATTTCAGTACTTCTTATCATCCGCAGTCAGATGGACAGTCAGAGCGAGTGATATATATTTTAGAGGATATGCTTCGTTGTTGTTTGATTGACTTCCAGGGTTCTTGGGAGAAGCACTTGTCCTTAGTTGAGTTTGCTTACAACAACAGTTACCAGGCTAGTATCCAGATGGCTCCTTATGAGGCTTTGTATGGTAGACGATGTAGGACTCCGATCTGTTGGGCTGAAATGGGTCAGAGATTGTTACCTATGCCGGATTTGCTTAAGGGGACTACCGACAAAGTGAAGTTGATCTGTGACCGTTTGAAAGCAGCTTCTGATCGTCAGAAGTCTTATGCAGATTTGAAGAGAAAAGAGATTGAGTTCTCCGTAGGTGAGAAAGTGTTTCTGAAAGTATCTCCGTGGAAGAAGGTAATGAGATTTGGCCGAAAAGGCAAGTTGAGTCCGAGGTTTATTGGCCCGTATGAGATAGTTGAGCGGATTGGGCCTGTAGCTTACCGTTTGAGATTGCCTTCTAAGTTAGAGAAGATCCATGATGTGTTTCATGTGTCGATGCTTAGGAGATATTGATCAGATCCGTCTCATGTTATGCCTTTTGAGGAGATAGAGTTGAGTCCGAGGGGTTGCGTGGCAAGACTATAGAGTTGGTCAAGGTGATGTGGAGGCATAGAGGTGTGGAAGAGGCCACGTGGGAGAGGAAAGCTGATATGTTTGAGCAGTTTCCGTACTTGTTTTCGTCAGGTAATTTCGGGGGCGAAATTCCTTAAGTGGGGGAGAGTTGTAACACCCGGGTTTGAGGGTCGGGTGAAAATAATAATAAAATAATGTTTTAGGTCTCGATTTATAATTAAAATAATAAAATATTATTTGGGCTTTGTGATTTCTAAAACAAACATTTTATGTTGGACTTAAATTGATTTGAAACTCATTTTCCATGGAATTTTCAAAATTTGAGATTTCCATCTCATTAATGGCAAGATTGTAAATAAATATACTTTCAATTAAAACCCTTTTGTTTAAAATATCCCTTGTCATCTTCTTCTCTCTCTCCCATTGCATTCAGCGACATTGAAGAGCTCTCTTCTCCATTTTCACTATTCCATTACATTTTTTGGTCCTTGGTGGTGATTTTCAAAAGGTAATTGCATTTTTGACTTGGCCTTGTCTTCCTCTTCATTTTGGTACCATTAGTTTTCATTAAAACCATGTATTTCATATTTTGGGTTTTTTCAAGGATTTTGTTAAAGGTTGTGACTTTATGAAATTTTATCAAAGCTTTTGATTTATAGTTGTGAGATAAGTTGTTTACAACCCTTAAGGTCCAACATATGTGAATTTTAAAGAGTTTTACAATGATTCTCGGATTTGGGTTTTAATGGGGTTTTATAAGGGTTTAAAAGCTAGTTTTGGGTGTGTTTGATGTTGGAAATTGAGGGCTAATGTTAGTGTAATAGTTAGGGGTTGCTTTGGAAGCATTTGAGTGTGTTAAAAAGGTTGAAATCATGAGTTTTGGACTGGGTTTGATGGCTGCTCGGGATTGAGGTTTTGGGAGTTGTTCATAGCTTGAAATCATGTGTTTTATGCTTGAGTAGTGTTCCGGGTTTGCTACATTTTTGTGTGAACTGATTTGAGGTTGTTTTGATTGTGTTGAGTTGATTAGAAGCAAGAAATTGTGTTGGTGAAGCATCGGGAACAAATCCGGAATCGTTGGAAGCTTGATCGGCTAGTGGGTTGAGCTTGGAATAGTCGGTGAGTGGTTAAATGTTTTCAAATGTTTTTTGAGTATTGGTTCAAGCATGTGGACTAGGTTGGGCTTGGTAGACCCACCTAGAGTTGGGATTAGATTGGTAGTCTAATCCCAAGCTTTAGTTAGAGACTTTGGTTGAACTCTAATTGTTGTTTTTGCCTCATGTTTATTTGTGGTTAATGTGGATATGTATATGGTGTTATACATGTATGTTGAGGCATGGTTTTGATGCATTGTGATATGCATGTGGGTTGTGCATGATGGTGATCATGGTGAGTACGTGCTAAGCACGAAAGTTGATATGAAATGATGTTGTAAATTGTGTTTAGTATTGGCACTAGTATGCTTGGGTACAATGATCGATCATTAGGATGTTTAGTGTGAACACGTGAGTCAAAAGCGCGCGTGGTCTTGGTGATGGTAATCATCAAGATGGAGTACGGGTTCACCCGGAAAATCTTCTTGTATATATTAGTCGGTGATGAGTGTAATCCCATTGACGGGGCGTGAGGATGAGTGGAATCCCCTCCGCATGAACGGTGATGAGTGTAATCCCACCGTAAGGTAATGGTTGTTGTTGGATGTGAGTTCCAACGTGTTATCCGCGTATTCGAGTCATAGCTAGGTGCCAATATGATTTGAGATGTGTTGCCAATATGGTTTAATACATGTGTTTACATATGATGTGGATTGAACTTGTTGAGCATGGCATAATATTGAATATATGTTCATGCATCATGTGTATTTTGGCTCTTGTGGATCGAAGGTAAGAACATGCATTTTACCTTGGTTGTGGTCGTGCTTGGACCCTACATTGTCGAGGTTTGTTTTAATGAGCTTACCCTTACTAAGCTTTATGCTTACGCTCTCTTTTGTTCGACAATGCAGATCCGTAGTTCGTGGGTTGCTAGTGCAAGAAGGGGGCCTCCAAGTGTGTGCTTTGTGGTGCTATCTTAGCTTTCAAGTATGTACATTTTAGTTATATGATGTAATGGTCAAGCAATGGGATATGTTTTGTTGCTTTGAGTTTTTGAAGTATGTTGGTGTTGGTTGTTTAGGAGCATGTTAGGCTCCTTATTATGATGTTGTTGGTTTGGCTTTTGGATGCCTTGTCTTGTTTGCAAACCATGTTTAAATTTGCCTACCTTAAATGCTTAAGTGTATGTCCTTGTGAAGCATGAATCTTGAATGCTTGAATGTTCTTATGTTGTTGATTCCTTAGATGTATGGTTCTTATGTTTGGTGTGTTAAGCATGCTTGTAGATGTTTGGTTTGCCTTGTAGTTGTTATATGTGTGTTAAGATAGGTTTTAGTGGGGTTTAGGGACATCCTTGTGCCATAAACCAGCTAAAACCAATCTACAGATAGAGAGCGTTTCGAAACGGTTGGTCCCGTTTCGGTACGGTCCCTTTGTTTACGGCCAGGCGTTTCGGTACGCTAAGGGTCATTTCGATACGATCTTGCTACTGGAAATCTGAGAATTTGACGATAAAATGACGTATCGAAACAGGCTCTAGTGTTTCGGAACGACCTTCGTATCGTTGACCACGAGAAGTTGACCGTTGAGGGCGTTTCGATACGGGCTACCCCTGTTTCGAAATGGTCTCTTCAGGTTGACTTTGGCCAGTTGACCTGGTCAAGGCGTATCGAAAAACCCTATGGGCGTTCCGATACGACCTGCTGTTTAAGATTAAAATGGGCTGTTTTAATTGGGCTGTTGGTCGTTTACCTCATCGTTTCTTCCGCTGTTGCTTTTCTCACATAGGGTTTAATATAGCATCTAGAAAAGATAATATAAATGAAAAGTTTTTCCTTGGGTCGGTAACCGAAGTGGAGCCTTAACGGGTTTCGCCTCGGTTATCCCCGTGTAGCCCACTCGGATTGGTCAAGCGTCCGGACCGGGACGAGGGGGTTACAGTTTGCCTGCCCCAGCACTGTGCTAGCCCCTGCCATGAAAGTTACTGACCGCCGGCAGCTCCAGATCAGCAGCAACAACGACGACAACTCCTCAACTTAAGTTTCTATCTTATATATGTTGTCTTTGTTGTTTTATTTCTTTTGTGATGTATTTCATTTTTTTTATCTTTCATGTTATCATGCATTGAGGGCAATGCAACCCTCGAGTTTGGGGGTGACATCCCTCCATTTATGAAGTTGTAGTTGTGTCTTAATTTTATGTCTAAGTATTAGTTATTATTAAGTTTATTTTTTGGGTTAAAAAAACAAAAAACAAAAGCAAAAATTTGGCTTAAGTCTTTTGAACTAAACTTACCTGCTGCGACATACTCTGTCGTGACAGTGCCTTTAGGAAATTTTAGGAACTGTTTAGAGCCTTGCTATAATTCAGATCTGTATAACACTTTTGTCACTCTTATTCTATCTAGACTTCTATAGTACACTGGAATAGGATTGTTTACCCATTTGAATTTTCCCCTAGAGGTGCCTATCACTGGCTCTAGGAAAGGAATAAAAGGAAAGAAAGAATTCAGACTCAATTTCTTGCAAAACTGCCTTGCACCGATTTAGGGAGATTTCTCTTTGAGCTTAAGTTAGAAAAAACTAAAGGAGCCTAAGAATTGCCTCCATAAAAGATGCAGCTAAATCAAGAGTCAGAAAAACTAAAGGAGCCTAAGAATTGCCTCCAGAAAAAATGAATTGGCATAAACACACGTTTGTAAGCATGACTATTCTGGTACACTAAAGAAGTCTAGACACATAGTTGTTCGCAAAACCTGCACACACTACACAAGAATTATAGCATGGTTCCGAATAAATCCAGAAACACCCGACAAGGTATTGCTCTTGATAGGGAATACGTGGTAGGTAAGGAAAGGTTCACTGAATTAAGCCAAATTAAAAAGTTTTTTTAGTTAGGTCGTACTTTCTTGAGGGCAAGCAAGAACTTGAGTTTGGGGGTGTGTTGAGTGTGCAAAATTTCTATATTTTATCCCTTATTTAACCCATATTTCTACTGCATTCAAGCATAATTCATTGCATTTAGGTAGAGTTTTGCATATACATCACAATTAGATTAAATGGCACAGTTGCTACTGATCTTGGTCACTTTTGCAGGTATCTACTGTAGCAGACTTAAGGCAGCAAAGGAGCAGAGATGGAATACAGGACTAGAGTCGAGGAGAAAATGTTGTCGTGGCAGCCATGATGACAGCACTGGTGAAAGGGAAAAGTGAAGTGGAGCTCGACAAATAGAGGAATTCAAGCCGGTCTGTCATGGACCACTACTACATTTTTCTGAGCCCTGGGGCAGAATGAAGGCCAAGCCCAAAGTCCATGGGAGAAACCCAAAGCAAGACAAGAGGACGAATTAAAGGCATATACTCAGAAGATTTAATCTCCAATAGAGTTGTACTTTAGTTTAAACTTATATTCTTGCCATATTAGAAAACATGGACTCAAGGCCTATATAAAGGCATGTAATTCGACCAAGGGAAGGATATCTCATTCTTAGCCGTCTTCCCCAAAACCCTTGTTGTTTTTCCCCTTTCTCATCATGTTCTAAACTTCCCCTAGGGCTAAGGGTTGATTCTGTAAAGTAGTTGCAAGGATTGTACTATTTTAGGAATATTTCTGTTCAAAGCAATAAAACTTCAAGTTTATTTATTCTGGTTTTTCACATCTCGCAAGAGTATCGGGAGAGCATTGTGAGGTTATTCATTTGTTTGATATCGGGAGAGTCAAGCATACGAACGGAATAAATACGCATTTTCAAGTTTATGGTTAAACCATCTCGGCTTAGGGATAAGTACGAGGTTAAGTGGCTAAGGAAGAATCCAACAACATTGGTGTTCACTCTCTGATTGACGCCGGGAGGTATAATCTAAGAAGTATTCATCAATAGCACTTGGGCCTAGGGATAGGACAAGTCATAGTAGGAATTCTTGCCAAACTTGAAGTACAAAGTTGTATGATCGATGCCGCGACAACAACAGACTTCTGTCGTGATAGGTGCTGCCGCGACAGGGACGACGACAGAACAGAAGTTTCTATTCAGTGCAACACCTGCACTACCGAGCAATTCAATATCGTCCTATTTCTTAAACATGATCTTTTACTCCTTTAATTTAGTTATTATTCACGATTACTCTACAAACAATTTAAACTCTTTCTCTCTCTCTCTCTCGTACAACAATTATAGGATAAAGCTATTCCCAGTCCATGTGGAGATGATATCCGATACTCCAAGTATCACTTTACTTCTTGCGTCGTGTATACTTGCACTATTTACGATAGGACTTTTGACACGCAATAGATTTGTAAACCATGTTTATGTTGTTTCCTAAATGCTTTGTGTTTTGAAGGCTTATAACCATGTTCTACGATGCTTATGTGTTTTGTCTAAAAGCATGTAAACCTTGCTATGCAATGTACTTGGTGAATGCTTGTTCCTTTAAATGTTTAACCATGGATGTATGTTCTTTCGAATGGGTTGGTCTTGTATGTACGTTAAGTGTTTGATCATGCTTGAAGTAGGGTGAATGCCTCTAGAGTACGTGTATGCATGTAGTATCTCGTTTCTTGTGGTTTTGGGGATGTTTCAGAACATTTGGAGATGCTTAAAATTGTTTTTAGAGACTTATAGACTGCAGGCGTTTTGAAACGCATGAGGTGGTTTCGGAACGAGTGCAGCTCCAGGGATACCCATATCGGAACGCGTTTCGATACGGTTTGACACTGTGAGCCCCTGTTCCGATACGCGTACCGAAACGGTTTGCTACTGTGAAGGCCTGTTCCGGAATGAGTTTCAGAACGCTTAGACGAAATGGACCCCTGTTCTGAAACGAGGTGGGCCGTATCGATACGGTTGGTCTGGCTTTTGAAACTGGGGCTCGTGTATCGAAACGGGCAAGCCTATTTCGAAACACATGCCTGGAAATTGGGCTTTTGGCATCTTTAAAGGTTCTCAAGTGTTGGGCTTGGGTTCTGTTTATTGTAAGCTTTCCTGTGAGTCTTGTCTGTATCGTTTATGCATGGTTGGTTCACGTATGCAAGAAATCGTATCAACATATCACCTGGTAAATTTAAATTACCTTACATCTATTTGAATGTTCTTCTTCGTCCTTTCCATTGTCGTATCTCACATAGGATTAAATGATACATCTAGACAAGATAATTAACGAAAAATTTTCTAGGGTTTCTAATCGAAGGGGAGCCTTAACAGGTTTCACTTTGATTTTCCCCGTGTAACCTACACGGACCGGTCAGTCGTCCAGGCTGGGACGAGGGGGTTACATGAGGTCTTGGAGAGGAGGGTTCAGGAGTTGGAAGAGTGATACATGTAGAATAGATGTACAATTAAGATCAAGTATACTCGTTGATCAAGTAATAGAGTGATAAGTAGAGTGTCGAACCCACACAGATTGAAGTGATAAACTTAAAGTAATCACACTTAAGAGTTACTGAGATAATGATGGTGTGTTTGTAACCCCATAAACCCGACCCAGACAAAATGGGCCGAATCTAGAAAGTTAGGTTTGAAAACTTTCCCCTCAAGTTATAAATCTTAGGTTAAGATATTTTAAAAATGCAAAATATCAAAAGTAGATAAACTTAAAAACATTTCATTTATCATAAAACAGAGTTGTATAACATTATTATGATAACTTGATTAAATAACCGAAAATAACCTTATAATACATGCATTGAATAAAACCCAAATTATATACAATCCCAATATCTAAATTGCATAAAATCCCAATATATGCTATGTAACCCCCTTAGCCAGGCCTAGACGGTTGACCCAAACTACGAAGATTACACGGGGAAAATCAAAGTCAACCCAAAAGTCAACCTTGATTAACGACCTTTTTTTTTCTTTTTAACCTTGTCTAAATGCATATTAATCCTAGGTGTACTCTTGAGATAAGCATACTCAAAATCACAGCAATCGGAAAACATTTAGGGACTCAATTGCACAACATACGAATTTAGGGACCAATTTGTAAATTCTGGAAATTAAGAAGACTTTACCAATTTTTAAGTTACCATTATGAAATTAATCATGTTTCATGTTTCCCTGTCAAATTTCATCTCAAACGGACATCTCAAACTCAATCAATTGCATATACAAAAATCAGGACTAAAACGTAAAGCTTGCAAACCTCAAAAACATTCAAATTAGTGCCCAACGGTCAAGTGTTTCGAAACGGGTCTAGGCCGTTCAGAAACACCCCTTGACAGTAGCCAAAGTGTTTCGAAACACCTCTGCCCGTTTCGAAACACCCAGGCCAAAATATGCACCTGTTTCGAAACAGGCAAGGGTGTTTCGAAACACCCTGCCCAGAAACAGCAGAAAAGTCTGTTTTACACTCTTTCGACCCACCAAACACAATCATATGACCTCCATATCATACCAACAAGTCATCAAACATTAAAGGAACACATTTGCATCATTAAAGCTCAATCACGGCCTCAAATAAGAAAAACCACAAGTCTAAAGGCATGCATCCTATAATGAAAATCAAGCAATCATCAAATCTCCAAAACAAAATACCAAATGGCCATTTACATGTTCCAAACACCATAGGCATTAAACCAAACTTAGGGAGTCCAAAACATCTCCCAAAAACACAATCTAGGTTCCCATTTCCAAATACCAAAAGCTAATAGTGTTGTGAAAATAGTCACCATACATGAGCTTAGACTTTCACTTGGATCCTTGACGTTCTTGCTGCCCTTAAAGCACTTCAATGCTCTGCATTATTGGTTCAAGAAAGAGAGAGCGTAAGCACGTATGCTTAGTGAGAAATGCTCTAATAAAACAACACAATAATGCACTTTGTAAAAACACCTTCTCAAGGCCTTTAATTTCAAAACATCATTTATCATGCATTTATGCATACAAACCAAGCATCTCATGCTTCAATTCATCAACATGTCATATTGGCCTTCAAGTGATAATCCATAACCATTTTTCAACTCAAAACACAATCGGATACGCGGATTACAAGCGTTGTCCCATACGCTCTATACACACTACCAAACACTCAAGGTGGAGTTTACCGGTACAATCACAACCCCTCAACACCCGTGATGGAGTCTACGGTACAATTACAACCCCTCCACATCACTCATTGGTAGTTGTATAACATCACTAACGAGAACACGGGACACACAACACAAGATCCTCACATGGCATTTTAACCACCATTATGATCTTAGACATCTCGTTAGTGTTCTTGGATGGAGTTTAAGGTACCATTACAACCCCTCAACATCCAAGGCGACTTTATTCACGGTGCACCCAATCCTATAGCCGGCTAACTATATCCGATTCAAGTACTTTTAAACCAACACATCACTTGCCAATATACATCATTTACCATCATAAATCCATTGTTTTAAAGCATTTAACAAAGCCATTAAATAATCATGCCTCACAATGCATCAAACCATATTTATCAATGTTTAAATCAAGGATCTCTTACCTTGAGCATCCTTCAACACATGGCTTACAAAACCAGCATTAAACATGCTAAAATATGCATTCAAAACAGAATTTAAACATGCAAAATAAACACATTGCATTCAACCATCTCATGGTTCTTCAAAAAGAGAGTTTCTCCGAAAACTTACTCTTGAGCTTAGCTAAGTTGTTTAGACTTAAACTAAGCTCCCATAACCTTCAAACATTGGTTTCAAAGCTTAAAACCAAACTTCACTCACCGATTTCGTTTCGCAAGCTTTCCGAAACGCCGATCAAGCCTCCGGATCAACGCCACAAGGATCCGAAGATGTCTCCCCTGTTTTAAACACATCAAAGAAGAGGATTAATGCATCATCATGCATTAAAATCTTCAGCCAAAACACCTAAACTCGCTGCTCTCATCAAAACTCACATTTCGGCTACCAAACACAATCGAAATCACATCCAAACACCTCTACAACACTACACAGCCAAGATCCATCAATTCCAATCATTCTTAGACATCAATTAACATCCAAAAAGGACCTAATCACGTCCTTATACCTCCAGCTATAGCAGAACACCAAAATCACCCCAAAAACCACCATTAACTCAAGTAAAAACTTAGGAAAATCAACCTATTCGGGATTACATTGATTAAACATAAATTACACATCATCTAGACCTCCAAAATACATCAAAAAGACATCTCAAAACATAGCCCAATCATTTAATATGAATTTCTTCAAAATTAAATCCAAATCTTGCATTTTAAGCCAAAATCAAGATCACAACATCAAAACCTTTAATAAAACTCAATTTAAGGATTGAGAACTTGGGAATTTCAGTAAAGAACTGAATATTTAGAGGAGAAGGACGTTCATACCTCTAAATGTGGATTTCTCCTTGTTTAGAGCCAAAATTCTTGAAAATTCAATAAGCAAATGATGAGGATTTGGTGTAGAAATGATTAGAAATCATTTAGAGATTGAAATCTCAACTTTAGGTGTGAAAATCAAAGGAAAAGTGGCTGTGGAAATGTGTTTGGCTGAGGGAAAATTGAGAGAAAATGAAATGAGAAAATTTTGGCAAAAGTTAGTTATGAAACTAAAATATCTCTTTTCCCTCTTTTCTTTTTATTTAATAACATTAAATGAGTCTTTAAAATTTAAGAAAAATCTAGAGAAACCCTCCCTTGGGTAAATTAGCTCCTTAAAGATTCAAAGTTTCAATCCTTTTAAAACAGTCACCAACTTTTCAAAAATTACATTTTAGTCACTAACTTGAAATGTCATATTTCCAAACCCCATTTTGTAAAATTAATTTCACCACTCTCTTATATATAATAAAATAGAATTTTTAAATATTTTTCCATATTTTTAATGCATCCCGAACTAGGCTTTCCCTAAAACCACCTTTTATATTCGAATCGTAAATTAAACCGGTCCGGTTCAGACCCTAAACTTCCAAGCCCAAAATTGGGGTGTTACAACTCTCCCCCCTTAAGAAATTTCGTCCTCGAAATTTACCTGAAGGAAAAAGGTACGGAAACTGCTTCAACATGTCATCCTTCCGTTCCCACGTGGCTTCCTCAACACCACGATGCTTCCACAACACCTTTACCAACTCAATGGTCTTGCCTAGAAGAACTTTACTATCCGAATCCAGAATCTTCACTGGTTCCTAATCATAGGTCAAATCCGGATTCAACTCCACTTCCTCCACAGGCATCACATGAGAAGGATCCGATCTATACTTCCGAAGCATAGAAACATGAAACACATCATGAATCTTTTCTAGCTCTTGCGGTAACCTCAACTTGTACGCAACAGGACCCA
This sequence comes from Hibiscus tridactylites, assembly GCA_958450335.1. Taxonomy (NCBI): domain Eukaryota; kingdom Viridiplantae; phylum Streptophyta; class Magnoliopsida; order Malvales; family Malvaceae; genus Hibiscus; species Hibiscus tridactylites. The sequence goes on from OY288282.1 coordinate 42,639,303, forward strand.
CACGCTCAATCACCTTGTATGGTCCAATGTATCTAGGGCTCAACTTACCCTTCCGGCCAAACCTCATCACCTTTTTCCAAGGCGAAACTTTCAAAAACACACGGTCACCCACCGCATACTCAATCTCCTTACGCTTCAAATCCACGTAAGACTTTTGCCGATCAGAAGCTGCCTTCAATCGCTCACAAATGAGCTTCACCTTCTCAGTGGTTCCTTTCAACAAAGCTGGCATCGATACCAACTTCTGACCCGTTTCAGCCCAACAAAGAGGAGTCCTACACTTCCTCCCGTACAAAGCTTCATAAGGGGCCATTTGAATACTTGCCTGATAACTATTATTATAGGCAAACTCCACCAAAGGCAAATATTTTTCCCAAGAGCCCTGAAACTCAATCACACAGCACCTCAACATATCCTCCAACACTTGGATAACACGCTTAGACTGTCCATCCGACTGTGGATGATAAGAAGTACTGAAATTCAACCGTGTACCCAAAGCCTGATGCAAACACTGCCAGAAACGTGATGTAAACCTCGGATCTTTATCCGACACAATAGACTTTGGCACACCATGCAGCCGCACAATCTCAGCAATGTACAACTCCGCAAGCTTATCAAAAGTGTATGTAGTATGAACAGGCAAGAAATGTGCACACTTCGTCAAGCGATCCACAATCACCCACACCGAATTTTTCTTCGATGGCGACAAAGGCAAACCAGACACGAAGTCCATGGTAATCCTTTCCCACTTCCACTCGGGAATCCTCAACAGTTGCAACAACCCTGAAGGAAACTGATGCTCAGCCTTAACTCGCTGACATACCATACACTTGCTTACAAACTCAGCAACATCTTTCTTTAAACCCACCCAATAGTACTCATCACGAAGATCACGGTACATCTTAGTACTACTAGGGTGCATAGCAAAAGGACTACTATGAGCTTCAGTCAGAATAGCACGCCTCAAATCAGCATCATTGAGCACTACTATCCGACTCCCAAAGCATAAAACTCCATCATCATTAAAGCAGAAATCCGATGGGCTATCCTCCGCAATATCCTGAACATGTGGCACCAAGGAATCATCCAACAACTGCTTTTCCTTGATCAACTGAATCAAGGATGGTTTCACTTGCAACTCAGCCACAAGACCACCATCACGCGAAATGCTCAAACTGGCAAACATAGCCCTCAACTCAACATCTACCTTCCTACTCAAGGTATCCGCTACAACATTAGCTTTACCCGGATGGTACTCGATAGTCAAATCGTAATCCTTAAGCAACTCCACCCAACGTCGTTGCCTAAGATTCAACTCTTTCTGAGACATCAGATACTTCAAACTCTTGTGGTCCGTGTACACAGTACACTTCTCACCATACAAGTAATGTCTCCAAATTTTCAAAGCAAAAACTACCGCAGCTAACTCAATGTAATGCGTAGGATAATTGCGCTTATGCACCTTTAACTGACGCGATGCATAAGCCACCACCTTACCCTCTTGCATCAACACACATCCCAAACCAACATAGGACGTATCACTATACACCACAAACTCTTTCCCTGATTCAGGTTGAACCAAGATAGGATCTTGCGTCAAAGCTGCCTTAAGCTTCTCAAAAGCCTGCTGTCTCGCTTCCGTCTACTCATACTTAACATCCTTCTGCAACAACTTCGTCAAAGGTGCAGCAATCTTTGAAAACCCATCCACGAATCTCCGATAGTACCCCGCCAAACCAAGGAAACTACGGACTTCATGAACGGACTTAGGAGGCTTCCAATTCATCACTGCCTCAATCTTTTGAGGATCAACGTGAATCCCTTCAGCAGAAACCATATGACCAAGAAACACAACTTCTCTAAGCTAGAACTCACACTTGCTCAGCTTGGCATAAAGCTGATTCTCCAACAAAGCCTGTAACTGTAACGCCCCGGTTTTGGGCTCAGAAGTCTTGGGCGTTGACCGGTTCGGTCAAAGTGCTGATCGAATATATAAAGGAGAAATTAGGAAAGCCTAGTTCGGGTTGCATTAAAAATATGGAAAAATGTTCTAAAATCATCTTTTAATATAATTAAGTGAACTGTGAAATCAATTTTGGAAAATGAGGTTTGGAAGGTTAACATTTTGGCTAGTGACCAAAATGTAATTTTTGAAAGTTTGGTGACTGTTTTATAAAGGATTGAAACTTTGAATCTTTAAGGAGCTATTATTCCAAAAAGAGTTTCTCCAGATTTTTCTAAGATATTTTAAGGTTTTATTCTGATTTTAAAACATATGAAAGAGGAGGGAAAGTCATTTTGACTATTTTATAACTAACTTTCCATTTTTCTTCCAATTCTCCTTTTTTCTCATTTTCTCTCAACCCAAACACATTTCTCCAGATTTTCTCCTCTGATTTTGTCACTCAAATCTCTCATTTCAATTCTCTTTGGATTCCTAATCATCTCTACAACAAAACCTCACCATTTGCAAGTGGTTTCATCAAGCTTTTTGGTTCTAAAAAGGAGAAATTCAAGTTTGGAGGTAAGAACGTCCTTCTCCTCTAAACTATCAGTTCTTTACTGAAATTCCTAAGTTCTCAATCCTTGATTTGTGATTTGTTAAAGGCTTTTCAATTGAAATCTTGATTTTGGCTTAAAATGCAAGATTTGGTGATTTTTGGTGAAATTTTCGTGTGATCTGTTTGGGCAGTGTTTTGAGGTGTCAAATTGATGTTAAATGAATGCTAAATTGATTAGAAGTTGAGGTTTAATTAATGCAATCCCGGATAGGTTGAATTTCCTAAGTTTGGCTTGAGTTTTTGGTTGTTTTTGAAGTGTTTTTGGTGATCTGTTATACCAGGAGGTATAAGGACGTGTTTGAGATCATTTTGGATGTTAATTGATGTTTAAAAATGGTTAGAAGTGATGGATCTTGGCTGGGTTAAGTTTTGGAAGTGTTTGGAGGTGATTTCGGTTGTGTTTGGTAGCCGAAATGTTGGATTTGTGATGAGCAGCGAGTTGTGTTGTGTTGCTGGTGTTTTTAATGCATAAAGATGCATTAATGCTCTGTTTTTGTGTGCTTGAAACAGGGGAGTTTGATCCGTGAGCTTTAGAGGTGTTGCGGAAGGTTTCGGATGCTTGGGAGGCTTGTTGGCTAGCCTTGTTTTGTGTATCGGTGAGTGAATTTGGGTTTCAGCTTTTAAACCAAGGTTTGAAGGTTTTGGGAGCTTAGTTTAAGTCTAAACAACTTTGCTAAGCTCAAGAGTAAGTAAATGGTTTTCGCTCTTGAATTGTGTTGTGATTTGGCTTTTAAAGCAATTGTGTTCGATGGTTGCAATGCATGTGATTTGCATGGTTTATATTCTGTTTTGAAAGCATATTTTTAGCATGGTTTAATACTGGTTTTGAAGGCCATATTTGAAGGATGCTCAAGGTAAGAGATCCTTGGTTTTGTACATGGAAATTGTGGTTTTGATGCATGGTGTTGCATGATGTTTAATGGCTTTGTGTAATGCTTTAAAACAGTGGATTAATGATGGTAAATGATGGTTTTTGCATTATGGTTATGCATGTGAATCATTGGACTAATGATGGTAAGTTGGTTATATTGGCAAGTGATGTAAGTGGTTCTTGGTTTCTTTGATCGGATATAGTTAGCCGGCTATAGGATTGGGTGCACCGTGAATTAAGTCGCCTTGGAGGTGGAGTGGTTAAGTGTGAACCGGTAAACTCCCTTCAAGTATCCTAACGAGATGGTTAAGGTCATAATGGAGGTGGAATACCCATTCGAGGACCTTGGTTAAGCAAAGGTTATATGGTGGTTAAAAGTCCATATATGGGAACCTTGTGCTTGTTAAGATCACAATGGTGGTGTAAGTCCATGTGTGGATCTTGTATAGGGTGTCCCGGATCTCGTTAGTGATGTTATACAACTACCAATCAGTGATGCAAATGTTGTATGGTGTTTGAAAGTCCATACATGAGAACCTTGTGCATGTCAAGGTTGTATGGTGTTTAAAAGTCCATACATGGGAACCTTGGGAAAAGTTGAGGTTGTATGGTGTTTGAAAGTCCATACATGGGAACCTCGGGAAAAGCTAAGGTTGTATGGTGTTTAAAAGTCCATACATGGGAACCTTAGGATGGTGAGGTCAAATGGTGTTTAAAAGTCCATTGGAGACCTTGGATTGGTAGTGTGTATGAAGCGTGGGGGACAACGCTTGTGATCCGCGTATCCGATCAGGTGTTGAGTTGAAAAGTGGATGTGGTTGATCACTTGGAAGCCAATATGATGTTCTTGATTATAAAGAAGCATGAGATGCTTGAAAAGATGCATGGTTGCATGGAAAGTGTATAATGCTTGTGAATGCATGTTTACTTGTTAAGTTGAACAAGTGTTGATTATCATTTGGTAAATGATGCATGTGTGCATGAAATCTCTTTAATGCATTGGAGTCTTGTTAAGACTTGTTTTAAAAGGCATGTGATGATGATGTTGTGGTTCATATGTTGCCTTTGTTTAATGCATGTGTTGGATTGATTGGATAAATGGTTTTTAAATGGTTCTTGCTTGGTATGACATTCAAGCATGGGAAAGGTATGATGTGAATGGAGGTGTTTTCCAAGGTTTTGAATTTAACTTTGCATATGGTGTTTATGCATGGAATGGTTAAATGGATGTTTTTGCAAGTTGTGCTTTGAAAAGGTTTTCTTAGCTTGCTAAGCTAAGGGTTGGTTTTCATGAATGTGCAATGCATGGTTTTAAGCATGATGTTGAAAAAGGGTTTTCAATCTTTGCTTGGTTATCAAATCGGGTTTGTTTTTAAAGTGATTTTATGACCCGCTGCATTGATGGTGTTTTGGTTTTGAGCATTCCTCACTAAGCATTATGTGCTTACGCTCCTTTTTGTCCATCAATGCAGATTCTTGAAGTTTGGACAGCGAGAAGCAAGGGATTCAAGGAGGACTCCATTTGAGATGTATGTCTCGGTGAATAGCTATAGTTAATAAAGGCAATGGGGGTAGAATCTCTTGGGTTGATGTTTATGTGTTCGTATATGTTCGGACAAGAATGGTTTTATGATGTTGATGTTGTTGGAACATGCATTTGGCTTTTATGAGATTGATTTGGAAGTTTATAGTTGAATGGTTGCTTGTGTAGGAAGCATGCCTATAGATTTGGGGCTTTTCATATATGTGGATATATTGTTGAATTGTTGATGCAAGTATGTCTCTTAAATGTTGAATTGCATGTTGGTAAAGTTTGGTGGCGTTTGGAGTATGTTCGAATGGTCAATTGCGTGTTTTAGCATGTCTTTTTCTGCATTATGTGCAGGGCGTTTCGGAACAGGGACTACCGTTTCGGAACGGATGCCCTGAATCAGCCCAGGCGTCCGAAACGGTAGACACTGTTTCGAAACGGAAAGCATTCTGCCAGTCACCTGTTTCGGTACGCGTTGCGGAACGGCCCCGCGTTTCGAAACGGGCTCTGCCTGTTTCAGAACGGGTGACCGTTGGGGGCTGACATTGGCAGTTAAATGTTTTGAATTGTTTGCATTTTGGTCCTGAATCTTGTTTGTGCAATTGTATGAGTTTGGAATGTCCGTTTGAGCTGAAATTTGGCAGTGAAGCATGAAACCTGATTAATTTCAAGTTGGTAACTTTAATTTGGATTAAGCCCTCATATTTTTTCAGAAATTACAATTTGGTCCCTAAAGTTGTAATTTGTTCAATTGGGTCCCTGTTTGATCTCTGATGTTTGTGATCTTTGAGTATGATGTTTGTGTGATCACAATTAGGGCTAATGTGCATCTAGACAAGATTAAAAAGAAAAAAAAGGGTCGTTAATCAAGGTTGACTCTCGGGTTGACTTTGGTTTTCCCCGTGTGACTTTCTTAATTCGGGTCAACCGTCTAGGCCGGGTTAAGGGGGTTACAGTAACACAATTCTTAAATGCCCTTCATGCTCCTCCTCAGTACGAGAGTACACGAGAATATCATCAATGAACACCACAACAAATTTATCCAAGTATTCATGGAACACTCTATTCATCATGTCCATGAAAGCTGCAGGAGCATTCGTCAAACCAAACGGCATCACAAGAAACTCATAATGCCCATACCTCGTTCTGAAGGCTGTCTTTGGCACATCCACATCCTTCACCTTCAGCTGATAATACCCTGACCTTAAGTCAATTTTAGAGAACACAGCCGCTCCCCGAAATTGATCAAAAAGATCATCAATTCTCGGTAATGGATACCGATTCTTGATAGTCAACTTGTTAAGCCGACGGTAATCAATGCACATTCTCATAGTGCCATCTTTTTTCTTCACAAACAAGACCGGTGCACCCCAAGGTGACACACTCGGCCGAATGAAACCACGATCAAGCAACTCCTGAAGTTGCGTCTTCAGCTCTTTCAACTCTTTAGGTGCCATTCGATAAGGAGTAATGGACACTGGAGTTGTGTTTTCATACATCTCAATCCCAAACTCCACTTCACGATTAGGAGGCAATCCAGGCAACTCCTCCGGAAACACACCAGGAAACTCTCGCACAGTCCTGATATCTTGCACACGCAACTCTTTATAGCTAGGATTCATCACAAAGGCGAGGTAAGCTTCACAACCTTGCCTCAGCATCCGGCTCGCTTCCAATGTAGACACCACATTGGCAAGAAACTTCACATTCTCACCAACCACCACTACCTCATAATCATCCGCAAGCTTCAACGAAACTCGCTTATTCTCAAAATCCACTACAGCTCGATGCTCAACAAGCCAATCCATACCAAGGATTACATCAAAACCATAGAAAGGCAATTCCATAAGATCAACATGAAAAACATGATCTTGCACAACCAAGGGACATCTTCTATAAAGCTTTCGAGTCACAACAGTCTCACCAAAAGAACTAGTTACACGCATACCAACATCCAAAGACTCAACTGGCAAACCAAGCAATTGAGCATGTTCACGCAATATGTATGAGTGTGTAGATCCAGAATCAATCAAGGAAAGTAATGACAAGGATTGCAAAGTGAAAGTACCTGCGATTACATCCGTGTCATTCCTCCCCTCCCTCTGACCATACACTCTGGCCTGGCCACCACCCTCAGGCTGAACAGCTACCACATGAGCCACATTCCTTCCACCATCCTCCCTGCGCTGGAAGTTACCACGGCCGCGCCCACGACCTCTCTGTGTTGCAACAACTCCAAGAGCGCGTCCCTGACCACCACCGGCCAACAGAGGACACTCCCTCTTCATGTGATCCGCCGAACCATAGTTCCAGCACGAAGTACCGGTCACCACAATTGGAGCCTGTACCTCCCTCGCTGCTCGAGGACAATCACGCCTCAGATGACCACGCGATCCACATGCCCAACATGTGTTCTGATCAGCTCTCGCCTTGTCCCCCTGAACAGGCGCACCTTGCCCTCCACCACCACGCCTAGCTGAAGACTGATACTTCCGATCACGTCCTCTCTTGTTCCATCCGCCACCGGAACTATACTCAGCAGCTCGCTTGCCCGCACTAGGACCAACTCCTCTAGAAGGTAAACCCAAATTCAACTCAATGTCTTTTGCTCTACCAACCATCACATCAAAGTCAGTGTACTCAGCAGCCAGCATATAGGTGTTCACTTCCGTCACCAAACCATAACGGAAACGTTCACACCTCTCCCGCTCATAAGGGATAAGCTCAGGTGCGTACTGATTGAGTCGGACAAACTAAACCTCATACTCAGCCACTGACATGCTCCCTTGAGTAAGAGACATGAATTCCCTTTTCTTTTCATCCAGGTATCGCACACCCAGATACCTCCTCTTGAACGCGTTCAGAAAGAACGTCCAAGTCACATCAGCATCCTCCATTCTGGAGATAGTGGTTGTCCACCAGGTATATGCATCGTCATGCAACAATGATATTACACAGCCCAACTTCTGCACTTCATTGCAGTTCATTTGTCCCAAAATTCTCTTGGTACTTTCCAACCAAGACTCAGAACCTTCAGCAGACAAGCCCCTGAACTCAGTCCCTCCCAGACTGCGCAAGCGTTCCAGAGGTAGTCTAACATTAGCATCTCCCTAATGCCCAGCTCCATGAGCTCCAGCTACCGCCGCCTAAAAGGCTCCAGCAATAGCCTGAATCAACACTGTCATGTCAGGAGCAGCTTGCCCCTGCCCAGCTTCAGGTCCAGCGACCCCAGCACCAGCACCGGCTCCCTCACCCCCAGCACCACCACCACCGGGTGGAGGAGGTAAATCCACCACATTTTCATCATTCTCTTCGTTCTCATTTTGAGCCATAGCTCGCGTATTAATCCTCGTCTCTCTACGAGGTCCCATTTACTATACAATGCAATCACAAATGCAATAAACAAAGTCAGGCTCAGCAAGGTAAGAAATCCAAGTACTCAAGCTCGTTTCCAATTAAAAACAAATCATTTCATTAGCTTTGATATGGCAATGGGTCCCTCTAACATGCTTCACCACAACATACACCACAATTGCAACATACTTAGAATTCATACATCATACTTTCACTCAACAAGCATACAAAGCAATCATACAAATATCACCCACATAAACATTCCCAAATACTCGAGAACTTAGTTCTGATACCACCAAATGTAACCCCCTTAGCCCGGCCTAGACGGTTGACCCAAACTATGAAGATTACACGGGGAAAACCAAAGTCAACCCAAAAGTCAACCTTGATTAACGACCCTTTTTTTCTTTTTAACCTTGTCTAAATGCATATTAATCCTAGGTGTACTCTTGAGATAAGAATACTCAAAAATCACAGCAATCGGAAAACATTTAGGGACTCAATTGCACAACATATGAATTTAGGGACCAATTTGTAAATTCAGGAAATTAAGAGGACTTTACTAATTTTTAAGTTACCATTATGAAATTAATCATGTTTCATGCTTCCCTGTCAAATTTCATCTCAAACGGACATCTCAAACTCAATCAATTGCATATACAAAAATCAGGACTAAAACGTAAAGCTTGCAAACCTCAAAAACCATTCAAATTAGTGCCCAACGGTCAAGTGTTTCGAAACGGGTCTAGTCCGTTCAGAAACACCCCTTGGTAGTAGCCAAAGTGTTTCAAAACACCTCTGCCCGTTTCGAAACACCCAGGCCAAAATATACACCTGTTTCGAAACAGGCAAGGGTGTTTCGAAACACCCTGCCCAGAAACAGCAGAAAAGTATGTTTTACACTCTTTCGACCCACCAAACACAATCATATGACCTCCATATCATACCAACAAGTCATCAAACATTAAAGGAACACATTTGCATCATTAAAGCTCAATCACGGCCTCAAATAAGAAAAGCCACAAGTCTAAAGGCATGCATCCTATAATGAAAATCAAGCAATCATCAAATCTCCAAAACAAAATACCAAATGGCCATTTACATGTTCCAAACACCATAGGCATTAAACCAAACTTAGGGAGTCCAAAACACCTCCCAAAAACACAATCTAGGTTCCCATTGCCAAATACCAAAAGCTAATAGTGTTGTGAAAATAGTCACCATACATGAGCTTAGACTTTCACTTGGATCCTTGACGTTCTTGCTGCCCTTAAAGCACTTCAATGCTCTGCATTATTGGTTCAAGAAAGAGAGAGCGTAAGCACGTATGCTTAGTGAGAAATGCTCTAATAAAACAACACAATAATGCACTTTGTAAAAACACCTTCTCAAGGCCTTTAATTTAAAAAACATCATTTATCATGCCTTTATGCATACAAACCAAGCATCTCATGCTTCAATTCATCAACATGTCATATTGGCCTTCAAGTGATAATCCATAACCATTTTTCAACTCAAAACACAATCGGATACGCGGATTACAAGCGTTGTCCCATACGCTCCATACACACTACCAAACACTCAAGGTGAAGTTTACCGGTACAATCACAACCCCTCAACACCCGTGATGGAGTCTACGGTACAATTACAACCCCTCCACATCACTCATTGGTAGTTGTATAACATCACTAACGAGAACACGGGACACACAACACAAGATCCTCACATGGAATTTTAACCACCATTATGATCTTAGACATCTCGTTAGTGTTCTTGGATGGAGTTTACGGTACCATTACAACCCCTCAACATCCAAGGCGACTTTGTTCACGGTGCACCCAATCCTATAGCCGGCTAACTATATCCGATTCAAGTACTTTTAAACCAACACATCACTTGCCAATATACATCATTTACCATCATAAATCCACTGTTTTAAAGCATTTAACAAAGCCATTAAATAATCATGCCTCACAATGCATCAAACCACATTTATCAATGTTTAAATCAAGGATCTCTTACCTTGAGCATCCTTCAACACATGGCTTACAAAACCAACATTAAACATGCTAAAATATGCTTTCAAAACAGAATTTAAACATGCAAAATAAACACATTGCATTCAACCATATCATGGTTCTTCAAAAAGAGAGTTTCTCCGAAAACTTACTCTTGAGCATAGCTAAGTTGTTTAGACTTAAACTAAGCTCCCATAACCTTCAAACATTGGTTTCAAAGCTGAAAACCAAACTTCACTCACCGGTTCCGTTTCGCAAGCTTGCCGAAACGCCGATCAAGCCTCCGGATCAACGCCACAAGGATCCGAAGATGTCTCCCCTGTTTTAAACACATCAAAGCAGAGGATTAATGCATCATCACGCATTAAAATCTTCAGCCAAAACACCTAAACTCGCTGCTCTCATCAAAACTCACATTTCGGCTACCAAACACAACCGAAATCACATCCAAACACCTCTACAACACTACCCAGCCAAGATCCATCAATTCCAATCATTCTTAGACATCAATTAACATCCAAAAAGGACCTAATCACGTCCTTATACCTCCAGCTATAGCAGAACACCAAAATCACCCCAAAAACCACCATTAACTCAAGTAAAAACTTAGGAAAATCAACCTATTCGGGATTACATTGATTAAACCTCAATTACACCTCATTTAGACATCCAAAATACATCAAAGAGACATCTCAAAACAGAGCCCAATCATTTAATACGAATTTCTTCAAAATTAAATCCAAATCTTGCATTTTAAGCCAAAATCAAGATCACAACATCAAAACCTTTAATAAAACACAATTTAAGGATTGAGAACTTGGGAATTTTAGTAAAGAACTGAGTATTTAGAGGAGAAGGACGTTCATACCTCTAAATGTGGATTTCTCCTTGTTTAAAGCCAAAATTCTTGAAAATTCAATAAGCAAATGATGAGGATTTAGTGTAGAAATGATTAGAAATCATTTAGAGATCGAAATCTCAACTTTAGGTGTGAAAATCAAAGGAAAAGTGGCTGTGGAAATGTGTTTGGCTGAGGGAAAATTGAGAGAAAATGAAATAGGAAAATTTTGGCAAAAGTTAGTTATGAAACTAAAATATCTCTTTTCCCTCTTTTCTTTTTATTTAATAACATTAAATGAGTCTTTAAAATTTAAGAAAAATCTGGAGAAACCCTCCCTTGGGTAAATTAGCTCCTCAAAGATTCAAAGTTTCAATCCTTTTAAAACAGTCACCAACTTTTCAAAAATTACATTTTAGTCACTAACTTGAAATGTCATATTTCCAAACCCTATTTTGTAAAATTGATTTCACCACTCTCTTATATATAATAAAAGAGAATTTTTAAATATTTTTCCATATTTTTAATGCATCCCGAACTAGGCTTTCCCTAAAACCACATTTTATATTCGAATCGTAAATTAAACCGGTCCGGTTCAGACCCTAAACTTCCAAGCCCAAAATTGGGGTGTTACATGCTAATCTATAGTATGAAATAATCAAAAGAGTGTTCGTACTGATTTATAAAATATTCGAGTAAAATGCTAGAAGCTCGAAGTACTGAGTCGCCTAATAAGAGTCCGATATATCTGATAGAGAAACTATAGGGGTGTAAGCTAAAGAGCTTAGTGTGTCTCTAAAGTGCAAACAAACACAAAACCAAAACAGTTTTATTTTCCGATAAAATCTTTTTTGAAAACACAATATATCCAATAAATCAAAATCATAATGTTATGATGTCCGATGCATGACTCAATACCGACTGTCCTATATCATACAGAGTGGAGGTTTCCCTCACATTTACAAACACTATACCGATCCCATGACTCATGATATGATTTTTAAAACCATAAATCAGAACTCTTATGAGTGTCACATTTTTCGAAAATCAGATGCTTGATTTAAAAACACAATTTAGTATGCCATGTATGATGTTTTCAAAATCATTCACAAAACACAATCAATCAAATAACAAATCAAGCAGAGTATAAAACACAAGTTTCAATTATATAGCACAATAAGAAACACACCTTAGAAACATTAGCTCTAATGCCGAGAAAAGTGCGTCTCACGCTCAGATCTAGCTGAATCAAGACCTACGAGGTATGAATACTATATTAGTATTTATTACTATTACTAAGCCACCGACTAAAACACTAAGAACTAAACTGAAGATATAATCACGTGAAGATATCAAAGAACGTGTACGATCGATCTGTACAACTGGAGGTAACTCGTCGGCCTCGAAGACGTTAACACCTGAACACAGGAATATTCCGAATCAGATTCTGAAATCCACAACTTATTAGATTTTAAGTACCAATTAATTGAAATTAGCAAAATGTGTTTTCTGGTTCGAATTAGACAAAATGAGTAGCGGATTCAGGATGTCGAGAAAGGCCAAGAGAAAGATTGTCAGAAAAAGTCAACTCTTGGACAAATGGTCAAAGTCAAAGTCAACTAGTCAAACTGGTCAATTCTGGTTAACTAGTTGACGATCAACTCTAGTCAAACGGGTCAAAGGTCAACTCTGGTCAATTGGGTCAAAGGTCAAACTTGTCAAAGTCCATGGTACGGTCAAACCCGGTCAACTTTCGGTCAAACTGTTTAAGTCATGGTCAAAACTAGTTCGGGTCAACGGTCTGAGTAGGTCAATGAGGTTCGGTTCGGTTCCGTGCATATCAAACATGGTTCGGGTCAAAATCTACCGGTCCGGTCCACTCAACTTTGAGCCCTCACAGTTCGGGCTCCTCACTTTAGTCATAATACATCTAGGCCTCATTGGTTCAAAACTGGGCTCCTAAATATACCAATCCACAAATTAAAAGATCTCATCAATCCTTAGCCAAAACTGATGGCCCGATGTACGTGGGTCCAATCCATACACAACACACAGCCCAACAATAACACATAGCCAAACATCAAAACATTTTCACCTTAATCTGAAACTAGGGTTTCATAATCCCAATGGCGACGGCAGAGAAGATGACGACAAAGGCGACGGTGCGACAATGACGACAACCACGACAATGGTGCGAACACTACGGCAAAGAACCAATGGTCAAGAGACACCAAGGAAAGGCCAAAAACGACTTACACCAAATCTGAAGGAACAAAAAATATCTTACCCACACGAACATCAAAACCACGGTGGCACAAGAGGAGATGAAAACCGAATGATTTCGATGCCAAAAACCCACAAGATTTTTGAACAGCTTCGACGACGATTCTCCCAAACGGTGAACGATAAAGAAAAGCTGATAGATGAGGTTTGTTCGCGATGAGATACAGGTCACGGTGGTGGTGGTGGTTGAGCGTGGAATGAACTGCGGACAGAGGTTGAACGGAGCTTCACCGAAGATTAAAGGTGGGGTTGCAATCACGAGAGAGGGAGAAGAGAGATAAGATGCAGCTGCGTGAAAATTAAAAGCTGAAAAGGGTTTTGGTGATATAATGGGGTGTAAATACCCTAGAAAAATGGGTAAATCACACATATGGTCACTAGCCTTTTTTGGGTTTACATATAAGCATCAGAACTTAGCCATATTACAAAATAACCACCAAAATTTCTAAATTAAGCCATACAATTCTGAATTTACTTAATTTAATCCTTACACTCAAATTAGGGTTTTAGAATTAAAATCCCCCAAATTCTAGGGTTTCCGAATTAGGGATTTCAAAATTAGGGATTTTGAAATTTTAGGTTTTCCAATTTAGGGATTTTTTGGGTATTATAATTCTCTCTCCCTTAAAGAAATTTCATCCTCGAAAATTTTCAGACTTGACAACAGATACCCAAAATTTACTGACATAAGCTTATATTTTCTCATTTTGAATTCGTGATCCATCATAAACATAATTATCCGAACTTATCAAAATGTACCTGCTATGTCGTCGTGCATAACATCATGTCCAACACGAGTTCCGGTCGAATATACTTAACCTAGACGTCTAATCTCGGATCTAGTTGATCCACCACTCTAAGCATGTCCACCTATATTAGAAGTACCAGAAGCAACTGATCGAAGCTACTCTTTACCTTGGCGAGGTGCTTGAACTGATACATGTCTCTGACTCTGCACTGATAAACCTGTAGGTGGTCATGGTTAATTCTTCAAGTAATGATCATGCGGACCACATCTAAAGCACGCCCTGTTCAACAATCTACACTCTTCGTTATGTTTCTTATTGCAATAACCACGTACATGAATAGGCCGGTGAACTTTTGAACTACCCACGCTGCCAGACAGAACTGTCGATGCTGCAGGTCTAACATTCTGATAACTATGAAGAACATAATCATCTCTAAACCTTTTTCTAGACGAGTTGACAAAAAAAGGCTGAACATATGTGTCCGATTGCTTTACGTCTTTCTTAGAATTCTGAACTTCCTCAACTTCCATAAGTGCAATTATCCTTTCAGAAGTCTTAGCTCGACTAACCAGGTCGCTGAACATTTTATCATGATGCGTAGCAACATTTCTCTGAATCGGTAAACGAAGCCCCTTAAAAAACTCGTCACATTTATCTTTCTCAGTCGCTACTAACCAGGAGCATACTTAGCCAACCTCTGAAATTCTATCTCATAATCATTCACTGACATATTGTTCTGTTTAAAATCATCGTGACACTTTGCTAAGAACTCGGCTTCCATATAACGGTCCTGAAATGCCTGTCGGAAAACTCCCATGTAACATGTCTAGATGGAACAATATCAACCACTGACTCCAACGAATTTTGAGCTTCACCCTCTAACAAAGATACAACGGACCTCAATTTCTAATTAGCTGGGTAATCCATCTCAACAAACAATCGTTGTAATTTCTTTAGCCAATACTCCACATCAGCTTGATGTGTAGCGGTTTTACCCTCGAACAATTTCATCCCAACAGCTATAAATTCTGTAGAAATGGGTTTCCTCGAACCCTCTGACTGACGAAGATAACGCAACAACGCACGGTGAATCGTGGCACTGTCCGGCTGAACTGTCTCAGTGTCATCAACATCATGTAAGTCATCACTTACAATTTGATGTCCTTCCAAGGGCTCATTCTCATTATCCGATATCTCATTTTGATTTTATGTTTGCTCAATAGAAGGTAGATGATCACTACCAAAAGCGACAGTACGGCCTCGACCACGACCTCGACCTATCATTGAGCTAGAACTCGTATGTGGTGGCATAATAAACTATCTACAAAAGTTAATAACTGTAAAGTGTCCAAAAGTCCTATATTTCATACACATGCCAACTCTTATTATCATTGTTTTAAGCACCTTTTAGGCATAAGTAGGGTCATGCATAGCATTTTACAATATTTCATTGTTATGCCTTACTTTTATAACTTATCATTTATTCGGTGAACAAGAGATATTGTTTTAGTGTATTCTTGTATGTAGGTACTAACAGCTGAATGAGGGAAATGAGGAGCGGAGGACACAATGATGAGGAGCAAACCCGGGAGCTGTACTGAAGCAGTTCCAGCTGAAGACAAGTTGTTGCTGAGCACCTGCCGAGTAGAGTTGCCGCCAACCTTGCTGCCCTCGGCAGCTGACTATGGAAGTTGGGAGAACCAGAGCGGGATCTATAGAGAAAAAACTCCTGAATCTATCGCCGGCATTCATATGATTTTCTGACGTCTGTAGCAGCAGCTAGGGCTGCCGAAGTAAAATTCTCAAGCTTAATTGCGGACTAAGGCAAACGAGATAGAGTCCATATTCCAAGCAAAGAAGTCGACATTTAAAGCTATATTAAAGAAGGAAAGCTACTTTAGAGGACTTCTACTTTAAAGAGGACTTAACCTAGTTTTGAGTCTATAAATACCCATTGAACTCTTATTTTAAATCATGCTAGGTTTTCCATAGACTTTTCTTGTGTTCTTCATTGCCGCCATGTTCTAAATTCTGTTTGGGTTAGGGTTATGTTGTAATAAGTGAGAAACGGTTGTTTTAGGGTTTTGAGTTATTTTCTTCAATAAAATATTCCAAGTTTACTTAATCCATTGTTCTTCATTCTTTCAATCTTTCTACACCACTCGTTTGAGAGAATCCATTTGTAGGGCACGAAAGTGCAAGGCTTACGAAAGGGTTAAGTATGGTCACAACGTGCTGAGGCATGGCTAACTTGGTTCCACACTAGTCCACAAGTTTCAGCGGCTAAAAGGGATCATCAACCGAGTTGACTAATTTGGGTCCACACTAGTCCTCAAGTTAGCATCTTGAGTATCCTAAACTAGAAATAGGAGGGATCACTGTCGACTATCCTGCCGAACTTGGAGTATCATCCAGACTTGCCGCCAAGAATTCTTTCTGTTCCACATGCCGAGACAGTACACTCATGCAGTGGTAGTGACCTGCTGCGGCCGCGTGACAGGGTCGCAGTTTACCACCTGCCATACCCGTCGAGGCAGCATATCGTGGTAGCATAAGGATAACTCATACCTATTAAAACGCAGTTTTCACACTAAGTGGCAACATAACCCTGCTTGCTCTATCAACCTGATTCACCTTTTCTATTACTTGTGTTTTTATCTACCTTTCTTCTCAACCAAATAATTCACTTGTGTTTTATTTTACCCTTGTGCAGGAACTACGAAACGGAACAAACTGTCCAATCCTCGTGGGATTCGACATCTTTTATACTATAACTTGGTAGGAGTGTGCACTTGCGCTCTCACAAAAAGGGAACACCTACACGCCCTACAAGTTTTTGGTGCCGTTTCCGGGGATTGGTAACAATGAATTTCGTTTTTCAATTTCTGCACCTTTTTACTTTTTATTTTATTTTTATTTTTAATCGAAAAATAAATTTACTGTGTCCTTTGCAAGTGTATGACTAGGGCTAACCCTAAAGGAAACTTCATTATTTACGACGATCTTGAGCGTAAAACTAGAAGAATTAAGAGGGAGCTCAGGGAAGCCTTAAAGAAAAAAGACAGGGGCAAAGCAAAGGAAGAGACCATGGTAAACGATGACCCTCCAATTGATGCCATGAATGGCAGGGGTGAGCAGCATGACTTGTCGCCCAGAAGACCACAAGAACAACAGAGGCGGGATCCCCATGATCCACCCCAAGTGCGGACAACTAGAGACTACCTAAAACACGACTTCCAAAGATTCGAGCAAATAGTGACTGAACCAGAGATAGGGGCAGACTATTTTGAACTAAAGTCCGTCATGTTCAACATGATAAACACACTAGGGCACTTCGAAAGGACTGCCACAGAAGATGCTCGGAAACATTTACGAGGATTCCTAGGCATTTGCCGAGCATTCAAGATACATGGGGTTCACCAGGACATACTACGGCTGAGGCTATTTCCCTATTCACTGAGGGATAGGGTGAAATAGTGGTTAGATAACCAGTTAGCCGGATCTTTTAATTCATGGGCGGAGCTTTGCAAAGACTTTCTAGACCGCTTCAGCCCGTCCAACGTCACCGATAGGCTGCGGAATGAGATCACAACCTTTAGACAAGGGGATGATGAGCCGATGTACGAGGCATGGGAGCGATACCAACAAATGCTGAATAACTGTCCACTTCACGGTCTACCGGCTTGGACGCATGTATTTATATTCTACAACGAGGTTAACTACCCAACTCGAAAGATGATAGATGTCTCGGTCAATGGGATCATCCTAGACAGACCTCTAGAGGAAGCACTGCGGCTGCTGAACATAGCCGCCAAAAATGATTATAAATACCTGATAGCCCGCTGAGGTGGCACAAGGCGGCCATCAACTGCAAATGAGGTAGAAGCCTCAGATTTCGTAAATGCCTGCCTCGACACTCTGACGGAGCTGGTGATGAAGATGGTGCAATCCCCAGGGAAGGTCCATGAAGTAAAAGCTGTTGAGCCATTCTGTGGCGAATGTGGAGGCAACCACGATTCCTCTGACTACATTGCATCTGCAAACTACATGAGAGGATACGAGAGGAATAGCAGGCATGCCCAGAACACCTATAATCCTAACTGGAGAAGCCATCCCAACTTCTCCTAGAGCAACCGAAAGACAACTGCAAATCCACAACAGCTACAGGGAGGCTACCAGCAGAATCAGTCCCTGCAGCAGACTCAACAGCCACAACACAATAATTCACTAGAAGCAACTATGCAAACCTTTATGAAACAAACTGGTGAATTTATTATTTATACAAATAAATTTATTGAGAAAACTAAGTCTTTTATGGACAAGACGGAGATGAAGATGAACAACCAGGAGGCTGCCATTAAGAACCTAGAGACCCAATTTGGGAAGCTCACCGAAATCTACCAAAGTCGAACCATGGGAGCATCATCCAGTAGCCTGCCAGAAGCAGCCAAGCCCACGTATGAACATTGTAAGGTAATATCTACAAGAAGTGGGAAGCAGCTGGATGAACCAAGGATGGTGGAACAACCAAGAACTTAGCCGGAACAAACAAGTAAACCTGCCTCAGCAGCACCAATATTAGCTGCTCCGGCAGCAACACCGGCCGCCCCAGCAGCATAAAATAAAAGCAAGGATGATCCTCCCCGGACTAAGCCCCCAAGCAAGGAGCAAAAACAAGACGTCCGCTGGCCAGCACCATTCCCCCAAAAGCTCAAACAACAGCAATAGGAGCACCAATTTAGAAAATTCCTGGATATTCTGAAATAGGTGCATATCAATATACCTATGATAGAAGCCATACAAAGCATGCCAAACTATGCCAAGCATCTCAGAGATATGGTTTCTAAGAAGAAAAGGATAGGGGAATTTGAGACGGTGGACGTTACTGAAGAGTGCATGGCTATGCCGCATAACAAGCTGCCGCCCAAACAGACAGATCCGACAGCTTTTTTATACCATGCATGCTTGGAAGCAAGCACGAGACCAGAGCCCTATGTGACTTAGGAGCTAGCATCAACCTGATGCCAAAGGCTGTCTTCGACAAATTAGGTATTGGACCTGCCAAACCAACATCCGTAATGCTTAAACTCGCTGATCACTCATTTGTGCAACCGGAGAGAAAAATTGAAGACATACTGGTAAAGGTGGGCAACCTAATTCTCCCCGCCGACTTCCTCATCTTAGATTGTGAGGCCGACGAGAAAGCCCCTATCATCCTTGGGCGACCCTTCTTAGCAACGGACAGAATGCTGATAGATGTGGAACTCGGGGAACTTACAATGAGGGTAGAGGATCAGAGCACAAGGATGAACGTGTTACAACCCTCAGAGGAAGGAAATGAATGCCCGAATACAAGAGCTGTCAAGATTAGTGTCGAAACAGGTCAGGGCAGCAGCTACAGCGACAGGCCTAGGGGCAGACTTAAGGACCCCATAAAGCAACACCTAAAAGAACATGAGGACCCCTCCAGGAGGGGAGAAAAAGCTAAACCACCTCAGGAAGTGGTTATGTATGGGGGATGCACCCAAATGCACTCTCAACATAGCCTAATTTTTATTTTATTATTTTTATCTTTATTTTTATGCATTAGAGTAGAGTTTATTTTATTTTTGGATTAGATTAATTTTCAGAATTTTAGAAATTATTTAATTATTTTTATTAATTTTATTTTTATTTTAGGTTAAAAAATAAAAGAGCAGGATCAAAAAGGAGGCCCATCAAGAAGCCCGGCCACCATCCTATCAAAGCAGCCACCAGCGCAGCAATGCATAACAGCTAGTTTGCCATTAACGGCTAGCTGCCAATGGCTCCGAAAATAATGGGCAGAAAACTCTGTAAAGTGTGCTAGAAAATAAGACCGTTGAGCATTTAATGCCGCCCCAACACTTCTCGATAGCCTCTATTTATATCTCTCACTCACATAATTTCACTTTACTCTCACCTTCTTGCTATCTGTTATTTGATTCCCCTACTCTCACACAACTTTCATTTCTAGTTTCAGTTAAAGCACAACCGTTCACATGGCTTCAACATCAACCCAAAAACCTATCTACACGAGGTTTTGCTTCAAGGCGGACGAGTCGAGATACAGGGAAATTTTTTCCAAGCAGGCAATATGGGAGAAACAAGGCTTTCATTACACGCATCAAACGGGAGATCGAGGTCTAGACCCTGCCTTGTTCCGAACCATCTACTACAAGGGATGAGAGATGTTTGCTCAGCAGCCTGATATAGCGAACATCACTATAGTCAGGGAATTCTACTCCCATCAGCCCTGCCCAGAGAAGCCTTTCATCTACGTACGCGGGGAGCCGGTTAAACTCAATGCTGCTATCATCAACAGGTACTACGATCTCGATATGAACAACGACTCGCACGAGGAATGGAGGCAGTCACTGACGGCTGCCAACTATGAGGAAATCAAAGCCAGAATATGCAAGCCCAACACACCGTGGCTGGGGGGCAAATATGTGGGATCTTTCCAGCACCGTCACCTGGTACCTGAGGCTATGTTATGGAACAAGTTTGTAAAACGACGTCTGCTGCCCAATCCCACAACTCAACAGTTGATCGGCCGCGTCTCGCCTTAATTCACAGTATCCTGATGAACCGACCGATCAGCGCAGGGGAAATTATCTGCACGGAAATATACAATTGCTTTAAGAAGAAGAAAGGCATGTTGTACTTCTCATCCCTCATCACAGGTCTCTGTACCAACTTTCGAGTCCCGACAGAGCCCATAGACAAGCTTACAATTGCCAATGAGGGCTGGACTAAAAAGGTCTGCATTCAGATGATGCAGGATGCAGAGAAAGAACCAGTAACGCCCAATCAACCCTCCGCCACACAGTTTGAAACGCCAGCTGCCCCCAATAGTACTAGTGCTTTCCCATACAAAGAAGTCCTCTCGCTGCTGTACACACTTCTAGAAAACACAAAACGGATAGAGCAGCAACAGTTGGCCTTTATGAACTACGTGGGGGAGGCCCAAGAAACCATGGTGGCTTATTTCCTGTAGAAATTCCTCGACGATGTACCCATCATGCCACCATTCCCTCCGGAGTTTGCAGCAGTAGCACAAAGAACTCCACCAGCCGCCGCTGCCTGCCAGACAGACAGCCAAGTGCCCTCTCCTACGCATTCTTCGCACTACTCAGCCGCCACCCCATCCAACACAGTGGCAGACTCCCCTGAGAGGCACGAACAGAATCTCTCCCCTTCCCGCACAACAAACACAGTGGCAGACACCTCCTCATCAGAGGAGATTGAGCAGCCGCCGCAGGGAGCCAGAAACACCAGTGGTGGCGACAATAGTAGTCATCCTTCCGGCTGCACCCACAGAGGAAGGAACCAGGAAGAGGAAGCGGCGCATAATAGCCGAAGAACCCGTGGACCTCGAGACCGAGTCAGATGAGGATGATGCACCTCTAGACGCTTCTCCTGCCAAAACACAAGAAGAGCCACAGCATACGCCAAAGAGTGTCCAGCTACCGCGGAAAGCAAAAACATCACCTGCTAGAACTGCCACCAAGGCATCTGCCGGCCGCCACTTCATCATCCACACTTCTTCCTCCTCCTCAGCTGACAAGAATCCAGACTATTCTCACCCCTCAGCAAACTTTTAGTTTATTTTCTTTTCCTTTCTTTTAATTTTTTTCCGTTTATTTTTATCTTTAACTTGTATTTTTCTTCTATTTTCCATGTATTTTATCTGTTTTGTGCATTGAGGGTAATGCCTATCTCGAGTTTGAGGGGGATAGCTATCGCATCATTTATAGGCATTCTTAGTTGCATATAGGTTGTATTGTACTTGCGTTAGTAATAATTGGAAAAGAAAAGTTTTCTATGACTTGTGCCTATGATAGGTTAGCTGATTAATTTACACTCGCACCTAATAAAAATCGAACTTAATCTTGAGAAAAAGTATGAAAAATGGTTTAAATTTTTTTTCTTTATGCGTAAAAATGTAACCATCTCTGTTACTTGCTGAATACGTTAGAATATTTGATAAACATTTCCTATTTGTTTTTAGAATTCTTTGAAAATTCCTAACGATGATTACAGGTAGCTGCCGAGGCAGGCAAAAGAAATAGAAAAATGCAGAACTGCCACGACAACAAGATAAAAAACAAAGAATAAAGATGTAATACCCTAGAGGTGCCCGAAATAGGCTCTAGGATGAATCATGTGCGAGGACACTCCGCTGCTATCAAAGTCCATGCCTCTGAAAGCCTTGAAGTGACAGACAAATTAGCATGAGTGAATGAAAGCCTTCACGGGATAGCTCTACTCCAAGGGTTCGTGGTTTTGTAGTTTGCTCCTATCTCAACGTCAGACCTGTAAGAGTAGTTGTGATAAGCTAAACCCTCACTGCCATGATTAAAAATATTATGCTTAGACTGTGCTGCCTCGGCAGCAAACCTTTGAATCACAGAAGTATCTTTGTTTTATTACTTATCCTACGTATTGAGATTGTTTACAGACACGCACACACCACACAGACATGAGAAATCTACATTCTGAGTTATTTTCTTGCTTATTTTCCTTCAGTAAATTTTATATATAGGTGCCACGGCCTTGAGGCAAAAAATCGGGTTAAAAACTATTTTTTCTTTAGGTTGCATTGCTTGAGGACAAGAAATAGTTCGAGTTTGGGGGTGTGTAAAGTGTCCAAAAGTCCTATATTTCATGCACATACCAACTCTTATTATTACTATTTTTAAACACCTTTTAGGAATAAGCAGGGTCATGCATAGCATTTTACAGTATTTCATTGTTCTGTCTTACTTTTATAACTTATCATTTATTCGGTGAACAAGAGATACTGTTTTAGTGTATTCTTGTATGTAGGTACTAACAACTGAATGAGGGAACCGAGGAGTGAAGGACACATTGTTGAGGAGCAAACCCAAGAGCTGTACTGAAGCAGTTCCAGCTGAAGACAAGTTGCTGCCGAGCACTTGCCGAGGAGAGTTATCGCCGACCATGCTGCCCTCGGTAGCTGACTATGGAAGTTGGGTGAACCGGAGCGCGATCTGTAGAGCAAAACTCCTGAATCTATCATCGGCGTTCATAAGATTTTCCAACGTCTGTAGCAGCAGCTAGGGCTGCCGAAGCAAAATTCTCAAGCTTACTTGCGGACTAAGGCAAAAGAGATAGAGTCCATATTCCAAGCAAAGAAGTCGGCATTTAAAGCTATATTAAAGAAGGAAAGCTACTTTAGAGGACTTCTACTTTAAGGAGAACTTAACCTAGTTTTGAGTCTATAAATACTCATTGTACTCCTAGTTCAAATCATGACAGGTTTTCTATAGACTTTTCTTGTGTTCTTCACTGCTGCCATGTTCTAAATTTTATTTGGGTTAGGGTTATGTTGTAACTAGTGAGAAATAATTGTTTTAGGTTTTTGAGTTATTTTCTTCAATAAAATATTCCAATTTTACTTAATCCATTGTTCTTCATTCTTTCAATCTTTCTACACCAGTCATTTGAGGTAATCCATTTGTCGGGTACGAAAGTGCATGGCTCACGAAAGGGTTAAGTACGGTCACAACGTGCTGAGGCGTGACTAACTTGGTTCCACACTGGTCCACAAGTTTCAGCGGCTAAAAGGGATCACCAACCGAGTTGACTAATTTGGTTCTACACTAGTCCTCAAGTTAGCATCTCGAGCATCCTAACCTAGAAATTGGAGGGATCATTGTCGACTATCCTGTAGAACTTGGAATATCTGCTAGACTTGCTGCCAGGACCTCTTTCCGTTCCACCTGCCGAGACAGTACACCCCTGCAGTGGTAGTGACCTACTGTGGCCGCGTGATAGGGTCGTAGTTTTCCGTTTGCCATACCCGCCGAGGCAGCATATCGTGGCAGCATAAGGATAACTCATACATATTACAACGCAGATTTCACACTAAGTGGTAGCATAACCCTGCCTGCTCTATCAACCTGATTCACCTTTTCTATTACTTGTGGTTTTATCTACCTTTCTTCTCAACCAAACAATTCACTTGTGTTTTATTTTACCCTTGTGCAGGAACTACGAAACGGAACAAGCTGTCTAACCCTCGTGGGATTCGACATCTTTTATACTATAACTTGGAAGGAGTGTGCACTTGCGCTCTCACAAAAAGGGAACATCTACACGCCCTATAATAACCTAGAGTCAGAATCGGTACTGGAGTCTTGAATTTAAAACAATTCAAAATGACTTAATACCGTGGTAAATGTTTTCCCAAAAAATTCCCATTATCCCAAAATATTCAAATGCATGCAAAAGTCGAAAATATTTTGAAAATAACTTTTGTGAGCCTCACAGTCCGAGGGTTGAACTTGGCTATGATACCACTACATGTAACCCCCTAAACCCGGCCCAGAAGAAATGGGCCGAATCTAGGAAGTTAGGTTTGAAAACTTTCCCCTCAAGTCATAAATCTTATGTTAAGATATTTTAAAAATGCAAAATATCAAAAGTAGATAAACTTAAACACATTTCATTTATCATAAAACAGAGTCTTATAACATTTTTACGATAACTTGATTAAATAATAAAAAATAACCTTATAATACATGCATAGAATAAAACCCAAATTATAAACAATCCCAATATCTTAATTGCATAAAATCCCAATACATGCTAAACCATAGTCTGAAATAATCAAAAGAGTGTTCGTACTGATTTATAAAAATATCCGAGTAAAATGCGAGAAGCTCCAAGTACCGAGTCGCCTAATAAGAGTCTGAGATATCTGAAAAAGAAACTATAGTTGTGTAAGCTAAAGAGCTTAGTGTGTCTCTAAAGTGCAAACAAACACAAAACCAAAACAATATTTTATTTTTCGATAAAATCTTTTCTGAAAACACAATATATCCAATAAATCAAAATCATAAGGTTATGATGTCCGATGCATGACTCAATACCCGACTGTCCGATATCATACAGAGTGGATGTTGCTCTCGCTAGAGTGGAGCTTTCGCTCGCTAGAGTGGAGGTTGCCCTCACATTTCCGAACACTATTCCGATCCCATGACTCATGATATGATTATTAAAACCATAAATCAGAACTCTTATGAGTGTCACATTTTCAGAAAATCAAATGCTTGATTCAAAAACACAATTTAGTATGTCATGTATGATGTTTTCAAAATCATTCACAAAACACAATCAATCAGATAACAAATCAAGCAGAGTATAAAACATAAATTTCAATTATATACCACAATAAGAAACACACCTTAGCAACAGTAGCTCTAATGTCGATAAAAGCACGTCTCACGCTCAGATCTAGCTAAATAAGGACCTAGTGGTATGAATACTATATTTGTATTTATTACTATTACTAATCCACCGACTAAAACACTTAGAACAAAACTGAAGATATACTCACGTGAAGATCTCAAAAAATGTGTACGATCGGTCTGTAAAACTGGAGGTAAGTCATCGGCCTCGAAAGCTTTAACAGCTGAACACAGGAATATTCCGAATCAGATTCTGAAATCCACAACTTATTAGATTTTAAGTACTAATTAATTGAAATTAACAAAATGTGGTTTTTTGGTTCGAATAAGACAAAACAGGTAGCAGATTCGGATTCAAGACGTTGAGAAAGGTCAAGAGAAATATTGTACGAAAAAGTCAACTCTTGGTCAACGGTCAAAGTCAACTAGTCAAACTGGTCAAAGGCAATGGTCAACTCTGGTAAACTAGTCAACTCTTGTCAAACGGGTCAAAGGTCAACTCTGGTCAAATGGGTCAAAGGTCAAATTTGTCAAAGTCCATGGTTCGGTCAAACCCGGTCAACTAAAAAGTCAAATTGTTCAAGTCAAGGTCAAAACTAGTTCGGGTCAATGGTCCGAGTAGGTCAATGGGTCCGGTCCGGTTCAGTGCATATCAAAGCTGGTTCAGATCAAATTCTGCCGGTCCGGTTCATTCAACTTTGGGCCCTCACAGTTTGGGCTCCTCACTTCAGTCATAACACATATGGGCCTCATTAGTTCAAAATTGGGCTCCCAAACATACCCAATCCACAAATTAAAAGATCTCATCAATCCTTAGCCAAAACTATTGGCCCGATGTACATGGGTCCAATCCATACACAACACACAGCCCAACAATAACACATAGCCCAACTTCCAAACATTTTCACCTTAATATGAAACTAGGGTTTCATAACCCCAACGACGGCGGCAGAGATGATGACGACAAAGGTGACGGTGCGACAACGGTGGCAGCGTGAACACAACCACAAAAATGGTGCGAACACTACGGTAAAGAACCAATGGTCAAGAGACACCAAGACAAGGCCGAAAAAGACTTAAACCAAAACTGAAGAAACAAAAAATATCTTACCCACACGAAAGGTGAAACCACGGTAGCACAAGAAGAGATGAAAACCAAATGGTTTTGATGCCAAAACCCAAGATTTCCGAGCAACTTTGACGACGATTCTCCCAAACAGTGCACGATAAAAAAGCTAATAGCTGAGGTTTGTTCGCGATGAGATACGAGTCACGGAGGTGGTAGTTGAGCGTGGAACGAACTACGAACAATGGTTGAATGAAGCTTCACCGAAGATTAAAGGTGGGGGTTGCAATCACGAGAGAAGGAGAAGAGAGATAAGATGCGGCTACGTGAAAATTAAAAGCTGAAAAGGGTTTCGGTGATATAATGGGTTGTAAATACCCTAGAAAAATGGGTGAATCACACATATGGTCACTAGCGTTTTTAGGGTTTACATAAAAGCATCGTAACTTTACCTATAATACAAAATAACCACAAAAATTTATAAAGTCAAGTGTTTTACCTTCGTTTCGAACCATCTCCCCTTCGTCTTTCGCTCTTCTTCGCTGGTGATAAGTTGTCCGGCCCCTTTCGGGGCCATGCATGGTGAGCCGGCAAAGGGGAACATGAAAAAGGGGATCATTTTTGGGGTTACGGTTTTCAAAAGTAAAAAAAAGAAAAGGCGTTTTGGGTTTTGATTTTGAATGAGAAGAGTTTTACGGGCTTTTGGGGTTTTGGAGAAGTTAGAGAAAAATTGTTTTTTAGGGTTCCGGTGCTGGCAACAGCGACTAGAACCATGTCGGCTAGGGTTTCGGAAAACCAGAGAGGGGGGGGGGGAGCTCTCTGGGTGTTTAGGGATATATGAGTCAAAAAAGGGGTTTGAATGTTTTAATCCAGCTTAAATAGAGTTTTAATGTTTTTAAATTGGTGTAAGAGCGTTTTAAGCCCCTCCGTGTCACTTTAATTGCACGAAGGGGGCTTCTGCATTCTTAAATTACGCCCGTGACCCCCTGTGTTTTTGGGTCTTTTCAATTCTTCCCTATTTTCATTCTAATTGATTTTCGGGTGGGTTATTTCCCGTCTTGGTCCATGTGGCTTTCCGTGTTCTTTCAATCTGATCCCATTTCGTGTTTTGATTTTTTAAATGGGTTTATTGTAGTTATGGTCCCTGCCAGTTTGCATTTTATTTATTTACCTTGCATGTTATTTTGGTTATATTATGTTGTTATTCATGCGTCTTTGCCCCTTTTATGATGATTTGAATATATGTTTTGCAGTTATGGTTATATTATATAACTTCGTAATATATGTTTTGTTGTTTTATGATGATTTGAATATGCATTTTGTGACATGCATTTTGTTTGTCATCCATGAAACTATTAATGATTCGGTATTTTAATTAATCAACTTAAAATACACCCAAAGAGAGGTCTTAATTAACTCAGATATTCGTGATATGACAGTCCTAGCTTAATGGATGTCGATCGAATATTTGGGTTAATTTTCACCGTCTCTAGGTAAGCGGAAGCGTAAAAAATGGAAATACCATGCATCATATTTTACTTGCTTGCATCATGCATAAAGGTGACGTACGGGATCCGAACCCTAAACTAACACGGCAGTCAGCCTTATATGATGTCGGTTTAGTCTAGGGTTCGGTGTACTGTCATCCTTTTTAATTAAATGTTTAATTAATTGCAATGCCACTATTCGATAAAGCTCGTGCTATTTAAGTCACATTTTCATTCAAGAACACTTTATTAAATTCACTTTGGTTTTTAAATAATTTCTACCGATTAAAAAGGCAGCAAGTAATTTGGTACCGATTTCCGGGCGTGATGGGGGTGCTAACCCTTCCCCACACGTAACCAACTCCCAAACCCGTTTTAAAACGAATCTCTGGTTTTGTGGTGTCCAGCCTACCTTAGTGGCCGGTGGCGACTCTAAATTTTTACGATTTTCCAAAATTCGAATTTCCCCTCTTTTTGATATAAATCTCTTTTTCTTTTAAAAAAAGTGATAAGACCTAATCGTTTTCAAAAACCTTATCACACTTGTTTCTTGTGGTTTTGGGGTATGTTGGGGAACTCTGGGAGATGCAGAAAACTGTTTTTAGGGTCACATAGAGTGCAGGTGTTTCGAAACGCGGGTGGTGGTTTTGGAACGCGTGTAGCTCCAGGGATACTCGTATAGAAATGGGGGTGGTGCCGTTTTGATACGATTTGACACTGTGAGCCCCCGTTTCGGTACAGTTTGCCTCTGTGAAGGCCCGTTTCGGAACCTGTTCCAGAACCTCTTGTTACTGAGACACCCGTACCGGAACGGAGTGGACCGTATCGGTACGGCCTGGTCTGACTTTTGAACTGGAGCCCGCGTATCGAAACAGGCAAGCCTGTTTCGAAACGCAAGCCTATAAATTTGGCTTTTGGCATCTTTAAGGATTCTCGAATGTCGGGTTTTAGTCCCGTTTTGTTGTAAGCTTCCTTGTTGAGTTTATATACATCATTTATGTTTGTTTTGGTTTTGAATGCAAGCAATTGGACATAACATGTCACTTGGTAAATTTAAATTACCTTACGTTCTATCTGTATCATCTGTCCTCGTTTTCTGCTGTCGTTTTCACACATAGGACTAAACGATACATGTAGACAAGATAATCAATAAAAAATAGGGTTGCTAATCGAAGTGGAGCCTTAACGGGTTTCGCTTTAGTTTTCCCCGTGTAACCTTTTCGGACCGGTCTGTCGTCTAGACCGGGACGAGGGGGTTACATTTGTTGGTATCAGAGCCTGAGGTTTCCGCGACCTCGTGTAGGTAAGTGAGGTAAGTTTGAGGTGTAAGTTGTACGGTGAATGTTTTGCTATGTATGCTTGTTGTTTGCTTGTTCGCACGGTGTTTGAAAGCATGTGTTCGTATCGTTGTTGTGTTGAGGCGTAGTGTTGAGTTCCCATTGCTACTATTACTTATTTGGATTTTTTTGTAAAGAAATATAATTGAGCACGTTGGACCCTTGCCTTTGCTAACTTAATCCTTGTGTGTTTGTTTGTTTGTAGTTGTTATCTTGCTAGTTGTGAGATGAGACCTAGAGGCAGGCCTAGGATGGTTCATTCGGAACCACTGGCAACAACTCCGAGAGTTGAGCCGGTGATTGAGGCGCAGGCTCCTCCACCTCCTCCTTCTCCTCCTCGTCCAGAGGGAGGTGAGGCGAGAGCCAAGGGTGTAGGACCCCAGGTTGGCCAAAGTCCGGCCGATATATATTTGGCTCCACTAGTTCAGGCGATAGCTAGGGCTTTTCAGGCAGCAGTGGCTAGGGGACAGGCAGTGGCACAACCTCAGGGTGAGGGCACCAGTTTGCCACTTGAAAGGCTTCACAGTTTGGGCGGTGAAGAGTTCCGAGGGTTGGCGCCCGAGAGATCCGAGGCTTGGTTTGATAAGACTGTCCGTATTTTTTCTCAGATGGGTTGTATTGGAGCACGCAGACTAGGGTGTGTTGTTTCTCTATTTCAGGGTGATGCCTACACTTGGTGGGTCACCATTACTACGGGCATGCCAGATGCCGAGATCACTTGGGAGTTCTTCGAGTCTGCTTTCCGCAAGAAGTATTTGGGTTTCCATTATCTTGATGAGAAGAAG
Organism: Hibiscus tridactylites; assembly: GCA_958450335.1. Taxonomy (NCBI): domain Eukaryota; kingdom Viridiplantae; phylum Streptophyta; class Magnoliopsida; order Malvales; family Malvaceae; genus Hibiscus; species Hibiscus tridactylites. The sequence goes on from OY288282.1 coordinate 42,669,420, forward strand.
AGAGAGTTCATGGCTTTGCTTCAGGGGAACTTGACAGTGACCGAGTATGAGATACGGTTCATCAGATTGAGTCAGTATGCGTCTGAGCTAGTTCCTACTGAGAGGGAACGTTGTGACCGTTTCCGTTACGGGTTGAGCGAGGAAATAAAGAAGTGCACTTTGGCTACGGACTACACGGACCTTGATGTCTTGGTCGCTAGGGCCAAGGACATAGAGCACAGTTTGGGCTTGACCAAACGTTCTGGTGGTTCTAGTTTCGGGAAGAGGTCTGACGACTTTGATAGAGGTGATGCCAAGAGGCATTGGGACAATAGGCATCATTTTGATCATAGACGTGGAGGTGGTAACCACGAAAGAGGCCATCAGGGCCAGAGAACTGGTGAACGTTTTCCCGAGTATGCTCAATGCGAGAGGAATCATACCGGTGAGTGTTAGGGAAATTTTCATTCTTGTTGGAACTGTAGAGCTAGAGATCACCTTAGGCGTGATTATCTACATCAGGCTGGGTATGCACCGGTTCAGGTTCAGGCTCCTGCTAGAGCTATTGATTATCCGAGAGGCCATGGGCGCAGTCGAGGTAACTTCCAGCCGAGAAATGATGGCCAGAGGAATATAGCACATGTAGTTGCAGTTCAGCTAGAGGGCGGAAGTCAGGCTAGAGTTTATGCTCAGCGAGAGGGACAGAACGACACGGATGTGATTGCAGGTACTTTCTCGATACAGTCTCTGAGTTTTCTTTCCTTGATTGACTCCGGGTCTACGCATTCATATATTTTGAGTGAGCATGCAAAGATGTTGAATTTACCTTGTGAGGTACTAGAGGTAGGTGTTGGTGTTACTAGTTCCTTCGGGGATACAATAGTGGTTAGGAAGATGTACAGAAGGTGTCCGTTAATGGTTTAGGGGCATATATTACTAGTGGATATGATGGAGTTACCGTTCTATGGCTTCGATGTGATTTTGGGTATGGACTGGCTTACAGAACATAGAGCTAGGATAGATTTCGAAACTAAGAGAGTCTTCTTGAAGCTTGCAGATGACTATGAGATTGTGGTAGTAGGTGAGAACGTGAAGTTCTTATCGAATGTTGTTTCAGCTTTAGAGGCTCAGGATATCATGACAATGTCTCATTTTCCGAGTGTGTTTCCGGAATAATTGCCTGGTTTACCGCTTGATAGAGAGGTAGAGTTTGCTATATAGACTTATTCAGATTCTGCTCCTATTTTGATTGCTCCGTACCGCATGGCACCGAAAGAACTGGAAGAGTTGAAGACTCAGTTACAAGAGTTGTCAGATTCCGCTCCAATTGTTTGTGAAGAAGAAAGACGGTAGTATGAGAATGTGCATAGATCATAGACAGTTGAATCAGCTGACAGTGAAGAACAAGTATCCCTTGTCGCGCATCGATGACTTGTTTGATCAGTTGAGAGGGGCATCAGTCTTTTCGAAGATTGATTTGAGATCCGGTTATTACCAGTTGAAGGTAAGAGAGGTTGATGTACCGAAGACAGCTTTTAGGACTAGATATGGTCACTATGAGTTCTTAGTTATGCCGTTCGGGTTGACAAATGCACTGACTGCTTTCATGGACATGATGAACAAAATCTTCCATCAGTACTTAGATTAGTTTGTGGTTGTTTTCATAGATGATATTTTGGTGTATTTGCGCACCGAGGAAGATCATGACCGACATTTGAGGTTAGTTTTGTAGACTTTGCTAGACAACCAGTTGTACGCTAAGTTGAGTAAGTGTGAGTTCTGGATTCTAGAAGTAGTCTTCCTAGGACATGTAGTGTCAGCCGAGGGAATTAGAGTTGATCCGAAGAAGATAAAAGCCATTGTTGAGTGGAACCAACCAAAGTCTGTGACCGAGATTCATAGTTTCCTAGGCTTAGCCAGTTACTATAGGAGGTTTGTGGAAGGATTTTCGAAGATAGCCGCTCCTTTGACGAAGTTGCTTCAGAAGAATGTTCAGTTTGAGAGGTCAGATGCGAGACAGCAAGCCATTGAGAAATTGAAAGAAGCTTTGACCCATGCACCGATTTTCATTCAGCCAGAGTCGGGGAAGAATTATGTGATCTATAGTGATGCTTCATATGTAGGGTTAGGTTGTGTGCTCATGCAAGACAGAAGGGTTGTGGCTTATGCCTCGAGACAGTTGAAGACTCACGAGCGTAGTTATCTGACACACGACATAGAGCTAGCCGCAGTTGTGTTTGCCTTGAAGATTTGGAGACATTATTTGTATGGTGAGAAATGCACAGTGTATACGAATCACAAGAGCCTGAAGTATATCATGACACAATGAGAGTTGAACCTTAGACAACGTAGGTGGCTAGAGTTGCTCAAGGACTATGATCTTACGATTGAGTACCATTCGGGTAAAGACAATGTAGTGGCTGATGCTTTGAGTATGAAGGTAGTCGTTGAGTTGAGAGCTATGTTTGCTAGTTTGAGTTTGTCCGGTTATGGTGGTTTAGTGGCCGAGCTTCAGGTTAGACCTACCTTAGGCCAGTTGATTAGAGAGAAACAGCTGTTAGATAGATCATTGGCACCTCACTTTTGATACTTTGTAACGGGTTTGAAAAATTTTAGTAGGATCAATTACACTCTACAATTATCATGTACATCCGCCCATAGTAACAGTTTAAGAATGAGTTTGGAGGTAGAGAAAGGTTTTTTAGTTTATTTGTAGTGTTTTTAATTTTTGGCATAATGTCAAAAAATATTTCTATCGTTTTATTTGAGTCAAATCTGTTTTTTCGTAGATAAAAATTGTTAATCAACTAATGATAAACAACTTAAAATGACTTGCTAGAATGACACGTCAGCAAAAAATAATTATATATATTTTATATAATTTTATAAAATTATTATTTTTATTAATATGTCATCCTATCAAATCATTTTGGCCCCTTTATAAATTTTTAGTTTTTTTAATTTAATTTTGGTCACCTTTTGTAAATTTCTAGTTTCGCCCCTGATTGTACTCGTAGATGCTTTGTTTCTTTATTAGAATTAACCTGTATCAGTGTATAATTCTAGATTTATAGATATTTGTTTCTTTAATTACAAATATATTAATAAACGATAGTTGCGATGGTAAGACATATTTAGTTTCGAAGAGATTTATATTTGCAATTTATTGTACATCAATTTTAAAATTAGTAAAATTAAACATCAACCCTCGATTGTTTATGTTTAATATTAGAGTCTAATTAATTTAAAAATTAAACCCCAATTTTAACTGCACTTAAAGAAAGCTCAGAAAGAAAAATATTTATCGTAATTGTAATATTATTTGCACTCGTTATATAGTATTATTATGAATTCCAAATAAAAAATATCTAGATATCGAGCAAACTAGACAAGTTTCAATTGTAACCTTCTTGGAATATTTTGAAATAATAAATTATTAAATTAAAAATTAAATTTGAGTATTCATGATCTATATATAGAAAAGCTGAAATAATAACCAAGAACTAAAAAATTCAATAAAAAAGAAAAAATAATTATATTGTTTTTATTCTAATTGAGAATAGAACATCGTCTCAGTTATTCAAAATTATGCAGGGTCACTAAAAATAAATCAACAAGCACAATGACACTGATTAGATTGACAATGGGCAAATTTGCATTCTGGTGTACAATACTTATAGCATTTACCATCAGGTCCTTCATTGTAACCCCCTCGTCCCGGTTTAGGCGACAGACCGGTCCGAACAGGTTACACGGGGAAAACCAAAGTGAAACCCGTTAAGGCTCCACTTCGATTATCAACCCTAGAAAACTTTTCATTAATTATATCGTCTAAATGTATCATTTAGTCCTATGTGTGAAAACGACAGCGAAAAACGATAACGAGACGATGCAAGCAGAACGTAAGGCAACTTAAATTTACCAAGTGATATGTTAGTCCATTTGCATGCTTACGAAACTAAAACCATACATGAAAGATACAGACGAGCCTCACAGGGAAGCGTACAAACAAATGGGACTAAAACACCACTTCCGAGAACCTTCGAAGATGACAAAAAGCCTAATTACATGCCTGCATTTCGAAACAGGCTTGCCCATTTCGATACACGAGCTCCAGTTTAAAAGCCAGACCAGACAATATCGATACGATCCACTTCGTTCTGGTACGGGGGCCTCCAGTGTCGAAACGTTTCAGAACTTATTCTGAAACAGACATTCACAGTGGCAATCCGTACCGAAATGGGAGCTCATAGTGTCAAATCGTATCGAAACGACACCACCCCTGTTCCAATACGAGTATCCCCGGAGCTACAACCGTTCTGAAACAACCACGAGCGTTTCGAAACGCCTGCACTCTGAGTGACCTTGAAAACATTTTTCTGCATCTCCAAACATTCACAAACATGCTCCAAAAACAACAAGAATCATGAAACAACAATCATACACATAATCTTAAGGCATTTCGTCCTACCACAAGAATGATCAAACATATAAACATACATGACAAGACCATTTCATTCATAGGAAACATGCATCCATATAAACATAACATAAAACAAGGTTTACATGCTTTTTCACACAAGCACATAAACATCTCATAATCATGGGTTACAATTCTTCAACACAAGCATTTGCATTTAACAACAACGTAAAAGCCAACACATGCTCCTACAACACGTAGCACCCCCACTGCTCACTATTACATTATTCAATAAAACCATACTTGAGCAACCACACACACGCTTGGGTGCCCTTTTCCTTGCTCCTTGCTAACTTCTACACTAATGATCTGCATTGTCGAAAACGAGAGCGTAAGCTAGAAGCTTAGTGAAGGAGCTCAAAAACAAAACATCGACAATGCATGGTCAAAATCATGGAATCCATAAGACATTCACAAGGCATACATTTACATTAACATAGCAACAAAGCCAAACATTACAAGAATACATTAACACGGCATCTTACCTCATGTTATGCTAAACAAGGACGTAACAAAACATCTTACACATCAACCACACATGAACTAGTATATTGGCAACTATATAGTTTACTCGGATATGCGGATAACTTCCGTTGGGATTTTCGCCCCAACGTACTTAAACAACCATATTACCTTCCGGTGGGATTACACACATCACCGTTTTCATTTACGGATGGGATTTCACTCATCATCACACACATATGTTTTCTGGTGGAAAGTTACCTCACCGTACTCCTCCTTGGTGACTACACATCACCAAGGCCACGCGCGAATTTGACTCTTACAGTGTACACACTCATCCTAAGGATCGATCATTTATACCAGTAATTATAACTAGTGCCAACATACTAAACAAGTCTCACCATTCATGCAACACAACATATCATCACCATTATACAACATCAATGTATAGCAACATGCATTAACGAACATGTATCACACAAACCACATTTGCACATTTAACAAGAAACTCATAAAGTCAAACAGGAGATTAAGCTATCAACTTAATCTTCACATTATATTGGCCTACCAAGCACAATCTAACACCTCAACCACACACTTGAACCAATTTAAAACCATTTTAAACAATCCACTCACAGAACACCCTTAAAGCAAACCGAGAAAGTCGATCAAGCCTCCAAATTTCCCGGAATCGCGCTCGAAGATTCTCCAACGATTTCCCTTGATTCTAATCAACCAAAAACAACATATTACTAAACAAATCATTCACAAAACCACTGCCACAAATCAGATTACAACCACAAGACTATTTCTCTACATTTTCAAGCCAAAACTAACACAAACTCTCCATTTTTGGACTTACATACAACCCAGCAAAAACCGATTGATTCCAAAACCAAAATCATCACTAAAAACATTTAAAACAACCCCAAGCATAACCATATCATCAACCCAACATTCCCTCACAAAACTACCTCAAAACACAAGTTTTCTACCCTTTAACACACCCACAAAAACTCATTTCGAGATTTTCAACAAAACACATCCATTTTAAAATATGATACACCTAAGGGCAAGAGTATAACATAAATTAACTTTACAAATCAAAAACCAAACGGGAATCCATTCAAGCTTCTTCCTTTTTCTTAAAACTTGAAAACTTGAAATGTCGCAAAAAATGGGGTTTATGAAAATCTAAAGCTATAGAAATGTTAAGAAAGATGATGAGAAGTTAAAAACATGTTTACCTTGATGAAAGCTCTTGAAGTGGTGAAGGAAATGGATGGAACAATGTTTTGGGGTTTGGGGAGGTTTTGTGTCGTGAAAATGATTGAAGGAAGAAGAAGATGGTGACTTTCAAAAAGCCCATTTTCACTTAGCTTATTTCCTTTATTTAGAAATTTACCACTTTGCCCTTAATGAAATCTCAAGCAATTTTTAATTAAAACCAAAGCCCACTTTAATTTAAAACAAGCCCGCGACTCGAACCCGATTCACACACTTAACACCTGGCCCTTAAACCCGGGTGTCACAACTCTCCCCCACTTAAGGAATTTTGTCCCCGAAATTACCTGACGTGAAGATATACGGAAACTGGCTCTCTATATCCTCTTTCCTTTCCCAAGTGGCCTCTTCCACGCCTCGACGTTGCCTCTTCACTTTGACCAACTCAATCTGTCTACCACGGAACACTTTGCTATCTGATGCCAAGATCTCAACTAGTTCTTCATCGTACGTCAAGTCTGGATTCAACTCAATCTCTTCCACATGCATAACATGAACAGATCTGATCTTTACTTACGAAGCATCGAAACATAGAACACATTGTGAATCTTCTCTAACTCGGATGGCAAACGTAACTTATAAGCAATCGGACCGATTCGCTTCACAATCTCATACAATCCAATGTACCTCGGACTCAATTTCCCTTTTCTACCAAACCTCAAAACTTTTTTCCACGAAGAGACTTTCAACAACACTCTATCTCCCACGACATACTCAAATTCTTTCCTTTTCAAATCGGCATAGGATTTATGCCTATCCGAAGCTGCCTTCAAACGATCACAAATTAACTTCACCTTATCGGTAGTCCCTTTAAGCAAATCCGACATCGATAACAACTTTTGACCTGCTTCAGCCTAACAAATCATAGTTCTACATTTTCTACTATACATAGCCTCGTACGGAGCCATCTGAATGCTCGTCTGATAACTGTTATTTTATGCAAACTCGACCAACGACACGTATTTCTCCCAAGTACCCTGAAAGTCAATAATGCAACAACACAACATGTCCTCTAAAATCCGTATAACCCTTTCTGACTGCCCATCTGACTGAGGATGATACGACGTACTAAAATTCAATCGGACACCCAAAGTTGTATGTAAACACTCCCAAAATCTGGCCGTAAATCTTGGATCTCTGTCAGACACAATCTACTTCGGCACACCATGCAGTCTCACAATCTCACTGATGTACAAATCGGCTAACTTATCTAAGGAGTAAGTCGTATTATCAGCTAAAAAGTGAGCACACTTTGTGAAGCAGACAACTATAACCCAAACTGAGTTCTTCTTCGAAGGAGTCAAAGGCAAACCTGAAACGAAGTCCATGGTGATATTTTCCCACTTCCATTCCAGAATCCTCAATGATTGCAACAAACCTGATGGAACCTGATGTTCTACCTTAACTCTTTGGCATACCATGCACTTACTCACGAAATCGGCTACGTCTTTCTTCAAACCAACCCAATAGTATTCATCCTTCAAATCATGATACATCTTTGTACTACCAGGATGCATAGAAAACGGGCTATTGCGTGCTTCGGTCAAGATGGTACGTCTCAAATCATTGTCATCTGGCACAACTATTATATCTTTGAAACACAAGACCCCATCAACACTGAAATTGTAGTATGATGGTTTACCCTCAGCTATATCTTGCACGTGAGGTGCTAAAGATTTATCTAATAGCTGTTTTTCTCTAATCAACTGGACTAAGGTAGGTCTAACCTGAAGCTCGGCCACTAGACCACCATCTCCGGACAAGCTCAAGCTAGCAAACATGGCTCTCAACTCAACGCCAACATTCCAACTTAAAGCATCTGCCACTACATTAGCTTTACCCGGATGGTACTCAATTGTGAGATCATAGTCCTTAAGCAACTCTAGCCACCTACGATGTCTAAGGTTCAACTCTCGTTGTGTCTTGATATACTACAGACTCTTGTGATCTGTATACATTGTGCATTTCTCACCGTAGAAATAATGTCTCCAAATCTTCAAGGCAAACACAACTACGGATAGCTCTATGTCGTGTGTCGGATAATTACGCTCGTGATTCTTTAACTGTCTCGAGGCATAAGCCACCACTCTTCCGTCTTGCATGAGCACACAACCTAATCCTACATAGGAAGCATCACTGTAGATCACATAATCCTTCCCCGACTCTGGCTGAATCAAAATCGGTGCATCGGTCAAAGCTTCTTTCAATTTCTCAAAGGCTTGCTGTCTCGCATCTAACAACTCAAATTGTACATTCTTCTGAAGCAATTTTGTCAAAGGAGCGGCTAACTTCAAGAATCCATCCACAAATCTCCTATAATAACCTGTTAAGCCTAGGAAACTACGGATCTCTGCCACAGACTTTGGTGGCTTCCACTCAACAATGGCTTCTATCTTCTTTAGATCAACTCTAATCCCCTCGACTAATACTACATGTCTTAGAAAGACTACTTCTCTGATCCAGTACTCACACTTACTCAACTTAGCATACAACTGGTTTTCTAGCAAAGTCTGCAAAACAAACCTCAAGTGCCTGCCATGATCTTCTTCGGTACATGAATACACCAAAATATCATCTATGCAAACAACCACAAACTGATCTAAGTACTGATGGAAGTTTTTGTTCATCATATCCATGAAAGCAGTCGGTATATTTGTCAACCCAAACGACATAACTAAGAACTCGTAGTGACCATATCTAGTCCTAAAAGCTATCTTCGGTACATCAACCTCTTTTACCTTCAACTGGTAATAACCGGATCTCAAATCAATCTTTGAAAAGACTGATGCCCCTCTAAACTGATCAAACAAATCAGCGATACGCGGCAATGGATACTTGTTTTTCACTGTCAATTGATTCAACTGTCTATAATCAATGCACATTCTCATACTACCGTCTTTCTTCTTTACAATCAATACCGGAATGCCCCAAGGCGAAGAACTCAGACGGATAAAACCTCTATCTGACAACTCTTGGAACTGAGTCTTCAACTCTTTCAGTTCTTTCGGTGCCATACGGTACGAAACAATCGAAATAGGAGCATAATCTGAATATGTCTCTATAGCAAACTCCACCTCTCTATCAGGCGGTAAACCGAGCAATTCTTCCAGAAACACACTCGGAAAGTCACACACTGTTCTGATATTCTGCGGTCTAACTTCATTCATGTTCGAATTCATCACACAAGCCAAGTACGCCTCACAACCCCACTCAACTAATATCTGAGCCTCTAAGGCTGAAACAATATTCGATAAGAATTTCACATTCTCGCCTACTACCACAATCTCATAGTCATCCACAAGCTTCAAGTAGACTCTCTTAGTTTCAAAATCTATCCTAGCTCTATGTTCTGTAAGGCAGTCCATACCCAAAATCACATCGAAACCATAAAACGTTAACTCCATCATGTCCACTGGAAATATATGCCCCGGAACCATTAATGGAAACCTTCTGTACATCTTTCTAACCACTATTGTATCCCCGAAGGAGCTAGTAACACTAACACCTACCTCTAATACGTCACAAGGTAAATTCAACATCTTTGCATGCTCACTCAAAATGTATGAATTCGTAGACCCAGAGTCAATCAAGGAAAGCAAACTCAGAGATTGTATCAAGAAATTACCTGCAATCACATCCGTGTCATTCCGTCCCTCTCGCTGAGCATAAACTCTAGCCTGATGTGGACAATCATGCCTAAGGTGATCTCTAACTCCACAGTTCCAACACGCATGAAGGTTTCCCCAACACTCTCCGGTGTGATGCCTCCTGCATCTAGCACACTCGGGCAAACGCCCACCAGCTCTCGGGCCCTGATGGCCTTTCTCGTGGTTACCACCTCCATGTATGTGATCAAAATGATTCCTATTGTCCCGGTGCCTCTTGGCATCACCTCTATCAAAGTCAGCAGACCTCTTCCCTGAACTAAAACCACCTGAACGTTTGGTCAGACCCAACCTGTGCTCTATGTCCTTGGCCCTAGTGACAAAGACATCAAAGTCCGTGTAATCCGTAGCCAAAGTGTACCTCTTCACTTCCTCACTCAACCCGTAACGGAAACGATCACATCGTTCCCTCTCAGTAGGAACTAGCTCGGACGCATACTTACTCAATCTGACAAATCGTACCTCATACTCGGTCACTGTCATGTTACCCTGAAGCAAAGCCATGAACTCTCTCTTCTTTTCATCAAGATCGCGGGGACCCAGATACTTCTTGCGAAAAGCGGACTCAAAGAACTCCCAAGTAACCTCGGCATCTGACATGCTTGTAGTAATGGTGACCCACCAAGTGTAGGCATCACCTTGAAGCAAAGAAAAAACACACCCCAGTCTGCGTGCTCCAGTACAACCCATCTGAGACAAGATACGAACAGTCTTGTCAAACCAAGCCTCTGATCTCTCGGGTGCCAACCCTCGAAACTCTTCACCTCCCAAACTACGAAGCCTCTCAAGTGGAAAACCGATGCCCTCACCCTTAGGTTGTGCCACTACTTGTCCCCCGACCACAGCTGCTTGAAAAGCCCCAGCTATAGCCTGAACCAACGGAGCTAGATCTATACCGGTCGGACCTTGGCCAACCTGAGGTCCTACACCCTCATCTCTCGCCTCACCTCCCTCTTGACGAGGAGGAGAAGGAGGAGGTGGAGGAGCCTCCCCCTCAACAACCGGCTCAACTTCCGGAGCTGCTGCCTGTGGTTTCAGATGAACCATCCTAGGCCTGCCTCTAGGTCTCATCTTACGGCTAACAAGATATCAACTACAACAAAATAAGCACACAAGGATTTAGTTAGCAAAGGCAAGGGTCCAACGTGCTCAAGTATTCCTTTACTTAAAATCTTTTCAAATAAGTAATAGAAGCAATGTGAATTCGACACTACGCCTCAACACAACAACCGTACTAGCACATGCTTTCAAACACCATGCAATAAAGCAAACAACAAGCATTCATAGCAAAACATTCACCGTACAACATATACTGAGACATAACAACATAACACTTCAAACTTACCTTACTTACCTTCCCGAGGTCGCGGAAACATTAGGCTCTGATTCCAACAAATGTAGCCCCCTCATCCTGGTCTAGGCGACAGACCGGTCCGAACATGTTACGCGGGGAAAACCGAAGTGAAACCCGTTAAGGCTCCACTTCGATTATAAACCCTAGAAAACTTTTCATTAATTATCTCGTCTAAAAGTATCATTTAGTCTTATGTGTGAAAATGACAACGAAAAACGATAATGAGACGATGCAAGCAGAACATAAGGTAACTTAAATTTACCAAGTGACATGTTAGTCCATTTCCATGCTTACGAAACCAAAACCATACATGAAAGATACACACGAGCCTCACAAGGAAGCGTACAAACAAACGGGACTAAAACACCACTTCCGATAACCTTCGAAGATGCCAAAAAGCCCAATTGCAATCTTGTCTTTCGAAACATGATTGCTCGTTTCGATACCAGGACTGCAGTTTAAAAGCCAGATCAGGCCGTACCAATACGGTCCACTTCGTTCCGGTACGAGGGCCTCTAGTGTCGGAACGTTTCGAAACTGGTTCCGAAACAGGCACTCACAGTGGCAATCCGTATCGAAACGCACACTGAAACGGGAGCTCACAGTGTCAAATCGTATCGAAACGGCACCACCCCCGTTCCTATACGAGTATCCCTGGAGCTACAATCGTTCCGAAACAACCACGAGCGTTTCGAAACACCTGCACTCTGAGTGACCCTGAAAACAGTTTTCTGCATCTCCAAACATTCCCAAACATGCTCCAAAAATAACAACAATCATGAAACATCAATCATACACATAATCTAAAGGCATTTCATCCAACCACAAGCAAGATCAAACATATAAACATACATGACAAGACCATTTCATTCATAAGAAACATGCATCCACATAAACATAACATAAAACAAGGTTTACATGCTTTTTCACACAAACACATAAACATCTAATAAATCATGGGTTACAATTCTTCAACACAAAAGCATAGACATTTAACAACAACGTAAAAGGCAACACATAGGAGTCTAACACACGCTCCTACAACACGTAGCATCCTCATTGCTCACTATTACCTTATTCAATAAAACCATACTTGAGCAACCACACACGCGCTTGGGTGCCATTTCCTTGCTCCTTGCTAACTTCTACACTAATGATATGCATTGTCGAAAACGAGAGCGTAAGCTAGAAGCTTAGTGAGGGAGCTCAAAAACAAAACATCGACAATGCAGGGTCAAAAGTATGGAATCCTTAAGACATTCACAAGGAATACATTTACACTAACATAACAACATAGCCAAACATTACAAGAATGCATGAACATGGCATCTTACCTCATGTTATTCTAAACAAGGATGTAACAAAACATCTTACACATCAACCACACATGAACAAGTATATTGGCAAATATATAGCTTACTCGGATATGCGGATAACTTTCGTTGGGATTTTCACCCCAGCGTACTCAAACAACCATATTATCTTCCTGTGGGATTACACACATCACCATTTTCATTTACGGATGAGATTTCACTCATCATCACACACATATGTTTTCCGGTGGAATGTTACCTCCCGTACTCCTACTTGGTGATTACGCATCACCAATGCCACGTGCGAATTTGACTCTTACCGTGTGCACACTCATCCTAATGATCGATCATTTATACCCGGTAATTATAACTAGTGCCAACATACTAAACAAGTCTTACCATGATTTCACAATCATGCAATACAACATATCATCACCATTATACAACATCAATATATAGCAACATGCATAAACCAACATGTATCACACAAACGACATTTGCACATTTAACAAGAAACTCATAAAGTCAAACAAGAGATATAGCTACCAGCTTAATCTCCACATTAGATTGGCCTACCAAGCACAATCTAACACCTTAACCACACACTTGAACCAATTTAAAACCATTTTAAACAATCCACTCACCGAACACCCATAAAGCAAACCGAGAAAGCTGATCAAGCCTCCAAATTTCCCAGAATCGAGCTCGAAGCTTCTCCAACGATTTCCCTTGATTCTAATCAACCAAAAACAACATATTACTCAACAAATCATCCACAAAACCACTACCACAAACCAGATTACAACCACAAGACTATTTCTCTACATTTTCAAGCCAAAACTAATACAAACTCTCCATTTCCGGACTTACATACAACCCAGCAAAAACCGATTGATTCCAACACCCAAATCATCACTAAACACATTCAAAACAACCCCCAAGCATAACCATATCATCAACCCAACATTCCCTCACAAAACTACCCCAAAACTCAAGTTTTCTACCCTTTAACACACCCACAAAAACCCATTTCAGGATTTTCAACAAAACACTTCTATTTTAAAATATGATACACCTAAGGGCAAGAGTATAACATAAATTAACTTTACAAATCAAAAACCAACCGAAAATTCATTAAAGCTTCTTCCTTTTTCTTAAAACTTGAAATGTCGCAAAAAATGGGGTTTATGAAAATCTAAAGCTATAGAAATGTTAAGAAAGATGTGGAGAAGTCAAAAACTTGTTTACCTTGATGAAAGCTCTTGAAATGGTGAAGGAAATGGATGGAACAATGTTTTGGGGTTAGGGGAGGTTTTGTGTCGTGAAAATGGTTGAAGGAAGAAGAAGATGATGACTTTCAAAAAGTCCATTTTCACTTAGCTTATTTCCTTTATTTCGAAATTTACCACTTTGCCCTTAACGAAATCTCAGGCCCCTTTTAATTAAAACTAAAGCCCACTTTAATTTAAAATAAGCCCACGACTCAAACCCGATTCACACACTTAACACCTGACCCCTAAACCCGGGTGTTACGTTCGTCATCTACTCCCAGCTTACAAGCCCTCAAGGATATGTTTTTGCAACGTTTTCCATCACCGACTACTCCCATAATATCTGTATTATTATTCAAATGTAGTCAATATTACATATTTTACCTTTACAAAATAATACATACATTATTTTAAAAAGTGGTAGAACATAAACAAAGAGTTTGTAGGGGACAACTTCAAATTATTTTTAAAAAAATTAGAAGTTTAAAATTAAATTTTACAACTTAAAAGGATCATAACCCACATAGGTTACCTTTGTGTTCCTCCTCTGATTATAAATATATAGTAAAATAAAACAATAAAAAAATAATGTCACTTATACATACCTATAGATAAAATGAGTATGGTAAAAAGAAGGAACGATACAACTTGCGTTTTTGCCATCTTTCTTTTCTCTTCTAAAATTGAAATGCTCTATTTTTTTGTTTGTTTGAAAACTCATTTTGTATATGCTATTTATAGGGTTTAATTTTAAAATGTTTCCTTAAATGAAATGTTTGCATTTATAATGAATGGTAAATGATTCAAGATTTAAGGGTTATAGATTTTTTTTTCAAATAACAATAATCCGTTTTAGGATTTATATGCCACAAATTTGGTATTTCTATTTGTCAAATTTCAACTTTTATATTTTGGTTAATTATTTGATGCATGCATTGTGAGTGAATTTCTTTTCTACAAACGACCTTCTTAGGCTGTCACGTGACCCTTTTTGGGGTCTAAACTCCAAACTTTGAACTCTTAATCATAAAATTTATTCACTAATATTAAAGTCTAACCACAAACATTAAACCTCTACCCATAAACTCTAATCTCTAAACCCTACAAATTAGACGCTTATGGAAAATAAGTTTTCCACCACCGATGAATAGAATGGTTTTCCTTATTTAAGTAACCCTTCCTTGTTAAGACATATCAATAAAATTCACTAGTAAGAAATTAAACAATATAATTCATCCTTTATAAATAATAAATTTCATATTTTTATAATATACTTATAATTAAAATTAGATTTATTAAAATGATAAAAAAATATTATATATGAATTTTAATGAATAAAGAAACAAAGAAAATGTGAAAGTTGTAGACATATAAATATAGGGCCAGTTTAAAATTACTTTTGAAAAATACTTTTAGATTAACTAATTTAAGGTGGGTTTGACAAAGCTTTTAAAAATATTTTTGAAAAGTGTTGTGAAAAACTATTTTGAAAAGTTTGATTTATAATTTAACTGTTTGAATAAAAATTAATTTTGAAAAGCTAAATGGTTCGTTTTATACATCATATTGTAAATTTTAAAATATTAACATTATGATATTCTTATATCAACTTAAAATATAGTATATATATATATGAATTATTTAAAAAAATTTAAATCTTATTTTTCTTGTAAGAAATAGATATAATTTACTTGTCAATTTTAATTTAATATATAAATTATATTTTAAAAACTAATATTACAGGCAAACATAAATATTAGGTTGCTATAAAAGTTATATATATGTATAATACTAGTGATCAATTATTTTTATAACATTATCAAAATATATAAATATTAGTTCAGACCCTTGTACTATTTAAAAATGACACATATAGTCTTTTTAACATGTTTTAAATATGACTAATATTATTTTGAAGGATTTTAATGAATTTTCACGATAAATAGTTAAAAACATTTAAAACATTATCGTCTAATTTAAGGGTAAAATACAAAATTGTAACCCCTCGTCCAGGGCTAGACGACAGACCGGTCCGAGCAGGTTACACAGGGAAAACCGAAGCAAAACCCGTTAAGGCTCCACTTCGATTAACAACCCTAATTTTTTTTCATTAATTAGCTTGTCTAAACGTATCATTTAGTCCTATGTGTGAAAACGACAACGGAAAACGAGAACGAAAAGATACAAACGGGGCGTAAGGTAATATAAATTTACCAAGTATCAAGTTAGTCCATTTCATTGCTTACAAAGCGAAACCAATATCATACATAATCGATACATATAAACTCAACAAGGGAGCAAACAACCAACGGGACTAAAACCAGACATCCGAGAACCTTTGAAGATGCTAAAAAGCCCAAATACAAGCTTGTGTTTCGAAACAGGCTTGCCCGTTTTGATACATGAGCTCCAGTTCAAAAGTCAGACTAGGCCATACCGATACGGTCCACTCCGTTCCGGTACATGGGTCTCCAGTGTTGAAACGTTCCGGAATAGGTTCCGAAACGGGCCTTCACAGAGGTAAACTGTATCGAAACGCGTACTGAAACGGGGACTCACAGTGTCAAATCA
This sequence comes from Hibiscus tridactylites, assembly GCA_958450335.1. Lineage (NCBI taxonomy): Eukaryota > Viridiplantae > Streptophyta > Magnoliopsida > Malvales > Malvaceae > Hibiscus > Hibiscus tridactylites. Next base: position 42,685,799 of record OY288282.1, read on the forward strand.
TATCGAAACGACACCACCCCCGTTCCGATACGAGTATCCTTAGAGCTACACCCGTTTCGAAACAACCACGAGCGTTTCAAAACGCCTGCACTCTGTGTGACCTTGAAAACAGATTTCAACATCTCCAAACACTCCCAAACATGCCTCAAAACAACAACAATCAAGAAACAACAACAAGCATACAATCTATAGGCATTTCACCCTACTTCAAGCATGATCAAACATATACACATGCATAACATGACCATTTCATTTAAGAAACATGTATCCATTTCACATAGCATAAAACATGGTTACATGCCTTCATAGCAACACATAAGCATTCGTGAAGCAAGGTTTACATGCTTTCAAAACAACACATAAACATCTCATAAACATAGTTTACAAATTCACAACATAAAAGCATTAACAAAATAGGAGTCTATACATGCTCCTACAACACGTAGCATCCACATTGCTAAACTACTACATTATTTACTAAAACCGTACATGAGCAACCACGAACGCGCTTGGATGCTCTTTCCTTGCTCCTTGCTAACTCCACACTAATGATCTGCATTGTCGAAAACGAGAGCGTAAGCTAGAAGCTTAGTGAGGGAGCTCTAAAGCAAAACAACGACAATGCAGGGTTCAAGCATGACATCCTTTAGACATTCACAAGGGATACATATACAACAACATAGCAACATAGCTAAACATTACAAGAATGCATGAACATGGCATCTTACCTCATGTTATGCTAAACAAGATATAACAAATATCTTAACAACAACCACACATGAACAAGTATATTGGCAACTATTAGCTTACTCGGATATGCGGATAACTTCCGTTGGGATTTTCACCCCCAACGTACTCAACAACAATTACCTTCCGATGGGATTACACTCTTCACCGTTTTCACTCATGGATAGGATTACGCTCATCATCACATGCTAACATTTTCCGGTGGAATATTACCTCACCGTACTCCTCCTTGATGACTACACGTCACCAAGGCCACGCGCGAATTTGACCCTTACCGTGTGCATACTCATCCTAATGATCGATCATTTATACCCGGTAATTAACTAGTGTCAATCATACTATCCAAGTCTCACCATGATTTCACAATCATACACACAACATATCATCACCATATACATCATCAATATATATCAACATGCGTAACGAACACATACTAGATAAGTCTACAATTATGCACTTTAAGGAAGAACTCATAAAGGCAAACAAGGGATTAAGCTACCAACTTAATCTCCACCTTGGATTGGCCTACCAAGCACAATCCAACACCTCAACCGCACACTTTAACCAATTTAAAACCATTTTAAACAAACCACTCACCGAAAACCCTTAAACAAACCGAGAAAGTCGAATCAAGCCTCCAAACTTCCCGGAATCGAACCTGAAGCTTCTCCAACGTTTTCCCTTGATTCTAATCAATCAAAAACAACATATTACTACACAAATCATTCTCAAACCCACTGTCACAAATCAGTTTACAAACATGAGACCATTTCTCTACATTTCCAAGCCAAAGCTAACACAAAAATCCCCAATTTCGAGCTCACACACAACCCAACAAAAAATTTTCGAATCCAACACCCAAATCATCAGTAAACACCTTCAAAATAACCCTCAAGCATCACTATAACATCGGCCCTACTCTCCTACATCAAACTACTTCAAAAACCCAAGTTTTCAACCTTTTAAAATACCCACAAAAACCCATTTCGGGATTTTCATCAAAACCCCACCATTTTCACATATAATGTACTTAAGGGCAAGATTAAAACATAAACCAACTTTGCAAATCAAAACCCACATAAAAACCTATCAAAGCTCCCAACTTTTTCTTAAATTTTGAAAACTTGAAGAACTATAAAAATGGCATTTATGAGAATCTAAAACCATGGAAATGTTCGGAATAAAGAGGAGAAGTCAAAAACGTGATTACCTCGTTGAAAACACTTGTAATGGTGAAGAACTTGGATGGTATAGTAACTTGAGGTTTTGGGGAGGATTTTGTCGTGGAAAGAGTTTAAGGAAGAAGATAAAAGCACTTTAAAATAAAATTCCCCTTTTTACTCATATTTTTCCTTTATTTTTAAAAGTACCTTTTTGCCCTTAATGATAGTCTCAAGCCCTTTTAATTAAAACCAAACCCAAATTAAATTAAAACGAGCCCACGACTCAAACCCAATTCTCACAATCAACAACCGACCCCTAAACTCGAGTGTTACAACTCTCCCTCACTTAAGGAATTTCATCCTCGAAATTACCTGATGGAACCTGATGTTCAGCCTTAACTCTCTTACATACCATACACTTACTCATGAAATCGGCTACGTCTCTCTTCAAACAAACCCAATAGTATTCATTCTTCAAATCACGATACATCTTTGTACTACCGGGATGCATAGAAAACAAGCTACTGTATGCTTCGGTCAAAATAGTACATCTCAAATCACTGCCATCCGACATAACTATTCTATCTTTGAAACACAAGACCCCATCAACACTGAAACTATAGTATGACGGTCTAGCCTCGACTACATCTTACACGTGAGGTGTCAAAGATTTATCTAACCACTATTTCTCTCTAATCAACTGGCCTAAGGTGGGTCTAACCTGAAGTTCGGCAACTAAACCACCATCACCGGACAAACTCAAACTAGCAAACATGGCTCTCAACTCAACAACTACCTTCCTACTCAAAGCATCTGCCACTACATTGGCTTTACCCGGATGGTACTCAATCGTAAGATGATAGTCCTTGAGCAACTCTAACCACCTACGTTGTCTATGGTTCAACTCTCGTTGTGTCATTATATACTTCAGGCTCTTGTGATCCATATACATTGTGCATTTCTCCCCATACAAATAATGTCTCCAAATCTTCAAGGCAAACACAACTGCGGCTAGCTCTATGTCGTGTGTTGGATAATATCGCTCATGAGTCTTCAACTGTCTCGAGGCATAAGCTACAACTCTTGTATCTTGCATGAGCACACAACCTAAACATACATATGAAGCATCACTGTAGATCACATAATCTTTCCCCGACTTTGGCTGAATCAAAACCGGTGCATTGGTCAAAGCTTCTTTCAATTTCTCAAAGGCTTGATGTCTCGTATATGACCACTCAAACTGAACACTCCTTTGAAGAAATTTTGTCAAAGGAGCGTCTATCTTCGAGAAACCTTCCACAAACCTCCTATAGTAACCCGCTAAGCCAAGGAAACTACGAATCTCTGTCACATACTTCGGTTGCTTCCACTCAAAAATGGCTTCTATCTTCTTCGGATCAACTCCAATCCCCTCGGCTGACACTACATGTCCTAGGAAGACTACTTCTCGGATCCAGAACTCACACTTACACAACTTAGCATACAACTGGTTGTCTAGCAAAGTCTGCAAAACTAACCTCAAATGCCAATCATGATCTTCCTCGGTACGCGAATACACCAAAATGTCATCTATGAAAACAACCACAAACTAATCTAAGTACCGATGGAAGATTCTGTTCATCATGTCCATGAAAGCAGCCGGTGCATTTGTCAACCCAAACGGCATAACTAAAAACTCGTAGTAAACATATCTAGTCCTAAAAGTTGTCTTTGGTACATCACCCTCTTTCACCTTCAACTGGTAATACCCGGATCTCTAGTCAATATTTGAAAAGACTGATGCCCCTCTCAACTGATCGAACAAATAATCGATACGCGGCAAAGAAGACTTGTTTTTCACTGTCAACGGATTCAACTGCCTATAATCTATGCACATTCTCATACTACTGTCTTTCTTCTTCACAAATAATATCGAAGCGCCCCAAGGCGAAGAACTCGGACGGATAAAACCTTTATCTGACAACTCTTGTAACTGAGTCTTCAACTCTTTTAGTTCTTTCGGTGCCATACGGTACAAAGCAATCGAAACAGGAGTGAAATATGAATATGTCTCTATAGCAAACTCTACCTCTCTATCAGGCGATAAACCCGACAACTCTTCTGGAAACACACTCGGAAAATCACACGTTGTTCTGATGTCCTGTGGTCTAACTTCATTCATGTTCGGATTCATAACGTAGGCCAAGTACGCCTCACAACCCAACTCAACTAATCCCTGAGCCTCTAAGGCTAAAACAACATTCGACAAGAATTTCACATTCTCACCTACTACCAAAATCTCATAGTCATCCGCAAGCTTCAAGAAAACCCTCTTATTTTCGAAATCTATCCTAGCTCTATGTTTTGTAAGCCAGTCCATACCCAAAATCACATCGAAACCATAAAACGGTAACTCCATCATATCCACTGGAAATACATACTCTTGAACCATTAACGGACACCTTCTGTACATCTTCCTAACCACTACTGTATCCCTGAAGGAACTAGTAACACTAACACCTACCTCTAGTACCTCACAAGGTAAATTCAACATCTTTGCATGCTCACTCAAAATATAAGAATGCTTAGACCCGGAGTCAATCAAGGAAAGCAAACTCAGAGACTGTATCGAGAAATTACCTGCAATCACATATGTGTCGTTCTGTCCTTCTCGCTGAGCATAAACTATAGCCTGACCACCGTCCTCTGGCTGAACCGCAACTACATGTGCTATATTCTGCTTGCCATTATTTCTTGGTTGAATGTTACCTCGACCGCGCCCACGGCCTCTCAGATAATCAATAGCTCTAGCAAGAGCCTAAACCTGAACTGGTGCAAACCCAACCTGATGTAAACTGTAACGCCCCAGTTTTGGGCTTGGTAGTTTTGGGCGTTAACCGGTTTGGTCAAAGTGCTGTTCGAATCTAAAAGGGTAAAATTAGGAAAGCCTAGTTCGGGTTGCATTAAAAATATGGAAAAATGTTCTAAAATCATCTTTTAAAATATATAAGTGAACTGTGAAATCAATTTTACAAAATGAGTTTTGGAAGGGTGACACTTTGGCTAGTGACCAAAATGTAATTTTTGAAAGTTGCGTGACTGTTTTAGAAAGGATTGAAACTTTGAATCTTTAAGGAGCTATTATTCCAAAAGGAGTTTCTCCAGATTTTTCTATGATATTTTATTGTATAATTCTGATTTTAAAGCTTAAGAAAAGTGGAGGGAAATCATTTTACTATTTTGTAACCAACTTTCTATTTCCTTCCAATTTTCCTTTTCTCTCATTTTCTCTCAACCCAAACACTTTCTCTCCAGAAATTTCTTTCTGATTTTGTCACTCAAATCTATCTTTTCAATTCTCTTTGGATTCCTAATCATTTCAACAACAAAACCTTGCAATTTGCTAATTGGATTTTCAAGCTTTTTGGCTCTAAAGAGGAGAAACTCAAGTTTGGAGGTAAGAACGTCCTTCTCCTCTAAACTATCAGTTCTTTACTGAAATTCCTAAGTTCTCAATCCTTAATTGATGTTTTATAAATGGATTTTGAGTTGCTAAATGGATCTTGGCTTAAAATGCAAGATTTGGTGATTTTTGATGAATTTTCGTTGGATCTGTTAAAGCAGTGTTTTAAGGTGTAAAAGTGATGATTAATGAATGCTAATTTGATGAGGAATTGAGTTTTGAATAATGCAATCCCGGATAGGTTGAATTTCCTAAGTTTAGCTTATGATTCTAGGTTGTTTTTGGTGTGATCTTGTGGATCTGTTGTTGCTGGAGGTATAAGGATGTTGTTAGACTCTTTTTAGATGTTAAATGATGTTAAAGGATGTTTGGTTGTGATGGTTTATGGCTGGGCTTTGTTGAGAAGTGGTTTGGATGCACTTTCGGTTGTGTTTGGTGGCCGAAATTGGAGGTTGGATGAGAGCAGCGAGTTTAGGTGCTTTCATTGAAGCTATTAATGCATGATGATGCATTAATCCTCTGCTTTGATGTGTTTAAAACAGGGGAGGCATCTTTGGATCCAAGTGGTGGTGATCCGGTAGCTTGATTTGTGCTCCGGCAAGGGGCGAAGTGGAATCGGTGAGTGAAAATGGGTTTTCGGCTTTGAAACCAATGTCTTGGGAGCTTAGTTTAAGTCTAAACAACTTTGCTAAGCTCAAGTGTAAGTTTTCGGAAATACTCTCTAGTGGTGGCCATGGTTTGATTGTTGTGCAATGTGGTTTATTGCATGTTTTAAATTCTGTTTTGAAAGCATGATTTAGCATGGTTAATGCTGATTTTGTAAGCCATATGTTGAAGGAAGCTCAAGGTAAGAGTTCCTTGTTTTTGAGCATGGTTAAAATGTGGTTTGATGCTTATAAATGCATGATCTTGTTTTTAAAAGATGAAACTTATCACTTGTGGCCAATATGACATGAATTGATATGGAAGCATGTATTGCTTGTTTAAGAATGCTAGTGAGCATGTATATATGATGGTTTGAAGTATGATTTATAAAGTGTTTAATAAATGCATTATTGAATGGTTTAAAAGAGCATTCCTCACTAAGCTTTTGCTTATGCTCTCTTTCGTTTTCTTAAACCAATAATGCAGACCATTGAGGTACTTTGAGGGCAGCAAGGAAGGCAAGCAATCAAGTGGAAGTAAAGCTCAAAGTATGGAAAGGTTTTCATATACACTTAAGCTTTTGGCATTTGGCAATGGGGGACCATTATGGATGTTTTGGGAGACGTTGAACTCCCTAAGTTTGATTAATGTTGTTGGAAATGCTGGCTTTGTATTTGGTCATTATATGCTTGTTTTGGAAGTTTATGCATGAATGGTTAGCTTGTGTTGGAAGCATGCTTTGAATTTTGGGGCTTTTCTTATATGATGTTATAATGATGAATTGGTGATGCAAGCATGTCTCTTATATGTTGAATTTCATGTTGGGAAAGTTTGGTAGCATTTGGAGCATGATTGGATGTTTAATAGCATGTTTAAGCATGCATTTCGTGGCGTTCTGTGCAGGGTGTTTCGGAACAGTGCCTACCGTTTCGGAACGGGTGCCCTAAACCAGCCCAGGCGTCCGAAACGGGAGAGACCGTTCCGAAACGGAAAGGCCACTGCCAGCCCGTGTTTCGGTACGCGTTGCGGAACGGCCCCACGTTTCGAAACAGGCTTTGCCTGTTTCGGAACGGTCGACCGTTGGGGGCTGACATTGGCAGTTAAATGTTTCGAAATGTTTGCATTTTGGTCCTGAAACTTGTTTGTGCAATTGTATGAGTTTGGAATGTCCGTTTGAGCTGAAATTCGACAGTGAGGCATGAAACCTGATTAATTACAAGATGGTAACTTTAATTTGGGTTAAGTCCTCCTAGCTTACAGAATTTACAATTTGGTCCCTAAAGTTGTAAATTGTTCAATTGGGTCCCTGTTTAATCTCTGATGTTTATGATCTTTGAGTATGTTGTTTGTATGATCATGACTAGGGTTAATGAGCATCTAGACAAGTTTAAAAAGAAAAAAAAGGGTCGTTAATCAAGGTTGACTTTCGGGTTGACTTATGTTTTCCCCGTGTGACTTTCTTAATTCGGGTCAACCGCCTAGGCCGGGTTAAGGGGGTTACATAAACAATAATGCCTAAGATGATCTCTAGCTCCACAGTTCCAACACGAATGAAAGTTCCCCAAACACTCACCGGTGTGATTCCTCCCGCATCGAGCACACTCGGGCAAACGCCCACTAGCTCTCTGGCCCTGATTGCCTCTACCGTGGTTACCACCACCACGTCTGTGATCAAAATGATGCCTATTGTATCGATGCCTCTTGGCATCACCTCTATCAAAGTCGCCATACCTCTTCCCGGAACTAGAACCACCAGAATGTTTGGTCAGACCCAAATTGTGCTCTATGTCCTTAGCCCTAGCGACCAAGACATCAAAGTCCGTGTAGTCCATAGCGAAAGTGTACCTCTTTATCTCCTCGCTCAACCCGTAACAGAAATGGTCGCAACGTTCCCTCTCAGTAGAAACTAGCTCAGACGCATATTGATTCAATATGAAAAACAGTATCTCATACTTGGTCACTGTCAAGTTACCCTTAAGTAAAGCCATGAACTCTTTCTTCTTCTTATCGAGATAACATGGACCTAGATACTTCTTGCGAAAAGCAGACTCAAAGAACTCCCAAATGATCTCGGCATCTGGCATGCCCATAGTAATGGTGACCCACAAAGTGTAGGCATCACCCTGAAGTAGAGAAACACCACACCCAAGTCTGCGTGCTTCAGTACAACCCATCTGAGACAAAATACGGACAGTCTTGTCAAACCAAGCCTCAGATCTCTCGGGTGCCAACCCTCGGAACTCTTCACCTCCCAAACTGCGAAGCCTCTCAAGTGGCAAACTGGTGCCCTCACCCTGAGGTTGTGCCACTTCCTGTCCCCCAACCATAGCTGCTTGGAAAGCCCCAGCTATCTCCTAAACTAATGGAGCCAAATCTATACCGGTCGGACCTTGTCCAACATGAGGTCCTATGCCCTCGTCTCTCGCCTCACCTCCCGCTTGACGAGGAGGAAAAGGAGGAGCTTGCGCCTCAACCACCGGCTCAACCTCCGGAGCTGCTGGCCGTGGTTCTGGGTGAACCATCCTAGGCCTGCCTCTAGGTCTCATCTTACGGCTAGCAAGATAACAACTACAAACAAAACAAACACACAAAGATTAAGTTAGCAAAGTCAAGGTTCCAACGTGCTCAAATATTCCTTTACTCAAAATCTTTTCAAATAAGTAATAGTAGCAATGGGAACACGACACTACGCCACAACACAACAACCATGCTAACACATGCTTTCAAACACCGTACAACCAAGCAAACAACAAGCATACTTAGCAAAACATTCACCGTACAACATACACCTCAAACTTACCTCACTTACCTACCCGAGGTAGCGGAAACCTCAGGCTCTGATACCAACAAATGTAACCCCCTTGTCCTGGGCTAGACGACAGACCGGTCCGAGCAGGTTACACGGGGAAAACCGAAGCGAAACTCGTTAAGGCTCCACTTCGATTAACAACCCTAGAAAATTTTTCATTAATTATCTTGTCTAAACGTATTATTTAGTCCCATGTGTGAAAACGACAGCGGAAAACGAGAACGAAAAGATACAAACGGGGCGTAAGGTAATATAAATTTACCAAGTATCAAGTTAGTCCATTTCATTGCTTACAAGGCGAAACCAAGATCATACATAAACGATACATATAAACTCAACAAGGGAGAAAACAACCAACGAGACTAAAACCCAACATCCGAGAATCTTTGAAGATGCTAAAAAGCCCAAATACAAGCTTGTGTTTCAAAACATGCTTGCCCGTTTCGATACACGAGCTCCAGTTCAAAAGTCAGACAAGGTCGTACCGATACGGTCCACTCTGTTCCTGTACAGGGGTCTACAGTGTTGAAACGTTCCGGAATAGGTTCCGAAAAAGACCTTTACAGAGGCAAACCGTATCGAAACGCGTACCGAAATGGGGGCTCACAATGTCAAATTGTATCGAAACGACACCACCCCTGTTTCGATACGAATATCACTGGAGCTACACCAGTTCTGAAACAACCACGAGCGTTTCGAAATGCATGCACTCTATGTGACCCTGAAAACATATTTCAGCATCTCCAAACACTCCCAAACATGCCTCAAAACCAGAAGAATCAAGAAACAACAACAAGCGTACAATCTATAGGCATTTCACCCTACTTCAAGCATGATCAAACATATACACATGCATAACATGTCCATTCATTTAAGAAACATATACCCATTTCACATAGCATAAAACATGGTTACATACCTTCATAGCAACACATAAGCATTCGTGAAGCAAGGTTTACATGCTTTCAAAACAACACATAAACATCTCATAAACATCGTTTACAAATTCACAACATAAAATCATTAACAAAATAGGAGTCTATACATGCTCCTACAACACGTAGCATCCACATTGCTAAACTACTACATTATTTACTAAAACTGTACATGAGCAACCACGAACGCGCTTGGATGCCCTTTCCTTGCTCATTGCTAACTCCACACTAATGATCTGTATTGTCGAAAACGAGAGCGTAAGCTAGAAGCTTAGTGAGGGAGCTTTAAAGCAAAACAACAACGATGCAGGGTTCAAGCTTGACATCCTTAAGACATTCACAAGGCATACATATACACCAACATAGCAACATAGCTAAACGTTACAAGAATGCATGAACATGTCATCTTACCTCATCTTATGCTAAACAAGATATAACAAATATCTTAACTATAACCACACATGAACAACTACATTGGCAACTATTAGCTTACTCGGATATGCGGATAACTTCTGTTGGGATTTTCACCCCCAACATACTCAACAACAATTACCTTTCGGTGGGATTACACTCTTCACCGTTTTCACTCATGGATGGGATTACACTCATCATCACATGCTAAAATTTTCTGGTGGAATATTACCTCACCGTACTCCTCCTTGATGACTTCACGTCACCAAGGCCACGCGCGAATTTGACCCTTATCGTGTGCACACTCATCCTCATGATCGATCATTTATACCCGGTAATTAACTGTAACCTCCTCGTCCCGGTCCGGACATTTGACCGGTCCAAGTAGGGTACACGGGGAAAAGCGACGCGAAACCCGTTAAGGTCCCACCTCGGTTAGCAACCCTAAAAAATTTCTTTTAATTATATCTTGTCTAAATGCATTATTAAGTCCTATGTGAAACACGACAGCGGAAACACAAACAACATATCAACGACCAACCAAAGCAACACATTAAAACAGCCCATTTTCCCTTTTTAAGCAGGACTTATCGATACACCTGTCAAGGGTATCAATACACCTTGACCAAGGTCAACACTCTTCGGTCAACACAGGAAGACCGTATCGGTACAACCCATAAGTGTATCGATACGCCCTTCTTGGTCAACATCTCGTGGTCAACGAGATAAACCCGTACCGATACGCTTAGAGCCCTTATTGATACGCCATAGCCTCACCAATTTCTCAGATTTCCAGTGAGCTTTGAGCGTACCGATACGCCCCCGTGTATCAATACACCAAGCCAAAACTGAGTCCTGGAGGGCAAATCGTATCGATACGGCCCTCAGGCGTATTGATACGCCCTGTACTGCAAGACCTCAAAATTCAGCAAAACAACACACGACTCGACTCTAGATGCGATTTACGACTCCCAAAGCCACAAACAACATACATACAACCTTCAACAACCAAAATCTAAGCATACGAGGCATCCAACACGACCAAGCATCATTCATCCAAGAGATTCATGCATTTACCAAAAGATGACATACAAAGCACTTAAAGTTTCATGCCTTAGAACAAAACATATAGGCATTCAAGACATGCAACATAAACATGGTTTACAATTCAAACAAAGCATCCAAAAGCCAAACCAACATCAACATGCATCCAAACTCAAATCAACAACACCTATCCCATTGCTTGACTATTACAATCTACAATTTAAAGATCACACTTGAGCTAACCAAAAGCGACACTTGGAGACCTTTCCTTGCCCTTGCCACCCACAAGCTACTGACCTGCATTGTCGAACAAAAAGGAGCTCAAGCATAAAAGCTTAGTGAGGGTAAGCTCATAAAACAAACCTTCGACAATGCAGGGTCCAAGCACGAGCAACTACCATGATGGAATGCATGATCTTACCTCCGTTCCACCTGAGCCAAAATATACATGATGCATGAACATATAATCATCACTATGCCATGATCAACAATTCATAAGCCCAACGCACGAAGATACGTATATCAATGTATTATTAACAACATATCTCAATCTATATTGGAGATCACATTTCATATCATATTAGCATCTAGCTATGACTCGAATACGCGGATAACAAGTTGGAACGTATTTCCAACACAACCATTACCTTCGGTGGGATTACACTCATCACCGGTCCTCGTGGAGGGGATTCCACTCATCCTCACGCCCCGTCGATGGGATTCCACTCATCACCGACTATATATAAAGATTTCCGGGCGAACTCGTACTCCTCCTTGCTGCCTTAACGCCACCAAGGCCACGCGCGAATTTGACTCTCGTGTGCACACTAACATCCTAATGATCGATCATTGTACTCAAGCATACTAGTGCCAATATTAAACACAATTCATAACCTTTCACAACATCATTTCAAAACAACTTCCGTGCTTAGCACGTACTCACCATGATCCCTATCATGCACAATCCACATGCATATATCAATGCATCAAACCAAGCCTCAATATACATGTATAACACATTATACATAGCCAACACAATCACAATTAAGCATGTGGCATAAACAACCATTAAAGAGTGCAACCAAAGTCTCTAATCAAAGCTTGGGATTATGCTACCACTCTAATTCCAACTCTAGGTGGGTTTACCAAGCCCATCCTAGGTTCACATGCCTGAACCAATTACTCAAAACCATTTAAAACATTTTAATCAATCACCTTCACCTCCAAGATCCACTACCAAGCAACAAAGGTCTTCAAGCTTCCGGATTCACTCGCGATGCTTCACCAACACAAGTCCTTATCTCTAAACAACTCAACACGATCCAAAACAAACTTAAATCAGCTCATACGACAATGTAGCAACCCAGAATACTATTCAAGCATCAAACACAAGAATTTAAGCCATGAACAACCCCCAAAAACACCAAACCCGAGCAGCCCTCAAACCCCAATCAAAATTCATATTTTCAACCCTTTTAGCACATTCAAATGCTTCCAAAACAGCCCCCAACTATTACCCTAACATCAACCCTCAAATTCCAACATAGTACACACCCAAATCTCAACTCAAAACCCTTCAAAAACCCCCATTAAACCCAAATCCGGGAAACTTAACAAAACCCTTTAAAAATCATATATGTTGGACTTCAAGGTTCATAAACAACATATCTAACATTATTAAATCAAAACCTTAATTTAGAAACAATAGAGATATCATTTTTATTCAAATCATCCAAAAACTCAAATTCTAAAACTTGAACCAAAATGAAATCTAGTTGTACTTTTAAAGAGAGTAAGATGAGAGCAAGTCGGAAATGTAGTTACCTTTCAAAATCGAGCTAAAATGGAGAAGCAAGGAAATGGAATAGTGGAAATGGAGGGGAGGAGTTTCTCACGTTGGAAATTTGGGAGGTAGAAGATGATGGCAACTTTTGGGTGTTTGAAATAAGAGGAAAAGTGTTTTATTTTTACAAGTCCATGTATTTACCAAAACGTCATTAATGAGATGACCAAACTCATCTATTTGTAAATCCCATGGAGTTGGGCTTTAATATCAAAACATGTCCAACATAAATATTTGTTCTTAAAACCTGATGCCCAAAAGATTATTTCAATTATAAACCCGAGACTAAGAATATTATTTAAATATTATTTTCTCCCGACTCCTAAACCCGGGTGTTACAACTCTCCCCCACTTATGGAAATTTCGTCCCCGAAATTTATCGGACAGGAAGAGCCACGGAAACTGCCCCTCCACGCTTCCCTTTTCTTCTCACGCTAACATTTTACCCAACTCGAAAGACTTACCACGCAACAATAGATATCTGATGCTAAGATCTCAACTGGTTCTCCACTACATGTCAATTTTAAACTCAACTCAATCTCTTCAACAACATAGCACGGGACAAATCTGACTCACACTTCCGAATCATAGATACACAAAACACATTACAAACCCCTTTCTAACTCTGGTGGCAACCGCAACAGATAAACAACAGAACTAGCCCAATTCACAATCTCATACGGTACCGTTTGAATACTTGACCGATAACTTTTTCTGACTAACCATCTGACTTCAACAGGTAACCAGACACTATGTAGACGTCTTCAACAATCTGGTTGAAATCTCGAATCTCTATTACCCACTTTCATTAAGAATCTTTCACGAATGTAGCAAACTAGAAGAAAACTGATGCTCGGTCTTGACACGCTGGCAAACTACACACTTACTCTCATACTGAACCACATCATTCATCAACTCAATCCATAAGTACTCATCTTCGACCCACAATACGTCTTCATACTACTCAAATGCAATACAAACGAACTGCCAAGTGCTTCGCCAAAACAATACGTCTGAAAACACTATGTCAATCGGCACAACTATTCTGTCTCTGGAATGCAAAACTCTCTCGTCTCTAAAAATGTATTCTGAAGGTCTTCCATCTGCTATGTCTTGCACGTGAGGTGCCAAGAATCTGTCTTGCAACTATTGCTCTTCAAGTATCTGACTCAAAGTAGGTTTAACATGAAACTCGGCCACAAAACTACTATCATTTGATAAACTGAATCCGGAAAATACAGCTCGCAACTCAACTACTAATCTAACAACAAATATAACTCGGAACATCGGTCACTACGTTGGCTCTCTTCAAATGGTACTCAATCTTGAAATTACGGTCTTCAAGCAATTCTAGCAACTCATGCTGTTCAAGTTTCAACTTTTCCTAAGTCATCAAATATTTAAAGTTCTGATGATAAGTATATTGTGCATATCTTATTGTACATGCTTTGTCTCTAAGTCTTCGAAGCAAATTTAACTGTAATTAACTCTATGTCTAGTGTCGGATAATTCTTTTCAAGGTCTTTCAACTATCTCGGTGAATAGGCCACAGTCTTCTGTCTTGCATAAGCACACAACCTAACCCTACATGTAACGCATCACCAGGGTTCACAATTGATTCTCTAATATAGGTTGGATCTAGGTCGAAGCTCTCTTCAAAGTTTCTTTCGGTTTCTCAAGGGCTCGTTGTTTCGCATCTGACCACACAACAGAACATTCTTCTGTAGCAATTCACTACAAAAAAATATACATATACCGACGCTTCATTATAGCGACGGACAAAAGTCGTCGATATATGCTCTATATACCGATGGAAATCGAAACTGTCGGTAAAAGTTTTGATTTTTACCGACGGATATATTATCCGTTGGTATAGACAACAGTTATACTGACTGAAGACAAAATGCCGTCGGTATAGATATAGTTTATACCGATGGTTGAATTTGTTTGTCGGTATAGATACACTTTATACCGATGGTTAATTTAGTGTGTCGGTATAAGTAACTATGTCTGTGTAGATATTTTTTTAATATTTTTTACACTTTATTAAAATTACCGTTTTAACCTATCTCACAGTCTCATTCAAACTTTCACTCGATCCCAAACCAAACCATTGCAATCCCTAATTGCTCCCAATCGCCTCTTTCTCTCTATGCCGATCAGACAACTTGTCGACGATACTCTGGTGCAGTGTTGCCCCTCTCTCCATCGTCTTCTCTGCCCAAAGGTTTCTTTCTGTCTCTCCACCTGCTTTGCGTTAATTTAGTTCTAACTGAAAATTTTAGGTGAGAATTGAAAAATCAAGCTGAAACTATGGCTCGTTTCTTTTCTACCAGTTTTTTTTCTTTCAAAAACTGAAAAGTTGCTTTGCAATTCATTATTGATCGACAATTTTTTTCTATTGAGATAAAATTTACTGCGATAAGTTTAACCTTTACTAAATCTTTTTGGAAAAGTGGAATAGAAATGGTTGAAGGTTTTAAAGTCAGTTCCTCGGGTATGGTTGAAGTTTTTAAAGTGGAATAGAAATTTGAGCTCGACTGATTGCTCTTCTTGCATTGGGGATGCTGTGGGGAAACTGAAGAATTTATGTGGATCGGCTGCATCGGCAGTGTTATGCTCGATACTGGGCATCTGGCCACTATGAAGAATTCTCTCCAGGTTCATTTCATATCCATATGAACTCAATGTAGTAAACATAGAAACAATGGTCACTATTAGTATATATTTTTTATATGGCAGCCATGGTTTTCATATGGCTTTGTGTTTTGTTGTGTAGACCACAAAGATGATAATGGAAAAACAATAGCTATAATCGTGGGTGCATTAGCAGGTCTTGCCATTGTAGTTGTTTTTCTCTCATTTTGCCGAGCAGCACGGGTAATGTATAAATGCTTCTACTTATTTCCTTCTACTTCATATAATTAATTGTTTCTCCTTCTTATCCTACTTGCAGACATAACATAATAACAGTGACCCTTTTCTTTTCCTAGAAACGAAATAACAGACAGTATAAATCTGGTCCTGCTGTCAAGTTTTGATTGGGGGTGACTGTTTCGAGCAAATAATTTCCATGTCTTGAGAGTTGACTAATATTTTGTTTTTGTTTCTCTCTTGAGAGCAAAGAATTTATACTGCCTTCTCATTTCATATATGATCTCAAGAGTACCTTAAAGCTCTTCGTTTATTTTCACAACTTGCAAGTTAAAGATTTACATAATCATTGTTTACCTATTATTTTATCTTGCCTGAATTATTTTCCTTCTAACCATCATTAGATCTTTCTTGACCTTTTTGAATACTGTAGATGTTCTCGTATTATATTCTCCTATTTCTTTCTGCACAAATGCGGCTCTTTCTGCTCCAGAGGTGAGTGACGTTGCCAGAAAGAAGATCTATTTCTTTCTAGCTTTCCTTCATTGTCATTCTAATTGTTGCTAGGTTATGTTTGACATAACATCAGTATTTTTGTTATAAAATAATAATTGGCGGATTAAACTTGATCACAGTATCTTTTCACTTGTTGCAATGCTTGGTTTACATGTTTCTATGTCGATTGGATTTTCATGTTAGATGCATGAAGATTAAAAGAGCTGATCATGGAACTGTTCTTCCCCAATAATTTTCCTTGAATGAAGGTCATTCCTTGCCAATTTCATATGTTGGCCTTTGTTATAGTGTTGAATCAAAGATTCACATATTCCCCCTTGGAATATCTTGTTATATTCCCCCTTCTAAAGTTGAGGATTCTCAAGAGGTTGCCGAAGCTAAGGAGACGAGTGTAGTACTCGAGGCCAAAACCAAAGGGATGGATTAAGAACCAAAGCAAAAGATACAGATGGATTAGAATGGTACATATACTTATTAGCAACTGAAAGCGATATCTGGTTTGGCATTGCAATGATCAAATATAGCAGATATGGACATGTTTGCCATGAAATTCTTTCATTTGGTTTGCCATCTATCTCCATAATCTTATTGTTATTCAACTTTTATAGTGATGTATATGATATTGCATTTGTATTGAACTCCAATACAAGTAATTAAAATTCATTGTTTGAGAACACACTCTTCGTATTACAGATTGTTGGAGATGATTGAAGCAGATTTTTATAAGGATAATAATTTTTTGTTTTTTGTACTTCATTTCTCAATTATAAGGAAATTGATTGGATTTTCTCTTGAAAAAATAAATAATTTTTGTTATATTAGTATTTAAAATAAAAATAAAAATAATATTAATAATTATTAATATTTAAAATAAAAAACAAATGCAATTAAACCTATACTGACAGACCAAATCGTCAGTAAAAAACTGTTGTTATATATGTATCATCTATACCGACGGATTGGGTCCGTCGGAATAGACACTAATTTGTCGGGGTAGGTCACACTTATGCCTACGGATATGTCTGTCGGTATAGGGTCCCAACATCTATACCGACGGTTATGACCGTCGCTATAGAGGTATACCGACCAGCGTTTTACTGACGACTTTTTATCTGTCGGAATATCTCTTTTGTCCGTCGGTAAAGGGTTTTAGACCATATACCAACGGATTTTTAGTGTTTTACCGACGATTTTCTGTCCGTCACTATATGTCAATTTTTTTGTAGTGATTCGTCAATGGAGCATCTATCTTCAAAAGATCATTTACAAACCTCCGATAGTAACATTGCTAGACCTAGGAACTACAGATATCTGTCACTGTCTTCGGTTTCTTCCAACTCACATCTTCTTCTGTCTACTTAGGATTTACTCTAATACACTCGACTGACCTACATGTCCTAGGAGAACATCTTCCTTGACTCAGAGTTCACGTTGCACAACTTGGCATACAATTGATTCTCTAATAGGATCTACAACACAAACTCTAAAGCTTGTCATGGTCTTCTTCGGCACTTGAATATACCCATATATCATCTATGAGGACTACTACAAACTGATCAAGGAGCTCAGGAAGTATTCTGCTCGACATCTCTATAATAGTAGCTAACACACTAGTCAAAGAAAACGATATAACCCATAACTCAAAATGACCATATCTTGCCCCTAAAAGCTGTCTTCGGTACATCAACCTCTCTCACTTTCAACTGGTAGTAATCAGATCTCAAATTAATCTTCGAAAAGACTGAAGCACACCCCAACTGATCAATAAATCACTGACGCTCGAAAATGGATACTAATTATTCACTGTCAATTGTTTCAACTGTCTGTAATCTAAGCACATTCTCGTATTGTCTTCTCTCTTCTTCACAAATTACACTGTCATACTCTAAGATGATGTACTAGGCCTAATGAATCTACGGTCTAACAAATCTCGAAGTTGATTCTTCAACACTCTCAATTCTTTCGGAAACCATAAGATACAGAGCAAATCAAAACATGAGCAAACTCGGAGACGGTCTCAATAACAAACACTTCTTCCCTATCAAGAGATAACCCGAGCAATTCTTCCAAACGCTTTTAAGAAAACACAAACTATGCTAACATTGTACGGTCTACTCTTCATTCAAAAATCAAATCCATCACATTTTCTAGGCATGTCTGTCAACCAAACTCAATCAATCTTTGACCTCTAAAGCTGGATCAACATTCGATAAGAAGTTCACATCCTCGCCTACCACTACAGTCTCACAGAAATCTGCAACTTCAAGGCAACTCTCTCTTTGTCTCAAATTATACTCTAGCTTTGTGTTCTACAAGCCAAACCATGCCAAATGTTACATCGAAACCGTAAAAGGACAATTACTTTACATCTACTGGAAACACGTAACCCTGAACCATCAACAAACATCTTTCGCACATCTTTCTGACAACCACTATCTCACCAAAAGGTCTAGTCACGTGTGTCCCTACGTCTAAGATCTCAACAGGTATATCAAATTTCTTTGCATGCTCGCACAAAAGGACGAATCCGCAGAAATTGCAACTTCACATGTACACAGCTGATAGTCTTCGGTCCTCTTGTTTTAGGCTGGTCCTTCAACAAAATCTAACTCTTCTAAACCGTTCTTAGAGCATCTCGAAAACTCAAAATTCAGTTATGATTACACACAAACAATCATGCTTGAACTCGTTCTATAATATCGGTCCTGACGACACGAAACATCCCACTACCAAACAATCTGAAGTTAAAGCCCAAGACTTCTTTCTCGGCTCGACTATATCGGAAGCGACTTCATCTCTCCTTCTTGCTGGAAGACAACTCAGATGCACACTGGCCCAATTACACAAATCGATTCCCACTCACGAATACTGACCGAATGTCTTGTACTAAAACCATAGGCCGAACCCCAACGATCACTAACTTACGTTTCTGAGTTTCAGATTACTCACACGAGACCTTTACCTTGATCTCGCCTAAAGAATTAAGGTACTCTTACCTACCTCTAACACTTCACCGGGCACATTCAAACTTTGCATGCTGGCTAACAATATACAGAAGTATAGATTCAGAATCAACCGGAGGGAACAACTCAAAACTGTACCAAGGGCTTATCTACTAAAACATCGATACTACTCTGAACTCACTCATAGGTCTTCACTTCTTTTTTCCCACTAATACGAGAAACGATCACATCCTCCCTCACCAACAAGAATCAATCCACAAACACACTGACTCAAACAAACAAATTGTACCTCAACTCCAGTACACCCATACTTCTTGGACTATACCGACGAACTCCCTCAACATCATCCACATTTTCAGAAACCACAACTTCTACTTACCGATTCACGGCCCACTCCTTGGCCTCAAACTTACTAAAAAGCAATAAATAAAAAACAATAGAAAATTAACATACAAACTGGGTTAGAAAAGGAAAGGGTCCAAGTGGCTCAAGTACGATTCCCTCACTTAAAATCTCTTTTTTCCGATGTAATGGAAGAAATGGGGCTCTACTCAACATGCTTCAAGCAACACACACACGATCAAACAACATACATTCATAATCAAACAATCACACATCACATCATACTCGAATAACAAGCAACATGCTTACATGGCAAGCAACCACCGTGCAATTACACTACAAAAATTGAACTTACCTCACTTACCTGCCCAAGGTCTCGAAAACCTGGCTCTGATACCAACAAATGTAACCCCCTCGTCCCGGTCCGGACGTTTGACCGGTCCAAGTAGGGTACACGGGGAAAACCGACGCGAAACTTGTTAAGGTCCCACCTCGGTTAGCAACCCAAGAAAATTTCTTTTATTTATATCTTGTCTAAATGCATTATTAAGTCCTATGTGAAACACGACAGCGAAAACACAAAGAACGTATCAACGACCAACAAAAGCAACACATTAAAACAACCCATTTTTCCTTTTTAAGCAGGCCATATCGATACACCTGTCAAGGGTATCGATACGCCTTGACCAAGGTCAACACTCTTCGGTCAACATAGGAAGACCGTATCGATACAGCCCACAAGTGTATTGATACGCCCTTCTCGGTCAACATCTCGTGGTCAACGAGATAAACCCGTACCGATATGCTTAGAGCCCGTATCGATACGCCACAGCCTCACCAATTTCACATATTTCCAGTGAGCTTTGAGCGTACCGATATGCCCTGCACTGCAAGACCTCAAAATTCATCAAAACAACACATGACTCGACTCTAGATGCGATTTACGACTCCCCAAGCCACAAACAACATACATACAACCTTCAACAACCAAAATCTAGGCATACGAGGCATCCAACACGACCAAGCATCATTCATCCAAGAGATTCATGCATTTACCAAAAGATGACATACAAAGCACTTAAAGTTTCATGCCTTAGAACAAAACATATAGGCATTCAAGACATAAACAGGGTTTACAATTCAAACAAAGCAACCAAAAGCCAAACCAACATCAACATGCATCCAAACTCAAATCAACAACACCTATCCCATTGCTTGACTATTACAATCTACAATTTACATATCACACTTGAGCTAACCAAAAGCGACACTTCGAGACCTTTCCTTGCCCTTGCCACCCACAAGCTACTGACCTGTATTGTCGAACAAAAAGGAGCGTAAGCATAAAAGCTTAGTGAGGGTAAGCTCATAAAACAAACCTTCGACAATGCAGGGTCCAAGCACGAGCAACTACCATGATGGAATGCATGATCTTACCTCCGTTCCACATGAGCCAAAATATACATGATGCATGAACATATAATCATCATTATGCCATGATCAACAATTCATAAGCCCAACACACGAAGATACATATATCAATGTATTATTAACAACATATCTCAATCTATATTGGAGATCACATTTCATATCATATTGGCATCTAGCTATTACTCGAATACGCGGATAACAAGTTGGAACACATTTCCAACACAACCATTACCTTCAGTGGGATTATACTCATCACCGGTCCTCGTGGAGGAGATTCCACTCATCCTCACGCCCCGTCGATGGGATTCCACTCATCACCGACTATATATAAAGATTTTCGGGCGAACCCGTACTCCTCCTTGCTGCCTTAATGCCACGAAGGCCACGCGCGAATTTGACTCTCGTTTGCACACTAACATCCTAATGATCAATCATTGTATCCAAGCATACTAGTGCCAATATTAAACACAATTCATAACCTTTCACAACATCATTTCAAAACAACTTCCGTGCTTAGCATGTACTCACCATGATCCCTATCATGCACAATCCACATGCATATATCAATGCATCAATCCAAGCCTCAATATACATGTATAACACATTATACATAGCCAACACAATCACAATTAAACATGGGGCATAAACAACCATTAAAGAGTGCAACCAAAGTCTCTAATCAAAGCTTGGGATTAGACTACCACTCTAATCCCAACTCTAGGTGGGTTTACCAAGCCCATCCTAGGTTCACATGCCTGAACCAATTACTCAAAACCATTTAAAACATTTTAATCACTCACCTTCACCTCCAAGCTCCACTACCAAGCAACCAAGGTCTTCAAGCTTCCGGATTCACTCCCGATGCTTCACCAACACAAGTCCTTGTCTCTAAACAACTCAACACGATCCAAAACAACCTTAAATCACCTCATACGACAATGTAGCAACTCGGAATACTATTCAAGCATCAAACACAAGAATTTAAGCCATGAACAACCCCCCAAAAACACCAAACCCGAGCAGCCCTCAAACCCCAATCATAACTCATATTCTCAACCCTTTTAGCACATTCAAATGCTTCCAAAATTGCCCCCAACTATTACCCTAACATCAACCCTCAAATTCCAACATAGAACACACCCAAAACTCAACTCAAAACCCTTCAAAAACCCCCATTAAACCCAAATCCAGGAAACTTAACAAAACCCTTTAAAATCATATATGTTGGAATTCAAGGTTCATAAACAACATATCTAACATTATTAAATCAAAATCTTAAGTTAGAAACAATAAATATATCATTTTTATTCAAATCTTCCAAAAACTCAAATTCTAAAACTTGAACCAAAATGAAATCTAGTTGTACTTTTAATTGGAGTAAGATGAGAGCAAGTCATAAATGTAGTTACCTTTCAAAACCGAGCTAAAATGGAGAAGCAAGGAAATGGAATAGTGGAAATGGAGGGGAGGAGTTTCTCACGTTGGAAATTTGGGAGGTAGAAGATGATGGCAACTTTTGGGTGTTTGAAATAAGAGGAAAAGGGTTTTATTTTTACAAGTCCATGTATTTACCAAAACGTTATTAATGAGATGGCCAAACTCATCTATTTGTAAATCCCATGGAGTTGGGCTTTAATATCAAAACATGTCCAACATAAATATTTCAATTATAAACCCGAGACTAAAAATATTATTTAAATATTATTTTCTTCCGACCCCTAAACTCGGGTGTTACATTAACTAGTGCCAATCATACTATACAAGTCTCACCATGATTTTAGAATCATGCACACAACATATCATCACCATATACATCATCAATATATATCAACATGCATAACGAACACATACTACACAAGTCTACAATTATGCACTTTAAGCAAGAACTCATAAAGGCAAACAAGGGATTAAGCTACCAACTTAATCTCCACCTTGGAATGGCTTACCAAGCACAATCCAACACCTCAACCACACACTTGAACAAATTTAAAACCATTTTAAACAAACCACTCACCGAACACCCATAAGCAAACCAAGAAAGGCGAATTACACGTCCAAACTTCCCGGAATCGAGCTAGAAGCTTCTCCAGCGTTTTTCCTTGATTCTAATCAATCAAAAACAACATATTACTACACAAATCATTCTCAAACCCACTGTCACAAATCAATTTACAAACATGAGACAATTTCTCTACATTTCCAAGCAAAAGCTAACACAAAAATCCCCAATTTTGAGCTCACACACAACCCAGGTGTACCTCTTGACCTCCTCATGAAGTCCATACCTGAACCGATCACAACGGTCCCTCTCAGTAGAAACCAACTCCGGGGCATACTGACTCAATCGGATAAAGCAGATCTCGTAATCTGTCACTGATGTGTCTCCTTGAACAAGAGCCACGAACTCCCTCTTCTTCTCATCTAAATATCTTGGGCCCAAATATCTCTTCTTGAAAGCAGCCTCAAAGAAATTCCAACTGATCTCGGCCTCAGGCATGCCAAAAGTAATGGTGACCCACCAGGTGTAAGCATCACCCTGAAGTAATGAAACCACACAACCCAACTTACGAGCCCCAACACATCCCATCTGAGCCAAAATACCAACCGTCTTATCTAGCCATAACTCAGATCTCTCAGGCGTAGATCCCCTGAACTCATCCGCTCCGAGGCTACGAAGCCTCTCTAAGGGTAAGCTAGAATCATCTCCTCTCGGCTGTGCTGCAGCCTGAGCTCCGAAAACTGCAGCCTGAAACGCTCTCGCTATAGCTTGAACTAGCAGGGCCATGTCTATCCTTGCAGGACCTTGGCCACCCTGGCCAACCTGAGGTTCCGCTCCCTCAGCTCCAGCCTCGCCTTCCACATCAGGCTGAGGAGGTGGTGGTGGTGGAGGAGCTTCGACTCCAACAACAGGCTCTTCTACAGGAGCCTCTACCCCAACCATCGGCTCAACAGCAGCAGCCACAACACGGGATTCCTGACGAACCAGCCTGGGTCTATCTCTAGGCCTCGAAATAACAGCTCATAGATAACAACTACAAGAACAACATACAAAATCAGGTTAGCAAGGGCAAGGGTCCAGGTGGCTCAAGTATGTTCTCCCTCACTTAAAAATATCTTTTTCCGATGTACTAGAAGCAATGGGACTCTACTCAACACTTAACAGACAAATCGTACATCAACATGCTTCAAACATCACACATATACGATCAATTAAACAAGCATCAAAGCATACTTGATAAACAAGCAAACATCGTGCAAATGCAATACAAGAATTTAACTTACCTCCCTTACTTGTGATGTCACGGGACGGTCCACGAGCCTATAACCAAGGCTCTGATACCAACAAGTGTAACCCCCTCGTCCCGGCCTGGGTAGATGGCCGGTTCGAGTGGGTCACACGAGGAAAACTGAAGTGAAACCCGTTAAGGCTCCCCTTCGGTTAGCAACCCTAGAAAACTTCTTTTAACATTATCTTGTCTAGATACTTAGTTAGTCCTATGTGTGACAAACGGCAGCGGAAAACAAGGACATGACGAGACAAGGAACATAAGTTAATTTAAATTTATCAATTGTCAAGTTAATCTGATTTCTTGCAACACGACCAAAACACACATAAACGATCACGAACATGGCTCACAAGGAAGCTAACATCAATAGGGACTAAGTCCAGTGTTGCGTGTTAAATAGTCTATCGCAATTGAGTGCAAGTGTACACGTCGCAAGTAATAAAGTGATACTAGAGTATCGGATATTGTCTCCACAGGGACTGGGCTAACCCTTTCCTTCGCTATCAGCACAAGGGGAAAAGAATAGATTAAGATATTGTCACGAAAATATAAAGAAAACGTAAATAAAAGAGTAGAAATATCAAGATAGAGAGAATGGGCTGGCATTGAATTGCTCAGTAGTGCAGGTATTGCAGAGTTTAGGAAATCCAGTCCTGTCGTCGCGCCTGTCGCCGACAGCACCTGTCGCGGCAGCTGTCCGTTGGCTGTCGCGGCAGCAAACACACCAACTCCGTACTTCAAGTTTGGCAAGAATCCCAGATCTGCCTTGGCCTATCCCTAGGTCCAAGTCTGTCGATGATCACGTCTTTGATGATACCTCCCGGCGTGAATCGAAGGATGAACACCGACGTGTATGAATTCTTCTTTAGCCACTTAACCTTGCCCTATCCCTAGGCACAAGATAGTTCAACTATAAACTAGAGAACTTGCTCTTACTTCTTTCATATACTTAACTCTCCCGATGCTAAGTAAATAGATAACCTCACAATGCTCTCCCGATGCTCTTGCAAGATATTAATAACCAAAATAAGAGAACTTGAAGTTTATTTTATTGAACTGAAAATTCCTAAAACAAAACAACCCTTGCAACTACTTTACAAAACAACCCGTGGCCCTAGGGGGTTTTAGAACATGTCGACGGCGGGTAAACGGCGGAGGGTTTTTGGTTGTCGGTTATGGGGTATGATGTGGGGATTCTCTCCTAGGTTAAAATACATACCCTTATATAATCTTTGGGCTCAAGTTATCTAAGGTAACAAGGATTACAACTTTAATTAAAAGTATGATTCTAATAAAGACTTAATCTTCAAGGATCCTACTTTTCAGCCGTCCTCCTTGTTTCTTGGGATTTTCTCTCCTTGAACTTTGGCTTGACATATCTTTTGATCCGGGGCTTGGAAAAATATTTGGCTTTCACACGACAGACGAGCAGAATTTTCTCTATCTATCGAGGTCCACTTTTCTTTTTCTCTCCGCAAAACTGCTGTCACCATGCTGTCACGGCAGCTCCATGGCAGCATCGTCCTCTTTATCTGCTTGTCCAGTTCAGCTCTTCTGCTTCTCTGCCCCGCACCTGCCTTCACCGTCTACGACAGCGGCAACTTGCTGTCGTCCTCTGCTGTCACGGCAGCTCCATGGCAGCATCGTCCTCTTCGTCTGCTTGTCCAGTTCAGCTCTTCTACTTCTCTGCCCCGCGCCTGCCTTCACCGTCTACGACGGCGACAACTTGCCAAAAACAGCCATTTTTAGTAGAATCTGCGCCTTTTATATATTTGTGATGTTTTGCTGTAAACTAACCTAAATGCAATGAAATGGTGCTTGAATGCAGCAAAAATATGGGTTAAAAAGGGTGTAAATAATAGAACTTTTACACACTCAACACACCCCCAAACTCAAGTTTTTGCTTGCCCTCAAGCAACTAAGAACTAAAAGAAAAAGAAATTTTTGTTTTGGCTTTCAAACAGTGAGCTTTCCCTTACCCGTCGTTCGTTCCCTGTGGCGGCAGCAACCTGTCGGATAATTTAGGATCTGTCCGGAATCTCCCTGTAGTCCTCGTGCAGTGTGTGCATGCTTGTGAACAGTTATATGCCAAGACTCTCTTAGTTTCACTAGAATATTCAACTCTTAACTCGAATTTTTATGCTAAAGTTTATCTTTTTTTTGAAGGCACATTTTCATGCTTCTTTGATTTCTTTGTTTTGACTCGATTTCTAAAGTTTTACTAGAGCCAGTTTTAGGCACCTCTAGTTTGCTTCCTAGAGCCGGTTTCGGGCACCTCTAGGTTTTTGAGTCTCTTTTTGCTAAACTTCTTTCCTAGAGCCAGTGTTAGGCACCTCTAGGGGCTATTCAAGTGCTAAGCTTCCTATTCTAGTTTGGCTAAAAGAAGTCTAAGCAGTATAACAGTCACAATGGTGTTTAAGTTTTCAGAACTATAGAAAGGCTTTAAACTTCTCCTTAAACTGTCCTAAAGATGCTGCCACGTTAGAGCTGTCATGACAGGTAAGTTTACTTCATAGTTTTAAGCCAACAGTTTTAGTCTTTTCTGATTTTTTCTTTTAATAAAAGACACAACAATAATTTAAAGATGTACTAAGACTTCATTAAAATGGAGGGTTGCCACCCCCAAACTCGAGGGTTGCATTGCCCTCAATGCAAATGACAGATAAAACGAAGGCAGGTACATCACAATATATATATATATATATATATATATATATATATATATATATATAAAGCAGACAGCAATAAAAAGAAAATAAAAGACTTAAATTTTCAAGCGCTGTCTTCACTGCTGCTGCTGACACGGATTTGGCGGCAGCGTCTGGGCTGTGGGGGAGGCTGGGCAGGTTGCTCCACGACCTGGATGTCGGAGCTGCTGCCGCTATCCCAAGTGCTGGTGGTGGTGGTGCTGGCTTTGGGCATCAGCTTTCTGTCGGCCACATGTTTCTGCCTCTTGACAGGCGTGAATTCCTTCTCCAAATTCCTTCTAATAGGAGGTTCTTCCTCGCTGTCATCGGAGGCCGGTCGCTTCGTTCCTCGGGAAGGGGTGTCGGCCGGAGGGCTGCCAGCGTTGAGTTGGTGAAATCCCGGATGAATGTCATCAGCCCCATTTGTCTGTCTTCCACCCGCTGTATGGCGGCAAGGATCTGAGCAGCTGGGTCTGTCGGAGCGGCTGCTGCGGCAGGTTCAGCGGCAGGTTCATGAGCAGGTTCCTCGGATGATTCTGCTGGGGAGGCAGCCGGGTTGAAGGAGTTGATAGGTGTTGCGACTATCAGCTCCATGAGGCTGGTAATGTTGTTATCGGTCCAGCCTCGTCCTTGGACCAGTTTATCGGTGGATGCCTCCGGGACAACAGCGCAGCGACAGAGAGAGGTGATCATGAACGGTAAGCAGAGGCGGGAGGTTGACCGATATGTGCAGTCCACGATGCTTTCCCTCATATAGCGGCCTATATTGATAGGCCGATCGTGCATGATCGAATGAATAAGGGCGAGCCGCTGCTGGTTCACTGTCGTGTGATGGGAGGACGGCAGGATACGCTTTTTGATGAAAGCGTTCCATAGCTTTGCTTCTGGTAGCAGCTGCCCCCTTTTTACAGAGTTGGGGTTCTTCTTGCTCGTAGTCCACTCTGTCCCTTCTTCTGTAACCTCTGCCATGACAGCACCATAGGTGGTAGAGTCGAGGGTGTCCAAAAAGTGTTGGTGGGCATCGTCATTGGGACCAAAATAGAGGCCATACATATGGTTGATACTATCGGCTGTGAATGGTACCTCTACCCCTCGGACAATTACGGATGTCGCCGTCCTACTGTCGATGGCAGCATAGAACTCCCTCAGCAACGTGTCATTTAATTTTTCCGGTTGTTCGGCGAACTGCTCCCATAGTTGAGTCCTTATTGCCCTTGCGATGAATGGTCGGAGCCCCATGTTTGGTGCCTTTCGGACGTAGATGAAACCCCTTTCTTCCCATAGGTCCTTGGTTGCGAAGGGCGACTGCGCTGCTGATGAAGAGGCTGAGGCAGCACTGCAGCGGGTCTGTCTGGAAGACATCTTAGTTGCAAGGGTTGTGAAAGTAAAGAAAAACAAAGAAAAACGAGAGGAGAAAGCAAGTAAGAATAAGCAGAAGTGAGGAAAATGAAAATGAAAACGGGGTTTTATAGCGGTCCAGTTGCTGCCCGTTTAATGGTGTAACGGCAGGCGTGAATAACGGAGCGACTGTTGAGTTTTGGCGTGTCTGACGCGTCTGCCACGCATTAATGCATCTGTTACGCGTCTGTCACACGCTTCTGCGTCTGCTGTGTCAGTCTGTTGACAGCCTATCTTATCCGTGTCTGCGGCGGCAGCTGAAACGACAGGCTGCAATAAATGGGCTTTGTTGGGCTGATGGATGGGTGGTGGGCTTGGGTCACTTCTCCTTTTCTTCTTGACTCCTTTATTCCCTAAAGACAGAAAATAAAAACAAACATTATTTGAATAAAATAAACCTAATTTCCTAATAAATAATAAATAATAAAAATAAATAAAAATAAAATTTAGGTTAAATTAGGGATGCCTTGTGGGGCATCTCCTAAAGTAACCACTTCCTGTATTCCTGGGGCTTCAGTCCCCTGATAATGCTTGAGGCGCTGTCCGTTGACTTTGAATTGGTGCCCGTCTTTTAATGATTGAATTGTTATGGCACTATGGGGAAAAACTTGAACCACTTGGAATGGGCCAGACCATCTAGATTTAAGCTTCCCTGGGAAAAGTTTCAACCTAGAATTAAACAACAACACAAGCTGCCCTGGGCAGAACTGTCGTGGCAGCAACTTCCTGTCATGCCACTTCTTAGTCTTTTCCTTGTAAATTCTTGCATTGTCGTAGGCCATTGTCCGTAATTCCTCAATCTCATTCAGATCTAACAACCTCTTATGGCCTGCCTTGTCCAAGTCCATATTCACTGCCTTGATTGCCCAGTATGCCTTGTGCTCTATCTCGACAGGCAGATGACAGGTTTTCCCATAAATCAGACGGTATGGAGACATTCCCAATGGAGTCTTAAAAGCTGTCCTATATGCCCATAACGCGTCATTCAGAAGTAAAGACCAATCTTTCCTAGTTGGCTTAACCATCTACTCAAGAATGTTCTTCACTTCCCTGTTGGATATCTCAGCCTGTCCATTGGTCTGTGGGTGGTATGCTGTCGCGATCCTGTGCTTGACACCATATTTCTTCAAAGCAGCAGCAATTACCCTATTATCAAAATGTCTCCCTTCATCACTGATAATCGCCTTGGGGATGCCAAATCTAGAAAAAATGTTTTTGTGCAAAAACTTTTGGACCGTCTTGGCATCATTCTTTTGAGTGGTGATGGCTTCAACCCACTTAGAGACATAATCCACTGCTAGGAGGATGTATAAATTTCCACATGAAGATGGAAAGGATCCCATAAAATCGACCCCCCAAACGTCAAAGATCTCGACTTCTAGAATGTTCTGCAGTGGTATCTCGTTTCTCCGCGAGATGTTACCTGTCTGCTGGCACCTGTCATAGTTCTTGTAGAAGTCCTGTGCATCCTTATACAGTGTCGGCCAGTAGAACCCTGACTGCAGCACCTTGGCAGCAGTTTTGTTGCCTCCTAAGTGACCTCCATATTGTGAAGCATGACAGTGATGGAGAATGTCTTCTTGTTCTTCTTGTGGTACACACCTCCTAATAACCTGATCTGCACACATTTTGAAAAGAAGAGGTTCGTCCCAATAATAATGTTTAACATCATTTTGAAACCTCTTCCTGGCTTGATAATTAAGATCAGAAGGAAGTATTCCGCTAACTATAAAATTAACGAAATCAGCATACCAAGGGAGTTCAGAAGACTTACCTGCCGCCATGGCTGTCGCGACAGCGATTGCGGCAGCAAAGAGCTGCTCATCTGGGAAGGTCTCCAGTATGTGTGTCTCATCAATGGGTAGACTCTGTCCCGTCTCCAACCTTGACAAGTGATCAGCCACCTGATTTTCTGTCCCCTTCTTGTCCTTGATCTCAAGGTCGAATTCTTGCAGTAGCAAGATCCACCGTATCAATCTCGGCTTTGCATCCTTCTTTGCGAACAAATACTTAAGGGCAGAATGGTCTGTGTGCACTATTAATTTCGTCCCAAGTATGTAATAACGAAACTTGTCAATGGAGAACACCACAGCTAACAACTCCTTTTCTGTGGTGGTATAGTTCACTTGGGCGTCATTTAACGTCTTGCCGGCATAGTATATGACGTGAAACAGCTTATCTCTGCGCTGCCCAAGTGCTGCCCCGACAGCATAGTCACTAGCATCACACATAATCTCGAACGGCTGCGTCCAATCCGGTGGCTGTACTATGGGGGCTGTTACTAACTTTTCCTTCAGAATTTTGAATGCTTCAGTACATTCTTCATTAAAGTCAAAGAGTCGGTTCTGCTCTAAGAGATGACATAGGGGCTTCGTGATTTTCGAGAAATTCGAGATAAATCTCCGATAAAACCCAGCATGCCCTAAAAAACTCCTTATGCCCTTGACTGTGGTCGGCGGCGACAGCTTCTCTATTACTTCTATTTTTGCCCTGTCGACTTCTATCCCACGGCAGCTAATCTTATGGCCAAGGACTATCCCCTCTTCCACCATAAAGTGGCATTTTTCCCAATTTAAAACAAGATTAGCTTTTTCACATCTTTCAAGTACCTTTTGAAGATTGCCGAGGCAGCTCTCAAAATTGTCTCCAAAGACGGAAAAATCATCCATGAAAATTGTAACGCCCCGGTTTTGGGCTCAGAAGTTTTGGCGTTGACCGGTTCGGTCAAAGTGATGATCGAATATATAAGAGTGAATTTAGGAAAGCCTAGTTCGGGTTGCATTAAAAATATGGAAAAATATTCTAAAATCATCTTTTAATATATATAAGTGAACTGTGAAATCAATTTTGGAAAATGAGGTTCGGAAGGTTGACATTTTGGCTAGTGACCAAAATGTAATTTTTGAAAGTTGCGGGACAGTTTTATAAAGGATTGAAACTTTGAATCTTTAAGGAGCTATTATTCCAAAAAGGATTTCTCCAGATTTTTCTAAGATATTTTAAGTCTAAAATCTGATTTTAAAGATTAAGAAAAGAGAGGGAAATCATTTTAACCAATTTCCAACTAATTTTCTATTTTCTCTCAAATTCTCTTTTCTCTCATTTTCTCTCTACCCAAACAAGATTTCCTCAGATTTCATTCTCTGATTTTGACTTCTTAATCTCTCGTTTCAATTCTCATTTGATTCCTAATCATCTCATCATCAAAACCTCACAATTTACAAGTTGATTCATCAAGCATTTTGGCTCTAAAATGGAGAAATTCAAGTTTGGAGGTAAGAACGTCCTTCTCCTCTAAACTATCAGTTCTTTACTGAAATTCCTAAGTTCTCAATCCTTGATTCATGTTTTATTAAAGGCTTTTCAATTGAGATCTTGATTTTTGGCTAAAATGCAAGATTTGGTGATTTTGGTGAAATTTTCGTGTGATCTGTTTAAGCAGGGTTTTGAGGTGTTAAATTGATGTTAAATGAATGCTAAAATGATTAGAAGTTGAGGTTTAATCAATGCAATCCCGGATAGGTTGGATTTCCTAAGTTTGGCTTGAGTTTTTGGTTGTTTTTGGAGTGTTTTTGGTGATCTGTTATACCTGGAGGTATAAGGATGTGGTTGTGATCATTTTGCATGTTATTTGATGTATAAAAATGGTTAGAAGTGATGGATCTTGGCTGGGTTAAGTTTTGGAAGTGTTTGGAGGTGATTTCGGTTGTGTTTGGTAGCCAAATTGCTAGATTTGTGTTGAGCAGCGAGTTGTGTTGATGTTGCTGGTGTTTTAATGCATATGGATGCATTAATGTTCTGTTTTTGTGTGCTTAAAACAGGGGAGGTTGATCCTTGAGCTTTGGAGGTGTTTTCGGAAGGTTTCGGAAGCTTGGAAAGCTTGTTGGCTAGGCTTGTTTGGTAATCGGTGAGTGAAGTTGGGATTTCAGCTTTTGAAACATGGTTTGAAGGTTTTTGGGAGCTTAGTTTAAGTCTAAACAACTTTGCTAAGCTCAAGAGTAAGTGAAGAGGTTTTTGCTTTTGGATTGTGTATGATTTGGTTTTAAAATCAATTGTGGTTGATGATTGATGTGCATGTGTTATTGCATGGTTTAATTCTGTTTTGTAAGCATGTTTTAGCATGGTTTAATGCTGGTTTTGAAAGTCAATTGAAAAGGATGCTCAAGGTAAGAGATCCTTGGTTATGTTTATGGAAATTGTGATTTTGATGCATAGTGATGCATGTTGTTCATTGGCTTAGTATGGTGCTTAAAAACAGTGAGTTGATGATGATTAATGATGATAATTGTGCCTTTTGCATATTGTTTATGCATGTGAATCATTGAGCTAATGATGTGATGGTTTTGCATTATGTGTATGCATGTGAATCATTGAGCTAATGATGTGATGGCCTTGCATTATGTTTATGCATGTGGAACATTGGATATTATGGTAAGATGGTTATGTTGGCAAGAGATGTGAATGGTTCTTGGTTCGTTGATCGGGTATAATTAGCCGGCTATAGGATTGGGTGCACCGTGAATAAAGTCGCCTTGAAGGCGGAGTGGTCAAGTGTGGACCGGTTAGACTCCCCTCAAGTATTCCTAACGAGAAGAGGTCATAGTGGAGGTTGTTGCCCACTCGAGGACCTAAGTTGTTAAGGTCATAATGGAGGTTGTTGCCCATTCGAGGACCTTGGTTAAGTAAAGGTTATAAGGTGGTTAAAAGTCCTTATGTGAGAACCTTGTACTTGTTAAGATCACAATGGCAGTGTTTAAGTCCATGTGTGGATCTTGTGTGTGATGTCCCGTTCCTCGTTAGATGATGTCTACAACTACCAATCGGTTATGCAAAGGTTGTATGGTGGTTGAAAGTCCATACGGAAAAGACCTTGTGCATGTCAAGGGTGTATGGCGGTTGGAAGTCCATACATGGTAACCTTGAGGAAAAGCTAAGGTTGTATGGTGTTTAAAAGTCCATACATGGGAACCTTAGGTTGTTAAGGTCAAATGGAGGTTGTTGCCCATTTGGAAGACCTTGGATTGGGTAGTGTGTAGGAAGCGTTGGGACACGCTTCTAATCCGCGTATCCGATCGAATCGATAAGTTGGAAAGTGAATGTGGTTGATCTCTTGGAAGCCAATTTAATGTTCTTGATCATGTTAAGCATGGGATTGCTTGAAATAATGCATGGTTGCATGTGAAGCATGAGATGCTTGAGTTGATGCATGTTTGCATGAGAAGCATGAGATGCTTGGTAAGATGCATTGTTGCATGAAATGTGTATAATGCTAGTAGAAGCATGTTACTTGTATGTTGAACAAGTATTGGATATCATTTGATAAATGATGCATGTGAGCTTGGATTATCTATGTTGCATTGAAGTCATGTATGACTTGTTGTTAAAGGCATGTGAATATGATGTTATGGTTTTATAGTGCATTGATTAAATGCATGAAATGGTTTAATTGAACTATGGTTTTAAATGGTTTCTTGCTTGATGTGGTTTTCAAGTTAAAGAAAGGTATGTTGTGGAAAGGATGTGTTTTCCATGGTTTTGTTTAAGCTTGGCATATGGTGTTTATGCATGTTTTGAGCTTGATGTTGAAAAGAGTTTTCGAACATGGTTTTGGAAAGCAAATCGGGTTGGTTTTAAAGTGTTTTAAAGACCCGCTGCATTGATGGTGTTTTGGTTTTGAGCATTCCTCACTAAGCATTATGTGCTTACGCTCCTTTTTGTCCATCAATGCAGATTCTTGAAGTGTTGGGCAGCAAGGAGCAAGGGATTCAAGGTGGACTCCAATGGAGATGTATGTCTCGGTGAATAGCTATAGTTAATAAGGGCAATGGGGTAGAATCTCTCGGATTGTTGTTATTGTGATCGTATGTGTTGATCATGAATGTTTAAGTGCTGTTGTTAACGTTGTTGAAACATGAATTGGTTTAATTGAGGTTGCTTTGAAAGGTTTGTGCTTAAATGGTTGCTTGTGTAGGAAGCATGCCTATAGATTTGGGGCTTTTCATATGTGTTGAGTATATGATGAATTGTTGATGCAAGTATGTCTCTTTTAGGTTGAATTGCATGTTGGCAAAGTTTGGTGGCTTTTGGAGCATGTTTGAATGATCAATTGTGTGTTTGAATGAGCAAAATGCAACATTCTGGGCTAGGTGTTTCGGAACAGGCAACACCGTTTCGGAACGGGTGCCCTGCATAAACCCAGGCGTCCGAAACGGGTGTCACCGTTCCGAAACGGAATGCATTCTGCCAGACCCCCGTTGCGGAACGCGTTGCGGAACGGCCCGTGTTTCGGAACGGCCTTGGCCTGTTTCGGAACGGGTGACCGTTGGGGGCTGACATGGGCGGTTAAATGTTTCAAAATGTTTGCATTTTGGTCCTGAATCTTGTTTGTGCAATTGTTTGAGTTCGGGATGTCCGTTTGAGCTGAAATTTGGCACAGAAGCATGAAACATGACTAATTTCAAGTTGGTAACTTAAAATCTGGTTAAGTCCTTAAAGTTTTCAGAAATTACAATTTGGTCCCTAAAGTTGTATTTTGTTCAATTGGGTCCCTGTTTGATCTCTGATGTTTGTGATCTTTGAGCATGGTGTTTGTGTGATCACATGTAAGGTTAA
This sequence comes from Hibiscus tridactylites, assembly GCA_958450335.1. Classification (NCBI taxonomy): domain Eukaryota; kingdom Viridiplantae; phylum Streptophyta; class Magnoliopsida; order Malvales; family Malvaceae; genus Hibiscus; species Hibiscus tridactylites. The sequence goes on from OY288282.1 coordinate 42,720,948, forward strand.
TGTGCATCTAGACAAGTTTAAAAAGAAAAAAAAGGGTCGTTAATCAAGGTTGACTTTCGGGTTGACTTTGGTTTTCCCCGTGTAATCTTCGTAGTTCGGGTCAACCGTCCAGGCCGGGCTACGGGGGTTACATTTGGTGGTATCAGAGCTGAGTTGCGAAGGTTGGGGAAAATGGTAAGTTGTTGTGGTAAGTGTGCATGATGTTTATCTTGTTGTATGGTTGAAAGCTGGTTGAAGCATGTGTTCTTGAGTATGCTGTTGATGTTTTTGAGCATGATGCTGATGTATGCAAGCATGATTTGTGGTTATGAATCTTGGTTGAGTTCATGTGGATATGTGTTGAGCTGATGCTATGCATGATGAATGTGTTTTGAGCATGTTATGTTGCTAATGTGCTAGTGTTGTTGGATGTTGTTTGGTGTAAGCATGATCAAGGCATGTTGTTGATATGCTTGATGTTGTGATATTCATGTTGTGTTGGCTGTTATGTCATGTAAAGGGGGAGGATTCGGGATACCCATTGCCTTATTAATATAGCTATTGTGTTATTTTGGAGTTGGAGTTTGAATCCTTGCTTAATGCTGGTCTAACAGGTTTTGTTTGTTTGTTGTGATTGTATGTTGTTTGTTGTTAGTGGTTTGGCAAAGATGATGAAAGAGTGGAGGATGAGTGAAATGGTTGCTGCCTTGGGGCAGGTTGTTAAGTCAAAGGATTCACCCTTTTGTAAAGGTGTTTTGTCTCAGTCTTCTGTGACTGAAGTTGAGATGGTAAGGCAAGGGAAGGAAGCTGGTTCCGGGATGGAAAGTTCTTTACCTGTTGTTCAGGAGGTGTTGGGAACATCTCAGGCTACGGTTGAGGTAGAATCAGTGGATGTGCTGGCTAAATGTGTGGGTTTGCCGAAGCAGCATTTGTTTGATTTGGGTGCTGAGGAGTACCATGGTTCTTCCCCGAAGATGTTTGAGGCCTGGTTGGCCAATGTAGTTCTGATTTTGGATCAGGAAGGCTGTGATTATGCCTGTAAGCTGGGGAGTGTTGTTTCTCTGATGCTGGAGGATGTTTGTTCTTGGTGGACATCTGTGGCTGTGGCGTCACATATCCTTGATATTGATTGGGATTTCTTCGTATCTGCTTTCTATGAAAGGTATCTTGGAAGGGAATTTCCAAGGGTTGAGCAAGGTGCGGCTGATGCTGTTGGTGAGCAAGTGTTGCCTGAGCAAGGAGTGGAAGCTCAATCATCTGTTTGTGACCGTTGTAAAAGGCAACATGTTGGAAATTGTTGGGGCGCAGGTGTTTGTTGGAATTGTGGTTCCAAGTTGCATGTTAAGCGTGATTGTCCTCATGGAGTGAAGTCAGCTTTGATGTTGGCCAAAGGATCTTTGAAAGGTCGTGGGCGCGACCGAGGCGAGGTTCAGAAGTGGCAGAAAAAGCAGAAGGTTGTGAAGAGTGTGGGAAATGAAGTTTGCTGGAAGTGTGGGTCTGCTGGACACATGAAGCGTGATTGCTTGATGTTGGCGCGGAACAGTCAAGGTTTCTTATCGCAAGGAGTTGGTGGTGACCCTGGTGTGTTAGCTGGTGCTGCAGGGGTGCGACAGAAGGATGTTGGTTCCGCAAGGAAGAGAGCTCGTTCGATGAAGCTTCAGGGTGGTGTTGTGTTTTCAGGTAACCTTGTTAAGTGATCTTTGCTTTAGTTGCTTAGTTTGGTTTCTGTTGGTTTTTCCTTGCGTGGTAAGTTTAGTCTTGTTGCTAGTATGTTTGGGGTAATGGTAGTTGTGGTTTGGTAATTATCTTGGGTGTGAAGAAGGCTTGGGTAAGTATCTTGTGGTTAGTGGTTGTTGGTATGATGGAGTTAGATAAGTTAAAGATGAGTAAGGAGGTTGTTCTTAGACAGGTTTTGAGGATGTTATTGGAGGGTGTGAACTGGCATTCATGCACAGTTAAAAGCATTGATATATACTATATTATATATGTTGATCCATGCATACATGTGGCATGACATTAGAGGTTTTGCATACATGTACATCAGACATTGATAGGGCATGTAGGTGATCATGCATACGATGTTCACACTCGCTAATAACTAATCGAATCTGTTAGTGTTGTGGTTGGGTTAAGTGTGATGATGGGTTTGTAGAGGTTGTTTGGTGCTGAGTGGGAGTTAGAAGTGCTGGAGTTGTTAAATCAGTTGCTTGTGATGGTGAGAGTGGAATGGCTTGTTGGTAAAAGGTTAGTGTTGGGTGCTCTGAGAGTTTAGTGGTTTGGTGGTGAAGGGTATCTGTTTGAGGTTGGTATCTGCTAAGTGGTTTGTTAGTTTAAAGGAAGTGGTAGTTCCTTGGTACTAAGTGTTGTTGTAGCTTGGTGGTTGAGTTTTCAAGTGCTGAAGTGGTTTAGCTTTTAAATTGTTGTGAAAGGGTTGTGTTTGTTCTTGGCAATCTTTGAAGAGTTTTGAAGCTGTTATGTGTGTTTTGGTTCAGTGATGTTCTGGTAATGCAAGTGTTCTGGTTGAGTTTTTAGTGAAAGGGCTGTGAAAGATCGAAGGTTTTCGTTGGTTGTTTGGATTCTTGTGAAAAGTGGTTGGCTAGTTGTGGTTGAGAAAGTTCTGTTTGAAATCTGTAGATGGTTTGTGGTATGGCTGATGGTTTCAAGTTGGATTTGAGATGTAATTTTTTTTTTGTTTTGGTGCTGATGAGCTGTTATGGTAATGCCTTTGGCGGATGTGAAGGATTGTCAGCTTCGTTGGAGAGTTTGTGTAAACAGTGATGTTAAGGATTTCTGCTTGTTGGGAAAATCTTTGGAAAAGGTTTGGGAATCGCAAGAGTTTTAGAAGCTGAGAGGTTGTCTAGTGACCGAGTTGGGTTGGTTGTTGTCTTTGTGTAGACAAGTTATGGAAGTTATGTGTTACAGTGTTGTTTGCTGTAAGAGCTGAAGTTTTTCAGGTTGATGTTGGGATTGTGCATAATCTGGTTGTGTGGAAGGTTGGGTTGTGGTTACTCTTGAGAGTGTGGATTTGTGAACAGTGAGTGGTGGAAGTTTTGTGTGGAAAGTGATCAGTGGTGTTGGTTAAGGCTTTTGTGTTGCCTTGTGTGTGTTGCTTGAAAAGGTTGTTGTTCTCTTTTCGCCGGTTGAAATTTCGAGGACGAAATTTCCTAAGGGGGGGAGAGTTGTAACGCCCCGGTTTTAGGCTCAGAAGTTTTGGCCTTGACCGGTTCGGTCAAAGTGCTGATCGAATATATAAGAGTGAATTTAGGAAAGCCTAGTTCGGGTTGCATTAAAAATATGGAAAAATATTCTAAAATCATCTTTTAATATATATAAGTGAACTGTGAAATCAATTTTGGAAAATGAGGTTCGGAAGGTTGACATTTTGGCTAGTGACCAAAATGTAATTTTTGAAAGTTGCGGGACAGTTTTATAAAGGATTGAAACTTTGAATCTTTAAGGAGCTATTATTCCAAAAAGGATTTCTCCAGATTTTTCTAAGATATTTTAAGTCTAAAATCTGATTTTAAAGATTAAGAAAAGAGAGGGAAATCATTTTAACCAATTTCCAACTAATTTTCTATTTTCTCTCAAATTCTCTTTTCTCTCATTTTCTCTCTACCCAAACAAGATTTCCTCAGATTTCTTTCTCTGATTTTGACTTCTTAATCTCTTGTTTCAATTCTCATTTGATTCCTAATCATCTCATCATCAAAACCTCACAATTTACAAGTTGATTCATCAAGCATTTTGGCTCTAAAATGGAGAAATTCAAGTTTGGAGGTAAGAACGTCCTTCTCCTCTAAACTATCAGTTCTTTACTGAAATTCCTAAGTTCTCAATCCTTGATTCATGTTTTATTAAAGGCTTTTCAATTGAGATCTTGATTTTTGGCTAAAATGCAAGATTTGGTGATTTTGGTGAAATTTTCGTGTGATCTGTTTAAGCAGGGTTTTGAGGTGTTAAATTGATGTTAAATGAATGCTAAAATGATTAGAAGTTGAGGTTTAATCAATGCAATCCCGGATAGGTTGGATTTCCTAAGTTTGGCTTGAGTTTTTGGTTGTTTTTGGAGTGTTTTTGGTGATCTGTTATACCTGGAGGTATAAGGATGTGGTTGTGATCATTTTGCATGTTATTTGATGTATAAAAATGGTTAGAAGTGATGGATCTTGGCTGGGTTAAGTTTTGGAAGTGTTTGGAGGTGATTTCGGTTGTGTTTGGTAGCCAAATTGCTAGATTTGTGTTGAGCAGCGAGTTGTGTTGATGTTGCTGGTGTTTTAATGCATATGGATGCATTAATGTTCTGTTTTTGTGTGCTTAAAACAGGGGAGGTTGATCCTTGAGCTTTGGAGGTGTTTTCGGAAGGTTTCGGAAGCTTGGAAAGCTTGTTGGCTAGGCTTGTTTGGTAATCGGTGAGTGAAGTTGGGATTTCAGCTTTTGAAACATGGTTTGAAGGTTTTTGGGAGCTTAGTTTAAGTCTAAACAACTTTGCTAAGCTCAAGAGTAAGTGAAGAGGTTTTTGCTTTTGGATTGTGTATGATTTGGTTTTAAAATCAATTGTGGTTGATGATTGATGTGCGTGTGTTATTGCATGGTTTAATTCTGTTTTGTAAGCATGTTTTAGCATGGTTTAATGCTGGTTTTGAAAGTCAATTGAAAAGGATGCTCAAGGTAAGAGATCCTTGGTTATGTTTATGGAAATTGTGATTTTGATGCATAGTGATGCATGTTGTTCATTGGCTTAGTATGGTGCTTAAAAACAGTGAGTTGATGATGATTAATGATGATAATTGTGCCTTTTGCATATTGTTTATGCATGTGAATCATTGAGCTAATGATGTGATGGTTTTGCATTATGTGTATGCATGTGAATCATTGAGCTAATGATGTGATGGCCTTGCATTATGTTTATGCATGTGGAACATTGGATATTATGGTAAGATGGTTATGTTGGCAAGAGATGTGAATGGTTCTTGGTTCGTTGATCGGGTATAATTAGCCGGCTATAGGATTGGGTGCACCGTGAATAAAGTCGCCTTGAAGGCGGAGTGGTCAAGTGTGGACCGGTTAGACTCCCCTCAAGTATTCCTAACGAGAAGAGGTCATAGTGGAGGTTGTTGCCCACTCGAGGACCTAAGTTGTTAAGGTCATAATGGAGGTTGTTGCCCATTCGAGGACCTTGGTTAAGTAAAGGTTATAAGGTGGTTAAAAGTCCTTATGTGAGAACCTTGTACTTGTTAAGATCACAATGGCAGTGTTTAAGTCCATGTGTGGATCTTGTGTGTGATGTCCCGTTCCTCGTTAGATGATGTCTACAACTACCAATCGGTTATGCAAAGGTTGTATGGTGGTTGAAAGTCCATACGGAAAAGACCTTGTGCATGTCAAGGGTGTATGGCGGTTGGAAGTCCATACATGGTAACCTTGAGGAAAAGCTAAGGTTGTATGGTGTTTAAAAGTCCATACATGGGAACCTTAGGTTGTTAAGGTCAAATGGAGGTTGTTGCCCATTTGGAAGACCTTGGATTGGGTAGTGTGTAGGAAGCGTTGGGACACGCTTGTAATCCGCGTATCCGATCGAATCGATAAGTTGGAAAGTGAATGTGGTTGATCTCTTGGAAGCCAATTTAATGTTCTTGATCATGTTAAGCATGGGATTGCTTGAAATAATGCATGGTTGCATGTGAAGCATGAGATGCTTGAGTTGATGCATGTTTGCATGAGAAGCATGAGATGCTTGGTAAGATGCATTGTTGCATGAAATGTGTATAATGCTAGTAGAAGCATGTTACTTGTATGTTGAACAAGTATTGGATATCATTTGATAAATGATGCATGTGAGCTTGGATTATCTATGTTGCATTGAAGTCATGTATGACTTGTTGTTAAAGGCATGTGAATATGATGTTATGGTTTTATAGTGCATTGATTAAATGCATGAAATGGTTTAATTGAACTATGGTTTTAAATGGTTTCTTGCTTGATGTGGTTTTCAAGTTAAAGAAAGGTATGTTGCGGAAAGGATGTGTTTTCCATGGTTTTGTTTAAGCTTGGCATATGGTGTTTATGCATGTTTTGAGCTTGATGTTGAAAAGAGTTTTCGAACATGGTTTTGGAAAGCAAATCGGGTTGGTTTTAAAGTGTTTTAAAGACCCGCTGCATTGATGGTGTTTTGGTTTTGAGCATTCCTCACTAAGCATTATGTGCTTACGCTCCTTTTTGTCCATCAATGCAGATTCTTGAAGTGTTGGGCAGCAAGGAGCAAGGGATTCAAGGTGGACTCCAATGGAGATGTATGTCTCGGTGAATAGCTATAGTTAATAAGGGCAATGGGGTAGAATCTCTCGGATTGTTGTTATTGTGATCGTATGTGTTGATCATGAATGTTTAAGTGCTGTTGTTAACGTTGTTGAAACATGAATTGGTTTAATTGAGGTTGCTTTGAAAGGTTTGTGCTTAAATGGTTGCTTGTGTAGGAAGCATGCCTATAGATTTGGGGCTTTTCATATGTGTTGAGTATATGATGAATTGTTGATGCAAGTATGTCTCTTTTAGGTTGAATTGCATGTTGGCAAAGTTTGGTGGCTTTTGGAGCATGTTTGAATGATCAATTGTGTGTTTGAATGAGCAAAATGCAACATTCTGGGCTAGGTGTTTCGGAACAGGCAACACCGTTTCGGAACGGGTGCCCTGCATAAACCCAGGCGTCCGAAACGGGTGTCACCGTTCCGAAACAGAATGCATTCTGCCAGACCCCCGTTGCGGAACGCGTTGCAGAACGGCCCGTGTTTCGGAACGGCCTTGGCCTGTTTCGGAACGGGTGACCGTTGGGGGCTGACATGGGCGGTTAAATGTTTCAAAATGTTTGCATTTTGGTCCTGAATCTTGTTTGTGCAATTGTTTGAGTTCGGGATGTCCGTTTGAGCTGAAATTTGGCACAGAAGCATGAAACATGACTAATTTTAAGTTGGTAACTTAAAATCTGGTTAAGTCCTTAAAGTTTTCAGAAATTACAATTTGGTCCCTAAAGTTGTATTTTGTTCAATTGGGTCCCTGTTTGATCTCTGATGTTTGTGATCTTTGAGCATGGTGTTTGTGTGATCACATGTAAGGTTAATGTGCATCTAGACAAGTTTAAAAAGAAAAAAAAAGGGTCGTTAATCAAGGTTGACTTTCGGGTTGACTTTGGTTTTCCCCGTGTAATCTTCGTAGTTCGGGTCAACCGTCCAGGCCAGGCTACGGGGGTTACAAAAATCTCAAGGAAGTCCTCTACCATGTCGGAGAATATGGCCATCATGCACCTTTGGAAGGTGGCAGGTGCATTACAGAGTCCAAACGGCATCCTCCTAAACGCATATGTTCCGTAGGGGCATGTAAAAGTCGTTTTCTCTTGATCCTCTGGTGCAATAGCAATTTGATTGTAACCTGAGTAACCATCAAGAAAACAATAGTAAGGCTTACCCGCTAATCTATCAAGCATTTGATCAATAAAGGGTAAAGGAAAGTGATCCTTTCGGGTAGCTTTGTTAAGCTTCCGATAGTCCATACAAACCCTCCAACCGGTCACAGTCCTGGTTGGGATTAACTCATTGTTCTCGTTGGTTACCACGGTCATTCCTCCTTTCTTTGGAACGCATTGCACCGGGCTTACCCATTTGCTGTCGGAGATGGCGTAAATAATACCAGCATCTAACCATTTAATTATCTCCTTACGCACTACCTCCTTCATCGCATGGTTTAGCTGCCTTTGAGCATCTATAGTCGGCTTATGATCTTCCTCTAGAAGGATTTTGTGCATGCATAACGCCGGACTAATGCCCTGAATGTCAGCAATCGTCCATCCAATCGCCTTCTTGTGTTGCCTCAACATGTCGATTAGCTGTCGTTCCTGTTCCTGCGGCAGCTTAGAAGAGATGATTATGGGCAACGTATCATTGGAACCAAGAAAAGCATATTTAAGTTGCCCTGGCAGGGGCTTCAGTTCTAAAGTAGGTGGTTCAACAATGGATGGCTTTTGGATTAAATGGTTATTCGAAGTGTAATCCAAAGGTTCGAACGACTTACCTGGACGATTGTCCATCCAGTTTACCTCCTCTTGACCTTCAGTATCAGATGTATCAGATTCAGAGGAGTCGCTGTCGTCGGTGCTGTCGTTGTTGCTGTCGTGACAGGCCTGCAGGTGGCTATCGCAGCAGTGACCAAATTTTATATCATGACAGCCCGACCTGATGCAGGGGTGATCAAGGGTCACCTCAATGATAGCCTTGCATTCCTCATCCACATCAGCATGTTTCAAGGCTTGGAGAACATTCAACTTGATCTCTTGATCGTTCAAGCGCATGGTGAGTTCCCCTTTCTCCACATCAATCAATGATCTTCCCGTGGCTAAGAAGGGTCGCCCAAGGATGACTGGTGCATTTTCGTCTGCCTCACAATCTAAGATAAGAAAGTCAGCAGGAAAAATAAGCTTATCCACTCTTACCAAAATATCTTCAATTTTTCCTTCGGGGTGAACGTAAGAGCGGTCGGCTAGCTGTAAGGTTACTGTCGTGGGCCGCGCCTTACCAATACCTAATTTCTGAAAAACAGATTTGGGCATTAGATTAACACTAGCACCAAGATCACAAAGTGCCTTACCCACGAATTTGTCGCCGATTACACAAGGTATGATGAAGCTCCCCGGATCCTTCTTTTTCTGGGTGGCTGCCGATGAAGAATGCTCATGCAACCTTCTATCATCTTTACCGTTTCGAATTCCCCAAGTTTAGATTTTTTCGACATAACATCCTTGAGAAATTTAGCATAACCGGGCATCTCCCTAACGGCATCTAACAACGGAATATTAATATGAACCTGCTTAAAAATATCATAAATCTTTTTAAGTTGAGATTCATGCTTAGCTTGTTGTATCCGTTGAGGGAAGGGTGGGGGGGGGACGGTAGTCAGCAATGCGTCCTTCCCACTGCATGCGAATCTGAGGACGATATTCATCTTTTTTCTCCTCTGTCGCTTCTGCTGTCGTGACAGGCTCATCGGCAGCAGTCTGTTTATCATCTGTCGGGGCAGCTTCCTCGGCAGGTTTGTCTACGGCTGGATCCTTTACTGTTTCAGCTTCTTTTTCTGGCCCTGGTAGTTTCTTCCCACTCCTAGTAGTAATTGCCTTACATTGCTCATGTGTGGGCGGTCTAGCATTTTCAGTATTGCTAGGAAATCCTCCATTCTGCCTCGGCTTAATGTGTTGTGACACCTGACCCATTTGTGTCTCCAGAGATTTCAAAGTGGCTTCATGATTTGTCATCCTCATCTCCGTTTTATCCATGAAATTCTCTGTTTTCTTGACAAACTGATTCATATTCTCGATATACGTACCAGTTTGAGACATAAAGGTGGCTAGAGTCTGCTCCAGTATGCTGTTCGTGGCAGGTGGTGGCTGCTGTTGCTGCTACGGCGGCGGTAGGTTCTGCGGCAGCTGCTGTCGCGTCAACAGTCTAGGACCTCCCTGATTCTGATTATGTGCTTGAGGATTCAGGGCATTGTTGGGATTACTCCATGAAAACTTAGGATCCTTCCTCCAATTGGGATTATAGTTGTTGGAATTATAGTTTGGCTTGTAATTTCCAACATATTTTCCCTCTTCTACATTTATTGGGCACTCATCCCTACTATGATTTCCCTCACAGATATTGCATACTTCCTCAACAGCAAATCCTTGTAATCCATCATCATTCAATAACCTTTTCATTGCTTTAGTAAGGAATGCTACCTGTGATTTCATAGTGTTGTCGGCTTCGTAGTCCTTGACAGCAAGTACCCGTTTACCCCCTCTTCTTGCAGTCGGAAACTGCTCCTCATTCTTGGCCAGGTTTTTCAAAACTTGCAATGCTTCATCCGGATCCTTATCCAATAGTAGTCCATTTGCTGCAGAATCAATTCGAATGCGAGTTTGTAAGTTAGCAGCACTATAGAACTTAGTTACCTGATTCCAGACGGGGAATCCATGCATTGGGCAGTTTCGAAGAAGAGTAGTAAATCTGTCCCAGGCCTCGTGCATCGGCTCGTCATCTTCCTGTTGAAAAGTAGCAATTTCGTTACGTAACCGCTCAGCTAAATGTGAAGGATTAAAACGAGACAAAAATTCACGAGTTAGATCTGCCCAAGTCATGATTGAACCCGGTGTAAGTTTATTCCACCAAGTTTTAGCTCTGTCCCTCAATGAATGAGGAAATAACCGAAGCCTCAGTATCTCCGGACTAACTCCTGGTAGTCTAAAAGAACCACAGATCTCCTGGAACGTTTTGAGATGCTCCCTGGCATCTTTTGTCGCAGCACCACTAAACTGCCCGGCATTGTTGATCATACTAAACATGACAAGTTTAAGCTCGAAGTTATCAACATCAATATCCGGCAGCGTGGTCTCCAGCTCTACATGATCGTTCAGCATGTAGTCACGACATGACCGTCGTCCATCTGCTACGGGCGGGTTACCGACAGGCGGCATACCATCACCAGCGGGCGGATTACGGACCATCTTCTCTAGCTGTTCCTCGAGGTATTTGTTTCTGTCTAAAAGTCGGCGAAGTTATTTCTTAAGATTGAAGGAACGTTCGATTTCCGGATCTAATTGATACTCAGGATCATCGCCTCTTTTAGATCTGCGCATAAACCAGAAAACCTCGTAAAAAAAGCAAGAGTTAAAAAATAGAAAAAGAAAAACAAAAATAAAAGCGAAAGTGCAATAAAAGAAAGGTGTAGTTATGTTGCCAGTCCACGGCAATGGCGCCAAAAACTTGTTACGTGTTAAATAGTCTATCGCAATTGAGTGCAAGTGTACACGTCGCAAGTAATAAAGTGATACTAGAGTATCGGATATCGTCTCCACAGGGACTGGGCTAACCCTTTCCTTCGCTATCTGCACAAGGGGAAAAGAATAGATTAAGATATTGTCACGAAAATATAAAGAAAACGTAAATAAAAGAGTAGAAATATCAAGATAGAGAGAATGGGCTGGTGTTGAATTGCTCAGTAGTGCAGGTATTGCAGAGTTTAGGAAATCCAGTCCTGTCGTCGCGCCTGTCGCCGACAGCACCTGTCGCGGCAGCTGTCCGTTGGCTGTCGCAGCAGCAAACACACCAACTCCTTTCTTCAAGTTTGGCAAGAATCCCAGATCTGCCTTGGCCTATCCCTAGGTCCAAGTCTGTCGATGATCACGTCTTTGATGATACCTCCCGGCGTGAATCGTAGGATGAACACCGACGTGTATGAATTCTTCTTTAGCCACTTAACCTTGCCCTATCCCTAGGCACAAGATAGTTCAACTATAAACTAGAGAACTTGCTCTTACTTCTTTCATATACTTAACTCTCCCGATGCTAAGTAAATAGATAATCTCACAATGCTCTCCCGATGCTCTTGCAAGATATTAATAACCAAAATAAGAGAACTTGAAGTTTATTTTATTGAACTGAAAATTCCTAAAACAAAACAACCCTTTCAACTACTTTACAAAACAACCCGTGGCCCTAGGGGGTTTTAGAACATGTCGACGGCGGGTAAATGACGGAGGGCTTTTGGTTGTCGGTTATGGGGTATGATGTGGGGATTCTCTCCTAGGTTAAAATACATGCCCTTATATAAGCTTTGGGCTCAAGTTATCTAAGGTAACAAGGATTACAACTTTAATTAAAAGTATGATTCTAATAAAGACTTAATCTTCAAGGATCCTACTTTTCAGCCGTCCTCCTTGTTTCTTGGGATTTTCTCTCCTTGAACTTTGACTTGACATATCTTTTGATCCGGGGCTTGGAAAAATATTTGGCTTTCACACGACAGACGAGCAGAATTTTCTCTATCTATCGAGTTCCACTTTTCTTTTTCTCTCCGCAAAACTGCTGTCACCATGCTGTCACGGCAGCTCCATAGCAACATCGTCCTCTTTATCTGCTTGTCCAGTTCAGCTCTTCTGCTTCTCTGCCCCGCACCTGCCTTCACCGTCTACGACAGCGGCAACTTGCTGTCGTCCTCTGCTGTCACGGCAGCTCCATGGCATCATCGTCCTCTTCGTCTGCTTGTCCAGTTCAACTCTTCTGCTTCTCTGCCCCACGCCTGCCTTCACCGTCTACGACGGCGACAACCTGCCAAAAACAGCCATTTTTAGTAGAATCTGTGCCTTTTATATATTTGTGATGTTTTGCTGTAAACTGACCTAAATGCAATGAAATGGTGCTTGAATGCAGCCGAAATATGGGTTAAAGAGGGTGTAAATAATAGAACTTTTACACACTCAACATCCAGCACTTGAGAACCTTTAGAGATGCCAAAAGCCCAAATCTCAGGCCTGTGTTGCGAAACATGCTTGCCCGTTTCGAAACACGGTCCCCAGTTCAAAAAGCCAAACACCCGTACCGATACGCTCCACCCCGTTTCGGTACAGACGTCCATTTCGCCTAGGCATTCCGAAACACGTTCCGAAACAGGCCCTCACAGTAGCAAAACTATTTCGGTACGCGTATCGGAACAGGGGTTCACAGTTTCAAACTGTACCGGAACGCGTTCCGTTATGGGTATCCCTGGAACCACACCCGTTCCGAAACCACCTTACCCGTTCTGAAACGCCTACAGTCTGTGTGTTTCCAAAACCAGTTTTAAGCATCTCCAAATGATCCGAAACGACCCCTAAGACTTCAAGAAGCAAGACACAATATGCGTACACAAACTCTAGAGGCATACACCTTATACAAGCATGATCGAACACTTAACTCACATATATAAAGGCCAACCAAAGGAAATCAAGCATTCACCAAGGTATATTACAAGCAAGGTTGACATGCCTTTAAACATACACATAAGCATAATGATAAGGGCCACATGGCCAACATACATGGCATAAACAAGCCACAACAAAAACATCAACATACTAAAGGAGTCTTAACAAGCTCCTTAACACAAACAACATACTTGAATCCCATTGCTTATCTATTACACCAATTAACTTAAAAGTTCATACTTGAAGATAGAAAATAGCACACTTGGAGGCCCTTCTCCTCGCACAAGCAACCCACGAACTAAGGATCTGCATTGCCGAACAAAGGAGAGCGTAAGCGCAAAGCTTAGTGAGGGTAAGCTCATAAAACAAACCTCGACAATGCAGGGTCCAAGCACGAGCAACAAAACCAAGGATGAATGCATGATTCCTTACCTTCGGAACCACATGAGTCAAATGTATGAAATGCATGAACATAACCTTAATTATCATGCCATGCTCAAATGTCCATAATACAACCATATGAAACACATCTAACAAATCGTATTGGCACCTAGCTATGACCCGAATACGTGGATAACAACCGTTGGAACACACATCCAACAACTTAACCATTACATTACCTTACGGTGGGATTCCACTCATCACCGTTTCACGCGGAGGGGATTCCACTCATCCTCACGCCCCGTCGATGGGATTCCACTCATCGTCGACTAAAATATAAACGAAGATTTCTGGGCGTACCCGTACTCCATCTTGGTGACTACCATCACCAAGACCACGCGCGCATTTGGACACTCGTGTGCACACTAAAATCCTAATGATCGATCATTTGTACCCAAGCATACTAGTGCCAATATTAACTCACCACAAGCTCATCATAACACGATATCCTTACCATTTCTTGTGCCTAGCACGTATCCACCATGATTTACAATCATGCAACCCACATTTCATCAAACACATGCATATCATAATGCATAAATAAAACTTGGGTAATCTTCACTGATGGTCACTTTTGTTTTGGGTTTGTTTTATTATGGTCACCCGAATTCAAAAAAGATTATTCTGGCCACTTACGTTCGAAACCGTTTCTATTTTGGTCACTGGACCGTTAACCTCCGTTAATTAAAAATAATAATTTCTAATTTGACCCCCAAACTTTCAAAACTTCATTTTTTACCATCTTCCCCAATACTCAATGAACTTCCCACTGTTTGATCATTTAAGAGGGGCGTCAGTCTTTTCAAAAATTGACTTGAGATCCGACTACTTTTAGGACTAGGTATGGCCACTATGAGTTCTTAGTTATGCCATTTGGGTTGACTAATGCACCGACTGCTTTCATGGACATGATGAATAGGATCTTCTATCAGTATTTAGACCAGTTTGTAGTTGTTTTCATAGATGACATTTTGGTGTATTTGCGTACCGAGGAAGACCATGACCGACACTTGAGGTTAGTTTTGCGGACTTTGTTAAACAACCAGTTGTATGCAAAGTTGAGTAAGTGCGAGTTCTGAATCCGAGAAATAGTCTTCCTAGGGCATGTAGTGTCAGCCGATGGGATTAGAGTTGATCCGAAGAAGATAGAAGCCATTGTTGAGTGGAAGCAACCGAAGTCTGTAACAAAGATTCGTAGTTTCCTAGGCTTAGCCGGTTACTATAGAAGGTTTGTGGAAGGTTTCTCGAAGATAGCCACTCTTTTAACGAAGTTGCTTCAGAAGAATGTTCAGTTTGAGTGGTCAGATGCGTGACAACAAGCCTTTGAGAAATTGAAAGAAGCCTTGACCCATGCACCGATTTTGATTCAGCCAGAGTCGGGGAAAGAGTATGTATTCTACAGTGATGCTTCTTATGTAGGGTTAGGTTGTGTCCTCATGCAAGACAGAAGAGTGGTGGCTTATGCCTCAAGATAGTTGAAGACTCATGAGCGTAACTATCCGACACAAGACATAGAGTTAGCCGTAGTTGTGTTTTCCTTGAAGATTTAGAGACATTATTTGTATGGTGAGAAATGCATAGTGTACACGGATCACAAGAGTCTGAAGTATATCATGACACATCGAGAATTGAACCTTAGACAGCGTAGGTGGCTAGAGTTGTTGAAGGACTATGATCTTACGATTGAGTACCATCCGGGTAAAGCCACTGTGGTGGCAGATGCCTTGTGTAGAAAGGTAGTCGTCGATTTGAGAGCCATGTTTGCTAGTTCAAGTTTGTCCGATGATGGTGGTTTAGTGGATGAGCTTCAGGTTATACCTACTTTAGGTCAGTTGATTAGAAAGAAACAGCTCTTAGATAGATCTTTGTCACCTCACGTGCAAGACATAGCCGAGGGTAGACCTTCAGACTACAGTTTCAGTGTCGATGGGGTCTTGTGTTTCAAAGATAGGATAGTTGTGCTAGATGATAGTGATTTGAGACGTACGATCTTGACCGAAGCACATAGTAGTCCGTTTGCTATGCATCCTGATAGTGCGAAGATGTATCGTGGTTTGAAGAATGAGTACTTTTGGGTTGGTTTGAAGAGAGACATAGCCGACATCGTGAGTAAGTGTATGGTATGTCAGAGAGTGAAGGCGGAACATCAGGTTCCCTCAGGTTTGTTGCAACCGTTGAGAATTCTGAAATGGAAGTGGGAAAATATCACCATGGATTTCGTTTCGGGTTTGCCTCTGATACCTACGAAGAAGAACTCAGTTTGGGTTATAGTTGACCGCTTCACGAAGTGCGCTCACTTCTTAGCTGTTAATACGACTTAATCCTTAGATAGATTGGTCGATTTGTACATCGGTGATATTGTGAGACTGCATGGCGTGCCGAAGTTGATTGTGTCAGATAGAGATCCGAGATTCACAACCCGAATTTGGGAGTGTCTGCATACAGCTTTGGGTACCCGTTCGAATTTCAGCACGTCGTATCATCCTCGGTCAGATGGTCAGTCAGAGAGAGTTATATAGATTTTAGAGGATATGTTGCGTTGTTGCATCATTGATTTTCAGGGTACTTGGGAGAAGCACTTGCCTTTAGTTGAGTTCGCATATAATAACATTTTTGAGTCAAACATTCAGATGGCTCCGTATGAGGCCTTGTATGGTAGAAAATGTAGAACTCCGATTTGTTGGGCCGAAGCAGGTCAGAAGTTGTTGCCGATGTCAGAATTGCTTAAGGGGACTACTGATAAGGTGAAGTTGATTTGCGATCGTTTGAAGGCAGCTTCGGATAGGCAGAAGTCCTATGCCGACTTGAATAGGAGGGAAGTTGAAGATTTCATGGGAGATAGAGTATTCTTGAATGTCTCTCCGTGGAAGAAAGTTATGAGATATGGCAGAAAAGGGAAGTTGAGTCCGAGGTACATTGGATCGTATGAGATTGTGAGGCGAGTCGGTCCAGTTGCTTATCAGTTACGTTTTCCATCCGAGCTAGAGAAGATTCGTGATGTGTTTCATGTTTCGATGCTCCGTAAGTATAGGTCAGATCCGTCGCATGTTATACATGTAGAACAGATTGAATTGAATCCGGATTTGACGTATGTAACACCCATATTTGAGGGTCGGGTGAATTAAATAATTAAAATAATGTTTCAGGTTTTGTTTTCAAAATAATTATGTATGTTGGACATATTTTCAATAAAAGCCCAAATAGCCATGGATTTCATACTATTGTGAATATCTCATTTCATTAAGGGTAAAAAGGTCTTTGGCTTTTAAATTAAAACAAAACAATAAAAGATAGCTTTTGCTCATCTTCTTCCCCCTCCTTCAAAAATTTCCACGACATTTTCTCCCTTCCCCTCAAGGTTACTATTCCATCACCATTCTCCTTCATCTTTGAAGATTTTTGAAAGGTAAATATGTTTTTGAGTTGTCCTCATCGTTCTCTTCATGTCTATACCTTTAGTTTTCATTTTCACCCATTGTTTTGAGTTTTGAGTTTTCCAAGTTCTAAGTTAAAAATCCAAACTTTATTGTCCATTGTTAAAGCTTTTGATTCCTTATCATCATTTATGTTATTAGCAACCCAAAAGGTCCAACATACCTAATTTTTACAAGGTTTTATAATTATTCACGAATTTGGGTTTGTTGGGGGTTTTAGAGAGGTTTAAAGTTGAGTTTTGGGGTTGTTTTGTGTTGAGAATCGTTGGCTGATGGTTGTATGATGGTTAAGGGTTATTTTGGAAGCTATTAGGTGTGTTAAAAGTGTTGGAAACATTGGTTCTTTCCTGAGTTTAAGGGCTGCTCGAAAATGGTGTTTTGAGAGTGTTTTGGATCGAGTATTAGCTTGAATTGTGTTCCGAGTTGCTCAGTTGAATTGTGGACTGAAATGTGATTGTTTTGATTGTGTTGGATTGCTTAGAATCGAGGAACTTTGTTGGTGAAGCCTCGCATTCGAATCCGGAACCGTTGGGAGCTTGATCAGTGGTTTGCTTGTGTTTGGAAAGTCCAGTGAGTAGTTCTTCGATTTTAAATTGGTTTCCAAATGTTGGTTCGAGCATGTGGACCTAGGTCGGGCTTGGTAAACCCGCCTAGAGTTGGGATTAGATTGGTAGTCTAATCCCAAGCTTTAGTTAGAGACCTTTGGATAAACTTTGAACATTGTGTTTATGCCTCGTATGTTATTTGTGATTAATGTTGATATGCATATTGTGGATATGTGTGTTATTGAGGCATGATGATTTGTTTATGCATTGTGATATGCATGTTGTTGATGTAATGTGAGTATATGATTGTGAATCATGGTGGCTACGTGCTAGGCACGGGAAATGGTAAGAGATTTGTGTTAAGAAAGATTGTGAAATGAGTTAGTATTGGCACTAGTATGTTTGGGTACAAATGATCGATCATTAGGATGTTTAGTGTGCACACGAGAGTCGAAATGCGCGCGTGGTCTTGGTGATAGTAGTTGTCAAGATAGAGTACGGGTATGCCTGAAAAACATCTTTTATATGTTAGTCGGTGATGAGTGGAATCCCATCGACGGGGCGTGAGGATGAGTGGAATCCCCTCCGCATGAAACGGTGATGAGTGTAATCCCACCGTAAGGTAATGGTTGAGTTGTTGGATGTGAGGTCCAACGGTTGTTATCTGCATATTCGGGTCATAGCTAGGTGCTAATACGTATTATCAAATGTGTTTCCATATGGTTGTGGTTATGGACATGTTGAGCATGGCATGATATTGATATTGTGTTCATGCATCATTTACATTTGACTCGTGTGGCTTTGAAGGTAAGAAAACATGCATTCTTCCTTGGTTGTGTTGCTCGTGCTTGGACCCTGCATTGTCGAGGTTTGTTTTATGAGCATACCCTCACTAAGCTTTACGCTTAAACTCTCTTTTGTTCGACAATGCAGATCCTTAGTTCGTGGGTTTCTTGTGCAAGGAGAAGGCCTCCAAGTGTGCTAGTGTGCTTTTGCTATCTTCAAGTATGAACTTTTAAGCTAAAAGATGTAATAGTTAAGCAATGGGGATTTGTGTTTTTGTTTTGTGTTAGGAGCTTGTTTAGACTCCTTGATATGTTGATGTTTTGTTTATGGCTTGCTTATGCCTTGTATGTTGGCCTTGTGCCCTTACCTTTATGCTTTCGTGTATGTTTTTGTCTAAGGCATGAAACCTTGTTATGTTGTGTATGCCTCTTGTATGGTGAATGTTGATTCCTTTGTTGTATGGCCTTTCGTGTATGTTGTGTGTTGTACATGCTTGTTGTAGGATGTGTTGCCTTTAGAGTTTATGCATGCTTGTTGGAGGTCTTAGTTGGTGTCTTTGAGGCAGCCCTTGTGCCTTAACCAACTAAAATTTGTGCGACCAAAGTAGGGGTATCGATACGGTTGGACCCGTATCGATACAACTTACTTGTTTCAGGCCAAGCGTTTCAATACACGAGAAGGCGTTTCGATACCATTTTGCTACTGGAAATCTGAGATTTTGACGAGAAATTGAGGGTATCGAAACGGGCTTAGGCGTATCGAAATGGTCTTCGTGGCATTAACCACGAGAAGTTGACCATTGAGGGCGTATCGGTACGGTCAACCAGCGTACCGATACGGTCTCCTCGAGTTGACTTTGGCCAGTTGACCTAGTCAAGGTGTATCGATACAGTCTGCTGTATAAGCTAAAATGGACTGTTTTTAGATTGTTGTTCGTTTGTTCACCTCGCTTGTTGCTTCCACTGTCGTCGTTTCACATAGGATTTAATAAGGCATCTAGACAAGATAATAAATAAATGAAAAGTTTTCTCGGGTTGTTAACCAAAGTGGAGCCTTAACGGATTTCGCCTCGATTCTCCCCGTGTGTCCCGCTCGGACCGGTCAAGCGTCCAGACCGGGACGAGGGGGCAACACTTGTTGGTATCAGAGCCTGAGGTTTCCGAGAACTCGGGCAGGTAAGTGAGGTAAGTTAAATTCTTGTATTGCAATTGCACGGTGTTTGCTTGCAATGTAAGTATGTTTGCTTGCTTACCAAGTAGAGTCTCATTGCTTCTATTTCATCGAAAAAAGGATTTTTAAGTGAGGGAAACATACTTGAGCCACTTGGACCTTGCCCTTTCTAACCCTATTTTGTATGTTGTTGTTGTTTTTGTTGTAGTTGTTATCTGTGAGCGGTTATGTCGATGCCTAGAGGTAGACCGAGGTTGGTTTGTTAGGAACCCCGTGTTGCGGCTCCTGTTAATGAGCCGGTGGTTGGAGTAGAGGCTCTTGTGGAAGAGCGTGCTGTTGGAGTCAAAGCTCCTCCACCACCACCACCTCCTCAGCCTAAAGTGGAAGGCGAGGCTGGAGCTGAGGGAGCGGGACCTCAGGTTGGCCAGGGTGGCTAAGGTCCTGCAAGGATAGATTTGGCTCCGGTAGTTCAAGCTATAGCAGGAGCGTTTCAGGCTGCAGTTACCGGAGCTGAGGCTGCAGCTCAGCTGAGAGGAGATGATGCTCGCTTACTCTTAGAGAGGCTTCGTAGCCTAGGAGCTAATGAGTTCAGGGGATCTACGCTTAAGAGATCAGAGTTATGGCTATAGAAGACAGTTCACATTTTAGCTCAGATGGGATGTGTTGGGGCTCGTAAGTTGGACTGTGTGGTTTCATTGCTTCAGGGTGATGCCTACACCTGGTGGGTCACCATTACTACTGGCGTGCCTGAGGCCGAGATCGGTTGCAACTTCTTTGTCCGACTGATTATGAGATCCGCTTTGTCCGACTGAGTCAGTATGCTCCGGAGTTGGTTCCTACTAAGAAGGACCGTTGTGATAGGTTTAGGTATGGACTTCATGATGAAGTCAAGAGGTACACCTTGGCTACAGATTATTCTGATTTTGATGTCTTGGTCACTAGGGCCAAGGACATCAAGCATAGCTTGGGGCTGACCAAGTGTTCGGGAGGATCCAGTTCAGGGAAGAGGCACAACAACTTTGACCATGGTGATGCCAAGAGGCATCGGGGCAGTGGACAGAAGTATGAACATAGGCGTGGCGGTGGCCACCATGGTAGAGGCCATCAGGGCCAGAGAGTTGGAGGGCATTTGGCCGAGTGTGCCCGATGTGGGAGACAACATTCAGGAGAGTGTTAGGGAAACTATCATGCTTGTTGGAACTGTGGATCGAGAGACCACTTCAGGAGAGATTGTCCGCATCAGGCGGCACAGGCACCGTATAAGGCACATGCTCATGCGAGAGCGATCGACTACCAGAGAGGCCGTGGGCATGGTCGTGGTTACTTCCAGCCGAGGGTTGATGCACCTAGGATAGAGGCACCGAGGAATCTTGCTCATGTAGTGGCAGTTCAGCTAGAGGTCGGTGGACCAGCTAGAATCTACGCACAGAGAGAGGCAGGGAATGACACAGATGTGATAGCAGGTAATTTTGAGTTACAGTCCATGTCTTTGCTTTCCTTAGTTGATTCGGGTTCCACACATTCTTACATTTTGAGTGAGCATGAAAAAAAGTTAGACATACATGTTGAGATTTTAGACGTAGGGATGCATGTGACTAGTTCCTTTGGTGAGACAGTTGTAGTTAGACGGATTTATAGGAGGTGTCCGTTGAAGATTCAGGGTCATGTGTTTCCGGTTGATATGATGGAGCTTCAGTTCTACGGTTTTGATATCATATTGGGTATGGATTGGTTGGTCGAGCACAGAGCTAGTGTAGATTTTGAGACAAAGAGAATTTCGTTGAAGCTTTCCGGTAGCTACGAGGTAGTGGTAGTAGGCGAGAACGTTAAGCTCTTGTTGAATGTTGTGTCAGCTTTAGAGGCTCATAGGGTGATGGACACCAGTTGTGGGGCTTACTTTGCGTATGTGATGAATCCGAATATGGGTGAGGTTAGACCGAATGATATCAGAACAGTTTGTGATTATCCGGATGTGTTTCCAGAAGAGTTACCGGGTTTGCCTCTTGACAGAGATGTGGAGTTTGTGATTGAGACTGTTTCAGGGTCTACTCCAGTTTCTATTGCTCCGTACGGTATGGCTCCGAAAGAGTTGAAGGAGTTGAAAAGTCAGCTTCAGGAGTTGTTAGACCGAGGTTTTATTAGGCCTGGTAGTTCGCCTTGGGGTGCTCCCGTGTTGTTTGTAAAGAAGAAGGATGGAAGTATGAGGATGTGTATCGACTACAGGCAGTTTAACTAGTTGACAGTGAAAAACAAGTATTCGTTGCCTAGAATAGATGACTTGTTTGATCAATTGAGGGGTGCCTAAGCGTATTCGAAGATAGATTTGAGATTAGGGTACTATCAGTTGAAGGTAAAAGAGCGTGATGTTCCGAAGACAGCTTTTAGGACTAGATACGATCATTATGTAACACCTGGGTTTGAGGGTCGGGTGAAATTAAAATAATAAAATATTATTTTGAGCTTCGTGTTTCCAAAACAAAGAAATTATGTTGGACTTATTTTAAATCAAGCCCATTTAGCCATGGATGTCATGCCCTTGTGAATACTTCATTTCAATAAGGGTAAAATAATCTTTGGCTTTTAAATTAAAACAAAACATTTAAAAATTGATTTTTTCTCATCTTCTTCCCCCTTCCTCTTTCCATTTCCACGACAAACACCCTCCCCTCCTCAAGGTTACTATTCCATCACCCTTCTTCCTCATCCTTGAAGGTTTTTGAAAGGTAAACGTATTTTTGAGTTGTCCTCGTTATCTTCTACATACATATACCTTTAGTTTTCATTAAAACCCATGATTTTTCATTTTGAAGTTTTGAAGGTTTGGATTAAAAATATGAACTTTGTTAGCTTTAACAAGGTTTTACAAGGTCCTTGAAGTTTTGATGTTAGATAAGTTGTTTGCTATCTAAAAGGTCCAACATAATTGATTTTTACAAGGTTTTACAATGATTTACGAATTTGGGTTTTAGGGAGGTTTTAGAGGGGTTTAAGGTTGGTCTTTAGGGCTGTTTTGGGTGAAATCTTGAGGGCTGATGGTTAGACTATGTTTGAGGGTTGTTTTGGGTGTATTAGATGGCACTTGGGAGGTTGGAAACATGGTTTTCTGATTTGGCTTTTAGGCAGCTCGAAAAGGGCACTTATGGGGTTGTCTTTAGCATGAATTCATGTGTTTTGTGCTTGGTTTGTGTTCCGGGTTTGCTACAGTGATTTGTGGACTCAATTTGTGGTTGTTTTGATTGTGTTGGTGAAGCTTTGGGAACGAATCCGGAACCGTTGGGAGCTTGATCGGCTAGAGTTGTTGAGCTTGGAATAGTCGGTGAGTGGTTAATGATTTCAACTTGGTTTAATTGGTTTTCAAATGTTGGTTTAAGCATGTGGACCTAGGTCAGGCTTGGTAAACCCACCTAGAGTTGGGATTAGAGTGGTAGCCTAATCTCAAGCTTAGTTTAGGAGACCTTTGGTTGAACTTCTAAACGTATGGTATGCCTCTTGATTCGTATACATTGTGTTTAATGTTGTATTGTATATTGCGATATACATGTGTGTTAAAGCATAATGTGTGATGCATTGTAATATGCATGTAGTTGTGGAATGTGGTTTTTGCATAATGGTAAATCATCGTGAGTACGTGCTAAGCACGAAATTTGGTAAGAAAGTTGTGAGGATGATAAATGAAATGAGTTAAGTATTGGCACTAGTATGCTTGGGTACAATGATCGATCATTAGGATGTTTAGTGTGCACACGAGAGTCGAAATGCGTGCGTGGTCTTGGTGATGGTAGTCATAAAGATGGAGTACGGGTTCGCCCGAAAATCTTCATATATATGTTAGTCGGTGAAGAGTGGAATCCCATCGACGGGGCGTGAGGATGAGTGGTATTCCCTCCGCGTGAAACGGTGTTGAGTGTAATCTCACCGTAAGGTAATGGTTGTGTTGTTGGATGTGAGTTCCAACGGTTATTCGTGTATTCGGGTCATAGCTAGGCGCCAATACGGATTGTGGAATGTGTTTGCTAATTCATTGATATATGTGTTTCCATATGTTGTGTTTATGGACTTGTTGAGCATAGCATGATATTGAGATTGTGTTCATGCATCATTCATATTTGACTCATGTGGTTCGAAGGTAAAATCATGCATTCTTCCTTGGTTGAGTTGTGCGTGCTTGGACCCTGCATTGTCGAGGTTTGTTTTATGAGCTTACCCTCACTAAGCTTTATGCTTACGCTCTCTTTTGTTCGACAATGCAGATCCGTAGTTCGTGGGTTGCTTGTGCAAGGAGAGGGCCTCCAAGTGCTCTAGTTGAGCTTTTGATATTATCAATTATGGATTTTTAAGTTATGAGATGTAATAGACAAGCAATGGGATTCGAGTATTTGATTTATGTTGTTGTTTGTGTTAGGAGCATGTTTAGACTCCTATGTTATGTGGATGTTTTGTTTAAGGCTTGCTTATGCCTTTGTGCGTTGGCCTTGTGCCCCTATCATGAATGCTTGTGAATGTTTGTCTAAAGCATGAAACCTTAATATGCTTTGTATGCCTCTTTTATGGTGAATTATGATTCCTTTTAATGTATGGCTTTTATATGTATGTTATATGTTAAGCATGCTTGTTGTAGGGTGTCTTGCCTTTAGAGTTAATGCATGTTTGGTTAGAGGTCTTAGTTTGTGTTTTTGAGGCAGCCTTGTGACTTAAACCAGCTAAAACCTGTCTGTTCGCAGTAGGGGTACGATACGGTTAGACCCGTATCGATACGACCCTCTTGTTTCAAGCCAATCGTTTCGATACACGGGAGGGGCGTTTCGATACAATTTTGCTATTGGAAATATGAGATTTTGACGAAAAATTGAGGGTATCGAAACGAGCCTAGGTGTTTCGAAACGGTCTTCGTAGCGTTGACCACGAGAAGTTGTCCGTTGAGGGCGTATCGATACGGTCAACCAGCGTATCGATACGGTCTCCTCGAGTTGACTTTGGCCAGTTGACCTGGTCAAGGCGTATCGATACCCTCTTTGGGCGTATCGATATGGCCTGCAGTTTAAGTTAAAAGGGGTTGTTTTTGATTTGTTGTTTGGTTGTTCGCCTCGCTTGTTGTTTCCGCTATCGTTGTTTCACATAGGACATATTAATGCATCTAGACAAGATAATAGTAAATGAAAAAGTTTTTCTCGAGTTGTTAACCGAAGTGGAGCATTAACGGGTTTCGCTTCGGTTATCCCCGTGTAGCCTGCTCGGACCGGTCAAGCGTCCGTACCGAGACGAAGGGGTTACACTTGTTGGTATCAGAGCCTGAGGTTTCCGAGACCTCGGGCAGGTAAGTGAGGTAAGTTAAATTCTTGGATTACAATTGCACGGTGTTTGCATGCCATGTAAGTATGTTTGCTTGTTTCACAAGTATGCTTTGGTATTTGCTTATTTAATCGTCTGTGTGTGTTGTTTGAAGCATGTTGAGTAGAGTCCCATTGCTTCTATTACATCGGAAAAAGGATTTTTAAGTGAGGGAAACATACTTGAGCCACTTGGACCCTTGCCCTTGCTAACCCTATGTTTGTGTGTTGTTGTTGTGGTTGTAGTTTTTATCTGTGAGCGCGTGTGTCGAGGCCTAGAGGTAGACCGAGGATGGTTCATCAGGAACCTCGTGTTGCGGCTCATGTTAATGAACAGGTGGCTGGAGTAGAGGCTCCTATGGAAGAGCCTGTTGTTGGAGTCGGAGCTCCTCCACCACCACCACCTCCTCAGCCTGAAGTGGGAGGCGAGGCTGGAGCTGAGGGAGCGGGACCTCAGGTTGGTCAGAGTGGCTAAGGTCATGCAGGGATAGACATGGCTCCGCTAGTTCAAGCTATAGCGGGAGCGTTTCAGACTGCATTTGCCGGAGCTCAGGCTGCACCTCAGCCGAGAGGAGATGATGCTAGTTTACCTTTAGAGAGGCTTCGAAGCCTAGGGGCTGATGAGTTCAGGGGATCTACACCTGAGAGATCAGAGTTGTGGTTGGAGAAGACAGTCTGTATTCTAGCTCAGATGGGATGTGTTGGAGCTCGTAAGTTGGGTTGTGTAGTTTCGTTGCTTCAGGGTGATGCCTACACCTGGTGGGTCACAATTACTTCAGGTGTGCCTGAGACCGAGATCAGTTGGAACTTCTTTGAGTCTGCTTTCAGGAAGAGGTATTTTGGCCTGAGATATCTAGATGAGAAGAAGCGGGAGTTTATGGCTCTTGTTGAGGGGGACTGTTGAGTGTGCAAAAGTTCTACTTTTTACCCCTTATTTACCTTGTATTTCTGCTGCATTCAAGCATATTTCATTGCATTTAGGATAGATTTCAATTATACATCACAATTATATAAAAAGGCACAGTTGCTACTGATTTTGGTTGCTTTTGCAGGTAGCTGCTGTAGTAGACTCAGGGCAGTGGAGAAGCAGAGCTGGAACACAGGACTGAAGTCGAGAAGGATGATGCTGCCGAGGCCGTTGTCGTGGCAACTAAGGACGACAACAATGGTGAAGGGAAAAAAGTGAAATGGAGCTCGACAGAAAGAGGAAATTAAGTTGGTCTGTCGTGGAGCACTCATATATTTTTCCGAGCCCTAGATCAGAATGAAGGCCAAGCCCAAAGTTCAAGGAAGAAACTCCAAGCAAGAAAAGAGGACGAATTAAAGACATCTACTCTAAAGATTTAGTCTTTAATAGAGTTGTACTTTTATTTAAACTTGTATTCTTGCCATATTAGAAAACTTGAACCCAAGGCCTATATAAAGGCATGTAATTCGACCTAGAGAATAATATCTTATTCTCTAGCCGTCTTCCCCTAAACCCTAGTCGTTTCCCCCTTCTCATCATCTTCTAAGCTTCCCCAAGGGCTATGGGTTGATTCTGTAAAGTAGTTGCAAGGATTGCATTGTTTTAGGATTTTTCTCTGTTCAATAAAATAGACTTCAAGTTTGCTTATTCTGGTTTTCAACATCTTGCAAGAGTATCGGGAGAGCATTGTGAGATTATACATTTACTTAATATCGGGAGAGTTAAGTATACGAAAGGAATAAGTACGGGTTCTCCAGTTTATGGTTGAACTATCTCGGACCTAGGGATAGGACGATGTTATGTGGCTAAGGAAGAATTCAACAACATCGGTGTTCATCCTTCAATTCACGTCGGGAGGTATCATCAAAGACGTGTTCATCGACAGACTTGGACCTAGGGATAGGACAAGGCACAGCAGGGATTCTTGCCAAGCTTGAAGTACATAGTTGTGTGATCGCTGCCACGACATCAACAGACCTCTGCCACCGCAGGTGCTGCTGCGACAGGAGCAACGACAGAACAGGGAGTCCTATATATTGCAACACCTACACTACTGAGCAAATCAATACCGGCCTATTCTCTCTATCATGATTTCTTTAATCCTTTATTTTCAGTATTCTTTAGTATTCCCTTACAAACAATTTAAATTATCTTCTTTCTTGTGCAGCAATTCAATGTTAAGGCTATTTACAGTCCCTGTGGATTCGACATCCGATACTTCGTGTATCACTTTACTACTTGCGTCGTTTACACTTGCACTCTATTGCGATAGACTATTTTACACGCAACATGTTTTTGACGTCGTTGCCGGGGACTGGCAACATATCTTTACCCTACTTTTACTGCACATTCTGTTAATTTTTCTGTTTTTATTTGGATTGTTTACCCTGTGCTTTTCACAAGGTCTTTCGTTTGCTTATGCGCAGATCTCAACGAGGCAAAGAACCTGAGCACAAATTAGACCCTGAAATCGAACGAACGTGCAACCTCAGGAAACGAGTCCACCTCCTAGTAGAAAGAAACGAGTACCTGGAGGAACAGTTAGAAGCAATGGTGAACGGAAGACACGAAGACAGGAGAAACAACCAAGGGAATCCCCAAGATCCTAACGATCCTATCGGAGATAGAGGAAACCGACAGCCTGCCGCTCCTCCTGCTGTTGAGGCTGCACGCCGATCATGCCATGATTACATGATCAACGATCATGTGGAACTAGAAACCACTCTGCCAGACGTGGAAGCTGAAAATTTCAAGCTGAAACCTGTCATGTTCAGCATGATAAATTCCGCTGGCCAATTTAGTGGTGCTGCTACAGAGGATGCTGGGGAACATCTGAAAACGTTCCAAGAAATTTGAGGTTCGTTTAGACTACCAAGAGTAACTCCGCAGATACTGAGGCTTCGGTTATTTCCTCATTCATTGAGTGACAGAGCTAAAACTTGGTGGAATAAACTAACGTCGGGTTCAATACAAACTTGGGCAGATTTAACTCGTGAATTTTTATCTCGTTTTAACCGTTCCCATTTATTTGAGCGATTACATAACGAAATTGCTACTTTTCAAAAGGAAGATGATGAGCCAATGCACGAGGCATGGGACAGGTTTACTACTCTTCTGAGGAATTTCCCGATGCACGAATTCCCTGTTTGGAATCAAGTCATCAAATTCTACAATGCTGCCAACCTACAGACTCGCGTGAGAATCGATTCAGCAGCCAATGGATTGTTGTTGGATAAAGATCCAGATGAAGCCATGCTAGAGTTAAAGAATTTGGCGAAGAATGAAGAGCAATTTCCCACAGCAAGGAGAGGTAAACAAGTACTAGTTGTGAAGGATTATGAAGCCGATAATTCCTTAAAAACACAAGTTGCGTATCTCAAAAAGGTAGTAGAAAACTTGCTGAAGAAAGATTCACAGCCGGTCTACGCTGCGGAAGAGATATGTGGAACTTGCAGTGGGAATCATAGTTCGGAAGACTGCCCGCTACAACTAGAGGAAGGGATGTATGTTGGAAACTTCAACAAGCAAAGGAACTATGACTCCAACAATTACAATCCCAACTGGAGGAAAGATCCCAAGTTCTCTTGGAGCAACCCAAACAATTCCCTGAATCCTCAAGTATATAACACTCAAAATCAGGGGGCACCTAGAATTCTGATTCGGCAGCAACCGCAACAACAGCCGCAACAGCCAACGGCAGCCACACCTAGTATATTGGAGCAAACCTTAGCCATGTTTATGTCATAGAAAGGAACTTACATTGCAAACATCGATCACTTCGTCAAGAAGACTGAGTCGTTCATGGATAAAACAATGATGCGAATGACTAATCATGAAGCTACTCTGAAATCACTAGAGACACAGATGGGTCAGGTTTCCCAACATATTAAGTCAAGGCATAATAGAGGATTCCCTAGCGATAATGAGGTCGCTAGACAACCCACACATGAGTAGTGCAAAGCTATCACAACTTGGAGTGGGAAGCAATTACCAGGGCCGAAGAAGAAAGCTGAACCAGTTAAAGAACCAGCCCTAAAATCGACTGCCGCAAACACTACCCCGACAGACGATAAACAGCCTGCTGCCGCCACACCTGTTACGACAGTATAATGGACAGAGGAGAAGGATGAAAAACCTAAGCCTCCTCAGATTCGAATACCATGGGAAGGACGCATTGAAGATTATCGTCCTCCACCTCCTTTTCCACAACGGCTACAGAAACAGAAACATGAGTTCCAACTTAAGAAGATCTATGATACTTTTAAGCAGGTCCACATCAATATTCCATTGTTAGATGCCATAAAGGAGATGTCTGGTTATACCAAATTTCTCAAGGATGCTATGTCGAAGAAATCCAAACTTGGGGAATTTGAGACGGTTAAATTGATAGAAGGATGCATGACTATTCTGCACAAGCATCCACCCCAGAAAAAGAAGGATCATGGGAGCTTCATAATATCGTACATAATTGGTGATAAATTCGTGGGTAAGGCACTTTGTGATCTAGGTGCTAGTATTAATTTAATGCCAAAATCTGCATTTCAAAAACTAGGTATTGGAAGAGCACGGCCCACGACAGTTATGCTGCAGCTGGTAGACCGCTCTTACGTGCAACCATAAGGTAAAATTGAACATATTCTGGTAAGAGTGGGTAAATTTATTTTTCCTATTGACTTTCTTGTTTTAGATTGTGAAGCAGATGAGAATGCACCAATCATCCTGGGCGACCCTTCATAGCCACAGGCAGATCACTGATTGATGTAGAAAAGGGAGAACTCACAATGAGAGTGAATGATCAAGAAATAAAGTTAAATATTCTCCAAGCAACAAAACACGCTGATGCAGAAGAAGAATGCAAGGCTATCACTGAAGTAATCCTTGACCAACCCTGCATCAGGTCGGACTGGCATTACATCAAATTTGGCCACTATCCCAGCAGCCACTTTGAAGACTGTCACGGCAGCGACGACGATAGCAGATCCTTAGATTCTGACATATCAGACACTGAAAGTCATGAGGAGGTAAACTTGATAGGCAATCGTCCAGGTAAGTTATTCGAGCCCTTAAACTATACCTCGAATGAACATATCATCCAAAAGCCCTCAACTGTAGAACCAACTGTTCTAGACCTTAAGCCCCTGCCATGACAGCTCAAATATGTTTTTCTTGGATTAAATGATATGTTTCCCGTAATCATCTCTTCCAAGTTGATGTAGGAACAGGAACAACAGCTGATAGGGATGTTGCAGCATCACAAAAGGCTATTGGATAGACGATAGCTGATATACAAGGCATCAGATTGGCATTATGCATGTATAAAATTCTCCTAGAGGATGATCATAAGCTGACCATTGATTCCCAGAGACGCTTGAATGATGCTATGCAAGAAGTGGTTCGAAAAGAAATTATCAAATGGTTAGATGCTGGGATAATTTACGCCATCTCGGATAGTAAGTGGGTGAGCCCGGTGCAGTGTGTTCCTAAGAAGGGAGGAATAACCGTGGTGACCAATGAAGAAAATGAATTAATCCCAACCAGGACTGTGACCGGTTGGAGGGTTTGTATGGACTACCGAAAGCTTAACAAAGTTACCCGGAAGGACCACTTTCCCCTGCCTTTTATTGATCAAATGCTTGATAGATTAGAGGGAAAACCTTATTACTGTTTTCTTGATGGTTACTAAGGTTATAACCAAATAGCCATCGCATCGGAGGATCAAGAGAAAACGACTTTAACCTGCCCATACGGTACTTACGCTTTTCGGAGAATGCCATTTGCACTTTGCAATGCACCAGCAACCTTCCAGAGGTGTATGATGGCTATATTCTCCGATATGGTAGAGGATTTCCTGGAGATATTTATGGACGATTTTTCTGCCTTTGGGGACAATTTTGAAAGCTGCTTAGGCAACCTACAGAAAGTGCTCAAAAGATGCGAAAAAGCGAACTTAGTATTAAACTGGGAGAAATGTCACTTCATGGTAGATGAAGGGATAGTCCTAGGCCACAAAGTAAGCTGTCGCGACATAGAAGTCGACAGAGCAAAGATTGAGGTGATTGAAACATTGCTGCCACCCACCACAGTCAAGGGAATTCGGAGTTTCTTAGGGCATGCTGGGTTTTATCGAAGGTTTATAGCAAATTTTTCGAAGATCACCAAGCCTTTATGCCATCTAATAGAGCAGAATCATCCCTTTAACTTCAATACTGAATGTACTGAGGCTCAGACATGTCAATGTCTACATGGAGGTCAATGTCTACTGTGAGATGTCTACTAGGAGCGTCTACTGGGAGATGCGAAAATTCTCTCTGAATTTTTCGCAAGGGTCTGCCATTTGAGAGCTCTGGTGAGGGTCTGTTGTTCGTGTCTGTGTACGGCGTTTGCTCTGGTGAGGGGTCGGTCTCTCTCTGGCCGACGAGAGATGAGTCTAGGTAGGCCGTGTGACGGTGTTACGCACCTGTTTCACCCTTGTAGTCAGGCTTGGAATGACGAGTGCTTCGGAGGCGCTAATGGTAGGTGTCGCTCTAATGCTTTGTTTTTGTTTTTTTTGCGGGATTTGGTTCGTGGAGATGGTACCATGGATTGGAATGGGCAGAGTGAGATGGTGGTGGTTCGTACCAAGGTGTTTGGAACAGGGTTCATGGTTTTGAGGTTTTTGCTGGGTCTGATATGTGTAGACGATGGGTCTGGGCAGTGTGATTTTGAGGTTTTTTGGAAAGGAAATGTTGATGTTGGAGAAGAAGTGTTTGAAAAAGGGGTTTTTGCGGTGTTGGGTCTGATCTATGTAAATGATGGTTCTGGGCAGCTTTGGTTTCATGGTGTTTGGAAAGGAAATGTAGGTGATGTTGAAGAAGCTTTTCGAAAATGGGTTTTTGCAGTTCTAGGTTATGGTGGAGTTGAAGTTTTGATGAGGAAAAAATTTCTGGAAATTTTTGTTTACAGGGTGTTTGTTAAAATGCATGGTGGGAGGTTGAAGACGATAACATGTAAAGTTTTTTTGTTTGTTTGTGCATGGGGGGACTGGGAAAGGCGTCCGAGGAATCGGGATTGGGTGCGTGATTTTTTGAGACGCCTGTCTCCTGGGAGCGCGAATTCTAGAGGTCGTTGCGGATGTCGGGGGAACATTTTCTGGGAATGGTTAGTGAGGCAGGCGCAGATGGTCTCCTAGGCAGACACGTGGTGGTGTCTCGTAGAGATGGGCCCGTGCAATACAACGGTCGCAAAAGTTTTTAAATCGATGTTTTCACTCTGTTTGGTGATAACAGAGAAGAGAATGAAACGCGCCGTTTCATTACAGAGATGTTTTGTCCACTTTACCCCTATTATCGAATTCACTTGGCGCACAAAAAAAGGTGTAAAATGTCCTTTCCAGCTTTGACGAGGATGGCTCGACCTAAATGTGTTGAAGGGTGCATCGGCCGCTCGAAGGGATTGCTGGGACAGAGGAAGGTGTTTTCTGTTTAAATCTGCGAGAGGGATGATGTCGATGGAGGACGAGGTTGAGAAGATGCTGAGTGAATTCAAGTTCACAGATGAAGAAATGGCTGACATTGATGAAGCGGAGAACCTTCTACAATCGGAAATGTCGGGGTATGAAAAATGGCTTGTGGGTAAGCTTATCTCTCCTGTTAGTGTTGATGGGTCTCTTCTAATTAGAGTGTTTACTGCTGTCTGGAGAAGTCAACCACTAGAGGATGTTGTTGAGTTAGGTTTGAATATGTTTCTGTTTAAATTTAAGAAGCTGAAAGATCGTGATTATGTGTTGGACAGAGTCCAGTGGTCGTTTAATGGAGATTTACTTGCGCTGAAAGCCTTTGATGGTAGTTTGAGTCCAAATGAGTATGAATTTACCCCCTTAGCAATCTGGATCAGAATCTTTAATCTACCTTTAGCTGTTATTTCTTTGGAGGTTAGGAAATCGATTGGGGGGAGATTTGGACATTGTTTGAGTGCTGATTTAAGAAATGGAGAAGGGAGAATGGGAGAATACTTGAGAGTCAGGGTGGAGATTAACATTTCACAACCTTTGAGGAGGTGTGTCCATTTTGGAAAAATGCCAAATGGGGCTCCTAGAATTTGCATGGCAAAATATGAAAGATTACCTCATTTTTTCTTCTGGTGTGGTCTGATAGGCCATTAAGTTGGTTCATGTGCTGTGGTTCCACCTGAATTTATGAAGGGACCATTCCAATATGGACCTTGGCTAAAGGTTGCCTTTAAGCCTAAGGTATTTAATGCTGCCCCAAAGCCTGGAATTTATCATTATGGAAAAAATGCGGGAAAGCATGATCATGGGAAGAAACCAGTAGAAGATATGGGAGATAATGAACTGGTGCTTGGAGTAAATTCTTGGAAAGGGAAGCCTATTTCTATTTCTGCCACTAAGAATAGAAGCCAAAAGAGGTCTTTCCAAGGGAAGAATGAAGTCAATCATCCTTTTGGCCCGAAGAAGACAAGGTCATGTTCAGCTGTTGTGTCCAACACTTTGGAGGGTGGTGTTGAGGCATTATCACCTATAAAAACCCCTGAACCAACAGTGAAGGCTGAGGCTCAGCCCCGCCGAGAGCCATGAAACTCTTATGCTGGAACTGTCAAGGGCTTGGGAACCCTGAGACAGTTCGAACGTTGGGGCAGATTGTGGCCTCGAAAGGACCCAATATTGTGTTTTTGTGTGATACAAGGTTGAATAAAAGGAAAGCAGAAGATGTGAAAAGAAGGGTGAACATGTGGGGTAATTTTGTGGTTGAAAGAACTGATAGTTGTGTGGGGTTGAGGATGCTTTGGAAGGAAGATGTGAGTGTTAATTTGATGTCCTTTTCAAACTCTCATATTGATGTTTAGATTGACCAGGGAGATGATAGATTCAGATTTACTGGTTTTTATGGGACTTGTAATCGACCAAGGAAGCAAGACGATTGGGACTTACTGGATTCTCTAAAAGATAGGTCAAGTCTGCCTTGGGTAATTGGAGGAGACATGAATGTGATCTTTGATTACAGTGAAAAGGAGGGAGGAAGGAGGAAGCCAAGGGTGGAAATTGATAGATTCAGGGAGGTTTTAGAGAGGAATGGACTGTGGGACATCAAACCAAACAGAGGCTGGTTCACTTGGCATTGTGGTTCTAAAGCAGAAAATATGGTTAAAGAGAGGTTGGACAGATTTATAGCTTCAATACCTTGGTTGAATAGATTTGGGCAGGGTGAGGTTTACTCTGAATATTCTCCATACTCAGACCATCATTTCATTCTCCTAGATACTGAGATCCATGTAAATGTTCATTCAAAGATGGAAGATCATTTTAGATTTGACAATTTCTAGGCAAATGATCCTGATTGTTAAGAGTCAGTTCTGAATTTTTGGAATAGTTCTTATGGTTCAACTTGGGAGAAACTGAATGTTGTGGGAGAAGGTCTCAAATGGTGGCAGAAAGATAAGAGGAGGAAAAGTCAAAGAAGGAGGAAGTTTTTGAATGAAAAAATTGAATCTTTGCTGAACAGTACCATGTCTGATCAAGGCATCCAAGAGCTTAATGCTGCTAAAAGAGAGCTGAAGGTGTTACTTGACAGAGAAGAAAACTATTGGAAGCAAAGGTCAAGGGTCTTTTGGCTTAAAGAGGGGGACAGAAATACTTCCTTTTTTTTATGCCAGAGCAAATGGGAGAAGGAAAAACAATTTCATCAAAGGCCTAACTGATGTTGATGGGAATTGGAAATCTAATGAAGATTCTGTCTTTGGAATTGCTCAAGATTTCTTTTCCCAGCTGTTCCAATCCAATGGTACCACTCCTTCAGACCAGATCTTGGATGCAGTCAAGCACTGTGTTACACCCTCCATGAATGCCTCTTTGTGCTCGGAGTTCACTACAGGGGAAGTCAGGGTGGCTTTTCTTCAAATCCATCCTTTAAAAGCACCAGGTATAGATGGTTTCCCCTCTTCTTTCTTTAGAAAATTTTGGCACATTTTAGGGTATGATTTTATTAAGCTTTGTCTTGATTTGCTTGAGGGAAAAATTCCTTTGTCGGAGGTTAACAAAACTGTGATTGTGCTGATTCCTAAACTAGCAAACCCTACTTTGATTAAACAATTTAGACCTATAAGCTTATGTACTGTGGTTTATAAAACAGTTTCTAAGGTCATTGTGAATAGAATGAAAAATGTAATGCATGGGTGTATTTCTGAGAACCAGTCTGCTTCTGTTCAAGATAGACTCATTTCTGATAATGTGTTGGTGGCTCATGAATTGCTTCATTATTTGAAAAGTGCTAGAAGTGGAACTAATAAGGGGCTGCTATAAAGTTAGATATGGAGAAGGCATATGACAGGGTTGAATGGTGTTTTTTGGAAAGGGTTATGGCTAAGATGGGATTTGATGCTGCCTGGATTAATTTGCTTATGAATTGTGTGTCCTCTGTCTCTTTTCAATTAAGGATAAATGGGGAGTTGTCTAGTTCTTTTAGACCTGGAAGGGGATTAAGGCAAGGGGACCCCCTATCCCCTTACTTGTTTCTTTTCTGTGCTCAGGGTTTATTTGCCTTTTTGTTGAAAGAACATGAGCTAGGAAGTATTAAGGGCTTAAGAGCCAGCATTCATGGCCCTAGAGTAAATCACCTTTTGTATACAGATGACTGCTTAGTTTTTGTTGAGAATTCTATAAGTGAAGTTGCCAGATTCAAACAGGTTCTGCAGATTTATGAAAGTTCATCTAGGCAAAAAGTCATTTTCGATAAGTCGTTTGTTTTCTTTAGCAATGGAATGGCTGAGAATCATAAAGAAAATTTGCTTCAGGTTTTGGAAATGGGGGAGGAAAAAGATATGGGAACTTACCTGGGGCTTCCTTTGATCCTGGGAAAACAAAATAGTTTCTCTTGGTTTTTTGTTCAAGAATGTAGACAAGAGAGTTAGGGGATGGACAAAAAATTTGCTTTCCTTTGGTGGGAGGGAAGTGTTGCTTAAATCAGTTGCACGGGCTCTACCAACCTATGATATGGCATGTTTTTTGCTCTCTGATTGTATATTGGACCCAATTGTTTCTACAATGAGATCATTTTGGTGGTCAAGATGTGAAGGGGAGAGAGGTTGGGCACATTTATCTTGGCAAAAAAATTGTAGACCAAAGAGGGATGGTGGTTTAGGTTTAAATGACTTGAAGATTTTCAATCTGGCCTTGTTAGGGAAACATGTATGGAGGCTTCTTACCAATAAAGACTCTCTTTGCTTTAAAGACTTATTCCAAGTGGTAATATTCTGGAGGCTAAGCACTATGATAAGGCCTCCTTTGTATGGAATTGCATTTACAAAGCTAAGGAAGTTTTCAAGGAGGAATTTCATGTTCGAATCGGGATTGATAGCCCTGCCCCTATGTTCAAATGTAAATGGGGAGCAGATTCTGTGGTACAATTAAAGGGATCTTACTTGGATGGCATGGTTAATCCTATCACATGTGGAGAGTTTATGATTCCTGGACAAAATGCTTGGGATGTTGAGAAAGTAAACATAGTTTTTGAGGAGGCTGATGCAAAAAGAATTATAAGTTGCCCTATTGCTTCTGTGGTTGGGGATCTAGTTTTGTGGAACCATCATTCTAGTGGAGTTTATTCAACTAAAACTGGTTATAATTGGGTTCAAAAAGACAGGAATGTGGAGATGGATCTATCCCCAATCTGGAAAGTTCTCTAGGCTATCAAGACATTGCCTAAGATAAAAATTTTCATTTGGAGATTGTGCCATAATGCTCTGCCTATTGGAGAGAAGTTGAGAGCTGCTGGTATTGGGAATGGAATATGCCCTTTGTGTTCTAGGTCCCCTGAGTCCTTGTTGCATGCTTTTAGAGACTGTCCTCTTGTCTTTGATGTTTTTAACATGTGTGGCCTATTATCTTTAATCCCTCTGAACCCAGATTTTAATGGTAGACAGTGGTTAGAAGCCTGTTTGAGTATGATGGATCTTGATCAGTTTACTTTTTTGGCTGTTCTGCTTTGGAATCTATGGAATAGAAGAAACACCTTGATCCATAAATCTGTGCTCCTGCCTGCTAGTTTGATTATTGATTATGTGCAGCTGCTTGTTAGTGATTTCTTAGCTGCAAATGATTTCACTCTCGATCAAAATGTTGTTAACAGGTCAAAAATCTGGAAAAGCCCTGATGAAGGTGTGTTCAAGATCAATGTTGATGGAGCTTTCTCTCCAAACACTGGTGCTGCATCTGTTTGAGTGGTGGCCAGAAATCACTATGGTCTGATGGTGGAAGGATTTGCAAAGATCCTAGAAGGCACTTACACTGCTGAAATGGTGGAGGCCATATCTTTTGTTGAAGGATTGAAGATGGCTGCTGAGAATGGATGGACCAATGTGATAATTCAAGGAAACTGCCAAAGTGTGGTGAACAGGGTGCTTTCAAATCTTCCAGACCGATCGATTGTTTCTACAGTTCTTGAAGAGGCCAAGCTGATTATGGCTACCAATCCTGCATTTACTATTTGCTATGTATGTTGAGAGGCAAATAGGGTTGCACACACTTTAGCTCATTGGATTTACTCTTGTAATGGGCCTTTTATTTTTTCTTTTGATACTCCGGACTATATTGTGGATATGTTGGTTGATGATGCCATTTACGGCAGTCGATGATATATAGTTATGCATTTTCCTCAAAAAAAGAATGTACTGAGGCATTCAAAATCTTAAAAGAGAAGTCTGTCATAGCCCCAATCGTACAGCCACCGGACTGGAAGTTGCCATTCGAAATTATGTGTGATGTCAGCGATTATGATGTAGGGGAAACAATTGGGCAGAGGAAGGACAAGCTGTTCCACGTAATTTATTACGCCAGCAAAACACTCAACGATGCCCAAGTGAATTACACCACAACAGAGAAGGAACTGTTAGCAGTGGTGTTTTCAATTTAGAAGTTTCGATCCTGCATACTTGGAACGAAGGTGATGATCCACACAGACCACTATACACTGAAGTATCTGTTTGCTAAAAAAGACGCAAAGCCCAGACTGATTCGTTGGATTCTGCTGCTGCAAGAGTTCAACATTGAAATCAAAGATAAAAGGGGACAGAGAACCAAGTTGCAGATCACTTGTCAAGACTAGAGAGGGGAAAGAGCCTTCCAATAGACAAGACACACATACTGGATGAAGGGAGACATTTCGACAATAGGGTAATAGCTGATGCCTTAAGGAGATATGGCGTTAAGCATAGAATCAAAACAGCTTATCACCCTCAGACCAATGGACATGCCGAAATATCAAACAATGAGGTAAAGAACATTCTCAAGAAGATGGTTAAACCAACTCGGAAGGACTGGTCATTACACCTAAATGATGCACTCTGGGCCTACAGAACAACATTTAAGACTCCATTAGGAATGTCACCCTACCGACTAATATATGAAAAAATATGCCATCTACCTGTTGAGATAGAGCACAGAGCATACTGGGCCATCAAAGTAGTGAACATGGACTTGAGAAAGGCAGGACAGAAAAGGCTACTTGACTTGAATGAGATTGAAGAAATTCGACCAATGGCCTATGCCAACGCAAGGATAGGATTTACAAGGACAAGACAAAGAAGTGACATGACAAGAAGTTGCTGCCAGGACAGTTCTGCCCTGGGCAGCTTGTGTTGTTATTCAACTCTAGGTTGAAACTCTTCCCAAGAAAGCTAAAATCTAGATGGTCCGGTCCATTTCAAGTTGTGCAAGTTTTTCCTCATGGTACCATCACGATCAAATCCTTAAAAGACGGGCACCAATTTAAAGTCAACGGACAGAGACTGAAGCATTATCAGGGGACTGAAGCCCCAAGAATGCAGGAAGTGGTTACTTTAGGAGATGCCTCTCCAGGCATCCCTAATTTAACTTAATTTTATTATTATTATTATTATTATTATATATATATATTTATTAGGGAATTAGAATTATTTTATTTTTAAGATTTAAGTTTTTATTTTAATTATTTTTAGGAAATAAAGGAGACAAGGAGAGGAGAAGAAGTGAACTAGCCCACCATCTCACCAGCAGCCCAAAAAGCCCAAAGGAGGAACCTGTCGTCACAGCTGTCGCGACAGACGCGGAAAATACATCATGTCAACACGCTATCGCGGCAGACACGCAAACGCGTAACAGACGCGCAGCAGACACGGAAACGCGTGACAAGCGCGTTAGAAACCGCGTAACAGCTGGCCTCGTTATTCGCACCTGCCGTTATAGCTCCAACGGGTAGCAACCTCTTCATCTATATAAACCTCGTTCTACGATTCATTTTCACCTCACTTTTACTCTCTCTACTTGCTTTCTCTCTAGATTTACATTTCCTTTCATTTTTCTACAGTCTCTTGCAACTATGAGTACCAGAAACACACGGATAAGTGTTGCGTCAAGCTTTGCCGCAGCAGTAGGCACTCCCAGCCACGACAGAATGCCAAATCGTTTTGCCACTGCAGATTCCAATGACTGATACTACACCTCCTTCCAGAAAAGGGAGATGTGGGAAGAGAAAGGGTTCATCTACACCAAACGAACAGAGAACCTCGGGCTCGAACCATACATCGCCCACAAGATCAGAGCACTTCAATGGCAGATGTTTGCTGCCCAACCTGAGGAAATGAATGTCACTCTGGTCAGAGAATTCTACGTTGCCGTCGACAACAAAGACACGACGGTCGTGACAGTACGTGGTAAGGAAGTCCCTCTTGAGCCGGAGTACATTAATACCCTCTACGGACTCTACATCGGCAGAAAAGAAGATGGGCATAAGAGGTTCGTGGAGAGCCTGTCGGCAGCAGATTACGATGATGTCATGGCAGAACTGACAGAGGAAGGGACCCAGTGGAACACAGACCCAAAACACCCACGGACGGTGAAACGAGCCCAACTCACTCCCGAGGCAAAACTGTGGATCGCCTTCGTGAAAAAGAGGATTATGCCTTCCTCACACAAC
Source organism: Hibiscus tridactylites (assembly GCA_958450335.1). Lineage (NCBI taxonomy): Eukaryota > Viridiplantae > Streptophyta > Magnoliopsida > Malvales > Malvaceae > Hibiscus > Hibiscus tridactylites. Next base: position 42,760,303 of record OY288282.1, read on the forward strand.
AGCACAGTGGATCAACCCAGGTTAGCTCTTGTTCATTCCATTTTACACGAGAGACCCATTAATGTTGGTCGTTATATTCAGGAAGGGATTTTGGACTGTGCACTACGGCCACCGGGACTCAGTGTCTTCCCCTACCTCATCACAGAAATTTGTTGTGGCCACAACATCCCTGAAATTGCTGAAGATCTCAAGGTTCGAGGTAAAGGATGGACGGAGAAAAATATCTTCAGTTTGATGGAGCTGAAAGCCGCAACACCAATCTCCTGCTTCAATCCGTCTTCCGCGGCAGAGGAGCCAGCAGAGCCTACCCAGACAGAGCCTGCCGCCGCAGAGCAGCAGCAGCCCACAGCACTAGCTCCCTCAGTAGACTCCTCCACTCAAATCCTAGCCACCCTACAGAAAATAGAGGAACGACAGCTAGGCCTGATGAGATTTGTCTGCGATTTCACAATAGCAACAATACATTTCATTTAAAGTAATTTAAATTTTACAAATGTATAGTTTCCTGTTTTCCCCGATCATTATTTTGCTACCCCTACACATGCCCACACCCCTACCCCTGCTGCCACACGGAGAAAACCCCGGCCGCGACAGCCAGATCGCCACTGCCTCCGCCAGAGGTGAAAAGCGAAAGGAGCCACCGTCCGACCTTAACGAGTTCATTGCTGGTTTTTCCTCCTCCTCAATCTGGGAGGAATCTGATGGTGAGCCCTCTATCAAGAGGAACCTGTCCAAGGAATTCACTCAGATGAAGCGGCAGAAACCCAACACCAGTGACGGACCATCTGGCCAAGGGAAGTCGGACAACAGCAGCAGCAGCAGAGTGGTAACAACAGCAGCAGTTCTTCTGAGAAGGTACAAGTGCTGGAAAGACCACCCCAAATTTAACCTACTCGTATCCAGCCCCCGAGGGAAGCTAAGAAGAAAACTGCCTCTGCCTCTCCGAGTCATCTGCCGGTACCGACTATGAAAGTCACTGCCCGTCGGTAGGTACAGATCAACAGCAGCAGCAGCAGCAGCGACCATTGCACTTAAAATTTAAGTTTTTATCTTATCTTTGTTGTCTGCTATTTTGTTATAATTGTGATGTTTTTATTTTCTGCTTTTATTTTTCTGCCATCATGCATTGAGGGCAATGCAACCCTTGAGTTTGGGGGTGGCATCCCTCCATTAATGAAGTGTCTATTATGTTTAGAATTTGTGTCTAAGTGTTAGTTATTTTTACAAAAAAAAAAATCTTTGGCTTAATTTTTTGAACTTTTATTATATGCTGCTGCCATCTCTGTCGTGATACCCCTTAAAAATATTTTAGGAAGAAAGTAGAGCCTTAGTATAGTTTTGAAAAACTTAAACACTTTGTGACTTACTTGATAAAAGACTTTCTCTAGCATACTTAGAATAGAAAACTTAGAACTTGGAGTAGAAAGAGACTAGAAACTCAGGAAACCTAGAGGTGCCTATCACTGGCTCTAGGAAAATAACCGGAGAAAAACTTCTAGAGGTGCCTATCACCGGCTCTAGATAGTTAACTAGAGGTGCCTGAAATACTGGCTCTGGTAGAGAAGAGAAAAATTCCGACAAAGAAGGAAAACAACTAGAGGTGCCCGTTACTGGCTCTAGTGAAAAAAATATGAATTAAGTCTCGAAGGAAAACCCTAAACAAGAAAATCATAATATTCTAGTTGCTAGGGAAGTCTATATTCAGGTATGTTCATAATAATTAAACACACATGCACGAGAACTATACTTTTGCTCTAAGTAGATCCTTAAATATTTAAACATGTGCTAAACATGATGGAGATGGTATTGTGGATAAGGATTGTTCATTGACTTAAGCCAAGAATATATATATATATATATATATATGTGTGTGTGTGTGTGTGTGTGTGTGTGTGTGTGTGTGTGTGTGTGTGTGTGTGTGTGTGTGTGTGTGTGTGTGTGTGTGTGTGTGTGTGTGTGTGTATGTATGTATGCATGCATGTTAGTTAGGTTGCATTTGCTTGAGGACAAGCAAGGATTCGAGTTTGGGGGTGTGCTGAGTGTGCAAAAGTTCTACTTTTTACCCCTTATTTACCTCGTATTCCTACTCCATTCAAGCATATTTCATTGCATTTAGGATATATTTCAATTATACATCACAATTAAATAAAAAGGCACAATTGCTACTGATTTTGATTACTTTTGCAAGTAGCTGTTGTAGCAGACTCAGGGCAGTGGAGAAGCAGAGCTGGAACACAGGACTGAAGTCGAGAAGGACGATGCTGCCGAGGATGCTGCTGTGGCAGCTAAGGATGACAGCAATGGTGAAGGAAAAAAATGTGAAATGGAGCTCGACAGAAAGAGGAAATTAAGCAGGTCTGTCGTGGAGCACTCATATATTTTTCCAAGCCCTAGATCAGAATGAAGGCCAAGCCCAAAGTTCAAGGAAGAAACTCCAAGCAAGAAAAGATGACGAATAAAAGACAAATACTCTGAAGATTTAGTCTTTAATAGAGTTGCACTTTAATTTAAACTTGTATTCTTTCCATATTAGAAAACTTGAACCCAAGGCCTATATAAAGGCATGTAATTCGACCTAGGGAAGAATATCTTATTCTCTAGCCATCTTCCTCTAAACCCTAGTCATTTTCCCCCTTCTCATCGTGTTCTAAACTTCCCCTAGGGCTAAGGGTTGATTCTGTAAAGTAGTTGCAAGGATTGCATTGTTTTAGGATTTTTCTCTGTTCAATAAAATAGACTTCAAGTTTGCTTATTCTGGTTTTAAACATCTTGCAAGAGTATCGGGAGAGCATTGTGAGATTATACATTTACTTAATATCGGGAGAGTTAAGTATACGAAAGGAATAACTACGGGTTCTCCAGTTTATGGTTGAACAATCTCGGACCTAGGGATAGGACGAGGTTAAGTGGCTAAGGAAGAATTAAACAACATTGGTGTTCATCCTTCGATTCACGCCGGGAGGTATCATCAAAGACGTGTTCATCGACAGACTTGGACCTAGGGATAGGACAAGGCACAACAGGGATTCTTGCCAAGCTTGAAGTACATAGTTGTGTGATCCCTGCCGCGACATCAACAAAACTCTGTCGTCGCAGGTGCTGCCGTGACAGGAGCAACGACAGAACAGTGAGTCCTATATATTGCAACACCTACACTACTGAGCAAATCAATACCAGCCTATTCTCTATATCCTGATTTCTTTAATCCTTTATTTTCAGTATTCTTTAGTATTCCCTTACAAACAATTAAAATTATCTTTTTTCTTGTGCAGCAATTCAAGGTTAAGGCTATTTCCAGTCCCTATGAATTCGACATCCGATACTTCATGTATCACTTTACTACTTGCGTCGTGTACACTTGCACTCTATTGCGATAGACTTTTTTACACGCAACAGAGACACTTCAGTGACAGATTATGAGATCTGCTTTGTCCGTCTGAATCAGTATGCTCCGGAGTTGGTTCCTACTGAGAGGGATCGTTGTTATCGGTTCAGATATGGACTTCATGAGGAAGTTAAGAGGTACACCTTACCTTTAGATTATTCTGATTTTGATGTCTTGGTCGCTAGGGCCAAGGACATCGACCATAGCTTGGGTCTGACCAAGCAATCGGGAGGATCCAGTTCAGGAAAGAGGCACAACAACTTTCATCGTGGTGATGCCAAGAGGCATCGGGGCAGTGGAAATCAGTTTGACCATAGGCGTGGCAGTGGCCACGATGGTAGAGGCCATCAGGGCCATAGAGCTAGAGGGCGTTTGCCCGAGTGTGCCCGATGTCAGAGACATCATTCAGAAGAGTGCTGGAGAAACTTCCACGCTTGCTGGAACTGTGGATCGAGAGACCACTTCAGGAGAGAGTGTTTGCATCAGGCGGCACAGGCACCGATTCAGGCACAGGCTCCTGCGAGAGCGATCGACTATCAGAGAGGTCGTGGGCGCGGTCGTGGTCGTGGTTACTTCCAGCCGAGGGTTGATGCACTTAGGATAGAGGCGACGAGGAATCTTGCTCATGTTGTGGCAGTTCAGCTAGAGGCCGGTGGACCAGCTAGAGTCTATACACAGAGAGAGGCAAGGAATGACACAGATGTGATAGCAGGTAATTTTGAGTTACAGTCTATGTCCTTGCTTTCCTTAGTCGATTCAGGTTCTACGCATTCTTACATTTTGAGTGAGCATGCAAAGAAGTTAGACATACCTGTTGAGATTTTAGATGTAGGGATGCATGTGACTAGTTCCTTTGGTGAGACAGTTGTAGTTAGACGGATGTATAGGAGGTGTCCGTTGAAGATTTAGGGTCATGTGTTTCCAATTGATATGATGGAGCTTCCGTTCTACGATTTTGATATTATTTTGGGTATGGATTGGTTTGTTGAGCACAGAGCTAGTGTAGATTTTGAGACAAAGAGAATTTCGTTGAAGCTTTCCGATGACTACGAGGTATTGGTAGTAGGCGAGAACGTTATGTTCTTGTCGAATGTTATGTCAACTTTAGAGGCTCATATGTTGATAGATTCTGGTTGTGGGGCTTATTTAGTGTATGTGATGAATCCGAATATGAGTGAGGTTAGACCGAAGGATATCAGAACAGTTTAAGATTATCCAGATGTGTTTCCAGAAGAGTTACCAGGTTTGCCTCCTGACAGAGATGTAGAGTTTGTGCTTGAGATTGTTTCAGGGTCTACTCCAGTTTCTATTGATGCGTATCGTATGGCTCCGAAAGAGTTGAAAGAGTTGAAGAGTCAGCTTCAGGAGTTGTTAGACCGAGGTTTTATTAGGCCTAGTAGTTCGCCTTGGGTTGCTCCCGTGTTGTTTGTAAAGAAGAAGGATGGCAGTATGAGAATGTGTATCGACTACAGGCAGTTGAACCAGTTGACAGTAAAGAACAAGTATCCGTTGCCTCGTATAGATGACTTGTTTGATCAGTTGAGGGGTGCCTCAGTGTTTTCAAAGATAGATTTAAGGTCAGGGTACTATCAGTTGAAGGTAAAGGAGTGTGATGTTCCGAAGACAGCTTTTAGGAGTAGATATGGTCATTATGAGGTCCTTGTGATGTCGTTTGGGCTCACGAAAGCACCAACAACTTTCATGGACATGATGAACAGAGTTTTTCGAGACTATCTAGACCGGTTTGTAGTTGTTTTTGTAGACGACATCCTTGTGTACTCGAAATCAGAAGAAGAGCATGATGAGCACTTGACACTTGTTTTGTAGAGATTGATGAGTAATCAGTTGCATGCTAAGCTTAGTAAATGTGAATTTTGGATTCGAGAGGTTGTGTTTCTTGGCCATGTGGTATCAGCTGAAGGTATCTGTGTCGATCCGACGAAGATTGAAGCCATTGTATAGTGGAAATATCCTAAGTCAGTGACTGAGATTAGGAGTTTCCTATGACTAGCCGATTACTATAGGAGGTTTGTTGATGATTTCTCTAGAGTAGCTGCTCCGTTGACTAATTTGTTACAAAAAGGAGTGAAGTTTGAGTGGTCAGATACGAGACACGATGCTTTTGAGAAATTGAAAGAAGCTTTGACGAATGCTCTAGTGTTGATACAACCAGTTTTAGTGATGAGAATGTGTTGTGTTTTAGAGACAGAGTTGTAGTACTTGAAGATGTTGAGTTGAGGCGTATGATTCTGAGCGAAGCACATTCGAGTCTTTTTTTATGCATTCGGGTAGTACTAAGATGTACCGAGATTTGAAGAATGATTATTTATGGGTTGGTTTGAAGAAGGATGTAGCCTAGTATGTGAGCCGTTGCATGGTTTGTCAGAGAGTAAAGGCAGAACATCAGGTTCGTTCAGATTTGTTACAGCCTTTGAAGATTCTGGAATGGAAATGGGAGAAAATCAATATGGACTTTGTGTCAGGGTTACCGTTGTCTCCATCGAAGAAGAATTCTGTTTGGGTGATAGTTGATAGATTCACCAAGTATGCCCATTTCTTAGCAGTAAACACTACGGATTCTTTAGACAAGTTGGCAGATTTGTACATCCGCGAGATTGTAAGACTTCATGGAGTTCTGAAGTCTATTATATCAGACAGAGATCCGAGATTCACAGCGATGTTTTGGAGTTGTTTGCATAGTGCCCTAGGTAGCTGTTTACATTTCAGTACTTCATATCATCCGCAGTCAGATGGTCAGTCAGAGCGAGTGATACATGTATTAGAGGATATGCTCCGTTGTTTTGTGATTGACTTCTAGGGTTCTTAGGAGAAGCATTTGCCCTTAGTCGATTTTGCTTACAACAACAGTTACCAGGCTAGTATACAGATGGCTCCTTATGAGGCATTGTATGGTAGACGATGTAGGACTCCGATCTGTTGGGCTGAAACAGGTCAAAAATTGTTACCTATGCCGGATTTGCTTAAAGGGACTACTGATAAAGTGAAGTTGATTTGTGTCCGTTTGAAAGCAACTTTCGATTTTCAGAAATTTTATGCAGATTTGAAGAGAAAAGAGATTGAGTTTTCAGTGGGTGAGAAAGTGTTTTTGAAAGTATCTCCGTGGAAGAAGGTAATGCGATTTTGCCGAAAAGGCAAGTTGATTTTTAGGTTTATCGGTCCGTATGAGATAGTTGAGCGGATTGGGCCAGTACCTTACTATTTGAGATTGCCCTTAGAGTTAGATAAAATCCATGATGTTTTCCATGGAAGAAGGTAATGCCATTGTTGTGGATTGCAAACCATGCTTATGTTGTTGCCTAAATGCTTTGTGTCTTGAAGGCTTGTGACCATGTTCCATGATTGCTTATGTGCTATGTTTAAGGCATGTAAACCATGATATGCAATGTTTATGTAAGTGTTTGCTTCCTATGAATGAAATGGTTTAGTTATGTATGCCTTTATTCCAGTTTCCTATCTAAGTGCTTATCTTGTGTGAGATGCCATGTTAGTTGGGTTGAGTAGCATCGTATGTTTAGCTTTGGTTGCTAAATGTTGTATGAGGGTTTGTTCGTTGCTAGACGAGTCGTAAATTGCATCTATAGTTGAGTCTTGGTGTGTTTTGTAGCTAAAATGCAGTTTGCAGTGCAGGGCGTATCGGTAGGCCTAAGGGTCGTATCGATACGGTCCTACACTTTGGACTTCATTTTCGGCTTAGTGTAACACTCGGGTTTGGGGGTCAGGTGAAATTAAATAATAAAATATTATTTTGGGTCTCGCATTTTCAAAACAAATAATTTTATGTTGGGCTTGTTTTGATTTAAAACCCAAATTCCATGGATTTTAGAAATTGGAAGATAGCCATCTCATTAATGGCAATTTTGTAAATAGATGGACTTGTAAAATAAAACCCTTTCTTTTATTTTCAAACACCAAAATTGCTATCATCTCCTACCTTCAAAAACTCCAACGTGAAAACTCCCCCTTCTTCTTGAGTTACTATTCCATCACCCTTCTTGCTTGATGTTGGAGGTTTTTCAAAGGTAAACTCGTTTTCATATTACCATCATCTTCCTTTTTCTCCCCATATAATTTGTTTTCATTGAAGCTCACTATTTTGCATTTTGGAGTTTTGGGATTTTGAATTAAAAATGCTAACTTTGTTATCTTTAACTTAAGTTTTTGATTTGTTGATGTTAGATAAGTTGTTTGCTATCTAAAAGATCCAACATACTTGACTTTTACATGGTTTTATAATGATTCCTTAAAATGGGTTTTAGAGGGGTTTAAGGTTGGTTTTTGGGGCTGTTTTGGGTGAAGTCTTGTTGCCTGATGGTTGGTTGATGTTTAAGGGTTGTTTTGGAAGCTTTTGGGAGTGTTATAAGTGAAGGAATCAATGGTTTTAGGTTGTGCTTTTTGGCAGTTCGAAAATGACATTTTTGGGGTTGTTTTCAGCTTGAAATCATGTGATTTGTGCTTGGTTTGTGTTCCGGGTTTGCTACAGTACTTGTGGACTGAAATATGGTTGTTTTGATTGTGTTGAATTGTTTGGAGACAAGGAATTGTGTTGGTGAAGCCTCGGGAATGAATCCGGAACCGTTGGGAGCTTGATCGGCTAGAGTTGTTGAGCTCGGATTAGTCGGTGAGTGGTTAATGATTCCAACTTGGTTTAAATTTGTTTTCAAATGTTGGTTCATGCATGTGGACCTAGGTTGGGCTTGGTAAACCCACCTAGAGTTGGGATTAGATTTGTAGCCTAATCCCAAGCTTTAGTTAGAGACTTTGGTTGGACTTTAAATGTTGTGTATGCCTCATGTTTTAATTATGATTAATGTGGTTATGTATATTGTGATATACATGTATGTTGAGGGGTGAAATTTGATGCATTGTTATATGCATGTGGTTGTGGAATGTGGTTTGTGCATAATGGTAAATCATGGTGAGTACGTGCTAAGCACGAAATTGGTAAGAAAGTTTTGAGGTTGATTAATGAATGTGTAGTATTGGCACTAGTATGCTTGGGTACAATGATCGATCATTAGGATGTTTAGTGTGCACACGAGAGTCAAAATGCGCGCGTGGTCTTGGTGATGGTAGTCATCAAGATGGAGTACGAGTTTGCCCGGAAATCTTTATATATATGTTAGTCGCTGATGAGTGGAATCCCCTCCGCGTGAAACGGTGATGACTGTAATCCCACCGTAAGGTAATGGTTGTGTTGTTGGATGTGAGTTCCAACGGTTATCCGCGTATTCGGGTCATTGCTAGGTGCCAATACGGTTTGTGGAATGTGTTTGCTATACATTGATATATGTGTTCCATATGTTGTGTTTATGGACTTGTTGAGCATGGCATGATAGTTGAGATTATGTTCATGCATCATTTGTTTTTGGCTCGTGTGGCTCGAAGGTAAGAACATGCATTCTTCCTTGGTTGTGTTGTTCGTGATTGGACCCTGCATTGTAGAGGTTTGTTTTATAAGCTTACCCTCACTAAGCTTTATGCTTACGCTCTCTTTTGTTCGACAATGCAGATCTTTAGTTCGTAGGTTGCTTGTGCAAGGAGAGGGCCTCTAAGTTTGCTAGTTGAGCCTTTGATTTCATCAAGTATGAATTTCTAAGTTATGGATGTAATAGACAAGCAACGGGATTTGAGTATTTGATGTGTGTTGTTGTTTGTGTATGGAGCATGTTTAGACTCCTTTGTTTTGTGGACATTGTGGTTATGGCTTGCCTATGCTTAGTATGTTGGCCTTGTGCCCTATCATGAATGTTTGTGAATGTTGGCTCTAAGGTGAAACCTTAAAATGCAATATATGTCTCTTTTGTGGTGAATGTTTGTCCCTTATGAATGTATGACATTTACTTGTATGTGATGTGTTTTGAGCGTGTTTATAATAGGGTGTATGCCTCTAGAGTGTATTGGGTGCATGATGTGTTTGCTTCTTGAAGTCGTTAAGGGCGTTTGGGATCATTTAGAGATGTTTAAAACTGAATATGGAAACTCACAGACTGTATGTGTTTCGGAACAAGTTGTGCTATTTCGGAACGGGTCTGGTTCCAGGGCCACCCGTATCAGAACGCGTTCCGGTATGGTTTGGCTACTGTGAGCCCTTGTTTCGATACGAGTCTCGAAACACTTTGGCCACTGTGAATGCCTGTTCCAGAACGAGTTTTGGAACGTCTAGGCGAAATGGGACCCTGTTCCGAAACGGGGTGGATGCGTTTTGGTACAGGTGTCTGGCTTTTTAAACTGGAGCCCGTATTTCGGAACGAGCAATGTCTGTTTCGAAACACAGGCCTGAAAATGGGCTTTTGACATCTCTGAAGGGTCTCTAGGGTTGGGCTTAGGCCCTGTTTGCTGTTAGGTTTCTCGTGAGTCTTGTTTTCCGCTGTCGCTTCATGCATAGGTTTAATTTAATCCATCTAGGCAAGATAATAAATGAAAAAGTTTTCTCGAGTTGTTAATCGAAGTGAAGCCTTAACGGGTTTCGCCTCGGTGATCCCCGTGTAACCCACTCGGACCGGTCAGTTGCCCGGACCAGGACGAGAGGGTTACACTTGTTGGTATCATAGCCTGAGGTTTCTGAGACCTCGGGCAGGTAAGTGAGGGAAGTTAAATTCTTGTATTGCAATTGCACAGTGTTTGCATGCAATGTAAGTATGCTTGCTTGCTTATCAAGTATTGTTTGATGTATGCTTGTTTGATCGTGTATGTATGTTGTTTGAAGCATGTTGAGTAGAGTCCCATTGCGTCTATTACATCGGAAAACAAAAAGATTTTTAAGTGAGGGAAACATACTTGAGCCACTTGGACCCTTGCCCTTGCTAACCCTATCTTTGTATGTTGTTGTTGTATTTGTTATCTGTGAGAGCGTATGTCGAGGCCTAGAGGTAGACCGAGGTTGGTTCGCCAGGAACCACGTGTTACGGCTCCTGTTAATGAGCCGGTGGCTGGAGTAGAGGATCCTGTGGAAGAGCCAGATGCTGGAGTCGGAGCTCCACCACCACCAACTCCTCAGCCTGAAGTGGGAGACGAGGCTGGAGCCGAGGGAGCGGGACGTCAGGCTGGCCAGGGTGGCCAAGGTCCTGCAGAGATAGACATGGCTCCACTAGTTCAAGCTATAGTGGGAGCGTTTCAGGCTGCAATTGCCGGAGCTCAGGCTGCAGTTTAGCCGAGAGGTGATGATACTAGCTTACCTTTAGAGAGGTTCCGTAGCCTCAGAGCGGATGAGTTCATAGGATCTACGCCTGAGAGATCACAGTTGTGGTTGGAGAAGACAGTCCGTGTTTTAGCTCAGATAGGATGTGTTGGAGCTCGTAAGTTGGCATGTGTGGTTTCGTTGCATCAGGGTGATGCCTACATTTGGTGGGTCACCATTACTACTGGTGTGCCTGAGGCTGAGATCAGTTGGAATTTCTTTGAGACTGCTTCCAGGAAGAGGTATTTGGGGCCGAGATATCTGGATGAGAAGAAGCGGGAGTTCATGGCTCTTGTTCAGGGAGACACTTCAGTGACATGTTATGAGATTCGCTTTGTCCGACTGAGTCAGTATGCTCCAGAGTTGGTTCCTACTGAGAGGGACCATTGTGATCAGTTCAGATATGGACTTCATGAGGAAGTCAAAAGGTACACAATTGCTTCAGATTATTCTGATTTTGATGTCTTGGTCGCTAGGGCCAAGGACATCGAGCATAGCTTGGGGCTGACCAAGCGTTCGGGAGGATCCAGTTCAAAGAAGAGGCACAACAACTTTGATCGCGGTGATGCCAAGAGGCATCGGGGCAGTGGACATTAGTTTGACCATAGGCGTGGCGGTGGTCACCATGGTAGGGGCCATCAGGGCCTTAGAGCTGGAGGGCGTTTGGCCGAGTGTGCCCGTTGTGGGAGACAGCATTGAAGAGAGTGCTGGGGGAACTTCCATGCTTGCAGGAACTGTGGATCGAGAGACCACTTTAGGAGAGAGTGTCCGCATCAGGCGGCACAGGCACCGAATCTGGCACAGGCTCTTGCGAGAGCGACCGACTATCAGAGAGACCATGGGCGCGGTCGTAATTACTTCCAGCCGAGGGCCGATGCACCTAGGATAGAGGCGCCGAGGAATCTTGCTCATGTAGTGGTCGTTCAGCCAGAGGCTGGTGGATCAGCTAGAGTCTACGCACACAGAGAGGTAGGGAATGACACATATGTGATAGCAGGTAATTTTGAGTTACAGTCCATGTCTTTGCTTTCCTTAGTTGATTCGGGTTCCACGCATTCTTACATTTTGAGTGAGCATGAAAAGAAGTTAGACATACATGTTGAGATCTTAGATGTAGGGATGCATGTGACTAGTTCCTTCGGTGAGACAATTGTAGTTAGACAGATGTATAGGAGGTGTCCGCTGAAGATTCAGGGTCATGTGTTTCCTTTTGATATGATGGAGCTTCCGTTTTACGATTTTGATATTATTTTGGGTATGGATTGGTTGGTTGAGCACAGAGCTAGTGTAGATTTTGAGACAAAGAGAATTTCATTGAAGCTTTCCGATGACTACGAGGTAGTGGTAGTGAGTGAGAACGTTAAGTTCTTGTCGAATGTCGTGTCAGCTTTAGAGGCTCACAGGTTGATGGATTCCGGTTGTGGGGCTTATTTAGCGTATGTGATGAATCCGAATATGAGTGAGGTTAGACCGAAAGATATCAGAACAGTTTGTGATTATCCAGATGTGTTTCTAGAAGAGTTACCAGGTTTGCCTCCTGACAGAGATGTAGAGTTTGTGATTGAGATTGTTTCAGGGTCTACTCTAGTTTCTATTGCTCCGTACCGTACGGCTCCGAAAGTGTTAAAAGAATTGAAAAGTCAGCTTCATGAGTTGTTAGACCGAGGTTTTATTATGCCTAGTAGTTCGACTTGGGGTGCTCCCCTGTTGTTTGTGAAGAAGAAGGATGGCAGTATGAGGATGTGTATCGATTACAGGCAGTTGAACCAGTTGACAATGAATAACAAGTATTCGTTGCATCGTATAGATGACTTGTTTGATCAGTTGAGGGGTGCCTCAGCTTTTTCGAAGATACATTTGAGGGCAGAGTACTATCAGTTGAAGGTGAAAGAGTGTGATGTTCCGAAGACAGCCTTTAGGACTAGATATGGTCATTATAAGTTCCTTGTGATGCCGTTTGGGCTCACGAATGCACCAACAGCTTTCATGGATATGATGAACAGAGTTTTCCGAGACTATCTAGACCGATTTGTAGTTGTTTTCATAGATGACATCCTTGTGTACTCAAGATCAGAAGAAGAACATGATGAGCACTTGAGACTTGTTTTGCAGAGATTGATGAGTAATCAATTGTATGCTAAGCTTAGTAAATGCGAGTTCTGGATCAAAGAGGTTGTGTTTGTTGGCCACGTTGTGTCAGCTGAAGGTATCCGAGTTGATCCGATGAAGATTGAAGCTATTGTTGAGTGGAAACAACCTAAGTCGGTGACTGAGATTAGGAGTTTCCTAGGATTAGCTGGTTACTATAGGAGGTTCGTTGATGGTTTCTCTAGAGTAGCTGCTCCGTTGACCAAATTGTTGCAAAAAGGAGTTACGTTTGAGTGGTCAGATGCGAGATAGAAGGCTTTTGAGAAATTGAAAGAAGCTTTGACGAATGCTCCAGTGTTAGTACAACCAGTTTCAGGGAAAGAGTTCGTGATCTATAGTGATGCTTCCTACGTAGGTTTAGGTTGTGTTCTAATGGAAGAGATGAGAGTTGTTACTTATGCTTCGAGACAGATGAAGGTGCTCAAGAATAACTATCCTACGCACGACATTGAGTTAGCAACAATTGTGTTTGCATTGAAGATTTGGCGTCACTACTTGTATAGTGAGAAGTGCACGGTTTACACTGATCATAAGAGCTTGAAGTATCTGATGACTCAGAGAGAGTTGAACTTGAGACAGAGAAGATGGCTTGAACTGTTGAAAGACTATGATTTGACTATTGAGTACCTTCCGGATAAGGCAAATGTAGTGGCCGATGCGTTGAGCAGAAAAGTTGCAGTTGAGTTGCGAGCTATGTTTGCTAGACTGAGTGTATCAAATGATGGTGGTTTGATCACCGAGTTGCAAGTGAAGCCTTTGTTGATTAGATGATTAGAGAGAAACAGTTGCAAGATGTATCTTTAGCTTCACATGTTCAAGACATTGCAGAAGGTAGACCGACAAAGTATAGTTTCAGTGATAAGAATGTGTTGTGTTTTAGAGACAGAGTTGTAGTACCTGAAGATGTTGAGTTGAGACGTGTGATTCCGAGTGAAGCACATTCGAGTCCTTTTTCTATGCATCCGGGTAGTACTAAGATGTACCATGATTTGAAGAATGATTATTTCTGGGTTGGTTTGAAGAAGGATGTAGCCGAGTATGTGAGTCGTTGCATGGTTTGTTGGAGAGTAAAGGCAGAACATCAGGTTCCTTCAGGTTTGTTACAGCCTTTGAAGATTCCGGAATGGAAATGGGAGAGAATCAATATATTCTTTGTGTCAGGGTTGCCGTTGTCTCCTTTGAAGAAGAATTCTTTTTGGGTGATAGTTGATAGATTCACTAAGTGTGCCCATTTCTTAGCAATGAACACTACAGATTCTTTAGACAAGTTGGCAAATTTGTATATCCGCGAGATTGTGAGACTTCATGGAGTTCTGAAGTCTATTGTATCAGACAGCGATCCTAGATTCACAGCAAGGTTCTGGAGTTGTTTACATAGTGCCCTAGGTAGCCGTTTGCATTTCAGTACTTCGTATTATCCGCAGTCAGATGGTCAGTCAGAGCGAGTGATACAGGTATTAGAGGATATGCTCCGTTGTTGTGTAATTGACTTCCAGGGTTCTTGGGAGAAGCATTTACCCTTAGTTGAGTTTGCTTACAACAATAATTACCAGGCTAGTATACATATGGCTCCTTATGAGGCTTTGTATGGTAGACGATGTAGGACTCCGATCTGTTGGGCTGAAACGGGTCAGAAATTGTTATCTATGCCGGATTTGCTTAAGGGGACTACTGAAAAACTGAAGTTGATTTGTGACCGTTTGAAAGCAGCTTCCGGTTGTCAGAAATCTTATGCAAATTTGAAGAGAAAAGAGATTGATCTTTCAATGGGTGAGAAAGTATTTCTGAAAGTATCTCCGTGGAAGAAGGTAATGCGATTTGGCCGGAAAGGCAAGTTGAGTCTGAGGTTTATTGGTCCGTATGAGATAGTTGAGCGGATTGGGCCAATAGCTTACCATTTGAGATTGCCTTCAGAGTTAGAGAAGATCCATGATGTTTTTCATGTGTCGATGCTTGGGAGATATAGATCAGACTCGTCTCATGTTATGCCCGTGGAAGAGATAGAACTGAATCCGGATTTGTCTTACAACGAAGAACCAGTTGAGATACTTACTTCTGACAGCAAGGTGTTGCGTGGCATGACCATAGAGTTGGTCAAGGTGTTGTGGAGACATAGAGGTGTGGGAGAGGCCACGTGGGAGAGGAAAGCTGATATGCTTGAGCAGTTTCCGTACTTGTTTTCATCAGGTAATTTCGGGGACGAAATTCCTTAAGTGGGGGAGAGTTGTAACACCCGGGTTTGGGGTCGGGTGAAATTAAATAATAAAATATTATTTTGGGCCTCGTGTTTTCAAAACAAATAATTTTATGTTGACCTTGTTTTGATTTAAAACCCAAATTCCATGGATTTTAGAAATTGGAAGATAGCCATCTCATTAATGGCAATTTTGTAAATAGATGGACTTGTAAAATAAAACTCTTTATTTTATTTTCAAACACCAAAAATGCTATCATCTCCTACCTTCAAACACTCCAACGTTAAAACTCCCCCTTCCCCTTGAGTTACTATTTGATCACCCTTCTTGTTTGTTGTTGGAGGTTTTTCGAAGGTAAACTCATTTTCATATTACCCTCGTCTTCCTCTTTCTCCCCATATAATTTGTTTTCATTGAAGCTCACTATTTTGCATTTTGGAGTTTTGGGATTTTGAATTAAAAATGCTAACTTTGTTAGCTTTAACTTAAGTTTTTTATTTGTTGATGTTAGATAAGTTGTTTGCTATCTAAAGGGTCCAACATACTTGATTTTTACATGGTTTATAATGATTCCCGAAATTGGGTTTTAGAGAGGTTTTAGAGGGGTTTAAGGTTGGTTTTGGGGGCTGTTTTGGGTGAAGTCTTGTTGGCTGATGGTTTGTTGATGTTTAAGGGTTGTTTTGGAAGCTTTTGGGAGTGTTATAAGTGATGGAATCAATGGTTTTAGGCTGTGCTTATGGGCTGTTCGAAAATGGCATTTTTGGGGTTGTCTTTAGTTTGAAATCATGTGATTTGTGCTTGGTTTGTGTTCCGGGTTTGCTACAGTGCTTGTGGACTAAAATATGGTTGTTTTGATTGTGTTGAATTGTTTAGAGACAAGGAATTGTGTTGGTGAAGCCTTGGGAATGAATCCAGAACCGTTGGGAGCTTGATCGGCTAGAGTTGTTCAGCTTGGATTAGTCGGTGAGTGGTTAATGATTCCAACTTGGTTAAAATTGGTTTTCAAATGTTGGTTCAAGCATGTGGACCTAGGTTGGGCTTGGTAAACCCACCTACAGTTGGGACTAGATTGGTAGTCTAATCCTAAGCTTTAGTTTGAGACTTTGGTTAGACTTTAAATGTTGTGTATTGTTGCGTGTAAATAGAACTATCGCAAATAGTGCAAGTGTACACGACGCAAGTAGTAAAGTGATACTAGAGTATCGGATATCGTCTCCACAAGGACAGAAATACTTCTATCCTTTAACTATCTGCACAGAAGAAAGAAAGAGTTTTAATAATTTTATTGAAGAGTGTCACGAATAAATCAAGTAAAGAGAAAAAATCATAACTATAAAATAGGCAAGAATTGAATTGTTCTGTAGTGCAGGTATTGCACTGTTCAAGGAATTTTGTTCTTTGTCTGGCTTTTTTCATGGCAGCACCTGTCGTGGCAGTGGTACGTTGTTGTCGCAGCAGCGATAAGAAACTCAGTTTCTTCAAGTTCGGCAAGAATCCCTGGATTGACTTTTCCTATCCCTAGTTCCAAGCTTGTTGGCGAACACGTCTTGGATGATACCTCTCGGCGTGAATCGAAGTATGAACACCGATGTTTATGAATTCTTCTTTAGCCGCTTAACCTCGTCATATCCCTAGGTCCGAGATAGTTCAACCATAAACTGGAGAACCAGTACTTACTCCTTTCGTATACTTAACTCTCACGATATTAAGTAAATAGATAATCTTACAATGCTCTCCCGATACTCTTGCAAGATGTTGAAACCAGAATAAGCAAACTTGAAGTTTTATTTCATTGGACAGAAAAATCCTAAGAACAGAACAACCCTTATAACTACTTTACACTATCAACCCTTTGCCCTAGGGGAGGTTTAGAACATGGTGAAGAAAGAGAAACGACTAGGGTTTTGGGATGAGAGGTATGGGGTGTGATATCTTCATACCGTTACATACATGGGTATATATAGGCAAAGATCTAGTCTAAGTCCTTCTTGGAGTAGAAGTTCGTCTTGGGGTAGAAATCCTTCTTGGAGTAGAAATCCTTGTTTAACGAGTAAAGATAAGTTACTTTACTTATCGATCCTTGATCAGCTCTATGCTCCGCTCCCGGCCTCAGAAAAATTCAAGATTGGGCTCAATGGACTCAGAAAAATGTCCTCTATCAAACGAGACCCATCTTGACTATGTCGGCGTATTGTCGTCCGGGCGGCATTCTGCGGCAGCATCGTCCTTGGTGGCAACTGGAACTGCTTCAGTATAGCTCCTTCTGCTTCTAGTCTCCAAAAATATGCGAGTGGCCCATGATAGTCCGGCTTGAAATCCTCTATCCGTCGATCTCCACTTCGCTTTTTCTACCTCAGGTGTCTTCACTGTCGCATCTTCTGCCACAGCAGCGGTCACGACAGACCACAGACCTCGTTTCTTCAGCTACTGCTCTGCAACTCGCCTCTACTCCTCAGCTGCCTTTGATGCTGCCAGGGCAGATACCTGCAAAAGTGACCAATTTCAGCAGCATCTGTGCAGTTTTATCTAAATGTGATGTAAATGAAAAAACTAACCTAAAATGCAATTAAACGTGCTTGAGTGCAGCAAAAATAAGGATAAATGAGGGGTAAAATATAGGAGTTTTAGGCACTCAACACACCCCCAAACTCGAATCATTGCTTTTCCTCAAGCAAATGCAACCTAACTAACATGCATGCATATATATATATATATATATATATATATATATATATATATATATATATATATATATATATATTCTTGGCTTAAGTCAATGAACAATCCTTACCCACAGCACCATCCCTATCATGTTTAGCACTTGTTCAATTATTTAAGGATCTACTTAGAGCAAAAGCATAATTCTCGTCTAGGTGTGTGCTTTTATTGTGAACATACATGAATATAGACTTCCCTAGCAACTAGAATATTATACTTAGCTTATTTTTAATCTTACTAGAACCAAATTCGGGCACCTCTAGTTAATTTCTAGAGTCGGTGATAGGCACCTCTAGAAATTTTTCTTTTTCTACTTTTACTAGAGCCGGTGATAGGCACCTCTAGAAGTTTCTCTCGTCATTTTCCTAGAGCCAGTGATAGGCACCTCTAGGACTAACCTGAGTTCGAGTCTTTTCTACTCTAGTGGCTAAGTTTTATATTCTAAGTATGCTAGAGAAAGTCTTTTATCAAGTAAGTCACAAAGTGTTTCAGTTTTTCAGAACTATACTAAGGCTCTACTTACTTCCTAAAATATTTTTAAGGGGATGTCACGACAGAGATGACAGCAGCAGATAATAAAAGTTCAAAAAATTAAGCCATTTTTTTTTGCATAAAAATAAATTTGAAACAATTAAAACTAAATGCAATATTATATTAATAATTAGGAGGACTGCCTACCCCCAAACTCAAGGGTTGCATTGTCCTCAATGCATGACATCAAAAATAAAAATAAAAAACCGAAAAGAAAAAACATCACAAATAGATAATATAAACCGCAGAACACAGAGAGTGGTAAAAGAGACTTAACTTGTGTCACTGTCATCACTGCTGTTAGCGGCAGTCACTTTAGAATTCATCCAGGGGAGTATGAGTGTTGCCACGGCAGGGGTCGGGGTAGAGCTTTCTCGGGTTGATCGTACCGTCATTGTGAGGGTTTTCTCTGTTTACCTAATAACACGAACAAACTTAAAACTAATATTAAACTTCTAATTCCTAAAACAATAAAGATAAATAAAATAAAAATAAAATAAAATAAGTTAAGTTAAATTAGGAGTGCCTTGAGGGGCATCTCCTAAAGTAACTAATCTATGTTCTATTGATGCTTGAGGGGTCGTTTCTGGTACTTCTTGAAGTCTATCTGTACCCTCCATCTGGTGATTATTCTCATGGTGGAGGCTCCTTTCTTTCTCTTCCCTTTGTAGTCCATGAAGTCCTCTCTTCTTGGTAATGTTTCTGAGGGCATGAATATATAATTAGAAAAAATTAAATTGACATTCGACCACAAACTTACCTTGTTTTGGTTGAATGTTGTTGTGGTTGAATGTAGCCCTTACTGTCGTGTCTGCTGCTGTGGCAGCCGGTTATTTTGACAGTCCTTTGTCAGGTTACTTTGCAGGTCAAGGGGACATTGGAAAGTACCATAACTCTCCAAATCAAATTTTGTTGGCCACTCGAAGGTCTCCATCAGTAGAGACCTCGATGATTCTAAATCCACTGGCTTTGGTTCCTTAAATACCTGCAATGGAATTGGCGAGTTTTCAAAGAATTCAAAAGGTTCGTTTATTACCTGCTCATATTCCATTAGCGAGGCATTGTCATCGGGTTGCTCTTCTAGGTGGTCGTGCGAGTGCCATGACAGGGATGTATGTGTGCAATTTTGGTCGGGCATAACCGAGGTAGTGGGTTGAGAGTTTGTCTCGGATGTGGTTGCCGCAGTGACATTCTCTTGAATTTCACTCAGTGTTGTTGTTGTGTTGCTCCATTCCGGCTCCTCGATCATTGCAATGGCAAGTTGTTGCTCAAACTCATCATGTGTTGGGTATTCCTTCATATGGACATCCTTGTCATCTTGCCTCAGGATTTTAGGTTCATCTGTGGCATGAATGAGGACCAGTCTGCTCAAGAGTGCATCCATCTTGGCGATACTAGCGTCCATAGAAGCCGACAGTTTTTGCATGAGTGCCACGAAGGCTTGAAGTGTACCTTCTAAGGAATTTGGTTGCTCTTGAGGAGGACTACTTTCCCATGGCATGTCAGTTTCTTCACGGTAATTGCGAGAATTCTCCCACGTCAGCTCTCGAATAGTTTTTCATGACATGTTGATGCTCCTTACACCTGTATTTCAACTGAGTTTTTGATAAAAATAGAAAAATAACAATAAAGAGAAACGAAAACTGCAGAAGTTAAAGGTAAGAGTATGTTGCCAGTCCCCCGGCAACGGCGCCAAAAACTTGTTGCGTGTAAATAGAACTATCGCAAATAGTGCAAGTGTACACGACGCAAGTAGTAAAGTGATACTAGAGTATCGGATATCGTCTCCATAGGGACTGGAATACTTCTATCCTTTAACTATCTGCATAGAAGAAAGAAACAGTTTGATTGAAGAGTGTCACGAATAAATCAAGTAAAGAGAAAAAAATCAAAATTATAAAAGAGGTAGCAAATGAATTGCTCTGTAGTGCAGGTATTGCACTATTCAAGGACTTCTATTCTGTGTCTGGCTTCTGTCACGACAGCACCTGTCGTGGCAGCGGTCCGTTGCTGTCGCAGCAGCGATAAGCACTCAGTTTCTTCAAGTTCGGCAAGAATCCTTGGATAGACTTGTCATATCCCTAGATCCAAGCTTGTCGGCGAACACGTCTTGGATGATACCTCTCGGCGTGAATCGAAGTATGAACACCGATGTTTATGAATTCTTCTTTAACCGCTTAACCTCGTCCTATCCCAAGGTCCGAGATAGTTCAACCATAAACTGGAGAACCAGTACTTACTCCTTTCGTACACTTAACTCTCTCGATATTAAGTAAATAGATAATCTTACAATGCTCTCCCGATACTCTTACAAGATGTTGAAACCAAAATAAGCAAACTTGAAGTTTTATTTCATTGAACAGAAAAATCCTAAGAACAGAACAACCCTTACAACTTCTTTACAATATCAACTCTTTGCCCTAGGAAAGGTTTAGAACATGGTGAAGAAAGAGAAACGACTAGGGTTTTGAGATGAGAGGTATGGGGTGTGATATCTTCATACCCTTACATACATGGGTATATATAGGCAAAGATCTAGTCTAAGTCCTTCTTGGAGTAGAAGTTCTTCTTGGGGTAGAAATCCTTCTTGGAGTAGAAATCCTTGTTCAACAAGTAAAGATAAGTTACTTTACTTATCGATACTTGATCAGCTCTATGCTCCGCTCCCAGCCTCAGAAAAATGCAAGATTGGGCTCAATGGACTAAGAAAAATGTCCTCTATCAAACGAGATTGAGCTGATATGCTTGAGCAATTTACTTCAGAGTTAGAGAAGATCCATGATGTTTTTCATGTGTCGATGCTTAGGATATATAGATCGGATCCGTCTCATGTTATGCTCGTTGAGGAGATAGAACTAAATCCGGATTTGTCGTACAATGAAGAACCAGTTGAGATACTTGCTTCTGATAGAAAGGTGTTGCGTGGTAAGACCATAGAATTGGTTAAGGTGTTGTGGAGACATAGAGGTGTGGAAGAGGCCACATGGGAGAGGAAAGCTGATATGCTTGAGCAATTTCCGTACTTGTTTTCGTCAGGTAAATTGAGGGACGGAATTCCTTAAGTGGAGGAGAGTTGTAACACCCGAGTTTGGGGGTCGGGTGAAATTAAAATAATAAAATATTTTTTGGGCCTCGTGTTTCCAAAACAAATAAATTATGTTGGACTTATTTTAAATCAAGCCCATTTAGCCATGAATGTCATGCCCTAGTGAATACATTAAGGGTAAAATAGTCTTTGGCTTTTAAATTAAAACAAAACATTTAAAAATTGATTTTTCTCATCTTCTTCCCCTTCCTCTTTCCATTTCCACGACAAACACCCTCCCCTCCTCAAGGTTACTATTCCATCACCCTTCTTCCTCATCCTTGAAGGTTTTTGAAAGGTAAACGTATTTTTGAGTTGTCCTCTACATACATATACCCTTAGTTTTCATTGAAACCCATGATTTTTCATTTTGAAGTTTTGAAGGTTTGGATTAAAAATGTGAACTTTGTTAGCTTTAACTCAAGTTTTCGATTTGTTGATGTTAGATAAGTTGTTTGCTATCTAAAAGGTCCAACATACTTGATTTTTACAATGTTTTACAATGATTTACGAATTTGGGTTTTAGAGAGTTTTTAGAGGGGTTTAAGGTTGGTCTTTGGGGCTGTTTTGGGTGAAATCTTGAGGGCTGATGGTTAGACTTAGTTTGAGGGTTGTTTTGGGTGTATTAGATGGCACTTGGGTGGTTGGAAACATGGTTTTCTGGTTTGGCGTTTACGCAACTTGAAAATGGCACTTATGAGGTTGTCTTTAGCTTGAATTCAAGTGTTTTGTTCTTGGTTTGGGTTCCGAGTTTGCTACAGTGATTTGTGGACTGAATTTGTGGTTGTTTTGATTGTGTTGGGATGTTTAGAAGCAAGGAATTGTGTTGGTGAAGCCTCGGGAATGAATCTAGAACCGTTGGGAGCTTGATCGGCTAGAGTTGTTGAGCTTGGAATAGTCGATGAGTGGTTAATGATTTCAACTTGGTTTAATTGGTTTTCAAATGTTGGTTCAAGCATGTCGACCTAAGTCGGGCTCGGTAAACCCACCTAGATTTGGGATTAGAGTGGTAGCCTAATCTCAAGCTTAGTTTAGGAGACCTTTGGTTGAAATTCTAAACGTATGGTATGCCTCTTGATTCGTATACATTGTGTTTAATGTTGTATTGTATATTGTGATATACATGTGTGTTGAGGCATAATGTGTGATGCATTGTAATATGCATGTAGTTGTGGAATGTGGTTTGTGCATGACAATAAATCATGGTGAGTACGTGCTAAGCACGGATTTTGGTAAGAAAGTTGTGAGGATGATAAATGAAATGAGTTAAGTATTGGCACTAGTATGCTTGGGGTAGAATGATCGATCATTAGGATGTTTATTGTGAACACGAGAGTCAAAATGCGCGCGTGGTCTTGGGGATGGTAGTCATCAAGATGGAGTACGGGTTTGCCCTTAAATCTTCATATATATGTTAGTCGGTGATGAGTGGAATCCCATCGACGGGGCGTGAGGATGAGTGGAATCCCCTCCGCGTGAAATGGTGATGAGTGTAATCTCACCGTAAGGTAATGGTTGTGTTGTTGGATGTGAGTTCCAACGGTTATCCATGTATTCGGGTCATAGCTAGGTGCCAATACGGATTGTGGAATGTGTTTGCTAATACATTGATATATGTGTTTCCATATGTTTTGTTTATGGACTTGTTGAGCATGGCATGATATTGAGATTGTGTTCATACATCATTCATATTTGACTCATGTGGTTCGAAGGTAAGATCATGCATTCTTCCTTGGTTGAGTTGTTCGTGCTTGGACGCTGCATTGTCGGGGTTTGTTTTATGAGCTTACCCTCACTAAGCTTTATGCTTACGCTCTCTTTTGTCGACAATGCAGATCCGTAGTTCGTGGGTTACTTGTGCAAGGAGAGGGCCTCCAAGTGTGCTAGTTGAGCTTTTGATATTATCAAGTATGGATTTTTAAGTTATGAGATGTAATAGACAAGCAATGGGATTTGAGTATTTGATTTATGTTGTTATTTGTGTTAGGAGCATGTATAGACTCCTATGTTATGTGGATGTTTTGTTTAAGGCTTGCTTATGCCTTGTGCGTTGGCCTTGTGCCCCTATTATGAATGCTTGTGAATGTTTGTCTAAATCATGAAACCTTAATATGCTTTGTATGCCTCTTTTATGGTGAATGATGATTCCTTTTAATGTATGGCTTTTATATGTATGTTATGTGTTAAGCATGCTTGTTGTAGGGTGTCTTGCATTTAGAGTTAATGCATGTTTGGTTGGAGGTCTTAATTGGTGTTTTTGAGGCAGCCTTGTGCTTTAAACCAGCTAAAACTTGTATGTTCGTAGCAGGGGTATCGATTAGGTTAGACCCGTATCGATACGACCCTTTTGTTTAAGGCCAACCGTTTCGATTCGCAGGAGAGGCGTTTCGATACCATTTTTCTACTGGAAATCTGAGATTTTGACGAGAAATTGAGGGTATCGAAATGGGCCTAGGTGTTTCGAAACGGTGTTCGTAGCGTTGACCACGAGAAGTTGACCGTTGAGGGCGTATCGATACGGTCAACCAGCGTATCGATATTGTCTCCTCGAGTTGACTTTGGCCAGTTGACCCAGTCAAGGCGTATCGATACCCTCTTTGGGCGTATCGATACGGCCTACATTTTAAGTTATAATGGGCTGTATTTTATTGTTGTTTGGTTGTTCGCCTCGCTTGTTGTTTCCGCTGTCGTTGTTTCACATAGGACATATTAGTGCATCTAAACAAGATAATACTAAATGAAAAAGTTTTTCTCGGGTTGTTAACCGAAGTGGAGCCTTAACGGGTTTCGCCTCGGTTATCCCTGTGTAAACCGCTCGGACCGGTCAAGCGTCTGGACCGGGACGAGGGGGTTACACATTCTGAGTTCCTTGTGATGCCGCTTGGGCTCACGAATGCACCAACAGATTTCATGGACATGATAAACAGAGTTTTCTAAGACTATCTAGACCGATTTGTGGTTGTTTTCATAGACGACATCCTTGTGTACTCGAGATCAGAAGAAAAGCATGATGAGCACTTGAGACTTGTTTTGCAGAGATTGATGAGCAATCAGTTGTTTGCTAAACTGAGTAAATGTGAGTACTGGATTAGAGAGCTTGTGTTTCTTGGCCACGTTGTGTCAACTGAAGGTATCCGAGTTGATCCGACGAAGATTGAAGCTATTGTTGAGTGGAAACAACCTAAGTCAGTGACAGAGATTAGGAGTTTCCTAGGATTAGCTGGTTACTATAGGAGGTTCGTTGATGGTTTCTTTAGAGTAGCTGCTCCGTTGACTAAATTGTTGCAAAAAGGAGTGAAGTTTGAGTGGTCAGAGGGGAGACAAAATGCTTTTGAGAAGTTGAAAGAGGCTTTGACGAATGCTCCAGTGTTGGTACAGCCAGGTTAGGGAAAGAGTTAGTGATCTATAGTGATGCTTCCTACGTAGGTTTAGGTTGTGTTCTGATGCAAGAAAGAAGAGTTGTTGCTTATGCTTCGAGACAGTTGAAGGTGCACGAGAAGAACTACCCTACACACGACATTGAGTTAGCCGCAGTTGTGTTTGCGTTGAAGATTTTGCGTCACTACTTGTATGGTGAGAAGTGCACGGTTTACATGTAAAACCCCAATTTTGAGCTTAGAAGTTCAGGGTGTGAACCGGACCGGTCTGATTTTCGGTTCGAGTATAAAAGGAGGTTTTAGGGAAAGCCTAGATCAGGATGCTTTAAAAATATAGAAAAATATCTAAAAATCCTCTTTTAATATTTATAAGAGAGTGGTGAAATCAATTTTACAAAATAAGGTTTGGAAATACTACATTTCGGTGTAGTGACTAAAATACGATTTTTGAAAAGTTTAGTGGTGATTGTTTTGTAAGGATTGAAACTTTGAATCTTTAAGGAGCTAATTTACCCAAAAATGATTTCCCTAGATTTTTTCTTAATTTGGGTAATTTAATTAATGTTTTAATTAATTAAAAGAAAAGGGGAAACTACTTTTTGGAATTTCATAACTACCTTTTCCTAGATTTTTCTCATTCCTTTTTCTCTCAAAATTCCATCATCCAAACACTTTTTCTCCAGCAACTTTTTCATTGATCTTCACTTCAATTAATGAGATTTCTATCATCAATTAATTCCTAATCAATCTTGCATCAAATCCTTTTGATTTTCTCATTGGATTTTCAAGGAAATTGGCTCAAATCAAGGAGAAATCACCATTTAGAGGTTCTCCTCTAAATACTCAGTTCTTTACTGAAATTCCCAAGTTGTCAATCCTTAATTTAAGTTTTATAAATGGTTTTAATGTTAGAAACTTGATTTTGGCTTAAAGCTCAAGGTTTGGAAGAAATCTTGAAGAATTTCGTTGAGTTTTGATTGGGCTCTGTTTGAGATGGTTCTTTAATGTATTTTGGATGTCTAATGATGTTAGAAATGATGTTTTATCAATACAATCCCGAATAGGTTGTATTTCCTAAGTTTTTGCTTATGAAAATGGTGGTTTTTGAGGTGATCTTGGTGTTCTGTTATAGCTGGAGGTATAAGGACGAGTATAGGTTTATTTTGGATGTTAGTTGATGTTTAGAAATGGTTAGAAGTGATGGATCTTGGCTGGGTTAAGTTTTGGAAGAGTTTGGAGGTGATTTCGGTTGTGTTTGGTAGCTGAAATGTTGGATTTAAGTAGAGCTGCAAGTTTAAGTGTGTTGGCTGAAGATTTCAATGCATGATGATGCATTAATCCTTTGCTTTGATGTGTTTAAAATACGGGAGGCATCTTCGGACACTTTTGGAGTTGATCCGGAGGCTTAATCGGCGTTTCGGCAAGCTAGCGAAACGTATTTGGTGAGTTGAGTTGGGTTTTCAGCTTTGAAACAATTATTTGAAGGTTTTGGGAGCTTAGTTTAAGTCTAAACAACTTAGCTAAGCTCAAGAGTAAGTTTTCGGAAAAACTCCCTTGGATGAGCCATGAGGTGGTTTGATGCATTGGTTGATGCTGGTTTTCGAAGCCATGTATTGAAAGCATATTTTAGCGTGGTTAATGCTGGTTGATGCTGGTTTTGGAAGCCATGTATTGAAGGATGCTCAAGGTAAGAGATCCTTGGTTGGACATATTGTTAATATGGTTTTGATGCATTGTGATGCATGATGATAAATGGCTTTGATTGATGCTTTAAAATAATGAATTGTTGATACTAAATGATGTATATTGGCAAGTGATGTAATGGTTTTAAAGTACTTGAATCGGATATAGTTAGCCAGCTATAGGATTGGGTGCACCGTGAATAAAGTCTCCTTGGATGTTGAGGGGTTGTGATTGTACCGTAAACTCCATCCAAGTACACTAACGAGTAAGGTAAGATCACAACGGTGGTTAAAAGTCCGTGTGTGGATCTTGTGCCATGTGTCCTGTGTTCTCGTTATTGGAATTATACAACTACCGATGAGTGATGTTGAGGGGTTTTGATTGTACCGTTATACTCCATCACGGGTGTTGAGGGGTTGTGATTGTACCAATAAACTCAACCTTGTGTTGTTCGATAGTGTGTATGAAGCGTGTGGGACAACGCTTGTCATCCGCGTATCCGATTGTGTTTTGAGTTGTAAATGGTTATGAGTTATCACTTGAAAGCCAATATGACGTGTTGATTATAATGAAGCATGAGATGCTTGTAATGTATGCAAGGTTGCATGAAAAGAGATGAGCATGTGTTTAAAAGCTTTGTTGAAAGTGTTTTCTAAAATCCATTATTGTGTTGTTTTTCTTTAGAGCATGCCTCATCAAGCAATTGTGCTTACGCTCTCTCTCTTGTACCAATAATGCAGATAATTGAAGTGCTTAAGGGCAACAAGGAGGCTAGAGAGTCCAAGGGAAATCAAGCTCATGTATGGTGATGTTTTCATACACTATTAGTTTTGGTAATTTGGCAATGGGAACCTAAGATGTGTTTTGGGAGGTGTGTTGAACTCCCTAGTTTGTGGCATGATGCTTTTGATGTTTTGAATTTGTAAGTGGCCTTTTAATGTTTGTTTTGGAGATTGGTTGATTGTTTGGTTTTGGATAAAGGAAGCATGCCTATAGATATGTGAAATTCCATGTTTGATGCCATGAATGTGATTAGGAGTTGCAAGCATGCTCTATAGGTGTATGATGACTTGTTGGCATGATTGGGAAGTCACTAGGTTGTGTTTGAGTGGATTTATGTACGAAAAACCAGCAAACACTGCAGCTACTGGGCAAACCGTATCGGAACACCCACTGGCGTTTCGAAACGGGGGCCTGTAATGGCCTTCGTGTTTCGCAACGGCTGGAGGCTGTTCCGAAACGATTTGGCTACTGGAAGGCCCTGTTTCGGAACCAGTCTCGAA
Organism: Hibiscus tridactylites; assembly: GCA_958450335.1. Lineage (NCBI taxonomy): Eukaryota > Viridiplantae > Streptophyta > Magnoliopsida > Malvales > Malvaceae > Hibiscus > Hibiscus tridactylites. Next base: position 42,787,906 of record OY288282.1, read on the forward strand.
ACCAACCTGTGTTTCGGAATGGTCAACACCATTTCGAAACAGGTGACCGTTGGGCACTGATTTGAATGGTATTGAAGGTTGCAAGCTTTACGTTTTAGTCCCGAAAATTGTATTTGCAATTGCATGAGTTTGAGATGTCCATTTAAGGCGAAATTTGACAGGGAAGAATGTAATATGACTAATTTAATATTGGTAACTTTAAATTCAATTATGACATTCTAATTTTCAGAATTTACATTTTGGTCCCTAACATTTGTAAATCGTGCAATTGAGTCCTTTTCTGAAATCCGATAGTTTTGCTTTATACATATGTGTTTCTTGAAAATTCACAAAGGGTTAACGTGCATCTAGACAAGATTAAAGAAAGGGTCGTTAATCAAGGTTGACTTTGGTTTTCCCCGTGTAATCTTTGTAGTTCGGGTCAACCGTCTAAGACGGGCTAAGGGGGTTACATTTGGTGGTATCAGAGCTGAGTTCTCGTGTAAATGGGAATGGTTATGTGGGTGATGTATGTGTATTCGCATGTTATGCCTTTTGGGTGAAAGTATGTTTTATGAATTATGAAGTATGGTTGCAATTGTGATGTTATGCTGTGTTGAAGCATGTTAGGGGAACCCATTGCCATATCAAAACTAATGAAAGGAATTGTTTTTGGGAAATGAGCTTGAGTACTTGGATTACTTACCTTGTTGAGCCTAATTATATTTATTGCATTTGTGTCAGTACATTGTTTTTCTTGTAAATGGGGCCTCGTAGAGAGATGAGGATGAATACGAGAGCTATGGCTCAGAACGAGAATGAGGAAAATGCTGATAATGTTGTGGATATACCTCCTCCCCCTGGTGGTGGACCACCTGGCGTTGGTGGTGATGGAGGTGATAATGCTGGAGTTGGTGCTGGTGCTGGGGTCGCTGGACATGAAGGTGTGCAGGGGCAAGCTGCTCCTTACATGACTGTGTTGATTCAGGCTATTGCGGGAGCCTTTCAGGCAGCAGTAGCTGGAGCTCACGGAGCTGTGCATCAGGGTGATGCTAACGTGAGATTGCCTTTGGAACGTCTCCGCATTCTGGGAGGGACTGAGTTCAGAGGTTTATCTCCCGAAGGATCTGAATCTTGGTTGGAAAGCACCAAGAGGATTTTGGGGCAAATGAACTGCAGCAATGTGCAGCAGTTGGGTTGTGTGGTGTCACTGCTGCATGATGATGCTTATACGTGGTGGACGACCACTGTCTCTAGAATGGAGGAAAATGATGTGACTTGGACGTTCTTTTTGAACGCGTTCAAGTGAAAGTATCTAGGTGTGCGATACCTAGATGAGAAGAAAAGAGAATTTATTCTCTTACGCAAGGAAGCATGACGGTGGCTGAGTATGAGATCCAATTTGTTCGCCTTAGTCAGTATGCACCTGAGCTAATCCTGATGAGCGGGAGAGGTGTGAACGCTTCCGTTATGGTTTGGTGACGGATGTGAAGACTTTCATGCTTGCAGCTGAGTATACAGATTTTGATGTGCTGGTGAGTAGGGCGAAGGACATTGAGCAGAACTTGGGTTTGTCTTCCAGAGGCGTTAGTTCTAGCTCGGGCAAAAGAGCTACTGATTATTGTTCCGGTTGTGGACGGAACAAGAGAGGACGAGATAAGTGGTATCAGTCTTCTGCTAGGCGTGGTAATGGAGGGCATGGTGCGCCTGTTCAGGGAGATCGAATGAGAGCTGATCAGAACACATGCTGGACGTGTGAATCTCGTGACCATTTGAGGCGAGATTGTCCTCGAGCAGCGAGGGAGGTTCAGGCACCTGTAGCAGTGACCGGTAATTCATGCTGGAATTGTGGTTCGGTAGACCACATGAGGAGGTAGTGTCCTTTATTGGCCGGTGGTGGTCAGGGACGTGCTCCTTGGTAGTTGCACCACAGAGAGGTCGTGGGCGCGGCCGTGGTAACTTCCAGCGTAGAGATGATGGTGGGAGGAATGTGGCGCATGTGGTGGCTGTTCAACCTGAGGGTGGTGGCCAAGCTCGAGTGTATGCTCAGCGTGAGGGGAGAAATGATACGGATGTGATCACATGTACCTTTACTTTGCAATCCTTATCATTACTTTCCTTGATTGATTCTGGATCTACACACTCATACATATTGCGTGAATATGCTCAAATGCTTGGTTTACCTGTTGAGTCTTTGGATGTTGGTATGCGTGTAACTACTTCCTTTGGTGAGACCGTTGTGACACGGAAGTTGTATAGAAGATGTCCTTTGGAAGTGCAAAACCATGTTTTTCTTGTTGATCTCATGGAATTGCCATTCTATGGTTTTGATGTAATCCTTGGTATGGATTGGCTTGTTGAACATCGAGCTGTAGTGGATTTTGAGAACAAGCGAGTTTCATTGAAACTTGCGGATGATTACGAGGTAGTGGTGGTTGGTGAGAATGTGAAGTTTCTTTCCAATGTGGTGTCTACGTTGGAAGCAAGCCGAATGCTGAGGCAAGGTTGTGAGGCTTATTTGGCCTTTGTTATGAATCCTAGCTCTAAGGAGTTGCGCGTTCAAGATATCAGGACTGTGCGAGAGTTTCCTGGAGTGTTTCCGGAGGAGTTACCTGGGTTGCCTCCTAGTCGAGAGGTGGAGTTTGGAATTGAGTTGTATGAAAACACAACTCCTGCGTCCATTAGTCCTTACCGAATGACACCTAAGGAGTTGAAGGACCTGAAGACGCAACTTCAGGAGTTGCTTGATCGTGGTTTCGTTCGGCCGAGTGTGTCACCTTGGGGTGCACCAGTTTTGTTTGTGAAGAAGAAGGATGGCACTATGAGAATGTGCATCGATTATCGTCAGCTGAACAAGTTGACTATCAAGAATCGGTATCCTTTGCCAAGGATTGATGATCTTTTTTATTAGTTTCGGGGAGCGGCTGTGTTCTCTAAGATTGACTTAAGGTCAGGTTATTACCAGCTCAAGGTGAAAGATGTGGATGTGCCAAAAACAGCCTTTAGAACGAGGTATGGGCATTATGAGTTCCTTGTGATGCCGTTTGGCTTGACGAATTCTCCTGCAGCTTTTATGGACATGATGAATAGAGTGTTCCATGAATACTTGGACAAGTTTGTTGTGGTGTTCATTGATGATATTCTCGTGTATTCTCGTACTGAGGAGCAGCATGAGGGGCATTTGAGGATTGTATTGCAAGCGCTGTTAGAGAATCAACTTTATGCTAAGTTGAGCAATTGTGAATTTTGGCTTAGAAAAGTTGTTTTTCTGGGTCATGTGGTAACTACTGAGGGAATTCGCGTTGATCCTCAAAAGATTGAGGCGGTGATGAATTGGAAGCCTCCTAAGACTGTTCATGAAGTCCGTAGTTTCCTTGGGTTAGCAGGATACTACCGGAGGTTTGTGGATGGATTTTCAAAGATTGTTGCACCTTTGACGAATTTGTTGCAAAAGGATGTCAAGTATGAGTGGAAAGAAGCAAGGCAGCAGGCTTTTGAGAAGCTTAAGGCAGCTTTGACGCAAGCTCCTATCTTGGTTCAACCTGAATCAGGGAAAGAATTTGTAGTGTACAATGACGCATCCTATGTTGGTTTGGGGTGTGTGTTGATGCAAGAGGGTAAGGTGGTGGCTTATGCATCGCGCCAGATGAAGGTGCATGAGCGCAATTATCCTACGTATGATATTGAGTTAGCTGCGGTGGTTTTTGCTTTGAAGATTTGGAGACATTACTTGTATGGTGAGAAGTGTACTGTGTATACGGATCACAACAGTTTGAAGTATCTGATGTCTCAGAAAGAGTTGAATCTTAGGCAGCGACGTTGGGTGGAGTTGCTTAAAGATTACGATATGACGATCGAGTACCATACGGGAAAAGCTAATGTTGTAGCGGATGCCTTGAGTAGAAAGGTGGCAGTGGAGTTGAGGGCTATGTTTGCCAGCTTGAGCATTTCGCGAGATGGGGGTCTTGTGGCTGAATTGCAAGTGAAACCATCTTTGGTTCAGTTGATAAAGGATAAGCAGTTGTTGGATGATTCTTTGGTGCCACATGTTCAGGATATTGATGAGGATAGACCATCAGATTTTTGTTTTAATAATTATGGGGTTCTATGTTTGGGAGTCGGATAGTAGTGCCGAATGATGTAGAGTTGAGGCGTACTATTCTGACTGAAGCTCATCGTAGTCCTTTTGCTATGCACCCTGGTAGTAAAAATATATATCGTGATCTTAAGGATGAGTACTATTGGGTGGGTTTGAAGAAAGATGTTGCGGAGTACGTGGGTAAGTGCATGGTTTTTCAGCGGGTTAAGGCTGAGCATCAGTTTCCTTCTGGGTTGTTGCAACCGTTGAGGATTCTTGAGTGGATGTGGGAAAGGATTACCATGGACTTTGCGTCTGGTTTGCCTTTGTCGCCATCGAAGAAGAATTCGGTGTGGGTGATTGTCGATCGCCTTACGAAGTGTGCACATTTCTTACCTGTGCATACTACGTATACCTTGGACACGCTTGCAGAGTTGTACATTGATGAGATTGTGCAAATGCATGGTGTGCCAAAGTCTATAGTGTCGGAGAGAGATCTGAGGTTTACGTCGCGTTTTGGGAGTGTTTGCATCAAGATTTGGGTACGCGGCTGAATTTCAGTACTTCTTATCATCCACAGTCGGATGGACAGTCTGAGCGTGTTATTCAAGTGCTGGAAGATATGTTGAGGTGCTGTGTGATTGAGTTTCAAGGTTCTTGGGAGAACCATTTGCCTTTGGTGGAGTTTGCTTATAACAATAGCTAACAGGCAAGTATTCAAATGGCACCTTATGAAGCCTTGTAGGGAGGAAGTGCAGAACTCCTCTTTGCTGGGCTGAAACAGGTCAGAAGTTGGTTTCAATGTCGGCTTTGTTGAAAGAAACCACTGAGAAGGTGAAGCTCATTTGTGAGCGATTGAAGGCAGCTTCTGATCGACAGAAGTCTTACGCGGATTTGAAGCGTAAGGAGATTGATTTTGGGGTAGGTGACCGTGTGTTCTTGAAGGTTTCGCCTTGGAAGAAGGTGATGAGGTTTGGTCGAAAGGGTAAGTTGAGCCCTAGGTACATTGGACCATACGAGGTGATCGAACGTGTGGGTCCTGTTGCTTACAAGTTGAGGTTACCGCAAGAGTTGGAAAAGATTCATGATGTGTTTCATGTCTCTATGCTTCGGAGGTATAGATCGGATCCTTCGCATGTTATGCCTGTGGAGGAAGTGGAGTTGAATCCAGACTTGACCTATGGTAAGGAGCCGATTGAAATTCTGGATTTGGACAGTAAAGTTCTTCGAGGCAAGACCATTGAGTTGGTTAAGGTGTTGTGGAAGCATTGTGGTGTTGAAGAAGGCACGTGGGAAAGGAAAGATGATATGAAGAAGCAGTTTTCGTATCTTTTTCCTCCAGGTAAATTTCGAGGACGAAATTTCATAAGGGGGAGAGTTGTAACACCCTAATTTTGGGCTTAGAAGTACAGGGTCTGAACCGGACCGGTCTGATTTTCGGTTCGAGTATAAAAGGAGGTTTTAGGGAAAGCCTAGTTCGGAATGCTTTAAAAATATAGAAAAATATCTAAAAATCCTCTTTTAATATATATAAGAGAGTGGTGAAATCAATTTTACAAAATAAGGTTTGGAAATACTACATTTCGGTGTAGTGACTAAAATGCGATTTTTGAAAAGTTTAGTGGTGACTGTTTTGTAAGGATTGAAACTTTGAATCTTTTAGGAGCTAATTTACCCAAAAATAATTTCTCCAGATTTTTCCTTAATTTGGGTGATTTAATTAATGTTTTAATTAATTAAAAGAAAAAGGGAAACTACTTTTTGGAATTTCAGAACTACCTTTCCCTAGATTTTTCTCATTCCTTTTCTCTCAAAACTCCATCATCCAAACACTTTTTCTCCAGCAACTTTTTCATTGGTCTTCACTTCAATTGATGAGATTTCTATCATCAATTAATTTCTAATCAATCTTGCATCAAATCCTTTTGATTTTCTCATTGGATTTTCAAGGAAATTGGCTCAAATCAAGGAGAAATCACCTTTTAGAGGTAAGATTGTTCTTCTCATCTAAATAATCAGTTCTTTACTGAAATTCCCAAGTTCTCAATCCTTAATTTAAGTTTTATAAATGGTTTTAATGTTAGAAACTTGATTTTGGCTTAAAACTCACAGTTTGGAAGAAATCTTGAAGAATTTCGTTAAGTTTTGATTGGGCTCTGTTTGAGATGGTTCTTTAATGTATTTTGGATGTCTAATGATGTTAGAAATGAGGTTTTATCAATGCAATCCCGAATAGGTTGTATTTCTTAAGTTTTTGCTTATGAAAATGGTGGTTTTTGAGGTGATATTGGTGTTCTGTTATAGCTGGAGGTATAAGGACGAGTTTAGGTTTATTTTGGATGTTAGTTGATGTTTAGAAATGGTTAGAAGTGATGGATCTTGGCTGGGTTAAGTTTTGGAAGAGTTTGGAGGTGATTTCGGTTGTGTTTGGTAGCCGAAATGTTGGTTTTAAGTAGAGCTGCGAGTTTAAGTGTGTTGGCTGAAGATTTCAATGCATGATGATGCATTAATCCTCATCTTTGATGTGTTTAAAACAGGGGAGGCATCTTCGGACACTTTTGGAGTTGATCTGGAGGCTTAATCGGTGTTTCGGCAAGCTAGCAAAATGTATTTGGTGAGTGGAGTTGGATTTTCTGCTTTGAAACAATTATTTGAAGGTTTTGGGAGCTTAGTTTAAGTCTAAAAAACTTAGCTAAGCTCAATAGTAAGTTTTCGGAAAAACTCCCTTGGATGAGCCATGAGGTGGTTTGATGCATTGGTTATAATTTGCATGTTTAAATTCTATTTTGAAAGTATATTTTAGCATGGTTGATGCTCTTTTTGGAAGCCATGTATTGAAGGATGCTCAAGGTAAGAGATCCTTGGTTGGACATATTGTTAATATGGTTTTGATGCATAGTGATGCATGATGATAAATGGCTTTGATTGATGATTTAAAACAGTGAATTGTTGATAGTAAATTACGTATATTGGCAAGTGATGTAATGGTTTTAAAGTACTTGAATCGGATATAGTTAGCCGCCTATAGGATTGGGTGCACCGTGAATAAAGTCTCCTTGGATGTTGAGGGGTTGTGATTATACCGTAAACTCCATCCAAGTACACTAACGAGTAAGGTAAGATCACAACGGTGGTTAAAAGTCCGTGTGTGGATCTTGTGTCATGTGTCCCGTGTTCTCGTTAGTGGAATTATACAACTACCGGTGAGTGATGTTGAGGGGTTGTGACTATACCGTTATACTCCATCACGGGTGTTGAGGGGTTGTGATTGTACCGATAAACTTCACCTTGTGTTGTTCGGTAGTGTGTATGAAGCGTGTGGGACAACGCTTGTAATCCGCATATCCGATTGTGTTTTTAGTTGTAAATGGTTATGAGTTATCACTTGAAAGCCAATATGACGTGTTGATTATAATGAAGCATGAGATGCTTGTAATGTATGCAAGGTTGCATGAAAAGAGATGAGCATGTGTTTAAAAGCTATGTTGAAAGTGTTTTCTAAAATGCATTATTGTGTTGTTTTTCTTTAGAGCATGCCTCACTAAGCAATTGTGCTTACGCTCTCTCTCTTGTACCAATAATGCAGATAATTGAAGTGCTTAAGGGCAACAAGGAGGTTAGAGTGTCCAAGGGAAATCAAGCTCATGTATGGTGATGTTTTCATACACTATTAGTTTTGGTAATTTGGCAATGGGAACCTAAGATGTGTTTTGGGAGGTGTGTTGAACTCCCTAGTTTGTGGCATGATGCTTTTGATGTTTTGAATTTATAAGTGGCCTTTTAGTGCTTGTTTTGGTGATTGGTTGATTGTTTGGTTTTGGATAAAAGGAAGCATGCCTATAGATATGTGAAATTCCATGTTTGATGCCATGAATGTGATTAGGAGTTGCAAGCATGCTCTATAGGTGTATGATGACTTGTTGACATGATTAGGAAGTCACTAGGTTGTGTTTGAGTGGATTTATGTACGAAAAACCAGCAAAATCTGCAGCTTCTGGGCAAACCGTATCGGAACACCCACTGGCATTTCGAAACGGGGGCCCTGTAATGGCCTTCGTGTTTCGAAACGGCTGGAGGCTGTTCCGAAATGATATGGCTACTGGAAGGCCCTGTTTCGGAAGCAGTCTCGAAACCAACCCGTGTTTCGGAACGGTCAACACCGTTTCTAAACAGGTGACCGTTGGGCACTGATTTGAATGGTATTGAAGGTTGCAAGCTTTACGTTTTAGTCCCGAAAATTGTATTTGCAATTGCATGAGTTTGAGATGTCCATTTAAGGCGAAATTTGACAGGGAAGCATGTAATATGACTAATTTAATATTGGTAACTTTAAATTCAGTTATGACCTTCTAATTTTTCAGAATTTACATTTTGGTCCCTAACATTTGTATATCGTGCAATTGAGTCCTTTTCTGAAATTCGATCGCTGTGCTTTATACATATGTGTTTCTTGAAAATTCACATAGGGTTAACGTGCATTTAGACAAGATTAAAAAAAGGGGTCGTTAATTAAGGTTGACTTTCGAGTTGACTTTGGTTTTCCCCGTGTAATCTTCGTAGTTCGGGTCAACCGTCTAGGCCGGGCTAAGGGGGTTACATTTAGTGGTATCAGAGCTGAGTTCTCATGTAAATGGGAATGGTTATGTGGGTGATGTATGTGTATTCGCATGATATGCCTTTTGGGTGAAAGTATGTTTTATGAATTGTGATGTATGGTTGCAATTGTGATGTTATGTTGTGTTGAAGCATGTTAGGGGAACCCATTGCCATATCAAAACTAATGAAAGGTATTGTTTTTGGGAAATGAGCTTGAGTACTTGGATTACTTACCTTGTTGAGCCTAATTATGTTTATTGCATTTGTGTCAGTGTATTGTTTTTCTTGTAAATGGGGCCTCGTAGAGAGATGAGGATGAATAAGAGAGCTATGGCTCAGAACGAGAATGAGGAAAATGATGATAATGTTGTGGATATACCTCCTCCCCTGGTGGTGGACCACCTGGCGGTGGTGCTGCTGGAGGTGATAATGCTGGAGTTGGTGCTGGTGCTGGGGTCGCTGGACCTGAAGGTGTGCAGGGGCAAGCTGCTCCTGACATGATTGTGTTGATTCAGGCTACTGCGGGAGCCTTTCAGGCAGCAGTAGCTGGAGCTCACGGAGCTGCGCATCTGGGTGATGCTAACGTGAGATTGCCTTTGGAACGTCTCCGTAGTCTGGGAGGGACTGAGTTCAGAGGTTTATCTCCCGAAGGATCTGAATCTTGGTTGGAAAGCACCAAGAGGATTTTGGGGCAAATGAACTGCAGCAATGTACAGAAGTTGGGTTGTGTGGTGTCACTGCTGCATGATGATGCTTATACGTGGTGGATGACCACTGTCTCTAGAATGGAGGAAAATGATGTGACTTGGACGTTCTTTTTGAACGCGTTCAAGCGAAAGTATCTATGTGTGCGATACCTAGATGAGAAGAAAAGAGAATTTATGTCTGTTACGCAAGGAAGCATGACAGTGGCTGAGTATGAGATCCAATTTGTCCGCCTTAGTCAGTACGCACCTGAGCTAATCCTTGATGAGCGGGAGAGGTGTGAACGCTTCTGTTATGGTTTGGTGACGGATGTGAAGACTTTTATGCTTGCAGATGAGTATACAGATTTTGATGTGCTGGTGAGTAGGGCGAAGGACATTGAGCAGAACTTGGGTTTGTCTTCCAGAGGCGTTAGTTATAGCTCGGGCAAAAGAGCTGCTGATTATAGTTCCGGTTGTGGACGGAACAAGAGAGGACGAGATAAGTGGTATCAGTCTTCTGCTAGGCGTGGTAATGGAGGGCATGGTGCGCCTGTTCAGGGAGATCGGATGAGAGCTGATCAGAACACGTGCTGGACGTGTGAATCTCGTGGCCATTTGAGGCGAGATTGTCCTCGAGCAGTGAGGGAGATTCAGGCACCTGTAGCAGTGACCGGTAATTCATGCTGGAATTGTGGTTCGACAGACCACATGAGGAGGGAGTGTCCTTTATTGGCCGGTGGTGGTCAGGGACGTGCTCCTGGGTAGTTGCACCACAGAGAGGTCGTGGGCGCGGCCGTGGTAACTTCCAGCGTAGAGATGATGGTGGGAGGAATGTGGCGAATGTGGTGGCTGTTCAACCTGAGGGTGGTGGCCAGCATCGAGTGTATGCTCAGTGTGAGGGGAGAAATGATACGGATGTGATCGCATGTACCTTTACTTTGCAATCCTTATCATTACTTTCCTTGATTGATTCTGGATCTACACACTCATACATATTGCGTGAACATGCTCAATTCCTTGGTTTACCTGTTGAGTCTTTAGATGTTGGTATGCGTGTAACTAGTTCCTTTGGTGAGACCGTTGTGACACAGAAGTTGTATAGAAGATGTCCTTTGGAAGTGCAAAACCATGTTTTTCTTGTTGATCTCATGGAATTGCCATTCTATGGTTTTGATGTAATCCTTGGTATGGATTGGCTTGTTGAACATCGAGCTGTAGTGGATTTTGAGAACAAGCGAGTTTCGTTGAAACTTGCGGATGATTACGAGGTAGTGGTGGTTGGTGAGAATGTGAAGTTTCTTTCCAATGTGGTGTCTACGTTGGAAGCAAGCCGAATGCTAAGGCAAGGTTGTGAGGCTTATTTGGCCTTTGTTATGAATCCTAGCCCTAAGGAGTTGCGCGTTCAAGATATCAGGACTGTGCGAGAGTTTCCTATAGTGTTTTCGGAGGAGTTACCTGGGTTGCCTCCTAGTCGAGAGGTGGAGTTTGGAATTGAGTTGTATGAAAACACAACTCCTGTGTCCATTACTCCTTACCAAATGGCACCTAAGGAGCTGAAGACACAACTTTAGGAGTTGCTTGATCGTGGTTTCGTTCGGCCAAGTGTGTCACCTTGGGGTGCACCAGTTTTGTTTGTGAAGAAGAAGGATGGCACTATGAGAATGTGCATCGATTATCGTCAGCTGAACAAGTTGACTATCAAGAATTGGTATCCTATGCCAAGGATTGATGATCCTTTTGATCAGTTTCGGGGAGCGGCTGTGTTCTCTAAGATTGACTTAAGGTCAGGTTATTACCAGCTCAAGGTGAAAGATGTGGATGTGCCAAAAACAACCTTTAGAACGAGGTATGGGCATTATGAGTTCCTTGTGATGTCGTTTGGCTTGACGAATGCTCCTGCAGCTTTTATGGACATGATGAATAGAGTGTTCCAAGAATACTTGGACAAGTTTGTTGTGGTGTTCATTGATGATATTCTTGTGTATTCTCGTACTGAGGAGCAGCATGAGGAGCATTTGAGGATTGTGTTGCAAGCGCTCTTAGAGAATCAGCTTTATGCTAAGTTGAGTAAGTGTGAATTTTTGCTTAGAGAAGTTGTTTTTCTGGGTCATGTGGTTTCTGCTGAGGGAATTCGCGTTGATCCTCAAAAGATTTAGGCGGTGATGAATTGGAAGCCTCCTAAGACTGTTCATGAAGTCCGTAGTTTCCTTGGGTTGGCAGGAAACTACCGGAGGTTTGTGGATGGATTTTCAAAGATTGTTGCACCTTTGACGAAGTTGTTGCAAAAGGATGTCATGTATGAGTGGACAGAAGCAAGGCAGCAGGCTTTTGAGAAGCTTAAGGCAGCTTTGACGCAAGCTTCTATCTTGGTTCAACCTGAATCAGGGAAAGAGTTTGTAGTGTACATCGACGCATCCTATGTTGGTTTGGGGTGTGTGTTGATTCAAGAGGGTAAGGTGGTGGCTTATGCATCGCACCAGTTGAAGGTGCATGAGCGCTATCATCCTACGCATGATATTGAGTTAGCTGCGGTAGTTTTTGCTTTGAAGATTTGGAGACATTACTTGTATGGTGAGAAGTGTACTGTGTATACGGATCACAACAGTTTGAAGTATCTGATGTCTCAGAAAGAGTTGAATCTTAGGCAGCGACGTTGTGTGGGGTTGCTTAAAGATTACGATCTGACGATCGAGTACCATCCGGGAAAAGCTAATGTTGTAGCGGATGCCTTGAGTATAAAGGTGGCAGTGGAGTTGAGGGCTATGTTTAACAGCTTTAGCATTTCGCGAGATGGGGGTCTTGTGGCTGAATTGAAAGTGAAACCATCTTTGGTTCAGTTGATAAAGGATAAGCAGTTGTTGGATGATTCTTTGGTGCCACATGTTCAGGATATTGATGAGGATAGACCATCGGATTTCTGTTTTAATAATGATGGGGTTCTATGTTTTGGGAGTCGGATAGTAGTGCCGAATGATGCAGAGTTGAGGCGTACTATTCTAACTGAAGCTCATAGTAGTCCTTTTGCTATGCACCCTGGTAGTACAAAGATGTATCGTGATCTTAAGGATGAGTACTATTGGGTGGGTTTGAAGAAAGATGTTGCGGAGTACGTGGGTAAGTGCATGGTTTTTCAGTGGGCTAAGGCTGAGCATCAGTTTCCTTCTGGGTTGTTGCAACCGTTGAGGATTCTTGAGTGGATGTGGGAAAGGATTACCATGGACTTTGTGTCTGGTTTGCCTTTGTCGCCATCGAAGAAGAATTCTGTGTGGGTGATTGTGGATCGCCTTACGAAGTGTGCACATTTCTTACCTGTGCATACTACGTATACCTTGGACAAGCTTGCAGAGTTGTACATTGCTGAGATTGCGCGAATGCATGGTGTACCAAAGTCTATAGTGTCGGAGAGAGATCCGAGGTTTACGTCGCGTTTTTGGGAGTTTTTGCATCAAGCTTTGGGTACGCGGCTGAATTTCAGTACTTCTTATCATCCACAATCGGATGGACAGTCTGAGCGTGTTATTCAAGTGCTGGAAGATATGTTGAGGTGCTGTGTGATTGAGTTTCAAGGTTCTTGGGAGAAGCATTTGCCTTTGGTGGAGTTTGCTTATAACAATAGCTACCAGGAAAGTATTCAAGTGGCACCTTATGAAGCCTTGTACGGGAGGAAGTGCAGAACTCCTCTTTGCTGGGCTGAAACATGTCAGAAGTTGGTTTCAATGCCGGCTTTGTTGAAAGGAACCACTGAGAAGGTGAAGCTCATTTGTGAGCGATTGAAGGCAGCTTCTGATCGACAGAAGTCTTACGCGGATTTGAAGCGTAAGGAGATTGATTTTGCGGTAGGTGATCGTGTGTTCTTGAAGGTTTCGTCTTGGAAGAATGTGATGAGGTTTGGTCGAAAAGGTAAGTTGAGCCCTAGGTACATTGGACCATACGAGGTGATCGAACGTGTGGGTCCTGTTGCTTACAAGTTGAGGTTACCGCAGGAGTTGGAAAAGATTCATGATGTGTTTCATGTCTCTATGCTTCGGAGGTATAGATCGGATCCTTCGCATGTTATGCCTGTGGAGGAAGTGGAGTTGAATCCAGACTTGACCTATGATGAGGAGCCGGTTGAAATTCTGGATTTGGACAGTAAAGTTCTTCGAGGCAAGACCATTGAGTTGGTTAAGGTGTTGTGGAAGCATCGTGGTGTTGAAGAAGCCACGTGGGAAACGAAGGATGATATGAAGAAGCAGTTTCAGTATCTTTTTCCTCCATGTAAATTTCGAGGACGAAATTTCATAAGGGGGAGAGTTGTAACACCCCAATTTTTGGCTTAGAAGTTCAGGGTCTAAACCGGACCGGTGTGATTTTCGGTTCGAGTATAAAAGGAGGTTTTAGGGAAAGCCTTGTTCGGGATGCTTTAAAAATATAGAAAAATATCTAAAAATCCTCTTTTAATATATAAAAGAGAGTGGTGAAATCAATTTTACAAAATAAGGTTTGGAAATACTACATTTCGTTGTAGTGACTAAAATGCGATTTTTGGAAAGTTTAATGGTGACTGTTTTGTAAGGATTGAAACTTTGAATCTTTAAGGAGCTAATTTACCCAAAAATGATTTCTCCAGAAGGGAAACTACTTTTTGGAATTTCATAACTACATTTTCCTAGATTTTTCTCATTCCTTTTTCTCTCAAAATTCCATCATCCAAACATTTTTTCTCCAGCAACTTTTACATTGATCTTCACTTCAATTGATGAGATTTCTATCATCAATTAATTCCTAATCAATCTTGCATCAAATCCTTTTGATTTTCTCATTAAATTTTCAAGAAAATTGGCTCAAATCAAGGAGAAATCACCTTTTAGAGGTAAGATTGTTCTTCTCCTCTAAATACTCAGTTCTTTACTGAAATTCCCAAGTTGTCAATCCTTAATTTAAGTTTTATAAATGGTTTTAATGTTAGAAACTTGATTTTGGCTTAAAACTCAAGGTTTAGAAGAAATCTTGAAGAATTTCGTTGAGTTTTGATTGGGCTCTGTTTGAGATGATTCTTTAATGTATTTTGGATGTCTAATGATGTTAGAAATGAAGTTTTATCAATGCAATCCGAATAGGTTGTATTTCCTAAGTTTTTGCTTATGAAAATGGTGGTTTTTGAGGTGATCTTGGTGTTCTGTTATAGCTGGAGGTATAAGGACGAGTTTATGTTTATTTTGGATGTTAGTTTATGTTTAGAAATGGTTAGAAGTGATGGATCTTGGCTGGGTTAAGTCTTGGAAGAGTTTGGAGGTGATTTTGGTTGTGTTTGGTAGTCGAAATGTTGGTTTTAAGTAGAGCTGCGAGTTTAAGTGTGTAGGCTAAAGATTTCAATGCATGATGATGCATTAATCCTCTGCTTTGATGTGTTTAAAACAGGGGAGGCATCTTCGGACACTTTTGGAGTTGATCTAGAGGCTTAATCGGCGTTTCGGCAAGCTAGCGAAACGTATTTGGTGAGTGGAGTTGGGTTTTTAGCTTTGAAACAATTATTTGAAGGTTTTGGGATCTTAGTTTAAGTCTAAACAACTTAGCTAAGCTCAAGAGTAAGTTTTCGGAAAAACTCCCTTAGATGAGCCATGAGGTGGTTTGATGCATTGGTTATAATTTGCATGTTTAAATTCTGTTTTGAAAGCATATTTTAGCATGGTTGATGCTGGTTTTGGAAGCCATGTATTGAAGGATGCTCAAGGTAAGAGATCCTTGGTTGGACATATTGTTAATATGGTTTTGATGCATAGTGATGCATGATGATAAATGGCTTTGATTGATGCTTTAAAACAATGAATTGTTGATAGTAAATGATGTATATTGGCAAGTGATGTAATGGTTTTAAAGTACTTGAATCGGATATAGTTAGCTGGCTATAGGATTGGGTGCACCGTGAATAAAGTCGCCTTGGATGTTGAGGGGTTGTGATTGTACCGTAAACTCCATCCAAGTACACTAACGAGTAAGGTAAGATCACAACGGTGGTTAAAAGTCTGTGTGTGGATCTTGTGTCATGTCTCCCGTGTTCACGTTAGTGGAATTATACAACTACCGATGAGTGATGTTGAGGGGTTGCGATTGTACCGTTATAATCCATCACGGGTGTTGAGGGGTTGTGATTGTACCGATAAACTCCACCTTGTGTTGTTTGATAGTGTGTATGAAGCGTGTGGGACAACGCTTGTAATCTGTGTATCCGATTGTGTTTTGAGTTGTAAATGGTTATGAGTTATCACTGGAAAGCCAATATGACGTGTTGATTATAATGAAGCATGAGATGCTTGTAATGTATGCAAGGTTGCATGAAAAGAGATGAGCATGTGTTTAAAAGCTTTGTTGAAAGTGTTTTCTAAAATGCATTATTGTGTTGTTTTTCTTCAGAGCATGCCTCACTAAGCAATTGTGCTTACGCTCTCTCTCTTGTACCAATAATGCAGATAATTGAAGTGCTTAAGGGCAACAAGGAGGCTAGAGTGTCCAAGGGAAATCAAGCTCATGTATGGTGATGTTTTCATACACTATTAGTTTTGGTAATTTGGCAATGGGAACCTAAGATGTGTTTTGGGAGGTGTGTTGAACTCCCTAGTTTGTGGCATGATGCTTTTGATGTTTTGAATTTGTAAGTAGCCTTTTAATGCTTGTTTTGGAGATTGGTTGATTGTTTGGTTTTGGATAAAAGGAAGCATGCCTATAGATATGTGAAATTCCATGTTTGATGCCATGAATGTGATTAGGAGTTGCAAGCATGCTCTATAGGTGTATGATGACTTGTTGGCATGATTGGGAAGTCACTAGGTTGTGTTTGAGTTGATTTATGTACGAAAAACCAGCAAAATCTGCAGCTTCTGGACAAACCGTATCGGAACACCCAATGGCGTTTCGAAACGGGGGACTGTAATGGCCTTCGTGTTTCGAAACGGCTGGAGGTTGTTCCGAAACGATTTGGCTACTGGAAGGCCCTATTTCGGAACCATTCTCGAAACCAACCCGTGTTTCGGAATTTACATTTTGGTCCCTAACATTTATATATCGTGTAATTGAGTCCTTTTCTGAAATCTGATCATTGTGCTTTATACATATGTGTTTCTTGAAAATTCACAGGGGGTTAACGTGCATCTAGACAAGATTAAAAAAAGGGTCGTTAATCAAGGTTGACTTTCGAGTTGACTTTGGTTTTCCTCGTGTAATCTTCGTAGTTCGGGTCAACCGTCTAGGCCGGGCTAAGGGGGTTACATTACACTGATCATAAAAGCTTGAACTATCTGATGACTCAGAGAGGGCTGAACTTGAGACAGAGAAAATGGCTTGAACTATTGAAAGACTATGATTTGACTATTGAGTACCATCCGGATAAGGCAAATGTAGTGGCCGATGCGTTGAGCAGAAAAGTTGCAATTGAGTTGCGAGCTATGTTTGCTAGACTGAGTGTATCAGGGGATGGTGGTCCGATTACAGAGGTTCAAGTGAAACCTTTGTTGATTCAGATGATCAGAGAGAAACAGTTGCAAGACGTGTCTTTAGTTGCACATGTTCAGGACATTGCAGAAGGTAGACCGATAGAGTACAGTTTCAGCGATGAGAATGTGTTGGGTTTCAGAGACAGAGTTGTAGTACCTGAAGATGACGAGTTGAGACGTATGATTTTGAGCGAAGCACATTCGAGTCATTTTTCTATGCATTCGTGCAGTACTAAGATGTATCGAGACCTGAAGAATGATTATTTCTGGGTTGGTTTGAAGAAGGATGTAGCGGAGTATGTGAGTCGTTTCATGGTTTGTCAGAGAGTAAAGGCAGAACATCAGGTTCCTTCAGGTTTGTTACAGCCTTTGAAGATTCCGGAATGGACATGGGAGAGAATCACTATGGACTTTGTGTCAGGGTTGCCGTTGTCTCCTTCGAAGAAGAATTCTGTCTGGGTGATAGTTGATAGATTCACTAAGTATGCTCACTTCTTAGCAGTGAACACCACAAATACTTTAGACAAGTTGGCAGATTTGTACATCCGCGAGATTGTGAGGCTGCATGGAGTTCCGAAGTCTATTGTATCGAACAAGTATCCGAGATTCACATCGAGGTTCTGGGGTTGTTTGCATAGTGCCCTAGGTAGTCGTTTGCATTTCAGTACTTCTTATCATCCACAGTCTGATGGGCAGTCAGAGCGAGTGATACATGTATTAGAGGATATGCTCCGTTGTTGTGTGATTGACTTCCAGGGTTCTTGGGAGAAGCATTTACCCTTAGTTGAGTTTGCTTACAACAACAATTACCAGGCTAGTATCCAGATGGCTCCATATGAGGCATTGTATGGTAGACGGTGTAGGACTCCGATCTGTTGGGCCGAAACGGGTCAGAAATTGTTACATATGCTGAATTTGCTTAAGGGGACTACCGATAAAGTGAAGTTGATTTGTGACCATTTGAAGGCAGTTTCCGATCGTTAGAAATTTTACGTAGATTTGAGAAGAAAAGAGGTTGAGTATTCAGTGGGTGAGAAAGTGTTTCTGAAAGTATCCGTGGAAGAGGGTAATGTGATTTGGTCGAAAAAGCAAGTTGAGTCCGAGGTTTATTGGTCTGTATGAGATAGTTGAACGGCTTGGGCCAGTAGCTTACCGTTTGAGATTGCCTTCAGAGTTAGAGAAGATCCACGATGTTTTCCATGTGTCGATGCTTAGGAGATATAGATCAGATCCGTCTCATGTTATGCCCATTGAAGAGATAGAGCTGAATCCAGATTTGTCTTAAGGGTAAAAAGGTCTTGGCTTTTAAATTAAAACAAAACAATAAAAGATAGCTTTTGCTCATCTTCTTCCCCCTCCTTCAAAAATTTCCACGACATTTTCCCTTCCTCTCAAGGTTACTATTCCATCACCATTCTCCTTCATATTTGAAGATTTCTGAAAGGTAAATATGTTTTTGAGTTGTCCTCATCGTTCTCTTCATGTCTAGACCTTTAGTTTTCATTTTCACCCTTTGTTTTGAGTTTTGAGTTTTTCAAGTTCTAAGTTAAAAATCCAAACTTTATTGTCCATTGTTAAAGCTTTTGATTCCTTATCATCATTTATGTTATTAGTTACCCAAAAGGTCTAACATACCTAATTTTCACAAGGTTTTATAATGATTCACGGATTTGGGTTTGTTGGGGGGGTTTTAGAGAGGTTTAAAGTTGAGTTTTGGGGTTGTTTTGTGTTGAGAATCGTTGGTTGATGGTTGTATGATGGTTAAGGGTTATTTTGGAAGCTATTAGGTGTGTTAAAAGTGTTGGAAACATTGGTTCTTTGCTGAGTTTAAGGGCTGCTTGAAAATGGTGTTTTGAGAGTGTTTTGGGTCGAGTATTAGCTTGAATTGTATTTCGAGTTTCTCAGTTGAATTGTGGACTAAAATTTGATTGTTTTGATTGTGTTGGATTGCTTAGAATCAAGGAATTTTGTTGGTGAAGCCTTGCATTCGAATCCGGAACCGTTGGGAGCTTGATCGTTGGTTTGCTTGTGTTTGGAAAGTCCGGTGAGTGGTTCTTCGATTTAAATTGGTTTCCAAATGTTGGTTTGAGCATGTGGACCTAGGTCGGGCTTGGTAAACCCGCCTAGAGTTAGGATTAGATTGGTAGTCTAATCTCAAGCTTTAGTTAGAGACCTTTGGATGAACTTTGAACATTGTGTTTATGCCTCGTATGTTATTTGTGATTAATGTTGATACGCACATTGTGGCTATGTGTGTTATTGAGGCATGATGATTTGTTTATGCATTGTGATATGCATGTGGTTGATGTAATGTGAGTACATGATTGTGAATCATGGTGGCTACGTGCTAGGCACGGGAAATGGTAAGAAATTTGTGTTAAGAAAGATTGTGAAATGAGTTAGTATTGGCACTAGTATGCTTGTGTACAAATGACCGATCATTAGGATGTTTAGTGTGTACACGAGAGTCGAAATGCACGCGTGGTCTTGGTGATGGTAGTCATCAAGATGGAGTACGGGTACGCCCGAAAATCTTCTTTTATATGTTAGTCGGTGATGAGTGGAATCCCATCCACGGGGCGTGAGGATGAGTGGAATCCCCTCCGCGTGAAACGGTGATGAGTGTAATCCCACTGTAAGGTAATGGTTGAGGTGTTGGATGTTAGTTCCAACGGTTGTTACCCGCGTATTCGGGTCATAGCTAGGTGTCAATACGTATTATCAAATGTGTTTCCATATGCTTGTGGTTATGAACATGTTGAGCATGGCATGATATTGATATTGTGTTCATGCATCATTTACATTTGACTATTGTGGCTTCGAAGGTAAGAAAACATGCATTCTTCCTTGGTTGTGTCGCTCGTGCTTGGACCCTACATTGTCGAGGTTTGTTTTATGAGCTTACCCTCACTAAGCTTTACGTTTACACCCTCTTTTGTTTGACAATGCAGATCCTTAGTTCGTGCGTTGCTTGTGCAAGGAGAAGGCCTCCAAGTGTGCAAGTGTGCTTTTGCTATCTTCAAGTATGAACTTTTAAGTTAAAAGATGTAATAGTTAACCAATGGGGATTTGTGTTGTTGTTTTGTGTTAGGAGCTTGTTTAGACTCCTTGATATGTTGATGTTTTGTTTATGGCTTGCTTATGCCTTGTATGTTGGCCTTGTGCCCTTACCTTTATTTTTTCGTGTATGTTTTTGTCTAAGGCATGAAACCTTGTTATGCTATGTATGCCTCTTGTATGGTGAATGTTTATTCCTTTGTTGTATGGCCTTTCGTGTATGTTGTGTGTTGTACATGCTTGTTGTAGGATGTGTTGCCTTTAGAGTTTATGCATGCTTGTTGGAGGTCTTAGTTGGTGTCTTTGAGGCAACCCTTGTGCCTTAACCAGCTAAAACATGTGCGACCAAAGCATGGGTATAGATACGGTTGGACCCGTATCGATACGGCCTACTTGTTTCAGGCCAAGTATTTCGAAACATGGGAAGGCGTTTCGATACCATTTTGCTACTAGAAATCTATGATTTTGACGAGAAATTGAGGGTATTGAAACGGGCTTAGGCGTATCGAAACGGACTTCGTGGCATTGACCACGAGAAGTTGACCATTGAGGGCGTATCGGTACGGTCAACCAGCATATCGATACGGTCTCCTCGAGTTGACTTTGGCTAGTTGACCTAGTCAAGGCGTATCGATACCCTCTTTGAGTGTATCGATACGGTCTGCTGTATAAGCTAAAATGGACTGTTTTTAGATTGTTGTTTGTTTGTTCGCCTCGCTTGTTGCTTCCGTTGTCGTCGTTTCATATAGGATGTAATAAGGAATCTAGACAAGATAATAAATAAATGAAAAGTTTTCTCGGGTTGTTAACCGAAGTGGAGCCTTAACGGGTTTCGCCTCGGTTTTCCCCGTGTGACCCGCTCGGACCGATCAAGCGTCCGGACCGGGACGAGGGGGCTACAACGTATGATGAGGAACCAGTGGAGATCTTAGCTTCAAACAACAAAGTGTTGCATGGTAGATCGATGGAGTTGGTCAAAGTGAGGTGGCAACGTCGAGGGGTGGACGAGGCTACTTGGGGGAGAAAAGAAGATATGTAAAGGCATTTTCCTTATCTCTTTCAGTCAGGTAATTTCGAGGACGAAATTTCCTTAAGTGGGGGAGAGTTGTAACACCCGAGATTAGGGGTCGGGAGTTGAGTGTGTGAGTCGGGTTCGAATCGATGGGCTCGTTTTAATTTAATGGGCTTTGCTTTAAAAATTCAAATGGGCTTGATTTTCACTAATGGCAAAATTGTAATTTTGAAAATAAGGGAAAAGATGAGAAAAGGGGGCTTTTGAAAATATCATCTTCATCTTCTTCCCTTTACCAAATATCACGACAACAAACCTCCCTAAAACCCCAAATACTATTCCATTCATTTCCTTCACCATTTAAAGTGATTTCAACGAGGTAAGCACGTTTTTGACTTGTCCTCTTCATTCCTAGCACATTGATGGTTTTAGTTTTTGGAAAACACCATTGTAGAGATTTTCAAGATTTCAAAGTTTTAAAGAAAATGATGAAACATTAATGGCTTTTTTATTTGTTTTTGATTTGTGGAGTTAAGTTATGAACTAATCTTGCCCTAAGGTACATTATATCTTAAAATGGTGGGTTTTTATCAAAAATCCCGAAGTGGGTTTTTATCAAAAATCCCGAAATGGGTTTTTGGGGATATTTTAAAAGGGTGAAAATATGGGTTTTTGGTGTAGTTTTATGTTGGAGAGTGGGGTTGATGTTATAGCAATGATAGAGAGGTGTTTTGAAGGTGTTTAATGGTGTTTTGGGTGTTGGAATCATTGGTTTTCTACTGGGTTGGGGAGTACGAAAATGGGATTTTTGGTGTTGGCTTTGGTTTGAAATTATAAGAATTTGGCTTGTGGTTGTAGTTTGGGGTTGTGACAGTGTTTGGTGATGATTTGGTTGAGTAATATATTGTTTTTGATTGGTTAGAATCAAAGGAAACCGTTGGAGAAGCTTCGGGCACGATTCCAGAAAGTGTGGAGGCTTGATTCGGCTTTTCTCGGTTTGCTTAAGGATGTTCGGTGAGTGGAATCATTTAATTTGGTTTTAAATTGGTTCAAGTGTATAGCTGTGGAGTTGGATTGTGCTTGGTAAGCCTATCCAAGGTAGAGGTTAAGTTGATAGCGTAATCTCTTGTGTGTTTTATGAGTTTTGCTTAATATGCATGGTGTATACTTGTAAAGCATCTGTTGATTATGTATGTTGTTATATACATTGATGTATGTGGTGTTTGATATGTTGAAATGCATTATGGATTGTCATGTTGTTTTACACATTGATTTATCGGGTATAAATGATCGATCATTAGGATGAGAGTGTGTACACGGTTGAGTCAAATTCGCGCGTAGCCTTGGTGGCGTAAAGTCATCAAGGAGGAGTACGGTGATGTAATATTCCACCGGAAATTATATATTATTACGTGATGATGAGTGGAATCCCATCCGTAGGGCATGTGATTATGAGTGTATCCCATCCATGCAAGGACCGGTGATGAGTGTAATCCCACCGAAGGTAACGTTGTTGTTGAGCACGTTAGAGGTGAAAACCCCAATGGAAGTTATCCGCATATCCGAGTAAACTAATAGTTGCCAATATACTTGTTCATGTGTGGATATTGTTAAGATAATTTTATATCTTGTTGGGCATAACATGAGGTAAGATGCCATGTTAATGCATTCATGTTATGTTAGCTATGATGCTATGTTGACACTTATGTATGCTTGTGAGTTGTCTTAAGGATGATATGCTTAAACCAGCATTGTCGTTGTTTTTGTTTTAGAGAATCCTCACTAAGCTTCTAGCTTACGCTCTCGTTTACGATAATACATATCATTAGCGTGGAGTTAGCAAGGAGCAAGGAAAGGGGCATCCAAGCTTTAGTAGTTGCTCAAGTATGGTTTAGTAAATAATGTGGTAGTTTAGCAATGGGGATGCTATGTGTTTTGTATGAGCTTTGTTAGACTCATATGTGTTTGTTTTTGATGTTATTGCCATTGTTGTGGATTGCAAACCATGCTTATGTTGTTGCCTAAATGCTTTGTGTCTTGAAGGCTTGTGACCATGTTCCATGATTGCTTATGTGCTATGTTTAAGGCATGTAAACCTTGATATGCAATGTTTATGTAAGTGTTTGCTTCCTATGAATGAAATGGTTTAGTTATGTATGCCTTTATTCCAGTTTCCTATCTAAGTGCTTATCTTGTGTGAGATGCCATGTTAGTTGGGTTGAGTAGCATCGTCTGTTTAGCTTTGGTTGCTAAATGTTGTATGAGGGTTTGTTCGTTGCTAGACGAGTCGTATATTGCATCTATAGTTGAGTCTTGGTGTGTTTTGTAGCTAAAATGCAGTTTGCAGTGCAGGGCGTATCGGTAGGCCTAAGGGTCGTATCGATACGGTCCTACACTTTGGACTTCATTTTCGGCTTAGTGTAACACTCGGGTTTGGGGGTCGGGTGAAATTAAATAATAAAATATTATTTTGGGTCTCGCATTTTCAAAACAAATAATTTTATGTTGGGCTTGTTTTGATTTAAAACCCAAATTCCATGGATTTTAGAAATTGGAAGATAGCCATCTCATTAATGGCAATTTTGTAAATAGATGGACTTGTAAAATAAAACCCTTTCTTTTATATTCAAACACCAAAATTGCTATCATCTCCTACCTTCAAAAACTCCAACGTGAAAACTCCCCCTTCTCCTTGAGTTACTATTCCATCACCCTTCTTGCTTGTTGTTGGAGGTTTTTCAAAGGTAAACTCGTTTTCATATTACCATCATCTTCCTTTTTCTCCCCATATAATTTGTTTTCATTGAAGCTCACTATTTTGCATTTTGGAGTTTTGGGATTTTGAATTAAAAATGCTAACTTTGTTATCTTTAACTTAAGTTTTTGATTTGTTGATGTTAGATAAGTTGTTTGCTATCTAAAAGATCCAACATACTTGACTTTTACATAGTTTTATAATGATTCCCGAAAATGGGTTTTAGAGGGGTTTAAGGTTGGTTTTTGGGGCTGTTTTGGGTGAAGTCTTGTTGGCTGATGGTTGGTTGATGTTTAAGGGTTGTTTTGGAAGCTTTTGGGAGTGTTATAAGTGAAGGAATCAATGGTTTTAAGTTGTGCTTATTGGCAGTTCGAAAATGACATTTTTGGGGTTGTCTTCAGCTTGAAATCATGTGATTTGTGCTTGGTTTGTGTTCCGGGTTTGCTACAGTACTTGTGGACTGAAATATGGTTGTTTTGATTGTGTTGAATTGTTTGGAGACAAGGAATTGTGTTGGTGAAGCCTTGGGAATGAATCCGGAACCGTTGGGAGCTTGATCGGCTAGAGTTGTTGAGCTCAGATTAGTCGGTGAGTGGTTAATGATTCCAACTTGGTTTAAATTGGTTTTCAAATGTTGGTTCAAGCATGTGGACCTAGGTTGGGCTTGGTAAACCCACCTAGAGTTGGGATTAGATTTGTAGCCTAATCCCAAGCTTTAGTTAGAGACTTTGGTTGGACTTTAAATGTTGTGTATGCCTCATGTTTTAATTATGATTAATGTGGTTATGTATATTGTGATATACATGTATGTTGAGGGGTGAAATTTGATGCATTGTTATATGCATGTGGTTGTGGAATGTGGTTTGTGCATAATGGTAAATCATGGTGAGTACGTGCTAAGCACGGAAATTGGTAAGAAAGTTTTGAGGTTGATTAATGAATGTGTAGTATTGGCACTAGTATGCTTGGGTACAATGATCGATCATTAGGATGTTTAGTGTGCACACGAGAGTCAAAATGCGCGCGTGGTCTTGGTGATGGTAGTCATCAAGATGGAGTACGAGTTCGCCCGGAAATCTTTATATATATGTTAGTCGGTGATGAGTGGAATCCCCTCCGCGTGAAACGGTGATGAGTGTAATCCCATCGTAAGGTAATGGTTGTGTTGTTGGATGTGAGTTCCAACGGTTATCCGCGTATTCGGGTCATAGCTAGGTGCCAATACGGTTTGTGGAATGTGTTTGCTATACATTGATATATGTGTTCCATATGTTGTGTTTATGGACTTGTTGAGCATGGCATGATAGTTGAGATTATGTTCATGCATCATTTGTTTTTGGCTCGTGTGGCTCGAAGGTAAGAACATGCATTCTTCCTTGGTTGTGTTGTTCGTGATTGGACCCTGCATTGTAGAGGTTTGTTTTATAAGCTTACCCTCACTAAGCTTTATGCTTACGCTCTCTTTTGTTCGACAATGCAGATCTTTAGTTCGTAGGTTGCTTGTGCAAGGAGAGGGCCTCCAAGTGTGCTAGATGAGCCTTTGATTTCATCAAGTATGAATTTCTAAGTTATGGATGTAATAGACAAGCAACGTGATTTGAGTATTTGATGTGTGTTGTTGTTTGTGTATGGAGCATGTTTAGACTCCTTTGTTTTGTGGACATTGTGGTTATGGCTTGCCTATGCTTAGTATGTTGGCCTTGTGCCCTATCATGAATGTTTGTGAATGTTGGCTCTAAGGCATGAAACCTTAAAATGCAATATATGTCTCTTTTTTGGTGAATGTTTCTCCCTTATGAATGTATGACATTTACTTGTATGTGATGTGTTTTGAGCGTGTTTATAATAGGGTGTATGCCTCTAGAGTGTATTGGGTGCATGATGTGTTTGCTTCTTGAAGTCGTTAAGGGCGTTTGGGATCATTTAGAGATGTTTAAAACTGAATATGGAAACTCACAGACTGTATGTGTTTCGGAACAGGTTGTGATGTTTCGGAACGGGTCTGGTTCCAGGGCCACCCGTATCAGAACGCGTTCCGGTATGGTTTGGCTACTGTGAGCCCTTGTTTCGATACGAGTCTCTAAACACTTTGGCCACTGTGAATGCCTGTTCCAGAACGAGTTTTGGAACGTCTAGGCGAAATGGGACCCTGTTCCGAAACGGGGTGGATGCGTTTTGGTACAGGTGCCTGGCTTTTTAAACTGGAGCCCGTATTTCAGAACGAGCAATGTCTGTTTCGAAACACAGGCCTGAAAATGGGCTTTTGACATCTCTGAAGGGTCTCTAGGGTTGGGCTTAGGACCTGTTTGCTGTTAGGTTTCTCGTGAGTCTTGTTTTCCGATGTCGCTTCATGCATAGGTTTAATTTAATCCATCTAGGCAAGATAATAAATGAAAAAGTTTTCTCGAGTTGTTAATCGAAGTGAAGCCTTAACGGGTTTCTCCTCGGTTATCCCCGTGTAACCCACTCGGACCGGTCAGTTGCCCGGACCGGGACGAGAGGGTTACACTTGTTGGTATCATAGCCTGAGGTTTCTGAGACCTCAGGCAGGTAAGTGAGGGAAGTTAAATTCTTGTATTGCAATTGCACAGTGTTTGCATGCAATGTAAGTATGCTTGCTTGCTTATCAAGTATTCTTTGATGTATGCTTGTTTGATCGTGTATGTATGTTGTTTGAATCATGTTGAGTAGAGTCCCATTGCGTCTATTACATCGGAAAACAAAAAGATTTTTAAGTGAGGGAAACATACTTGAGCCACTTGGACCCTTGCCCTTGCTAACCCTATCTTTGTATGTTGTTGTTGTAGTTGTTATCTGTGAGAGCGTATGTCGAGGTCTAGAGGTAGACCGAGGTTGGTTCGCCAGGAACCACGTGTTACGGCTCCTGTTAATGAGCCGGTGGCTAGAGTAGAGGATCCTGTGGAAGAGCCAGATGCTGGAGTCGGAGCTCCACCACCACCAACTCCTCAGCCTGAAGTGGGAGACGAGGCTGGAGCCGAGGGAGCGGGACGTCAGGCTGGCCAGGGTGGCCAAGGTCCTGCAGAGATAGACATGGCTCCGCTAGTTCAAGCTATAGTGGGAGCGTTTCAGGCTGCAATTGCCGGAGCTCAGGCTGCAGTTCAGCCGAGAGGTGATGATACTAGCTTACCTTTAGAGAGGTTCCGTAGCCTCAGAGTGGATGAGTTCATAGGATCTACGCCTGAGAGATCACAGTTGTGGTTGGAGAAGACAGTCTGTGTTTTAGCTCAGATAGGATGTGTTGGAGCTCGTAAGTTGGCATGTGTGGTTTCGTTGCATCAGGGTGATGCCAAATTTGGTGGGTCACCATTACTACTGGTGTGCCTGCGGCTGAGATCAGTTGGAATTTCTTTGAGACTGCTTCCAGGTAGAGGTATTTGGGGCCGAGATATCTGGATGAGAAGAAGCGGGAGTTCATGGCTCTTGTTCAGGGAGACACTTCAGTGACATGTTATGAGATTCGCTTTGTCCGACTGAGTCAGTATGCTCCGGAGTTGGTTCCTACTGAGAGGGACCATTGTGATCAGTTCAGATATGGACTTCATGAGGAAGTCAAAAGGTACACAATTGCTTCAGATTATTCTAATTTTGATGTCTTGGTCGCTAGGGCCAAGGACATCGAGCATAGCTTGGGGCTGACCAAGCGTTCGGGAGGATCCAGTTCAGAGAAGAGGCACAACAACTTTGATCGCGGTGATGCCAAGAGGCATCGGGGCAGTGGATATTAGTTTGACCATAGGCGTGGTGGTGGTCACCATGGTAGGGGCCATCAGGGCCTTAGAGCTGGAGGGCGTTTGGCCGAGTGTGCCCGTTGTGGGAGACAGCATTCAAGAGAGTGCTGGGGGAACTTCCATGCTTGCTGGAACTGTGGATCGAGAGACCACTTTAGGAGAGAGTGTCCGCATCAGGCGGCACAGGCACTGAATCTGGCACAGGCTCCTGCGAGAGCGACCGACTATCAGAGAGGCCATGGGCGCGGTCGTAATTACTTCCAGCCGAGGGCTGATGCACCTAGGATAGAGGCGCCGAGGAATCTTGCTCATGTAGTGGTCGTTCAGCCAGAGGCCGGTGGACCAGCTAGAGTCTACGCACACAGAGAGGTAGGGAATGACACATATGTGATAGCAGGTAATTTTGAGTTACAGTCCATGTCTTTGCTTTCCTTAGTTGATTCGGGTTCCACGCATTCTTACATTTTGAGTGAGCATGAAAAGAAGTTAGACATACATGTTGAGATCTTAGATGTAGGGATGCATGTGACTAGTTCCTTCGGTGAGACAATTGTAGTTAGACAGATGTATAGGAGGTGTCCGCTGAAGATTCAGGGTCATGTGTTTCCTGTTGATATGATGGAGCTTCCGTTTTATGATTTTGATATTATTTTGGGTATGGATTGGTTGGTTGAGCACAGAGCTAGTGTAGATTTTGAGACAAAGCGAATTTCATTGAAGCTTTCCGATGACTACGATGTAGTGGTAGTGAGTTAGAACGTTAAGTTCTTGTCGAATGTCGTGTCAGCTTTAGAGGCTCACAGATTGATGGATTCCGGTTGTGGGGCTTATTTAGCGTACGTGATGAATTCGAATATGAGTGAGGTTAGACCGAAAGATATCAGAACAGTTTGTGATTATCCGGATGTGTTTCCAGAAGAGTTACCAGGTTTGCCTCCTGACAGAGATGTAGAGTTTGTGATTGAGATTGTTTCAGGGTCTACTCTAGTTTCTATTGCTCCGTACCGTATGGCTCCGAAAGTGTTGAAAGAATTGAAAAGTCAGCTTCATGAGTTGTTAGACCGAGGTTTTATTATGCCTAGTAGTTCGACTTGGGGTGCTCCCGTGTTGTTTGTGAAGAAGAAGGATGGCAGTATGAGGATGTGTATCGACTACAAGCAGTTGAACCAGTTGACAATGAATAACAAGTATTCGTTGCATCGTATAGATGACTTGTTTGATCAGTTGAGGGGTGCCTCAGCTTTTTCGAAGATACATTTGAGGTCAGGGTACTATCAGTTGAAGGTGAAAGAGTGTGATGTTCCGAAGACAACCTTTAGGACTAGATATGGTCATTATAAGTTCCTTGTGATGCCGTTTGGGCTCACGAATGCACCAACAGCTTTCATGGATATGATGAACAGAGTTTTCCGAGACTATCTAGACCGATTTGTAGTTGTTTTTATAGATGACATCCTTGTGTACTCAAGATCAGAAGAAGAACATGATGAGCACTTGAGACTTGTTTTGCAGAGATTGATGAGTAATCAATTGTATGCTAAGCTTAGTAAATGCGAGTTCTGGATCAAAGAGGTTGTGTTTCTTGGCCACGTTGTGTCAGCTGAAGGTATCCGAGTTGATCGGATGAAGATTGAAGCTATTGTTGAGTGGAAACAACCTAAGTCGGTGACTGAGATTAGGAGTTTCCTAGGATTAGCTGGTTACTATAGGAGGTTCGTTGATGGTTTCTCTAGAGTAGCTGCTCCGTTGACCAAATTGTTGCAAAAAGGAGTTAAGTTTGAGTGGTCAGATGCGAGATAGAAGGCTTTTGAGAAATTGAAAGAAGCTTTGACGAATGCTCCAGTGTTAGTACAACCAGTTTCAGGGAAAGAGTTCGTGATCTATAGTGATGCTTCCTACGTAGGTTTAGGTTGTGTTCTAATGGAAGAGATGAGAGTTGTTACTTATGCTTCGAGACAGATGAAGGTGCACAAGAATAACTATCCTACGCACGACATTGAGTTAGCAACAATTGTGTTTGCATTGAAGATTTGGCGTCACTACTTGTACAGTGAGAAGTACACGGTTTACACTGATCATAAGAGCTTGAAGTATTTGATGACTCAGAGAGAGTTGAACTTGAGACAGAGAAGATGGCTTGAACTGTTGAAAGACTATGATTTGACTATTGAGTACCTTCCGGATAAGGCAAATGTAGTGGCCGATGCGTTGAGCAGAAAAGTTGCAGTTGAGTTGCGAGCTATGTTTGCTAGACTGAGTGTATCAAATGATGGTGGTTTGATCACCGAGTTGCAAGTGAAGCCTTTGTTGATTAGATGATTAGAGAGAAACAGTTGCAAGATGTATCTTTAGCTTCACATGTTCAGGACATTGCAGAAGGTAGACCGACAAAGTATAGTTTCAGTGATAAGAATGTGTTGTGTTTTAGAGACAGAGTTGTAGTACCTGAAGATGTTGAGTTGAGACGTGTGATTCCGAGTGAAGCACATTCGAGTCCTTTTTCTATGCATCCGGGTAGTACTAAGATGTACCATGATTTGAAGAATGATTATTTCTGGGTTGGTTTGAAGAAGGATGTAGCCGAGTATGTGAGTCGTTGCATGGTTTGTTGGAGAGTAAAGGCAGAACATCAGGTTCCTTCAGGTTTGTTACAGCCTTTGAAAATTCCGGAATGGGAATGGGAGAGAATCAATATATTCTTTGTGTCAGGGTTGCCGTTGTCTCCTTTGAAGAAGAATTCTGTTTGGGTGATAGTTGAGAGATTCACTAAGTGTGCCCATTTCTTAGCAATGAACATTACAGATTCTTTAGACAAGTTGACAAATTTGTATATCCGCGAGATTATGAGACTTCATGGAGTTCTGAAGTCTATTGTATCAAACAGCGATCCTAGATTCACAGCAAGGTTCTGGAGTTGTTTACATAGTGCCCTAGGTAGCCGTTTGC
Organism: Hibiscus tridactylites; assembly: GCA_958450335.1. NCBI lineage: Eukaryota > Viridiplantae > Streptophyta > Magnoliopsida > Malvales > Malvaceae > Hibiscus > Hibiscus tridactylites. The sequence continues at coordinate 42,818,233 of OY288282.1, forward strand.
ATTTCAGTACTTCGTATTATCCGCAGTCAGATGGTCAGTCAGAGCGAGTGATACAGGTATTAGAGGATATGCTCCGTTGTTGTGTAATTGACTTCCAGGGTTCTTGGGAGAAGCATTTACCCTTAGTTGAGTTTGCTTACAACAACAATTACCAGGCTAGTATACAGATGGCTCCTTATGAGGCTTTGTATGGTAGACGATGTAGGACTCCGATCTGTTGGGCTGAAACGGGTCAGAAATTGTTACCTATGCCGGATTTGCTTAAGGGGACTACCGAAAAACTGAAGTTGATTTGTGACCGTTTGAAAGCAGCTTCCGGTTGTCAGAAATCTTATGCAAATTTGAAGAGAAAAGAGATTGAGTTTTCAATGGGTGAGAAAGTATTTCTGAAAGTATCTCCGTGGAAGAAGGTAATGCGATTTGGCTGGAAAGGCAAGTTGAGTCTGAGGTTTATTGGTCCGTATGAGATAGTTGTGCGGATTGGGCTAGTAGCTTACCATTTGAGATTGCCTTCAGAGTTAGAGAAGATCCATGATGTTTTTTCATGTGTCGATGCTTGGGAGATATAGATCAGACTCGTCTCATGTTATGCTCGTGGAAGAGATAGAACTGAATCCGGATTTGTCTTACAATGAAGAACCAGTTGAGATACTTACTTCTGACAGCAAGGTGTTGCGTGGCATGACCATAGAGTTGGTCAAGGTGTTGTGGAGACATAGAGGTGTGGGAGAGGCCACGTGGGAGAGGAAAGCTGATATGCTTGAGCAGTTTCCGTACTTGTTTTCATCAGGTAATTTCGGGGACGAAATTCCTTAAGTGGGGGAGAGTTGTAACACCCGGGTTTGGGGTCGGGTGAAATTAAATAATAAAATATTATTTTGGGCCTCGTGTTTTCAAAACAAATAATTTTATGTTGACCTTGTTTTGATTTAAAACCCAAATTCCATGGATTTTAGAAATTGGAAGATAGCCATCTCATTAATGGCAATTTTGTAAATAGATGGACTTGTAAAATAAAACCCTTTATTTTATTTTCAAACACCAAAAATGCTATCATCTCCTACCTTCAAACACTCCAACGTTAAAACTCCCCCTTCCCCTTGAGTTACTATTTGATCACCCTTCTTGTTTGTTGTTGGAGGTTTTTCGAAGGTAAACTCATTTTCATATTACCCTCGTCTTCCTCTTTCTCCCCATATAATTTGTTTTCATTGAAGCTCACTATTTTGCATTTTGGAGTTTTGGGATTTTGAATTAAAAATGCTAACTTTGTTAGCTTTAACTTAAGTTTTTTATTTGTTGATGTTAGATAAGTTGTTTGCTATCTAAAGGGTCCAACATACTTGATTTTTACATGGTTTATAATGATTCCCGAAATTGGGTTTTAGAGAGGTTTTAGAGGGGTTTAAGGTTGGTTTTGGGGGCTGTTTTGGGTGAAGTCTTGTTGGCTGATGGTTTGTTGATGTTTAAGGGTTGTTTTGGAAGCTTTTGGGAGTGTTATAAGTGATGAAATCAATGGTTTTAGGCTGTGCTTATGGGCTGTTCGAAAATGGCATTTTGGGGGTTGTCTTTAGTTTGAAATCATGTGATTTGTGCTTGGTTTGTGTTCCGGGTTTGCTACAGTGCTTGTGGACTGAAATATGGTTGTTTTGATTGTGTTGAATTGTTTAGAGACAAGGAATTGTGTTGGTGAAGCCTTGGGAACGAATCCAGAACCGTTGGGAGCTTGATCGGCTAGAGTTGTTCAGCTTGGATTAGTCGGTGAGTGGTTAATGATTCCAACTTGGTTAAAATTGGTTTTCAAATGTTGGTTCAAGCATGTGGACATAGGTTGGGCTTGGTAAACCCACCTACAGTTGGGACTAGATTGGTAGTCTAATCCTAAGCTTTAGTTTGAGACTTTGGTTGGACTATAAATGTTGTGTATTGTTGCGTGTAAATAGAACTATCACAAATAGTGCAAGTGTACACGACGCAAGTAGTAAAGTGATACTAGAGTATCGGATATCGTCTCCACAGGGACTGAAATACTTCTATCCTTTAACTATCTGCACAGAAGAAAGAAAGAGTTTTAATAATTTTATTGAAGAGTGTCACGAATAAATCAAGTAAAGAGAAAAAATCATAACTATAAAATAGGCAGGAATTGAATTGTTCTGTAGTGCAGGTATTGCACTGTTCAAGGAATTTTGTTCTTTGTCTAGCTTTTGTCATGGCAGCACCTGTCGTGGCAGTGGTACGTTGCTGCCGCAGCAGCGATAAGAAACTCAGTTTCTTCAAGTTCGGCAAGAATCCCTGGATTGACTTTTCCTATCCCTAGATCCAAGCTTGTTGGCGAACACGTCTTGGATGATACCTCTCGGCGTGAATCGAAGTATGAACACCGATGTTTATGAATTCTTCTTTAGCCGCTTAACCTCGTCATATCCCTAGGTCCGAGATAGTTCAACCATAAACTGGAGAACCAATACTTACTCCTTTCGTATACTTAACTCTCACGATATTAAGTAAATAGATAATCTTACAATGCTCTCCCGATACTCTTGCAAGATGTTGAAACCAGAATAAGCAAACTTGAAGTTTTATTTCATTGAACAGAAAAATCCTAAGAACAGAACAACCCTTATAACTACTTTACACTATCAACCCTTTGCCCTAGGGGAGGTTTAGAACATGGTGAAGAAAGAGAAACGACTAGGGTTTTGGGATGAGAGGTATGGGGTGTGTTATCTTCATACCCTTACATACATGGGTATATATAGGCAGAGATCTAGTCTAAGTCCTTCTTGGAGTAGAAGTTCGTCTTGGGGTAGAAATCCTTCTTGGAGTAGAAATCCTTGTTTAACGAGTAAAGATAAGTTACTTTACTTATCGATCCTTGATCAGCTCTATGCTCCGCTCCCGGCCTCAGAAAAATGCAAGATTGGGCTCAATGGACTCAGAAAAATGTCCTCTATCAAACGAGACCCGTCTTGACTATGTCGGCGTATTGTCGTCCGGGCGGCATTCTACGGCAGCATCGTCCTTGGTGGCAACTGGAACTGCTTCAGTATAGCTCCTTCTGCTTCTAGTCTCCAAAAATATGCGAGTGGCCCACGATAGTCCGGCTTGAAATCCTCTATCCGTCGATCTCCACTTCGCTTTTTCTACCTCATGTGTCTTCACTGTCGCATCTTCTTCCATAGCAGCGGTCACGATAGACCACAGACCTCGTTTCTTCAGCTACTGCTCTGCAACTCGCCTCTACTCCTCAGCTGCCTTTGATGCTGCCAGGGCAGATACCTGCAAAAGTGAGCAATTTCAGCAGCATCTGTGCAGTTTTATCTAAATGTGATGTAAATGCAAAAACTAACCTAAAATGCAATTAAACGTGCTTGAGTGCAGCAAAAATAAGGATAAATGAGGGGTAAAATATAGGAGTTTTAGGCACTCAACACACCCCCAAACTCGAATCATTGCTTTTCCTCAAGCAAATGCAACCTAACTAACATGCATGCATATATATATATATATATATATATATATATATATATATATATATATTCTTGGCTTAAGTCAATGAACAATCCTTACCCACAGCACCATCCCTATCATGTTTAGCACTTGTTCAAATATTTAAGGATCTACTTAGAGCAAAAGTATAATTCTTGTCCAGGTGTGTGCTTTTATTGTGAACATACATGAATATAGACTTCCCTAGCAACTAGAATATTATACTTAGCTTATTTTTAATCTTACTAGAACCAAATTCGGGCACCTCTAGTTAATTTCTAGAGTCGGTGATAGGCACCTCTAGAAATTTTTCTTTTTCTACTTTTACTAGAGCCGGTGATAGGCACCTCTAGAAGTTTCTCTAGTCATTTTCCTAGAGCCAGTGATAGGCACCTCTAGGACTAACCTGAGTTCGAGTCTTTTCTACTCTAGTGGCTAAGTTTTATATTCTAAGTATGCTAGAGAAAGTCTTTTATCGAGTAAGTCACAAAGTGTTTCAGTTTTTCAGAACTATACTAAGGCTCTACTTACTTCCTAAAATATTTTTAAGGGGATGTCACGACAGAGATGACAGGAGCAGATAATAAAAGTTCAAAAAATTAAGCCATTTTTTTGCATAAAAATAGATGTGAAACAATTAAAACTAAATGCAATATTATATTAATAATTAGGAGGACTGCCTACCCCCAAACTCAAGGGTTGCATTGTCCTCAATGCATGACATCAAAAATAAAAATAAAAAACCGAAAAGAAAAAACATCACAAATAGATAATATAAACCGCAGAACACAGAGAGTGGTAAAAGAGACTTAACTTGTGTCACTGTCATCACTGCTGTTAGCGGCAGTCACTTTAGAATTCATCCAGGGGAGTATGAGTGTTTCCACGGCAGGGGTCGGGGTAGAGCTTTCTCGGGTTGATCGTACCGTCATTGTGAGGGTTTTCTCTGTTTACCTAATAACACGAACAAACTTAAAACTAATATTAAACTTCTAATTCCTAAAACAATAAAGATAAATAAAATAAAAATAAAATAAAATAAGTTAAGTTAAATTAGGAGTGCCTTGAGGGGCATCTCCTAAAGTAACTAATCTATGTTCTATTGATGCTTGAGGGGTCGTTTCTGGTACTTCTTGAAGTCCATCCGTACCCTCCATCTGGTGATTATTCTCATGGTGGAGGCTCCTTTCTTTCTCTTCCTTTTGTAGTCCATGAAGTCCTCTCTTCTTGGTAATGTTTCTGAGGGCATGAATATATAATTAGAAAAAATTAAATTGACATTCGACCACAAACTTACCTTGTTTTGGTTGAATGTTGTTGTGGTTGAATGTAGCCCTTGTTGTCGTGTCTGCTGCTGTGGCAGCCAGTTATTTTGACAGTCCTTTGTCAGGTTACTTTGCAGGTCAAGGGGACATTGGAAAGTACCATAACTCTCCAAATCAAATTCTGTTGGCCACTCGAAGGTCTCCATCAGTATAGACCTCGATGATTCTAAATCCACTGGCTTTGGTTCCTTAAATACCTGCAATGGAATTGGCGAGTTTTCAAAGAATTCAAAAGGTTCGTTTATTACCTGCTCATATTCCATTAGCGAGGCATTGTCATCGGGTTGCTCTTCTAGGTGGTCGTGCGAGTGCCATGACAGGGATGTATGTGTGCAATTTTGGTCGGGCATAACCGAGGTAGTGGGTTGAGAGTTTGCCTCGGATGTGGTTGCCGCAATGACATTCTCTTGAATTTCACTCAATGTTGTTGCTGTGTTGCTCCATTCCGGCTCCTCGATCATTGCAATGGCAAGTTGTTGCTCAAACTCATCATGTGTTGGGTATTCCTTCATATGGACATCCTTGTCATCTTGCCTCAGGATTTTAGGTTCATCTGTGGCATGAATGAGGACCAGTCTGCTCAAGAGTGCATCCATCTTGGCGATACTAGCGTCCATAGAAGCCGACAGTTTTTGCATGAGTGCCACGAAGCCTTGAAGTGTACCTTCTAAGGAATTTGGTTGCTCTTGAGGAGGACTACTTTCCCATGGCATGTCAGTTTCTTCACGGTAATTGCGATAATTCTCCCACGTCAGCTCTTGAATAGTTTTTCATGACATGTTGATGCTCCTTACACCTGTATTTCAACTGAGTTTTTGATAAAAATAGAAAAATAACAATAAAGAGAAACGAAAAGTGCAGAAGTTAAAGGTAAGAGTATGTTGCCAGTCCCACGGCAACGGCGCCAAAAACTTGTTGCGTGTAAATAGAACTATCGCAAATAGTGCAAGTGTACACGACGCAAGTAGTAAAGTGATACTAGAGTATCGGATATCGTCTCCATAGGGACTGGAATACTTCTATCCTTTAACTATCTGCATAGAAGAAAGAAACAGTTTGATTGAAGAGTGTCACGAATAAATCAAGTAAAGAGAAAAAAATCAGAATTATAAAGGAGGTAGGAAATGAATTGCTCTGTAGTGCAGGTATTGCACTATTCAAGGACTTCTATTCTGTGTCTGGCTTCTGTCACGGCAGCACCTGTCGTGGCAGCGGTTCGTTGCTGTCGCAGCAGCGATAAGCAACTCAGTTTCTTCAAGTTCGGCAAGAATCCTTGGATAGACTTGTCATATCCCTAGATCCAAGCTTGTCGGCGAACACGTCTTGGATGATACCTCTCGGCGTGAATCGAAGTATGAACACCGATGTTTATGAATTCTTCTTTAACCGCTTAACCTCTTCGTATCCCAAGGTCCGAGATAGTTCAACCATAAACTAGAGAACCAGTACTTACTCCTTTCGTATACTTAACTCTCTCGATATTAAGTAAATAGATAATCTTACAATGCTCTCCCGATACTCTTACAAGATGTTGAAACCAAAATAAGCAAACTTGAAGTTTTATTTCATTGAACAGAAAAATCCTAAGAACAGAACAACCCTTACAACTTCTTTACAATATCAACTCTTTGCCCTGGGAAAGGTTTAGAACATGGTGAAGAAAGAGAAACGACTAGGGTTTTGAGATGAGAGGTATGGGGTGTGATATCTTCATACCCTTACATACATGGGTATATATAGGCAAAGATCTAGTCTAAGTCCTTCTTGGAGTAGAAGTTCTTCTTGGGGTAGAAATCCTTCTTGGAGTAGAAATCCTTGTTCAACAAGTAAAGATAAGTTACTTTACTTATCGATCCTTGATCAGCTCTATGCTCCGCTCCTAGCCTCAGAAAAATGCAAGATTGGGCTCAATGGACTAAGAAAAATGTCCTCTATCAAACGAGACCCATCTTGACTATGTCGACGTATTGCCGTCCGGGCGGCATTCTGTGGCGGCAGCGTCCTTGGTGGCAACTGGAACTGCTTCAGTACAGCTCCTTCTGCTTCTAGTCTCCAAAAATATACGAGTGACCCACGATAGTCCGGCTTGAAATCCTCTATCTGTCGATCTCCACTTCACTTTTTCTACCTCAGGTGTCTTCATTGTCGCCCCTTCTGCCACAGCAGCAGTCACGACAGACCACGAACCTCATTTCTTCAGCTTTTGCTCCGCAACTCGCCTATGCTCCTCAGCTGCCTTTGATGCTGCCACGACAGATACCTGCAAAAGTGACCAATTTCAGCAGCATTTGTGCAGTTTTATCTAAATGTGATGTAAATGCAAAAAACTAACCTAAAATGCAATTAAACATGCTTGAGTGCAGCAAAAATAAGGATAAATGAGGGGTAAAATATAGGACTTTTAGGCACTCAATATGTATGCCTCATGTTTTAATTATGATTAATGTGGTTATGTATATTGTGATATAGATGTATGTTGAGGTGTGATATTTGATGCATTGTTATATGCATGTGGTTGTGGAATGTGGTTTGTGCATGATGGTAAACCATGGTGAGTACGTGCTAAGCACGTAAATTGGTAAGAAAGTTGTGAGGTTGATTAATGAAATGTGTAGTATTGGCACTAGTATGCTTGGGAACAATGATCGATCATTAGGATGTTTAGTGTGCACACGAGAGTCAAAATGTGCGCGTGGTCTTGGTGATGGTAGTCATCATGATGGAGTACGGGTTCGCCCGGAAATCGTTATATATATATTAGTCGATGATGAGTGGAATCCCATCGACGGGGCGTGAGGATGAGTGGAATCCCCTCCGCGTGAAACGGTGATGAGTATAATCCCACCGTAAGGTAATGGTTGTGTGTTTGGATATGAGTTCCAACGGTTATCCGCGTATTCGGGTCATAGCTAGGTACCAATACAGTTTGTGGAATGTGTTTGCTATACATTGATATATGTGTTCCATATGTTGTGTTTATGGACTTGTTGAGCATGGCATGATAGTTGAGATTATGTTCATGCATCATTTGTTTTTGGCTCGTGTCGTTCGAATGTAAGAACATGCATTCTTCCTTGGTTGTGTTGTTCGTGCTTGGACCCTGCAGTGTCGAGGTTTGTTTTATAGGCTTACCCTCACTAAGCTTTATGCTTACGCTCTCTTTTGTTCGACAATGCAGATCCTTAGTTCGTGGGTTGCTTGTGCAAGGAGAGGGCCTCCAAGTGTGCTAGTTGAGCATTTGATATCATCAAGTATGAATTTCTAAGTTATGGATGTAATAGACAAGCAATGGGATTTGAGTATTTAATGTATGTTGTTGTTTGTGTATGGAGCATGTTTAGACTCCTTTATTTTGTGGACGTTTTGGTTATGGCTTGCCTATGCTTAGTATGTTGGCCTTGTGCCCTATCATGAATGTTGGCTCTAATGCATGAAACCTTAAAATGCAATATATGTCTTTTTTGTGGTGAATGTTTGTCTCTTATGAATGTATGACCTTTACATGTATGTGATGTGTTTTGAGCGTGTTTATAATAGGGTGTATGCCTCTCGAGTCTATGAGGGCATGATGTGTTTGCTTCCTGAAGTCGTTAAGGGCATTTGAGATCATTTAGAGATGTTTAAAACTGAATTTTGGAAAATCACACACTGTAGGTGTTTTGTAACGGGTTGTCATGTTTTGGAACGGGTGTGGTTCCAGGGCCACCCGTATCAGAACGTGTTCCGGTACGGTTTGACTATTGTGAGCCCTTGTTCCGATACGAGTCTCGAAACACTTTGGCCACTGTGAATGCTTGTTCCGGAACGAGTTTCGGAACGTCTAGGTGAAATGGGACCCTGTTCCGAAACGGTGTGGATGTGTTTCGGTACGGGTGCCTTGCTTTTTAAATTGGAGCCCGTGTTTCGAAACGGGCAATGTCTGTTTTGAAACACATGCCTGAAAATGGGCTTTTGACATCTCTAGAGGGTCTCTAGGGTTGGGCTTAGGCCCTATTTGCTGTTAGGCTTCTCGTGAGTCCTGTTTTCCGCTGTCGCTTCACGCATAGGTTTAATTTAATCCATCTAGGCAAGATAATAAATGAAAAAGTTTTCTTGGGTTGTAAATCGAAGTGAAGCCTTAACGGGTTTCGCCTCGGTTATCCCTGTGTAACCCACTCGGATCGGTCAGTCGCCCGGACCGGGACGAGGGGGTTACTATTCAAGTTTCCTATCTAAGTGCTTATCTTCTGTGGGATGTTATATTAGTTGGGTTGAGTAGCATTGTATGTTTAGCTTTGGTTACTAAATGTTGTATAAGGGTTTGTTCGTTGCTAGACGAGTCATAAATTGCATCTAGAGTTGAGTCTTGGTGCGTTTTGTAGCTAAAATGCAGTTTGCAGTGCAGGGCGTATCGGTACGCCTAAGGGTCGTATCAATACTGTCCTACACTTTGGACTTCATTTTAGGCTTAGCGTACCGATACTCGAGGGTGTAACGATACGCCAAAAGCTCTCTGGAAATCTGAGAAATTGACGAGATTTTTGCGTACCGGTACGGGCCTTAGGTGTACCGGTACGATCTTTGTTGTTTGACTTTGAGAAGTTGATCGTTGAGGGCGTATCGTTACGGTCAACCAATGTACCATTACGGTCTTCTTAGGTTGACTTTGGGCAGTTGACCAAGTCAAGGCGTATCGATAAAGCCTTTTGTAAAGGATAAAATGGGTTGTTTAAATTGCTTGTTTTGTATGCTTTGTATCGTTTCGTTGTCTTTCCGCTGTCGTATCTCACATAGGATGTATTAAAGCATTTAGACAAGATAATGTTTAAAAGAAATTTTCTAGGGTTGCTAACCGAAGGGGAGCCTTAACGGGTTTCACTTTGGTTTTCCCCGTGTAACCTACTCGGACTGGTGATCCGTCAAGACCGGGACGAAGGGGTTACATTTATTGGTATCAGAGCCTGAGGTTTCCGAGACCTCGGGTAGGTAAGTGAGGTAAGTTTGAAGTGTTATGATGTTGCTATGTCTCGGTGAATGTTTTGCCACGTATGCTTGAGGTTTTCTTGTTAGTACGGTGTTTGAAAGCATGTGTTAGCATGAATGTGGTGTCGAGGCGTAGTGTCGAGTTCTCATTGCTACTATTACTTATTTGAAACGATTTTGTAAAGGAATATACTTGAGCACGATTGGACCCTTGCCTTTGCTAACTTAATCCTTATGTGTTTGTTTGTTGTAGTTTTTATCTTGCTAGCTGTGAAATGAGACCTAGAGGGAGGCCTAGGATGGTTCATCCGGAACCACGGGCAGCAGCTTCGGGAGTTGAGCCGATTGTTGAGGCGCAGGCTCCTCCACCTCCTCTTTCTCCTCCTCGTCAAGAGGGAGGTGAGGCGAGAGCCGAGGGTGTAGAACCTCGGGTTGGCCAAAGACCGGCCGTGATAGATTTGGCTCCACTAGTTCAGGCGATAGCTGGGGCTTTTCAGGCAGCAATGGCTGGGGGCTAGGCAGTGGCACAACCTCAGGGTGAGGGCACCAGTTTGCCACTTGAGAGGCTTCGCAGTTTGGGAGGTGAAGAGTTCAGAGGGTTGGCAAAATATAAAATACGGTAATATGAAATACGGTAATATGATAAAATTAATAAAATATAAAATACAGTAATATGATAAATTTAAAATAAGCAAAGTAAAAAAATCATACCCGAATTTTTTAAAGGATTAAGAGAATTTTTTTATTTATATACCCATGTCATTTAAGGGTTGCCAAAATATGAACAATTTGAAGGTTAAGTTATTAAATTGAAAATTGTTAAACTTTAGTGACCAAAATAGGTGTGAGAAGAAAGTTGAGTGATGGTTGGTGTAGTTTACCTATTTTTTATTAAGAAAACGAAAACAAACGTCAACTTTTAACAGGAGGGACCATATCGAATACGAACTAAAAGTTGGGTGACCTCATCGAATATTTTAAAAGTACGGAGACCAAAATAAATTTACCTTAAAAGTTCGGTGACTATTTATGTAGTTTACCCTTAAAGTAAAGCAATATAACATCATAACATTTAAAACAAATAAAACGTTGTAAAATAAATGTTGGCATTAAATTAGTACGTTTAAGTAATTCTTAATAGACTCATATTAAATTATATATCAAATAAATAAATAAATAAATAAATAAAAATAAACAACCCCTCTCTTCAATTCTCTTATCTCAACTATTCAACATAAGAAAGAAAAGTATAATGTATCAAATAAGGAAACAATGTTGTTTGAAAAAAAGCGCAATTTTTTCATATGAGCTCTTTTATTGCAATTGTTGAAAATTTTAAGGTTTTCATTTGGTTCAAATAAGTAATTTTGCAAGTCGAAAGTTGGCTAGTTGGTTGTGTTTTTACCAGACAAGACGTTTTATTATGGCTGGGGTGCTAAACTGAACAGCAACACGACAACTGACTTGGAACACGGCCAAATCGATGCATGATTTTACGTTAGGAAAAAATTATACGAGTTTAAAATTAATGGTTCCCAGAGCATTAAGAATTCGCAAGAGAATGAAAATTTTTATACGAGTTTAAAATTAAATTCGTTGGAAACATCGAATTTTCAGTTCTGAACTTATCTCAGCTCAAATCGATGTCGGTGCCGAAAAAAATCTATTTCTCGGGAGAAACAAAAGAGATCCTTTTCGAGTTGAATTCAAGATCTATAAAATATATGTAAATTAAAAAATTAATATAGGAAATGTTTGTTATTAATATTTAAAAAAATTATTAAATACGACTAAATAAATAGAAATGGTTAAAAACAACCATTTCTTATTAAGGTGTATCACTAAACTTCACTAGTAAAGAATTAAACAATATAATACATCCCTTATTTAAGTTCAATTAAAATAGAGTAGAATTAGACAATTGAAGAAAAAAACAAAATCGTCCAACTTCAAAATCAACACAATATTATTATTTAATTAAAATGGCATAGAAAGATTTTTATATAATATTTTAATACAATAGGGCTGATATTGAGGTTAGAGACGGTTTATTTGGTGGGTCGATAGTTATATAGCGATTTTAAGGTGGAAGGAGATTGTAACCCCCTCGTCCCGGTCTGGACACTTGACCGGTCCGAGCGGATTACACGGGGATAACCGAGGCGAAACCCGTTAAGGCTCCACTTCAGTTAACAACCCGGGAAAAGCTTTTCATTTAATTATTATCTTGTCTAGATGCATTAACATGTCCTATGTGAAATAACAACAGCAGAAGCAACAAGCGAGGTGAACAACCAAACAGCCAACCAAAAACATCCCATTTTGTCTTAAACTGCAGGTCGTATCGAAACGCCCAGAGGGTGTATCAATACGTCTTAACTAGGTCAACTGGCCAAAGTCAATCCGAGGAGACCGTATCGAAACGGTTGTTGACCGTTTCGATACGCCCTCATCGGTTAACTTCTCGTAATCAACGCTACGAAGACCGTTCCGAAACGCCTAGGACTGTTTCGATACCCTCAATTTCTCGTCAAAATCTCAGATTTCTCGTAGCAAAATCGTATCGAAACGCCCCCTTTGCGTATCGATACGCCTGGCCTGAAACAAGAGAACCGCATCGAAACGGGACCAACCGTTTCGATACACCTGCTGCGAACAGTCATGTTTTAGCTGGTTTATGGCACAAGGCTGCCTCAAACACCAACTAAGACCTCCCACAACCAAACATACATTAACCCTAGATGCAAGGCACCCTATACAAACATACTTAACACCAAACATACATATAAAAGCCATTCATTAAAAGGATCAACAATCCAACATAAGAATCATACATAGCATTTAAGATATCATGCATTAGACAAACATACACAAGCATTCAAGGTAAGCAATAAATCATGGTTTACAAAACAAGACATGACATCCACAATCCACACCAACATCAACAAGGAGTCTAACATGCTCCTAAAACAAAAATAACCACATAAGTCCCCATTGCTTTACTATTACATCATTAACTTAAAATATTTCATACTTGAGGTTAGCAAAAGCTCAACTAGAACACTTGGAGGCCCTCCTCTTGCACTAGCAACCCACGAACTACGGATCTGCATTGTCGAACAAAAGAGAGCGTAAGCATAAAGCTTAGTGAGGGTAAGCTCATAAAACAAACCTTGACAATGCAGGGTCCAAGCACGAGCACACAACCAAGATAGAATGCATGATCTTACCTTCGAACCACATGAGTCAAGATAATAAAGATGCATGAACACAATAATCAACATCATGCCATGCTCAACAATTCGTAAACTCAACACATGGAATTACATATATCAATGTATTAACAAACACATTCCACAATTTGTATTGGCACCTAGCTATGACTCGAATACACGGATAACCGTTGGAACTCACATCCAACCACAACCATTACCTTACGGTGGGATTACACTCATCACCGTTTTACGCGGAAGGGATTCCACTCATCCTCACGCCCGTCGATGGGATTCCACTCATCACCGACTAACATATATATAAGAAGATTTCCGGGCAAACCCGTACTCCATCTTGATGACTACCATCACCAAGACCACGCGCGCATTTAGACTCACGTGTGCACACTAAACATCCTAATGATCGATCATTGTACCCAAGCATACTAGTGCCAATACTAACACAATCCATAACCTTTCACAACACCATTTCATATCAACTTCCGTGCTTAGCACGTACTCACCATGACTTACCGGCATGCACAAACCACATGCATATAACAATGCATCAATTCCATGCCTCAACATACGTGTATAACATAATATACATAACCACCATAATCACAATTTAACATGAGGCATACACAACATTTAAAGTTCAACCAAAGTCTCTAACCAAAGCTTGGGATTAGACTACCAATCTAATTCGAACTCTAGTTGGGTCTACCAAGCCCAACCTAGTCCACATGCTTGAACCAACCTTTGAAAATCAATTTGAAAACATTAACCACTCACCGACTATTTCAAGCTCAACCACTCTAGCCGATCATGCTCCCAACAGTTCCGGATTCGTTCCTGAGGCTTTACCAACACAAATCCAACTTCTAACCGTCCCAACACAAACAAAACAACTACAAATCGGTCCACAAATCAATGTAGCAACCCGGAACACAAACTAAGCACAAAACACATGATTTTAAGCTAAAGACAACCCCAAAATCCTCATCCCCGAGCAGCCTTAAAGCACAACCCAAAACCATTGATTCAAACACCTTTAACACTCCCAAAAGCTTCCAAAACAACCCTCATACATAGCCTAACCATCAGCCAACAAATTCCCACATCAAACACCCCCAAAACTCAACCTTTGAACTCTCTACAACCTCCCTAAAACCCAATTTCAGTAAACATCATAAAACCATGTAAAAATCGAGTATGTTGGACCTTATAAGATGCTTTTAACTTATCAAACAACATTAAATCAAAAACTCATCTAAAGGTTATCAAAGTTTGGATTTTTATCTTCAAAACTTAAAAACTCAAAATGTAAAAACCATGAGCTTTCATGAAAATAAAGGTATGAACTTGTAGAGAATGATAAGGACAACTCAAAAATGGTTTTACCTTTGAAAAATCTCCAAAACAAGCAAGAAGGATGATGGAATAGTGAACTAGGGGAGGAGGAAGTGTTTGTCGTGGAAATGGTAAGGAAGGGGGGAAGAAGATGAGTTAAAAAGGGTCTTTTAAATAAAAGGGGTTTTATTTTTTAAAGGCTTGTAATTACCATAATGCCATTAATGAGATGGCTAAAATTCTCATCTCCTAAAACCCATGGGATTGGATTTAGAAGATAGGCCCAACATAGATTTTAATTATTTTGAAAATTAATCTGAAACTCGAAACATTATTTTAATATTATTTTTACCCGACCCCCAAACCCAGGTGTTACAGAGATTGAGGTAACGGTAATTGGCGGAGCCAATATTTTTATACAGTAGAATATGGGGTGCGAAAAACTCTCGTACCAAAGTGTTGTTGATCTTATATCCCACCAAATCGAGTAGAATTTTTAATATTTCTTATGATAAATTTTAACTTTTCATACTTTGTAACGGGTTTGGAAAATTTTAGTAGGATCAATTACACTCTATAATTCTCATGTACATCTGCCCATAGTAACAATTTAAGAATGAGTTTGGAGGTAGAGAAAGGTTTTGTAGTTTATTTGTAGAGTTTTTAATTTTTGGCATAATGTCAAAAAAATATTTCTATCATTTTATTTTGAGTCAAATCAGTTTTTTTGTAGATAAAAATTGTTAGTCAACTAATGATAAACAACTTAAAATGACTTGCTAGAATGACACGTCAGCAAAAAAATAATTATATATTTTATATAATTTTATAAAATTATTATTTTTATTAATATGTCATCCTATCAAATCAGGACCTTCTATTAAGTTAGTATCTTTTGATCATGTTATTTTTTAGAATATTAAAGGAGGTATACTTATAATTTTAAAAAGTTAAGTATCACTCGGAGATTGATGAATGGCCGAATACGTTCTTATATTTATTTACACATATTTAAGATATGACTGGTATACAAAACATGTGAGTAATAAGTAATGTAGATGTTATTGTACTCGGGGGCGGAACATAGGGGTTTTGTCCTTGCCAACTTTTTTTTCATTAGGAATAAGATAGATATTTTTAGAAAAGAGTAAAATTACCTCTATAATCCCTTCAAAGTTTGTAAAATCTTAATATGACCCCCTCAAAATTTTTAATTTCATTTTGGCCCCTTTATAAATTTTTAGTTTTTTAATTTAATTTTGGTCACCTTTTGTAAATTTCTAGTTTCGCCCCTGATTGTACTCGTAGATGCTTTGTTTCTTTATTAAAACTAGCATGTATCGGTGTATAATTCCAGATTTATAGATATTTGTTTTTTTAATTACAAATATATTAATAAACGGTAGTTGCGATGGTAAGACATATTTAGTTTCAAAGAGATTTAGATTTGGGATTTATTGTACATCGATTTTAAAATTAGTAAAATTAAACATCAACCCTTGATTTTTTATGTTTAATATTATAGTCTAATTAATTTAAAAACTAAACCCTACTTTTAACTGCACTTAAAGAAAGCTCATCAAGAAAAATATTTATCGTAATTGTAATTTTATTTGCACTCGTTATATTGTATTATTATGAATTCCAAATAAAAAATATCTAGATATCAGGCAAACTAGACAGGTTTTAATTGTAACCTTCTTGGAATATTTTGAAATAATAAATTATTAAATTAAAAATTAAATTTGAGTATTCATGATCTATATATAGAAAAGCTGAAATAATAACCACAAACTAAAAAATTCAATGGGCAGGGTCACTAAAAGTAATCATATTGTTTTTATTTCTAATTGAGAATAGAACATCGTCTCAGTTATTTAAAATTGTGCAGGGTCACTAAAAATAAATCAACAAGCACAATGACACTGATTAGATTGGCAATGGGCAAATTTGCATTCTGGTGTACAATACTTGAAGCATTTACCATCAGGTCCTTCGTCGTCTAGTCCCAGCTTACAACCCCCCAAGGAGATGTTTTTGCAACATTTTCCATCACCGACTACTCCTATAATATCTGTAACACCCAGGTTTGGGGGTCGGGTGAAAATAATATTAAAATAATGTTTTGGGTTTTCCCTTTTGTTTTAAAAATTCATTTAATATGTTGGATCCAATTTTAATTTTGAAACACAAAATTCCATGGATTTTGGAATAGTGGAAGATGGTCATCTCATTAATGGCATTATTGTAATTACAAGCCTTTGAAAAATAAAACTCATTTTATTTAAAAGACCCTTTTTAACTCATCTTCTCTCCATTTTCACGACAAAAACCTCTTCACAATTGGAATCACTATTACATCATCCTTCTTGCTTGTTGTTGGAGATTTTTCAAAGGTAGATCCATTTTTGACTTGTCCTTATCATTCCCTACAAGTTCATACCTTTATTTTCATGAAAGCTTACGGTTTTTACATTTTGAGTTTTTAAGTTTTGAAGATAAAAATTCAAACTTTGATAACCTTTAGATGAGTTTTTGATTTAATGTTGTTAGATAAGTTAAAAGCCTCTTATAAGGTCCAATATATTCGATTTTTACATGGTTTTGTGTTGTTTCCCGAAATTGGGTTTTAGGGAAGTTTTAGAGAGTTTAAATGTTGAGTTTTGGGGGTGTTTGATGTGGGAATTTGGTGTTGATGGTTAGACTATGTATTGTTTTGGAAGCTTTTGGGGGTAATATAAGTGTTGGAATCAATGGTTTTGGGCTTTGCTTGGTGGCTGCTCGGGAATGAAGATTTTGGGGTTGTCTTTAGCTTGAAATCATCTGTTTATTGCTTGGTTTGTGTTCCGGGTTGCTACATTGATTTTTGGACTGATTGGTAATTGTTTTGATTGTGTTGGGATGTTTAGAAGCAAGGATTTGTGTTGGTGAAGCCTCGGGATCGAATCTGAAACCGTTGGGAGCTTGATCGGCTAGTGTGGTTGAGCTTGGAATAGTCGGTGAGTGGTTAACGTTTTAAAATTGATTTTCAAAGGTTGGTTCAAGCATGTGGACTAGGTTGGGCTTAGTAGACCCACCTAGAGTTGGGATTAGATTGGTAGTCTAATCCCAAGCTTTAGTTAGAGACTTTGGTTGATCTTTAAATGTTGAGTTGCCTCCTGTTGATTGTGATTATGGTGGTTATGTATATTGTGTTATACATGTGTGTTGAGGCATGGTATTGATGCATTGTTATATGGATGTGGTTTGTGCATGACGGTAAGTCATGGTGAGTACGTGCTAAGCACGATAGTTGATATGAAATGGTGTTGTGAAAGGTTATGAATTATGTTAGTATTGGCACTAGTATACTTAGGTACAATGATCGATCATTAGGATGTTTAGTGTGCACATGAGAGTCAAATGCGCACATGGTCTTGGTGATGGTAGTCATCAAGATGGAGTACGGGTTCACCTGGAAATCTTCTTATATATATGTTAGTCGGTGATGAGTGGAATCCCATCGACGGGGCGTGAGGATGAGTGGAATCCCCTCCGCGTGAAATCGTGATGAGTGTAATCCTACCGTAAGGTAATGGTTGTTGTTGGATGTGAGTTCCAACGGTTATCCGCATATTCGGGTCATACCTAGGTGCCCATACGGTTTGTGGAATGTGTTTGATAATACTATGATATATGAATTTCCATGTGTTGAACTTATGAGTTGTTGAGCATGGCATTATGTTGATAATTGTGTTCATGCATCTTTATTGTCTTGGGTCATGTGGTTCGAAGGTAAGATCATACATTCTACCTTGGTTGTTTGCTCGTGCTTGGACCCTGCATTGTCGAGGTTTGTTTTATGAGCTTACCCTCACTAAGTTTCATGCTTACGCTCTCTTTTGTTCGACAATGCATATCCGTAGTTCATGGGTTGCTAGTGCAAGAAGAGGGCTTCCAAGTGTGCTAGTTGAGCGTTTGCTAACCTCAAGTATGAAATATTTGAAGTTAATGATGTAATAGTCAAGCAATGGGGACTTATGTGGATATTTTGTGTTAGGAGCATGTTAGACTCCTATGTTTGTGGATGCTATGTTTAAGGCTTGCTTATGCCTAGTATGTTGGCCTTGTGCCCCTATCTTGGATGCTTGTGTATGTTTGTCTAAGACATGATATCTTGAATGCTACGTATGAATCTTTTGTTGAATTGATTATCCTTTTAATGGATGACTTTTATATGTATGTTAGGTGTTAAGTATGCTTGTTATAGTTGCCTTGAATCTAGAGTTAATGAATGTTCGGTGGTGGGAGGTTTTAGTTGGTGTTTGAGGCAGCCTTGTGCCATAAACCAGCTAAAACATGTCTGTTCGCAGCAGGTGTATCGAAACGGTTGGTCCCATTTTGATACGGTTCCCTTATTTCAGGCCAGGCATTTCGATACGCAAAGGGGGCGTTTCGATACCATTTTGCTACTGGAAATCTGAGATTTTGATGAGAAATTGAGGGTATCGAAACGGTCCTAGGCGTTTCGAAACGGTCTTCGTAGCGTTGACCACGAGAAGTTGACTAAAGAGGGCATTTCGATACGGTCAACCAGCGTTTCGATACGGTCTCCTCGAGTTGACTTTTGCCAGTTGACCTAGTTAAGGCGTATCGATACACCCCCTGGACGTTTCGATACGGCCTTCAGTTTAAGATAAAATGGGATGTTTTGGTTGGCTGTTTGGTTGTTTGCCTCGCTTGTTTCTTCCACTATTGTTATTTCACATAAGATATGTTAATGCATCTAGACAAGATAATAATTAAATGAAAAGTTTTTCTCGGGTTGTTAACCGAAGTGGAGCCTTAATGGGTTTCACCTCGGTTATCCCCGTGTAGCCCACTCGGATCGGTCAGTTGCCCGGACCGGGACGAGGGGGTTACACTTGTTGGTATCAGAGCCTAAGGTTTCCGAGACCTCGGGCATGTAAGTGAGGTAAGTTAATTTCTTGTATTGCAATTGCACGGTGTTTGCTTGCCATGTAAACATGGTTGCTTGCTTAACAAGTATGCTTTGATATATGCTCGTTTGATCGTGTATGTATGTTGTTTGAAGCATGTTGAGTAGAGTCTCATTGCTTCTATTACATCGGAAAAAGGATTTTTAAGTGAGGGAACATACTTGAGCCACTTGGACCCATGCCCTTGCTAACCCTATCTTGTATGTTATTGTTGTAGTCGTTGTTATCTTTGAGTGCGTATGTCGAGGCCTAGAGGTAGACCGAGGTTGGTTCGTCAGGAACCTCGAGTTGCGGCTATTGTTAATGAGCCGATGGCTGGAGTAGAGGCTCATGTGGGAGAGCCTGCTGTTGGAGTTGGAGCTCCTCCACCACCACCACCTCCTCAGCTTGAAGTGGGAGGCAAGGCTGGAGCTGATAGAGCGGGACCTCAGGTTGGTCAGGGTGGCCAAGGTCCTGCAAGAATAGATATGGCTCCGCTAGTTCAAGCTATAGCGGGAGAGTTTCAGGCTGCATTTGCCGGAGCTCAGGCTGCAGCTCAGCCGAGAGGTGATGATGCTAGCTTACCTTTAGAGAGGCTTCGTAGCCTAGGAGCAGAGGAGTTCAGAGGATCTACACCTGAGAGATCAGAGTTGTGGTTGGAGAAGACGGTTCGAATCTTAGCTCAGATGGGATTTGTTGGGGCTCGCAAGTTCGTCTGCGTGGTTTCGTTACTTCAAGGTGATGCCTACACCTGGTGGGTCACCATTACTTCTAGTGTGCCTGAGGCCGATATTTGTTGGGACTTTTTTGAGACTGCTTTCAGGAAGAGGTATTTGGGGCCGAGATATCTGGATGAGAAGAAATGTGAGTTTATGGCTCTTGTTCAAGGAGATGCTTCAGTGACTGATTATGAGATTCGCTTTGTCTGTCTGAGTCAGTATGCTCCGGAGATGGTTCCTACTAAGAGGGATCGTTGTAATCGGTTCAGATATAGGCTTCATGAGGAAGTCAAGAGGTACACCTTAGCTTCAGATTATTCTGATTTTGATGTCTTGGTCGCTAGGGCCAAGGACATCGAGCATAGCTTGGGGCTGACCAAGCGTTCGGGAGGATCCAGTTCGGGGAAGAGGCACAACAACTTTGATCGTGGTGATGCCAAGAGGCATCGAGCAGTGGACAACAGTTTGATTATAGGCATGGCGGTGGTCACCATGCCATAGAGCTGGAGGGCGTTTGCCCGAGTGCACTCGTTTTGGGAGACAACATTCAGGAGAATGTTGGGGTAATTTTCATGCTTGCTGGAACTGTGGATCGAGAGACCACTTCAGGAGAGAGTGTCCGCATCATGAGGCACAGGCACCAGTTTAGGCACAGGCTCCTGCGAGAGCGATTGATTATCAGAGAGGCCGTGGACACGGTCGTGGTTACTTCCAGCCGAGGGCTGATGCACCTATGATAGAGGCACCGAGGAATCTTGCTCATGTTGTTGCAGTACAGCCAGAGACCAATGGACCAGCTAGAGTCTACGCACAGAGAGAGGCAGGGAATGACACAGATGTGATAGCAGGTAATTTTGAGTTACAGTCCATGTCTTTGCTTTCCTTAGTTGATTCAGGTTCTACGCATTCTTACATTTTGAGTGAGCATGCAAAGAAGTTAGACACACCTATTGAGATCTTAGATGTAGGTATGCATGTGACTAGTTCTTTCGGTGCGACAGTTGTAGTTAGACGGATGTATAGGAGGTGCCCGTTAAAAATTCAGGGTCATGTGTTTCCGGTTGATATGATGGAACTTCCATTTTATGGCTTTGATATTATTCTAGGTATGGATTGGTTGGTTGAGCACAGAGCTAGTGTAGATTTTGAGATGAAGAGAATTTCGTTGAAGCTTTCTGATGACTACGAGGTAGTGGTAGTAGGCGAGAACGTTAAGTTCTTGTCGAATGTTGTGTCAGCTTTAGAGGCTTATTGGTTGATGGATTCTGGTTGTGGGGCTTACTTAGCATATGTGATGAATCCGAATATGAGTGAGGTCAGGCTGAAAGACATCATAACAGTTTGTGATTTTCCAGATATGTTTCCAGAAGAGTTACCAGGTTTGCCTCCTGACAGAGATGTAGAGTTTGTGATTGAGACTGTTTCAGGGTCTACTCCAGTTTCTATTGCTCTATACCGTATGGCTCCAAAAGAGTTGAAAGAGTTGAAAATTCATCTTCAGGAGTTGTTGGACCGTGGTTTTATTTGGCCTAGTAGTTCGCCTTGGGGTGCTCCCGTATTGTTTGTAAAGAAGAAAGATGGCAGTATGAGAATGTGTATTGACTACAGGCAGTTGAACCAGTTGAAAGTGAAGAACAAGGATCCGTTGCCTCGTATAGATGACTTGTTTGATCAGTTGAGGGGTGCCTCAGTGTTCTCGAAGATAGATTTGAGATCAGGGTACTATCAGTTGAAGGTAAAAGAGTGTGATGTTCCGAAGACGGCTTTTAGGACTAGATATGGTCATTATGAGTTCCTTGTGATGCCGTTTAGGCTCACGAATGCACCACCAGCTTTCATGGATATGATGAACAGAGATTTCAGAGACTATCTAGACCGGTTTGTAGTTGTTTTCATAGATGACATCCTTGTGTACTCGAGATCAGAAGAAGAACATGATCAGCACTTGAGACTTGTTTTACAGAGATTGATGAGTAATCAGTTGTACGCTAAGCTTAGTAAATGTGAGTTCTGGATTCGAGAAGTTGTGTTTCTTGGCCATGTGGTTTTAGCTGAAGGTATCTGTGTTGATCCGACGAAGATTGAAGCTATTGTTGAGTTTCCACAACCTAAGTCAGTGACTGAGATTAGGAGTTTCTTAGGATTAGCTGGTTACTATAGGAGATTTGCTGATGGTTTCTCTAGAGTAGCTGCTCCGTTGACTAAATTGTTGCAAAAAGGAGTGAAGTTCGAGTGGTCAGATGCGAGACATAAGGCATTTGAGAAATTAAAAGAAGCTTTGACGAATGCTCCAGTGTTAGTACAGCCAGTTTCAGGGAAAGAGTTTGTGATCTATAGTGATGCTTCCTACATAGGTTTAGGTTGTGTTCTGGTGCAAGAAAGAAGAGTTGTTGCTTATGCTTTGAGACAGTTAAAGGTGCACGAGAAGAACTACCCTACGCATGACATTGAGTTAGCCGCAGTTGTGTTTGCGTTGAAGATTTGGCGTCACTACTTGTATGCTGAGAAGTGCATGGTTTACACTAATCATAAGAGCTTGAAGTATTTGATGACTCAGAGAGAGTTGAACTTGAGACAGAGAAGATGGCTTGAGCTGTTGAAGACTATGATTTGACTATTGAGGACCATCCGGGTAAGGCAAATGTAGTAGCCGATGCGTTGAGCACAAAAGTCGCGGTTGAGTTGCAAGCTATGTTTGCTAGACTGAGTGTATCAGGGGATGGTGGTTTGATCACAGAGTTGCAAGTGAAGCCTTCTTTGATTTAGATGATTAGAGAGAAACAGTTGCAAGATGTGTCTTTAGTTCCTCATGTTCAGGACATAGTCGAAGGTAGACCGATCGAGTATAGTTTCAGTGATGAGAATGTGTTGTGTTTCAGAGACAGAGTTGTAGTACTTGAAGATGTTGAGTTAAGACGTCTGATTCTGAATGAAGCACATTCGAGTCCTTTTTCGATGCATCCGGGCAGTACCAAGATGTACCGAGATTTGAAGAATGATTATTTTTGGGCTGGTTTGAAGAAGGATGTAGCCGAGTATGCGAGCCGATGCATGGTTAGTCAGAGAGTAAAGGCAGAACATCAAGTTCCTTCAGGTTTGTTACAGCCTTTGAAGATTCCGGAATGGAAATGAGAGAGAATCGTTATGGACTTTGTGTCGGGGTTACCGTTGTCTCCTTCGATGAAGAATTCTGCTTGGGTGATAGTTGATAGATTCACTAAGTGTGCCCATTTCTTAGCAGTGAACACTACAGATTCTTTAGACAAGTCGGCGAATTTGTATATTCGCGAGATTGTGAGACTTCATGGAGTTCTAAAGTCTATTGTATCAGACAGAGATCCGAGATTCACAGCGAGGTTCTGGAGTTGTTTGCATAGTTCCCTAGGCAGCCGTTTGCATTTTAGTACTTCGTATCATCCGTAGTCAGATGGATAGTCAGAGCGAGTAATACAGATTTTAGAGGATATGCTCCGTTGTTGTGTGATTGAGTTCCAGGGTTCTTGGGAGAAGCACTTGCCCTTAGTTGAGTTTTCTTACAACAACAATTACTAGGCTAGTATACAGATGGCTCCTTATGAGGCTTTGTATGGTAGACGATGTAGGACTCCGATCTGTTGGGCCGAAACGGGTCAGAAATTGTTACTTATGCCAGATTTGCTTAAGGGGGCTACTGAAAAAGTGAAGTTGATTTGTGACCGTTTGAAAGCAGCTTCCGGTCGTCAGAAATCTAACGCAGATTTGAGGAGAAAAGAGGTTTAGTATTCAGTGGGTGAGAAGGTGTTTCTGAAACTATCTCCGTGGAAGAAGGTAACGCGATTTGGCCGGAAAGGCAAGTCGAGTCCGAGGTTTATTGGTCCGTATGAGATAGTTGAGCGGATTGAGCTAGTAGCTTACCGTTTGAGATTTCCTTCAGAGTTAGAGAAGATCCATGATGTTTTTCATGTGTCGATGCTTAGGATATATAGATCGGATCCGTCTCATGTTATGCTCGTTGAGGAGGTAGAATTGAATCCGGATTTGTCTTACAATGAAGAACCGTTTGAGATACTTGCTTCTGATAGCAAGGTGTTACGTGGCAAGACCATAGAGTTGGTCAAGGTGTTTTGGAGACATAGAGGCGTGGAAGAGGCCACGTGGGAGAGGAAAGATGATATCCTTGAGCAGTTTCTGTACTTGTTTCCGTCAGGTAATTTCGGGGATGAAATTTCTTAAGTGGGGGAGAGTTGTAACACCCGGGTTTGGGGGTCGGGTGAAAATAATATTAAAATAATGTTTCAGGTTTTCCCTTTTGTTTTAAAAATTCATTTAATATGTTGGATCCAATTTTAATTTTGAAACCCAAAATTCCAAGGATTTTGGAATAGTGGAAGATGGCCATCTCAATAATCGCATTATTGTAATTACAAGCCTTTAAAATAAAACTCATTTTATTTAAAAGACCCTTTTTAACTCATTTTCTCCCCCCTTCTCTCCATTTTCACGACAAAAACCTCTTCACCATTGGAATCACTATTTCATCACCCTTCTTGCTTGTTGTTGGAGATTTTTCAAAGGTAAATCCATTTTTGACTTGTCCTTATCATTCTCTACAAGTTCATACCTTTATTTTCATGAAAGCTTATGGTTTTTACATTTTGAGTTTTTTAGTTTTGAAGATAAAAATCCAAACTTTGATAACCTTTAGATGAGTTTTTGATTTAATGTTGCTAGATAAGGTAAAAGCATCTTATAAGGTCCAACATAATTTTTTACATGGTTTTGTGATGTTTCCCGAAATTGGGTTTTATGGAGGTTTTAGAGAGTTTAAATGTTGAGTTTTGGGGGTGTTTGATGTGTGAATTTGTGGCTAATGGTTAGACTATGTATAAGAGTTGTTTTGGAAGCTTTTGGGGGTAATATAAGTGTTGGAATCAATGGTTTTGTGATGTGCTTCGTGGCTGCTCGGGAATTAGGATTTTGGGGTTGTCTTTAGCTTAAAATCATGTGTTTGTTGCTTGGTTTGTGTTCCGGGTTGCTACATTGATTTGTGGACTGATTGGTAATTGTTTTGATTGTGTTGGGATGTTTAGAAGCAAGGATATGTGTTGGTGAAGCCTGAAGATCGAATCTGGAACCGTTGGGAGCTTGATCGGCTAGTGTGGTTGAGCTTGGAATAGTCGGTGAGTGGTTAACGTTTTAAAATTGATTTTCAAAGGTTGGTTCAAGCATGTGGACTAGGTTGGGCTTGGTAGACCCACCTAGAGTTGGGATTAGATTGGTAGTCTAATCCCAAGATTTAGTTAGAGACTTTGGTTGATCTTTAAATGTTGACTTGCCTCCTATTGATTGTGATTATGGTGGTTATGTATATTGTGTTATACATCTGTGTTGAGGCATGGTATTGATGCATTGTTATATGCATGTGGTTTGTGCATGACGGTAATTCATGGTGAGTACGTGCTAAGCACGGAAGTTGATATGAAATGGTGTTGTGAAAGGTTATGAATTATGTTAGTATTGGCACTAGTATGCTTGGGTACAATGATTGATCATTAAGATGTTTAGTGTGCACACGAGAGTCAAATGCGCGCGTGGTCTTGGTGATGGTAGTCATCAAGATGGAGTACGGGTTCACCCGGAAATCTTCTTATATATATGTTAGTCGGTGATGAGTGGAATCCCATCGACGGGGCGTGAGGATGAGTGGAATCCCCTCTGCGTGAAACAATGATGAGTGTAATCCCACCGTAAGGTAATGGTTGTTGTTGGATGTGAGTTCCAACAGTTATCCGCGTATTCAGGTCATAGCTAGGTGCCAATACGGTTTGTGGAATGTGTTTGATAATACTATGATATATGAATTTCCATGTGCTGAACTTATGTGTTGTTGAGCATGGCATGATGTTGATAATTGTGTTCATGCATCTTTATTGTCTTGACTCATGTGGTTCGAAGGTAAGATCATACATTCTACCTTGGTTGTGTGCTCGTGCTTGGACCCTGCATTGTTGAGGTTTGTTTTATAAGCTTACCCTCACTAAGCTTCGTGCTTACGCTCTCTTTTTTTCGACAATGCAGATCTGTAGTTCGTGGGTTGCTAGTGCAAGAAGAGGGCTTCTAAGTGTGCTAGTTGAGCTTTTGCTAACCTCCAGTATGAACTATTTTAAGTTAATGATGTAATAGTCAAGCAATGTGGACTTTTGTGGATATTTTTTGTTAGGAGCATGTTAGACTCCTATGTTTGTGGATGCTATGTTTAAGGCTTGCTTATGCCTAGTATGTTGGCCTTGTGCCCCTATCTTGAATGCTTGTCTAAGACATGATATCTTGAATACTATGTATGAATCTTTTGTTGAATTGATGATCCTTTTAATTGATGGCTTTTATATGTATGTTGGGTGTTAAGTATGCTTGTTAAAGGTGCCTTGCATCTAAAGTTAATGTATGTTCGGTGATGGGAGGTTTTAGTTGGTGTTTGAGGCAGCCTTGTGCCATAAACCAGCTAAAACCTGTCTGTTCGCAGCAGGTGTATCGAAACGGTTGGTCTGATTTCGATATGGTTCCCTTGTTTCAGGCCAGGCATTTCGATACGCAAAGGGGGCGTTTCGATACCATTTTGCGACTGGAAATCTGAGATTTTGATGAGAAATTGAGGGTATCGAAACGGTCCTAAGCGTTTCGAAACGGTCTTCGTAGCGTTGACCACGAGAAGTTGACTAAAGAGGGCGTATCGATACGGTCAACCAGCATTTCGATACAGTCAACCAGCGTTTCAATACGGTCTCCTCAAGTTGACTTTGGCTAGTTTACCCAGTCAAGGCGTATCGATACACCCCCTGGGCATTTCGATACGACCTTCTATTTTAAGATAAAATGGGTTTTTTTGGTTGGCTGTTTGGCTGTTTGCCTCGCTTGTTTCTTCCGCTGTTGTTATTTCACATAGGATATGCTAATGCATCTAGACAAGATAATAATTAAATGAAAAGTTTTTCTCGGGTTGTTAACCGAAGTGGAGCCTTAACGAGTTTCGCCTCAGTTATCCCCGTGTAGCCCACTCGTACCGGTTAGTCGCCCGGACTGGGACGAGGGGGTTACAATATCTGTATTATTATTCAAATGCAATCAATATTACATATTTTACCGTTACAAAATAATACATACATTATTTTAAATAGTGGTAGAACATAAACAAAGAGTTTGCAGGGGACAACTTCAAATTATTTTTTAAAAATTAGAAGTTTAAAATAAAATATTACAACTTAAAAGGACCATAACCCACATAGGTTACCTTTGTTTTCCTCCTCTAATTATAAATATACAATAAAATAAAAAAAAATAATGTCACTTATACATACCTATAGATAAGATGAGTACGGTAAAAAGAAGGAACGATACAACTTGTGTTTTGGCCATCTTTCTTTTCTCTTCTAAAATTGAAATGCTCTATTTTTTTGTTTGTTTGAAAACTCATTTCGTATATGCTATTTATAGGGTTTAATTTTTAAACGTTTCCTTAAATGAAATGTTTGCATTTATAAGGAATGGTAAATGAGTCAAGATTTAAGGGTTATAGAGTTTTTTTTTCAAATAAGAATAATCCGTTTTAGGATTTATATGCCACAAACTTGGTATTTCTATTTGTCAATTTTCAACTTTTATATTTGGTTAATTATTTGATGCATGCATTGTGAGTGATTTTTTTTTCTACAAACGAGCTTCTTAGGCTGTCACGTGACCCTTTTAGTCTTAACTCCTAACTTTAAACTCTTAATCATAAAATTTATTCACTAATATTAAAGTCTAACTACAAACATTAAACCTATAACCATAAACTCTAATGTCTAAACCCTACAAATTAGACGCTTATGGAAAATAAGTTTTTCACCACCGATGAATAGAATGGTGTTCCTTATTTAAGTAACCCTTCCTTGTTAAGACATATCAATAAAATTCACTAGTAAGAAATTAAACAATATAATTCATCGTTTAGAAATAATAAATTTCATATTTTTATAATATACTTAAAATTAAAATTAGATTTATTAAAAATGATAAAAAAAAATTATTAGATATGAATTTTAATGAATAAAGAGACAAAGAAAATTTGAAAGCTTTTAAAAACTATTTTGAAAAGTTTGATTTATAATTTAACTGTTTGAATAAAAATTAATTTTTAAAAGCTAAATGGTTCGTTTTATACATCATATTGTAAATTTTAAAATATTATATTTTAATTCATTAACATTATGATATTCTTATATCAACTTCAAAATATAGTATAGATATATATGAAATATTTAAAAATATAAATCTTATTTTTCTTGTAAGAAATAGATATAATTTACTTGTCAATTTTAATTTGAATATATAAATTATATTTTAAAACTAAAATTACATGAAAACATAAATATTAGGTTGCTATAAAAGTTATATATATGTATAATGCTAGTGATCAATTATTTTTATAACATTATCAAAATATATAAATATTAGTCCAGGCCCTTCTACTATTTAAAAATGGCACATATAGTCCCTTTTCTGGAAATATTTTTTTACTGTATTATTTTAAACATGTTTTAAATATGAGTATTATTACAATATTTATAAATTTTGAAGGACTTTTAATGAATTTTCTCGATAAATAGTTACATAACATTTAAAACATTATCGTCTAATTTAAGGGTAAACTACAAAAATGGTTTTTTTACAAATAGAAAAACTGGTAAATTTAGATTATTCAATTCTCGATCTTATATTGTATCAATTAAATCAGATAATCGATTAACCACTTAACCAAAATATTTGATTTCGGAAATGGTTTTTTACTTTGTTTATTAAAATATCAAATATGATAACATGGTAAAGTTAATAATTGTTCTGTTGTGATAAAAGTGTAAAAACAGCTAAAACGTCAAAAATTAAAAGTTCACACCCATTAATCTTGCCCAGAGCCAAAACGTTTTATTACAAAAAATCAGAAGGGTATCAAAATCACTAGACTTTAATATATCGTAGTGCATAAAATTTAGAAATATTGTATATAATATATTAGATCGGTTAATCAATTTTGCTTAGAAACGTGAACTGTAACCGAATCGAAATAATTTATTTTAAAATTTTGTACCAAAATCGGGTTCGGCTAATCCTTCAAAATTATTTTGGTTGATTACTAAATTTAGGTTATTCAATTCTCGATCTAATATTGTACCAATTAAATTAGATAATCGATTGACCAGTTAATTATAATATTTGATTCGAGTAATAATTTTTTTACTTTGCTTATTAAAATATAAAATACGGTAATATAATAAATTTAATAAGCAAAGTAAAAAAATCGTACCCGAATTTTTTAAAGGATTAATCGATAGTTATATAGCGATTTTAAGGTGGAAGGAGATTGAGGTAACGGTAATTGGCGGAGCCAATATTTTTATACAGTAGAATATGGGGTGCGAAAAACTCTCGTACCAAAGTGTTGTCGATCTTATATCCCACCAAATCGAGTAGAATTTTTAATATTTCTTATGATAAATTTTAACGTTTCATACTTTGTAACGGGTTTGGAAAATTTTAGTAGGATCAATTACACTCTATAATTCTCATGTACATCTGCCCATAGTAACGGTTTAAAAATGAGTTTGGAGGTAGAGAAAGGTTTTGTAGTTTATTTGTAGAGTTTTTAATTTTTGGCATAATGTCAAAAAAAATATTTCTATCGTTTTATGTTGAGTCAAATCAGTTTCTTTCGTAGATAAAAATTGTTAGTCAACTAATGATATACAACTTAAAATGACTTGCTAGAATGACACGTCAGCAAAAAATAATTATATATTTTATATAATTTTATAAAATTATTATTTTTATTAATATGTCATCCTATCAAATCAGCACCGCCTGTTAAGTTAGTATCTTTTGATCATGTTATTTTTTAGAATATTAAAGGAGGTATACTTGTAATTTGAAAAAGTTAAGTATCACTCGGAGATTGATGAATGGCCGAATACATATATTTTTCTTATATTTATTTAGATATATTTAAGATATGACTGGTATACAAAACATGTGAGTAATAAGTAATGTAGATGGTATTGTACTCAGGGGCGAAACATAGGGGTTTGGTCCTCGCCAACTTTTTTTTCATTAGGAATCAGATAGATATTTTTAGAAAAGGGTAAAATTACCTCTATAATCCCTTCAAAGTTTGTAAAATCTTAATATGACCCCCTCAAAAATTTTAATTTCATTTTGGCCCCTTTATAAATTTTTAGTTTTTTAAATTTAATTTTTGTCACCTTTTGTAAATTTCTAGTTTCGCCCCTGATTGTAGTTGTAGATGCTTTATTTCTTTATTAGAATTAGCTTGTATAAGTGTTGTAACACCCGGGTTTAGGGGTCGGGTGAAAATAATATTTTAAAATTGTTTCGGGTTTCAGTTTATAATTAAAATAATAATGTATTATTTTGGTATTCGTATTTTTCGGAACAAACATTTGTGTTGGACCAAATTGGATTGAAACTCAAATTTCATGGATTTTAAAGTAAATGAGATTGCCATCTCATTAATGGCATTTTTGTAATAAAATGGCCATCCAAATTAAAAACCTCTCTTTTTATTTAAAACACAAATTGTCATCTTCTTCCCCAACCCTTCTCCATTTTCACGTCAAGTTCCCCTCCCCCCTCCTTTGTGCTTTTCCATCGAATCTTGCCTCCATTTTTGGAGCATTTTGAATGGTAATTTCATTTCTGACTTGCTCTCATCTTCCTCTACTTGGAAGTACAAATAGATTTCATTTTCATCAATGTTTTAGAATTTGGGTTTTTCAAAGTTTTGGTTAAAGGTTGTGACTTTATGAGATTTTATCAAGGCTTTTGGTTTATTTATGTTAGATATGTTGTTTTTGAATTAAATAGTCCAACATATATGATTTTTAGAGTATTTTAAATGAATTCCCAAAGTTAAGTATAAATGGGGTTTTTGGAGGGTTTTAGGTGAATTTTGGGGGTTGTTTTAGGTGGGAATTGATAGCCCAATGGTAGTACTATGGTTAGGGGTTGATTTGGGATCATTTTTGGGTGTAAAGGGTGTTGGAAACATGGATTTTGGATGTGGTATGTGGGTTGTCCGAGATTTCAAAATATGGGGTTTTTCATGGTTTGCAACATTGTAAATTGTATTTGAATTGTATTACGGGTTGGTATTTTGATGTTGGGATAATTTGAGGATTATTTGAATTGTATTGAGGTTGTTTAGAAGCGAGAACTTGTGTTGGAGAAGCTTCGAGAAGAAATCCGGAAACTTGAAGGTGATGCTTGCTTGGTAGTGAGCTTGGAGGTAGAGGTGAGTGGTTAAATATTTTTAAAATGGTTTTGAGTATTTGGTTCAAGCATGTGAACCTAGGATGGGCTTGGTAAACCCACATAGAGTTGGGATTAGAGTGGTAGCCTAATCCCAAACTTTGATTAGAGACTTTGGTTGCACTCTCTAATGGTTGTTTATGCCTCGTGTTAAATTGTGATGGTGTTGATTATGTATATGGTGTATACATGTATGTTGAGGCATGTTTGATGCATTATTATATGCATGTTGATGATAGATATGATATTGTTATACACATGTGTAAAATATGACGTGATATGGTTGTTAATGATATACATGTGGTGTTGACATGTGAAATGATATTATGAGGTGATTGTATGATCCGAGGATCATGATGAGTACATGCTAGGCATGGAAATGTGGTTTGTGCATGACGGTGAGTCATGGTGAGTGCGTGCTAAGCACGAATGTTATTATGAAATGATATTGTGAAAAAGTAATGAAATGTGTAGTATTGGCACTAGTATGCTTGGGTACAAATGACCGATCATTAGGATGTTTAGTGTGCACAGGTGAGTCAAAATGCGCGCGTGGTCTTGATGATGGTAGTCATCGAGATGGAGTACGGGGTCGCCCAGAAATCTTCTTACTTATAATAGTCGGTGATGAGTGGAATCCCATCGACGGGCGTGAGGATGAGTGGAATCCCCTCCGCGTGAACGGTGATGAGTGTAATCCCACCGTCAGGTAATGGTTGTGTTGTTGGATGTAAGATCATGCATTTTATCTTGGTTGTAGCTCGTGCTTGGACCCTGCATTGTCGAAGGTTTGTTTTATGAGCTTACCCTCACTAAGCTTTTATGCTTACGCTCCCTTTTGTTCGACAATGCAGATCAGTAGCTCGTGGGTGGCAAGGGCAAGGAAAAGTCTCCAAGTGTTGCTTTTGGTTAGTTCAAGTATGATCTCTAAATTGTAGATTGTAATAGTTAAGCAATGGGATAGGTATTGTTGATTTGGGTTTTGATGTATGTCGTTGTTGGTTTGGTTCTTGGATGCCTTGTTTGATCTGTAAATATTGCTTATGTTACATGCCTTGAATGTCTACATGTTTTGGTTGCTAAGTCATGAAATCTTAACTGCTTGTATGTCCATATATGCATAAATTGCCCTTTTGTATGAATGCTATGTATGGATGTCTTGCTATTTGTTTGATTGCTTCCTTTGGCTTTAGTATGATTGCTTAAATGTTGGTATGTGCATAAGAGAGTCCAAAATTGCATCTAGAGTCATGTTTGGGGTCGTCAAGTTGATAATTGTGGAATTGCAGTGCATGGCGTATCGATATGCCTCAGGGCCGTATCGATACGGCCTTTCCCAAAGGCCACGATTTTTGTCTGGCGTACCGGTACCCTGGGGGTACCGATACCCTCCAAAGTTACTGGAATTTGTGAGAATTGGGTAAGAGTAGGGCGTACCGATACAGGGTTCACGCGTATCGATACGGGTCTACTCCGTTGACCAAGGAGAGCTGACCGAGAAGGGCGTATCGATACGCTCAAGGGCTGTATCGATACGGTCTTCCCGGAGTTGACCCTTTGGATTGACCTGGTCAGGGCGTATCGATACCCCTAGTTAGGGTACCGATACGGTCTGCCCTGTAAGCTTAAAAATGGACTAGTTATGTATGTCCGTGGTTCGAATGTAACTTTCATATGGATGTTTTCCGCTGTCGTGAATCACATAGGATTTAATAAAGGCATCTAGAAAAGAAAAAAAATAGGGTCCCTAACCGAGGGGGAACCTTAACGGGTTTCGCTTCGGTTTTCCCCGTGTGGCCTACTCGAGCCGGTCATCCGGCCAGACCGGGACGAGGGGGTTACATTTGTTGGTATCAGAGCCTAAGGTTTCCGAGACCTTGGGCAGGTAAGTGAGGTAAGTTATGTTTTATGATTGATATGCACGGTGTTTGCTTGCTATGTAAGCATGTTGCTTGTTATCCGTGTATGCGTGATGTGTGATTGTTTGATTGAGAATGTATGTTGTTTGATCGTACGCATATGTTTGCTTGTTTAGAAAGTAAGCCTTGTTATATGCTTGGTTGAGCATGTATGTGTGTTGATTTGTTTGAATCATGTTTAGTAGATTCCCATTGCTACTATTACATCGAAGAAGAGATTTTTAAGTGAGGGAAATCATACTTGAGCCACTTGGACCTTTCCTTTGCTAACCCAACTTGTATGTTAAATTGTTGATTTATTTATTACTTTTAGTAAGTTTGAGGCCAGTGTGTGGGCCGTGATTTGGTAAGTGGGAGTTGTGGTTTCTGAAAATATGGATGTTGTTGAGGAAGCCCTTTGTTGTAGTTAGGGGAGTATGGTTGTACCGGAGCTGAGGTACCCTTGGTTTGGTTGAGTCAGGATGTATGTGGGTTGATTCTTGTTGGCGAGGGACGACGTGACCGATTCTAGTATTAGTTGATAAAAAGAGAAGTGAAGACCTATGGGTGAGAGTCAGAGTGGTATCGATGTCATAGTAGATAAGCCTTGGTACAGTTTTGGGTTTGTTTCCTCCTGTTGATTCTGAATCTGCACTTCTGTATGTTGATTAGCAAGTATGCAAGTTGAGTGTGCCTGATGAGGTGTTAGAGGTAGGTGTGAGCACCTTAGTTCTCTAAACGAGATCAAGGTGAGGGTCTCGTGTTAGTAATCTGAAATTCAGAAACGTTAGTTGGTGATCGTTGGAGTTCGACCTATAGTTATAATATAAGACAGCCGGTCAGTATCGGTGAGTGGGAATCGATTTGTGCGATTAGGCCAGTGTGCATCTGAGTTGTCTTCCAGCGAGAAGAAGAGATGAAGTCACTTCCGATATAGTTGAGCCGAGAAGAAGTCTTGAGTTTTGACTATAGATTGTTTAGTAGTGGGATGTTTCGAGTCGTCAGGATCGACGTTATAGAACAAGTTCAAGCATGAAAGTTTGTGTGTAATCAGAATTTAATTTTGAAGTTTCGAGATGCTCTAAGAACAATTTAGAAGAGTCAGATTTTGTTGAAGAACCAGCTTGAAAAACAAGAGGACCGAAGACTATCTTTGTTGAGATTTTAGACGTAGGGACGCATGTGACTAGACCTTTTGGGAGATAGTAGTGATCAGAAAGATGTACAAAAGATGTTTGTTGGTGGTTCAGGGTTACTAGTTTCTAGTAGATGTGAAGTAATTGTCTTTCTACGGTTTCGATGTACCTTTTTGACATGGTTTGGCTTGTAGAGCACAAAGCTAGGGTATACGTTGAGACAAAGAGAGAGTTGCCTTGAAGTTGCAGATTTCAGTGGGACTGTAGTAGTAGGTGAGGATGTGAACTTCTTATTGAATGTTGACCCAGCTTTAGAGGTCAAGGATTGATTGAGTTTAGCTGACAGGCTTGCTTAGTAATTGTGATGGATTTGATTTTGAATGAAGATTAAACCACAGAATGTTAGAATAATTTGTGTTTTTCCTAGAAGTGTTCGCAAGAATTACCCGGTTTGTCTCTTGACAGGGAAGAAGAGTTTGTTGTTGATATCGTCTCCGAGTTTGCTCTTGTTTTGATTGCTCTGTATCTTATGATCCCCGAAAGAATTGAGATTGTTGAAGAATCAACTTTGAGAATTGTTAGACCTTAGATTCATTAGGCCTAGTACATCATCTTAGAGTATGACAGTACAATTTGTGAAGAAGAGAGAATACAATACAAGAATGTGATTAGATTTCAGACAGTTGAAACAATTGACAGTGAATAGTTAGTATCCGTTTCCCAGCATCAGTGATTTTTTTTTGATCAGTTAGGGTGTGCTCCAGTCCTTTCGAAGATTAATTTGAGATCCGATTACTACCAGTTGGAAATGAGAGGAGATGAAGTATTGACGACAACTTTTGGGGCAAGATGTGATCGCTTTGAGTTCCGAGTTATGCCGTTTTGTTTGACTAGTGTGCTAGTTACTTTTATAGAGATGTTGAGCAGAATAATCCCTGAGTTTCTTGAACAGTTTGTAGTAGTTCTCATAGATGATACAAGGATATATTCACGTACCGAAGAAGATCATGACAAGCTATGGAGTTAGTGTTGTAGATCCTATTAGAGAATTAGTTGCACGCCAAGTTATGCAACTTGAACTCCGAGTTAATGAAGATGTTCTCCTAGGACATATAGTTCAGCCGAGCGTGTTAGAGTAAATCCCAAGTAGGCAAAAGAAGATATGAGTTGGAAGAAATTGAAACTGTGAGAGGTATCTATAGTTCCTAGGTCGAGCATTGTTACTCTCAGAGAATTGTAAATAGTCTTTTGAAGTTAGCTGCTCCTTTGACAAGTTGCTACAGAAGAATGTTCAGTTGTGTGGTCAGATGCAAGACAATGAGCCCTTAAGAAACTTCGAAGAGAAACTTCAACCTTGATTCAACCTATATCAGAGAAAGAGTTTGTGAAATGTAGTGATGTGTTACATGTATGGTTAGGTTGTGTGCTTATGCAAGACAGAAGATTGTGACTTGTTCATCGAGATAGTTGAGAGACCGAGAGAGGAGTTATTCGACACTAGAATTAGAGTTAATTACAGTTGTGTTTGCTTCGAAGACGTAGAGACAAAGCCGTATGGTAAGGAATGCACAGTGTATATGTACGTATCATCAGAACTTGAAATATTTGAAGACCTAGGAAGGGTTGAAACTTGAACAGCATAAAGTGTTAGAACTGCTTGAAGACTGTAATATCAAGAGTGAGTACCATCCGAAGATAGTCAATGTAGTAACCGATGTTCCGAGCTATGTTGTTGATAGATTAGTAGTAGAGTTGCGAGATGTAATTGCCGAATTCAGTTTACCGAATGATAGTATTCTTGTGGTCGAGTTTCGTGTTGAACCTACATTGAGTCAGAATGCTTGAAGAGAAACAGTGGCAAGACAGGTTCTTGGCACCTCACGTGCAAGACGTAGCGGAAGGAAGACCTTCAGAATACAGTTTTAGAAATGATAGAGTTTTGTATTTCAGAGACAGAATAGTTGTACAGATTGACATAATGTTGTGAGACGTATTGTTTTGGTCGAAGCACACGACAATCTGTTTGTATTGCATCTGGGCAGTGTGAAGACTTGTTGTGGGTTGGAGATGAGTACTTCAGGATTGAGTTGATGAATAATGGGGTTCAGTATGTGAGTAAGTGTGTAATTTGCCAGCGTGTCGAGACCGAGCATCAGTTTTTCTTCTAGTTTGTTACATCCGTGGAAGATTCGTAATGAAAGTGGGTAATAGAGATTCAGGATTTCTGCTAGATTTTTGAAGACGTCTGCATAGTGTTTGGTTACATGTTGAAGTCAGATGGTTAGTCAGAAAAAGGTTATCGGTCAAGTTTTAAACATTGTTGTATGAGATGGTGAATTGGACTAGTCCTGTTGTTTATCTGTGGCAGTTACCACCAGAGTTAGAAAGAGATTTGTGATGTGTCCTGTGTATATGTGATTCGGGAGTGTGAGTCAGATCTGTCCCGTGCTATGTTGTTGAAGAGATTGAGTTATGTTTTAAATTGACATGCGGTGGAGAACCGTCGGGGTCTTAGCATCAGATATCTGTTGTTGTGTGGTAAGCCTACCGAGTTTGGTTAGTGTG
This sequence comes from Hibiscus tridactylites, assembly GCA_958450335.1. Taxonomy (NCBI): domain Eukaryota; kingdom Viridiplantae; phylum Streptophyta; class Magnoliopsida; order Malvales; family Malvaceae; genus Hibiscus; species Hibiscus tridactylites. The sequence continues at coordinate 42,855,190 of OY288282.1, forward strand.
TTGTGGTGAGAAGGAAGATGGGTAAGAGTAGACTTCGTGGTAATTCATGTCCGATAAATTTCGGGGACGAAATTTCCTTAAGTGGGGAAGAGTTGTAACACCCAGGTTTAGGGGTCGGGTGAAAATAATATTTTAAAATTGTTTCGGGTTTCGGTTTATAATTAAAATAATAATGCATTATTTTGGTCTTCGTATTTTTCGGAACAAACATTTGTGTTGGACCAAATTGGATTGAAACTCAAATTTCATGGATTTTAAAGTAAATGAGATTGTCATCTCATTAATGGCATTTTTGTAATAAAATGGCCATCCAATTTAAAAACCCCTCTTTTTATTTAAAACACAAATTGTCATCTTCTTCCCCAACACTTCTCCATTTTCACGTCAAGTTCCCCTCCCCCCTCCTTTGTGCTTTTCCATCAAATCTTGCCTCCATTTTTGGAGCATTTTAAAGGGTAATTTCATTTCCGACTTGCTCACATCTTCCTCTACTTGGAAGTACAAATAGATTTCATTTTCATCAATATTTTAGAATTTGGGTTTTTCAAAGTTTTGGTTAAAGGTTGTGACTTTATGAGTTTTTATCAAGGCTTTTGGTTTATTTATGTTAGATATGTTGTTTGTGAATTAAATAGTCCAACATATATGATTTTTAGAGTATTTTAAATGAATTCCCGAATTTGAATATAAATGGGGTTTTTGGAGGGTTTTGGGTGAATTTTGGGGGTTGTTTTAGGTGGAAATTGATAGCCCAATGGTAGTACTATGGTTAGGGGTTGATTTTGGATCATTTGTGGGTGTAAAGGGTGTTGGAAACATGGATTTTGGATGTGGTATGTAGGCTGTCCGAGATTTCAAAATATGGTTTGCAAAATATGGTGTCAAGGGTGTTGGTATTTTGATGTTGGGCTGATTTGAGGATTATTTGAATTGTATTGAGGTTGTTTAGAAGCTAGAACTTGTGTTGGAGAAGCTTCGGGAAGAAATCCGGAAACTTGAAGGTGATTCTTGCTTGGTAGTGAGCTTGGAGGTAGAGGTGAGTGGTTAAATATTTTTAAAATGGTTTTGAGTATTTGGTTCAAGCATGTGAACCTAGGATGGGCTTGGTAAACCCACCTAGAGTTGGGATTAGAGTGGTAGCCTAATCCCAAACTTTGATTAGAGACTTTGGTTGACTCTCTAATGGTTGCTTATGCCTCGTGTTAAATTGTGATGGTGTTGATTATGTATATGTTGTATACATGTATGTTGAGGCATGTTTGATGCATTGTTATATGCATGTTTATGATAGATATGATATTGTTATACACATGTGTAAAATATGACGTGATACGGTTGTTAATGATATACATGTGGTGTTGAAATGTGAAATGATATTATGAGGTGATTGTATGATCCGAGGATCATGGTGAGTACATGCTAGGCATGGAAATGTGGTTTGTGCATGATGGTGAGTCATGGTGAGTGCGTGCTAAGCACGGAAGTTATTATGAAATGATATTGTGAAAGAGTAATGAAATGTGTAGTATTGGCACTAGTATGCCTGGGTACAAATGATCGATAATTAGGATGTTTAGTGTGCACACGTGAGTCAAAATGCGTGCGTGGTCTTGATGATGGTAGTCGTCAAGATGGAGTACGGGTTTGCTCGGAAATCTTCTTACTTATAATAGTCGGTGATGAGTGGAATCCCATCGACGGGCGTGAGGATGAGTGGAATCCCCTCCGCGTGAAATGAGGCGTGAGGATGAGTGGAATCCCCTCCGCGTGAACGGTGATGAGTGTAATCCCACCATCAGGTAATGGTTATGTTGTTGGATGTAAGTTCCAACGGTTATCCGCGTATTCGAGTCATAGCTAGGTGCCAATACGGATTGTGGTTTATGTTGCCAATATGTGATTAATTGTGAACCAATGTGATTTGGGATGTGTTGCTAACATGGTGAAATATATGTGAGTACATATGTTATGGATTTAATCATGTTGAGCATGACATAATGTTGATTATATGTTCATGCATCATGTTTATTTTGGCCTTTGCGGATCGGAGGTAAGATCATGCATTTCATTTTGGAAATTGCTCGTGCTTGGACCCTGCATTGTCGAAGGTTTGTTTTATGAGCTTACCCTCACTAAGCTTTTATGCTTACGCTCTCTTTTGTTCGACAATGCAGATCAGTAGCTCGTGGGTGGCAAGGGCAAGGAAAGGTCTCCATGTGTTGCTTTTGGTTAGTTCAAGTATGATCTCTAAATTGTAGATTGTAATAGTTAAACAATGGGATAGGTATTGTTGATTTGAGTTTTGATGTATGTCGTTGTTGGTTTGGTTCTTGGATGCCTTGTTTGATCTGTAAATATTGTTTATGTTACATGCCTTGAATGTCTACATGTTTTGGTTGCTAAGGCGTTAAATCTTAAGTGCTTGTATGTCCATATATGCATAAATTGCCCTTTTGTATGAATGCTATGTATGGATGTCTTGCTATTTGTTTGATTGCTTCCTTTGGCTTTAGTATGATTGCTTAAATGTTGGTATGTGCATAGGAGTCCAAAAATGCATTTAGAGTCGTGTTTGGGGTCGTCAAGTTGTTAATTGTGGAATTGCAGTGTAGGGCGTATCGATACGCCTCAGGGCTGTATCGATACGGCCTTGCCCAAAGGCCACGATTTTTGCCTGGCGTACCGATACCCTGGGGGTACCGATACCCTCCAAAGTTACTGGAATTTGTGAGAATTGGGTAAGAGTAGGGCGTACCGATACGGGGTTCACGCGTATCGATACGGGTCTACTCCGTTGACCAAGGAGAGCTGACCGAGAAGGGCGTATCGATACGCTCAAGGGCTGTATCGATACGGTCTTCCCGGAGTTGACTCTTTGGGTTGACCTGGTCAGGGCGTATCGATACCCCTAGTTAGGGTACCGATACGGTCTGCCCTGTAAGCTTAAAAATGGACTAGTTATGTATGACCGTGGTTCGAATGTAACTTTCATATGGATGTTTTCCGTTGTCGTGAATCACATAGGATTTAATAAAGGCATCTAAAAAAAAAAAATAGGGTCGTTAACCGAGGGGGAACCTTAACGGGTTTCGCTTCGGTTTTCCCCGTGTGGCCTACTCGGACCGGTCATCCGGCCAGACCGGGACGAGGGGGTTACATTTGTATAATTCCAGATTTATAGATATTCGTTTTTAATTACAAATATATTAATAAACGATAGTTGCGATGGTAAGACAAATTTAGTTTCGAAGAGATTTAGATTTGGGATTTATTGTACATCGATTTTAAAATTAGTAAAATTAAACATCAACCCTCGATTTTTTATGTTTAATATTAGAGTCTAATTAATTTAAAATTTAAACCCCACTTTTAACTGCACTTAAAGAAAGCTCATCAAGAAAAATATTTACCGTAATTGTAATATTATTTGCACTCGTTATAATGTATTATTATGAATTCCAAATAAAAAATATCTAGATATCGGGCAAACTAGACATGTTTTAATTGTAACCTTCTTGGAATATTTTGAAATAATAAATTATTAAATTAAAAATTAAACTTGAGTATTCGTGATTTATATATAGAAAAGCTAAAATAATAACCACGAACTAAAAAAATTCAATGGGCAGGGTCACTAAAAACAATCATATTGTTTTTATTTCTAATTGAGAATATAACATCGTCTCAGTTATTTAAAATTGTGCAGGGTCAATAAAAATAAATCAACAAGCACAATGACACTAATTAGATTGGCAATGGGCAAATTTGCATTCTGGTGTACAATACTTGAAGTATTTACCATCAGGTCCTTCGTCGTCTACTCCCACCTTACAACCCCCAAGGAGATGTTTTTGTAACCCCCTCGTCCCGGTCTGGCCGGATGACGAGTGGGCCACACGGGGAAAACCGAGTGAAACCAGCTAAGGTTCCCCCTCGGTTAGCAACCCAATTTTTTTTTTAATCTTGACTAGAAGAATATTAAGTCCTAAGTGATTCACAACAGCGGAAAACATCCAAAGAAAGATCACATTCGAACCACAACCCTACATAACTAGTCCAGTTTTTAAGCTTACAGGGGAGACCGTATCGGTACCCTAACTAGGGGTATCGATACGCCCTGACCAGGTCAACCCAAAGAGTCAACTCCGGGAAGACCGTATCGATACAGCCCTTGAGCGTATCGATACGCCCTTCTCGGTCAATCCTTCTTGGTCAACAGAGTAGACCCGTATCGATACGCGTGAACCCCGTATCGGTACGCCCTACTCTCCCCCATTTCTCCAAATTCCAGTAACTTTGGAGGGTATCGATACCCTTAGGGTATCGGTACGCCAGGCAAAAACGGTGGCATTTGGGCAAGGCCGTATCGATATGGCCCTTAGGCGTATCGATACGCCCTGCTCTGCAATCCCACAATTTCCAACTTAATGACCCCAAACACGACTCTAGATGTATTTTTAGACTCTCCTATGCACATACAAACATTTAAGCAATCATACTTGAGCCAAAGGAAGCATTTAAACATGAAACAAGGCGTCTAATCATGGCATTCATACAAAAGGGCAAATTTAGCATAAATGGGCATACATGAAAGCTCAAAAGGCCAAAATGGCACAAGTCAACATATAGGAGGTTTGCACTCACTAACAAGGCAACCTAAACATCTAAAGGCATGCCACCACACACAAACATTCAACATAGCATATCATGCTTTACAAACCATAGTAAATCCAAAACACCAACATATCAATGAGTCATACATATCTCATAAAAACACCCTTGCCACTTTGCTAACTAATACAAAATTAACAACCGTACTTGAGCCACAAACTTGGAAAGCCCTTCTTGCCTTGTTCCGAGCTAACACCACGCTAATGATCTGCATTGTTGAAAATTGAGAGCGTAAGCTATAAGCTTAGTGAGGGCGCTCTAAAACGAAAACATCAACAATGCAGGGTTCAGGCATGTAAATCCTAATCTCGCATAATATGGTTTCTCATATCCTACCAAGCTCAATCGTCATATAACAACACCACATATCAACATCATATATCACAACATATGAACAAGTTTAATTGGCCACTATTAATTACCCGGATGTGCGGATTTAAAACTCAACAACCACTTTACCTCGGTGGGATTACACTCATCACCGGACCTTGCATGTGCGGGATTCCACTCATCGCCACATGCCCTACGGATAGGATTCCACTCATCATCCCGTAGAATATAATAAAGCTTCTGGTGGAATATTACATCATCGTACTCCTCCTTGATGACTTAACGCCATCAAGGCCACGTACGTTTTGACTCAATTTGTGTGCACACTAATCCTAATGATCGATCATTTACAACCGGTAATTTATCTAGTGCCAATTTTCATTTACCACATCACATTTCCATCAACCATATCATCATGCTCATCACATATTCATACCATGGCATACATGTACAAATTAACCACATATCACTAGAGCATAGATAGGCAATACACAAGTATTAAATGGAAATCAATAACTAAAATCAACAACTTGAATTAAATAGAAATGGCCTACCAAGCACATTTCACTCACACACTACACACACTCGAACCAAACTTTAAACCAAGATTGAAACCACTCACCGCCCTTCCTTAGCAACCAAAACAAATCTCTTACGAGCCCGGATTCGGTCCCAATGCTCCTTCGACGACTCCTCTTGCTTCTAGCCATCCAAAAACACAACCAACAACCACAATCAATGCTAACATTCAATCAACACATAACCTTTGAGTTCAAACCAACTTCACCCAAATTTCCAAATCAAACTAATCCCCAAATAATTCAATTTTCGTGCTCCCTACAATACTAGCTGAAAACTCCACTTTCAACCCTCCAAATGACACCCCAAAGATCCCAAATCACCTTCCTAACATACCTAAACCATCAGCCCTTTGATTTCAACCTAAAACCCACAAAAAATTGAGTTTCTGACACCTTCAATATTGCCTCAAAACACCATTTCGGGTTTTCACCCAAACCCAACCAAATTAACATATGTTAAGCATTTTAGGGTGATTAAACCAAATCCCAACAATACATTTCAAAACGACTTGAAAATCCCCATAAAAACCAAAGCTTTTAGCAAAACCCTAACATTCTAAGAGTTCATATTTTTGAAATCTAAGACTATGTATGGATAGGGAATGAAGAGGAGAGTTAGAAAACATTTTTACCTTTGAAAAACACCTTGAAATGATGAAGATACCCAATGGAATAATGATTTTAGTGTTGGGAGAGTTTGAAAGAGGGGAAATGGCTTCTAACGTTGGAAAGGGGAGATGGGGAAAGAGAAGACAACTTTTCTTTAAAAGTTGTCTTGCTTTTAAATCTTTTGGGTCAAATTACAACATTGGTCCCTCCCCTTTTTACTACAACTCAATTAGGTCCAAATTAAGATTGAATTGATTTTATTTAATTTTATTGACTCGGACTACAAACCCGGCTAACTCCTAACCCCAAAACACGGGCGTTACAACTCTCTCCCACTTAAAGAATTTCGTCCCCGAAATTACCTAATTGAAAGAGATACAAAAACTGCTTTTCCATATCCTCATTTCTCTCCCAAGTGGCCTCGTCCACACCTCGACGTTGCCACCGCACCTTCACTAACTCAATCGATCTACCCCGCAACACCTTACTGTCAGAAGCTAAGATCTCAACCGGTTCTTCCTCATAAGTCAAATCCGGATTCAATTCAATCTCTTCTACGTGCATAACATGTGATGGATCGGACCTATACTTACGGAGCATCGAAACATGGAACACATCGTGTATCTTCTCTAGCTCGGATGGCAAACACAACTGATAAGCAACCGGACCAACCCTCTTCACAATCTCATACGGTCTTATGTACCTCGGACTCAACTTCCCCTTTCGTCCAAATCTCATCACTTTCTTCCTCTTCAAATCGGCATAGGACTTCTGCCTATCCGAAGCAGCTTTCAAACGATCACAAATCAATTTTACCTTGTCGGTTGTCCCCTTGAGCAAATCTGGCATAGGTAACAACTTCTGTCCCACTTCGGCCCAACAAACTGGAGTCCTACACTTTCGGCCATACAAGGCCTCATACGGAGCCATCTGAATGCTCGACTGAAAGCTATTATTGTACGCAAACTCTACTAGAGGCAAATGCTTCTCCCAAGTACCCTGAAAGTCAATGATGCAACAACGCAACATATCCTCTAAGATCTGAATAACCCTCTCTGACTGACCATCTGACTGAGGATGATAAGACGTGCTGAAGTTCAAGCGGGTACCCAAAGCTGTATGCAGACACTCCCAAAATCTAGAAGTATACCGCGGATCTCTATCTGACACAATGGACTTCGGCACACCATGCAGTCTAACAATCTCACCAATGTAAAATCGGACAATCTATCTAAAGTGTAAGTAGTATTGACTGCCAAGAAGTGAGCACACTTCGTAAAACGATCCACAATAGCCCACACTGAGTTCTTCTTCGTAGGAGACAAAGGCAAACCCGAAACAAAATCCATGGTGATGTTTTCCCATTTCCATTCCGGAATCCTCAACGGCTGTAACAAACCTGAGGGAACATGATGTTCCGCCTTCACTCTCTGACACACTAAGCACTTGCTCACAAAGTCGGCTACATCTCTCTTCAAGCCAACCCAAAAGTACTCATTTTTCAAATCACGGTACATCTTCGTACTTCCAGGATGCATAGCAAACGGACTACTGTGGGCTTCAGTCAAGATCGTACGTCTCAAGTCACTGTCCTCTGGCACAATTATTCTATCCTTGAAACACAAAACCCCATCAGTACTGAAACTCTAGTCTGAAGATCTACCTTCGGCTATATCTTGCACGTGAGGTGCCAAAGATCTATCTAAGAGCTGTTTCTCTCGAATCAACTGACCTAGAGTAGGTCTAACCTGAAGCTCGACTACCAAGCCACCATCCCCGGACAAACTCAATCTAGCAAACATGGCTCTCAAGTCCACGGCCATCTTCCTACTCAATGCATTGGCCACTACATTGGCCTCACCCGAATGGTACTCAATGGTAAGATCATAGTCTTTTAGCAACTCTAACCACCTACGCTGTCTGAGATTCAAATCTCGCTGAGTCATAATGTATTTCAAACTCTTGTGATCGGTGTACACTGTGCATTTCTCACCGTACAAATAGTGCCTCCAAATCTTCAGAGCAAACACAACTGCAGCTAAATCTATGTCATGGGTCGGATAGTTGCGCTCATGGGTCTTCAACTATCTTGAGGCATAAGCCACTACTCTCTTGTCTTGCATAAGAACACATCCTAGCCCTACATAAGAAGCATCACTGTAGACCACATAGTCCTTCCCGGACTCTGGCTGAATCAAGATCGGTGCTTGGGTCAAAGCTTCTTTCAATTTCTCAAAGGCTCTCTGTCTCGCATCTGTCCACTCAAACTGAACACTCTTCTGAAGTAACTGTGTCAATGGAGCGGCTAACTTAGAGAAACCCTCTACAATCTCCTATAGTATCCGGCTAAGCCTAGGAAGCTACGTACCTCTGTTACAGACTTCGGTTGCTTCCACTCAACAATGGCCTCAATCTTTTTTGGATCAACTCTAATCCCATCGACTGACACTACATGTCCTAAGAAGACTACCTCTCGGATCCAGAATTCACACTTGCTTAGCTTCGCATACAACTGATGATCTAGCAAAGTCTTCAAAACTAGTCTCAAGTGTCGGTCATGGTCTTCTTCAGTTCGTGAGTACACCAAAATGTCATCAATAAACACAACTACAAACTGATCTAAGTACTGATGAAAAATCCTATTCATCATATCCATGAAAGCAGCCGGTGCATTAGTCAACCCAAAAGGCATGACTAAAAACTCATAGTGACCATATCTAGTCCTAAAGGCTGTCTTCGGTACATCAACCTCTCTTACCTTTAGCTGGTAGTAACCCGGTCTCAAGTCAATCTTCGAAAAGACTGATGCTCCCCTCAAATGATCAAACAAGTCATCAATTCTAGGCAACAGATATTTATTCTTCGCTGTCAACTGATTTAACTGTCTATAATCTATACACATTCTCATGCTTCCATCTTTCTTCTTCACAAACAAAACCGGTGCACCCCAAGGTGAAGAATTAGGCCGAATAAAACCTCTATCTGTCAATTCTTGCAGCTGAGTCTTCATCTCTTTCAATTCTTTCGGTGCCATGCGATACGAAGCAATCGAAAGAAGAGCTGAATCAGAATAAGTCTCAATGGTGAACTCTACCTCTCTGTCCGGTGGTAACCCTGGCAACTCTTCCGAAAACACACTAGGAAAGTCACATACTGTCCGGATGTCCTGAGGTCTAACCTCACTCATGTTAGGGTTCATCACATACGCCAAGTATGCTTCACACCACAACTTAACTAACCTCTTAGCCTCTAAAACTGAAATCACATTGGACAAGAACTTCACATTCTCACCCACCACTACAATCTCATAGTCATCTGTGAGCCTCAAAGAAATCTGCTTAGTTTCAAAATCTATCCTAGCTCTATGCTCCGTGAGCCAGTCCATACCCAGAATCACATCAAAACCATAGAAAGGAAGTTCCATCATATCCACTGGAAACACATGCCCTTGAACCATCAACGGAAACCTTCGGTACATCTTCCTAACTACTACCGTGTCCCCAAAGGAACTAGTAACACTAACTCCTATCTCCAGCATTTCACATGGCAATTTCAAAGACTGTGCATGCTCACTCAAAATGTAGGAATGTGTAGACCCAGAGTCAATCAAAGAAAGCAAACCCAAAGATTGTATCGAGAAGTTACCTGCGATCACATCGGTGTCATGCTGATCCCCACGCTGAGCGTAAACTCTGACCTGACCTCCGCCCTCCGGCTGAACAGCAACTACATGTGCTATGTTCCTCTGACCATCGTTCCTCGGCTGGAAGTTACCTCTACCGCGCCCGCGGCCTCTCTGAAAGTCATTGGCTCTAGCAGGAGCTTGAGCTGATGCCTGTCCCACCTGATGTGGACAGTCACCCCTAATGTGGTCTCTAGCCCCACAACTCCAACAAGAATGAAAATTTCCTCAATACTCACCGGTGTGGTTCCTCCTGCAAGTAGCACATGTGGGCAACTCCCTACCAGCTCTCTGGCCCTGATGGCCCCTACCGTGGTTACCGCCACCACGTCTATGATCATAATGATGCATGTTGTCCCGATGCCTCTTGGCATCACCTCTATCAAAGTTACTGGACCACTTACCCGAACTAGATCCATCAGACCGCCTGGTCAAACTCAAATTGTGCTCTAAGTCCTTGGCCCTCGCGACCAAGACATCAAAAGCAATGTAATCTGAAGCTAGGATATACGTCTTGATCTCTTCACTCAGCCCATAACGAAAACGGTTACAACGTTCCACCTCAGTAGGAACAAGCTCAGGTGCATACTGACTCAATTTGACAAATCGGATCTCATAATCGGTCACGGACATACTCCCCTGAAGCAATGTCATAAACTCCCTCTTCCTCTCATCGAGGTATCGCAGGCCCAATTACTTCTTACGGAATGCTGTCTCAAAGAACTCCCAAGTGATCTCGGCCTCATCCATACCCGTAGTAATGGTGACCCACCAAGTGTAGGCATCACCCTGAAGCAAAGACTCAACACATCCCAACTTGCGCTCACCAGTACACTCCATCTGAGCAAGGATACGGACAGTTTTCTCAAACCATAATTCGGATCGCTCTAGAGTAGACCCTCTGAACTCTTCGGCCCCAAGGCCCCGAAGTCTCTCTAAAGACAATCCAGTGCCCTCACCCTGATGATGTGCTGCCTGACCCCCAGCTACTACAGCCTGATATGCCCCGGCTATCGCCTGAACCAACGGAGCTAAGTCTATCCCGGCCGGTCCTTGGCCACCTTCGCCTCCTTGAGGTCCCTCCCCTTCGGCCCCGGCTTCGCCTCCCACTCCAGGTGGAGGAGGTGGTGGTGGTGGAGGTGGTGGAGGAGCTCCAACTCCAACCACAGGCTCTCCCACTTGAGCCTCGACCCTGACTACTAGCTCAACTCCTGGAGCCGATGCTCGTGGTTCCGGGCGAACCATCCTAGGCCTCCCACGTGGTCTCATGAAACCGCTAGCAAGATATAAACTACAACAAGAAACAGATAAGGATTATGTTAGCCAAAGAAAGGGTCCAATAGTGCTCAAGTACTCCTTTTTCCAAAAATCTTTTTAAATTAAGTAATAGAAGCAATAGACACTCACTCTACACGGGACACAACAACGCATGCTTCAAAACATCATACGAGCAGTCGAATATCAAGAATTCATGGCAAAACATGCATCAAATAACACAATCATTTAACACATCAAGCTTACCTCACTTACCTGCCCGAGGTCTCGGTAACCTCAGGCTCTGATACCAACATAATGTAACCCCCTCGTCCCGGTCTGGCCGGATGACCGGTCCGAGTGGGCCACACGGGGAAAACCGAGTAAAACCCGCTAAGGTTCCCCCTTGGTTAGCAACCCTATTTTTTTTCTTTTTATTTTAATCTTGTCTAGAAGAATATTAAGTCCTAAGTGATTCACAACAGCGGAAAACATCCAAAGAAAGATCACATTCGAACCACAACCCTACATAACTAGTCCAGTTTTTAAGCTTACAGGGCAGACCGTATCGGTACCCTAACTAGGGATATCGATACGCCCTGACCAGGTCAACCCAAAGAGTCAACTTCGGGAAGACCGTATCGATACAGCCCTTGAGCGTACCGATACGCCCTTCTCAGTCAATCCTTCTTGGTCAACAGAGTAGACCCGTATCGATACGCGTGAACCCCGTATCGGTACACCCTACTCTCCCCCATTTCTCCAAATTCCAGTAACTTTGGAGGGTATCGATACCCTTAGGGTATCGGTACGCCAGGCAAAAACTGTGGCATTTGGGCAAGGTCGTACCGATACGGCCCTTAGGCGTATCGATACGCCCTGCTCTGCAATCCCACAATTTCCAACTTAACGACCCCAAACATGACTCTAGATGCATTTTTAGACTCTTCTATGCACATACAAACATTTAAGCAATCATACTTGAGCCAAAGGAAGCATTCAAACATGAAACAAGGCGTCTAATCATGGTATTCATACAAAAGGGCAAATTTAGCATAAATGGGCATACATGAAAGCTCAAAAGGCCAAAATGGCACAAGTCAACATATATGAGGTTTGCACTCACTAACAAGGCAACCTAAACATCTAAAGGCATGCCACCACACACAAACATTCAACATAGCATATCATGCTTTACAAACCATAGTAAATCCAAAACACCAACATATCAATGAGTCATACATAGCTCATAAAAACATCCTTGCCACATTGCTAACTAATACAAAATTAACAACCGTACTTGAGCCACAAACTTGGAAAGCCCTTCTTGCCTTGCTCCGAGCTAACACCACGCTAATGATCTGCATTGTTGAAAATTGAGAATGTAAGCTATAAGCTTAGTGAGGGCGCTCTAAAATGAAAACATAAACAATGCAGGGTTCAAGCATATAAATCCTATTCTCGCATACAACATACATTGGTAAAGTAATCGAGTAGACTTAGCTAGTCTTTCAAGTGGCATAATATGGTTTCTCATATCCTACCAAGCTCAATCGTCATATAACAACACCACATATCAACATCATATATCACAACAGATGAACAAGTTTAATTGGCCACTATTAATTACCCGGATGTGCGGATTTAAAACTCAACAACCACTTTACCTTGGTGGGATTACACTCATCACCGGACCTTGCATGTGCGGGATTCCACTTATCGCCACATGCCCTACAGATGGGATTCCAATCATCATCCCGTAGAATATAATAAAGCTTCCGATGGAATATTACATCACCGTACTCCTCATTGATGACTTAACGCCATCAAGGCCACGTACGTTTTGACTCAATTTGTGTGCACACTAATCCTAATGATCGATTATTTACAACTAGTAATTTATCTAGTGCCAATTTTCATTTGCCACATCACATTTCCATCAACCATATCATCATGCTCATCACATATTCATACCATGGCATACATGTACAAATTAACCACATATCACTAGAGCATAGATAGGCAATACACAAGTATTAAATGGAAATCAATAACTAAAATCAACAACTTGAATTAAATAGAAATGACCTACCAAGCACATTTCACTCACACACTACACACACTCGAACCAAACTTTAAACCAAGATTGAAACCACTCACCGCCCTTCCTTAGCAACCAAAACAAATCTCCTACGAGCCCGGATTCAGTCCCAATGCTCCTTCGACGACTCCTCTTGCTTCTAGCCAACCAAAAACACAACCAACAACCACGATCAATGCTAACATTCAATCAACACATAACCTTTGAGTTCAAACCAACTTCACCCAAATTTCCAAATCAATCTAATCCCCAAATAATTCAATTTTCGTGCTCCATACAATACTAGCTGAAAACTCCACTTTCAACCCTCCAAATGACACCCCAAAGATCCCAAATCACCCTCCTAACATACCTAAACCATCAGCCCTTTGATTTCAACCTAAAACCCACCAAAAATTGAGTTTTTGACACCTTCAATATTGCCTCAAAACCTCATTTCGGGTTTTCACCCAAACCCAACCAAATTAACATATGTTAAGCATTTTAGGATGATTAAACCAAATCCCAACAATACATTTCAAAACGACTTGAAAAATCCCCATAAAAACCCAAGCTTTTAGCAAAACCCTAACATTCCAAGAGTTCATATTTTTGAAATCTAAGACTATGTATGGATAGGGAATGAAGAGGAGAGTTAGAAAACATTTTTACCTTTGAAAAACACCTTGAAATGATGAAGAGACCCAATGGAATAGTGATTTTAGTGTTGGGAGAGTTTGAAAGAGGGGAAATGGCTTCTAACGTTGGAAAGGGGAGATGGGGAAAGAGAAGACAAATTTTCTTTAAAAGTTTTCTTGCTTTTAAATATTTTGGGTCAAATTACAACATTGGTCCCTCTCCTTTTTACTACAGCTCAATTAGGTCCAAATTAAGGTTGAATTGATTTTATTTAATTTTATTGACTCGGACTACAAACCCGGCTAACCCCAAAACACGGGCGTTACAGTTTTTGCAACATTTTCCATCACCGACTACTCCCATAATATATGTATTATTATTCAAATGCAGTCAATATTACATATTTTACCTTTACAAAATAATACATACATTATTTTAAACAGTGGCAGAACATAAACAAAGAGTTTGTAGGGGACAAATTCAAATTATTTTAAAAAATTAGAAGTTTAAAATAAAATTTTACAACTTAAAAGGATCACAACCCACATAGGTTACCTTTTGTTTTCCTCCTCTGATTATAAATATATAATAAAATAAAAAATAATGTCACTTATACATACCTATAGATAAGATGAGTACGGTAAAAAGAAGGAACGATACAACTTGTGGTTTGGCCATCTTTCTTTTCTCTTCTAAAATTGAAATGCTCTATTTTTTTGTTTGTTTGAAAACTCATTTCGTATATGCTATTTATAGGGTTTAATTTTAAAACGCTTCCTTAAAAGAAATGTTTGCATTTATAATGAATGGTAAATGAGTCAAGATTTAAGGGTTATAGAGTTTTTTTTTTCAAATAAGAATAATCCGTTTTAGGATTTATATGCCACAAACTTGGTATTTCTATTTGTCAATTTTCAACTTTTATATTTGGTTAATTATTTGATGCATGCATTGTGAGTGAATTTTTTTCTACAAACGAGCTTCTTAGGCTGTCATGTGACCCTTTTAGTCTTAACTCCAAACTTTAAACTCTTAATCATAAAATTTATTCACTAATATTAAAGTCTAACTACAAACATTAAACCTCTAACCATAAACTCTAATATCTAAACCCTACAAATTAAACGCTTATGGAAAATAAGTTTTCCACCACCGATGAATAGAATGGTGTTCCTTGTTTAAGTAACCCTTCCTTGTTAAGACATATCAATAAAATTCACTAGTAAGAAATTAAACAATATAATTCATCCTTTAGAAATAATAAATTTCATATTTTTATAATATACTTATAATTAAAATTAGATTTATTAAAACTGATAAAAAAATTATTAGATATGAATTTTAATGAATAAAGAGACAAAGAAAATGTGAAAGTTGCAGACAGATAAATATAGGGTCAGTTTAAAATTACTTTTGAAAAATACTTTTAGATTAATTAATTTAAGGTGGGTTTGACAAAGCTTTTAAAAACTATTTTGAAAAGTTTGATTTATAATTTAACTGTTTGAATAAAAATTAATTTTGAAAAGCTAAATGGTTCGTTTTATACATCATATTGTAAATTTTAAAATATTATATTTTAATTCATTAACATTATGATATTCTTATATCAACTTCAAAATATAGTATATATATATATATATATATATATGAAATATTTAAAAATATAAATCTTATTTTTCTTGTAAGAAATAGATATAATTTACTTGTCAATTTTAATTTGAATATATAAATTATATTTTAAAACTAAAATTACATGAAAACATAAATATTAGGTTGCTATAAAAGTTATATATATGTATAATACTAGTGATCAATTATTTTTATAACATTATCAAAATATATAAATATTAGTTCCGACCCTTGTACTATTTAAAAATGGCACATATAGTCCATTTTCTGGAAATATTTTTTATTGTATTATTTTTATCATGTTTTAAATATGAGTAATATTACAATATTTATAAATTTTGAAGGACTTTTAATGAATTTTCTCGATAAATAGTTACATAACATTTAAAACATTATCGTCTAATTTAAGGGTAAACTACAAAAATAGTTTTTTTACAAATAGAAAAATTGGTAAATTTAGATTATTCAATTCTCGATCTTATATTGTACCAATTAAATCAGATGATCGATTAACCACTTAACCAAAATATTTGATTTCAGAAATGTTTTTTTTTACTTTGTTTATTAAAATATCAAATATGATAACATGGTAAAGTTAATAATTGTTCTGTTGTGATAAAAGTGTAAAAACAGCTAAAACGTCAAAAATTAAAAGTTCACACCCATTAATCTTGCCCAGAGCCAAAACGTTTTTTACAAAAAATCAGAAGGGTATCAAAATCACTAGACTTTAAGATATAGTAATGCATAAAATTTAGAAATATTGTATATAATAGATCAGATCGGTTAATCAATTTTGCTTAGAAACATGAACTGTAACCGAATCGAAATAATTTATTTTAAAATTTTGTACCAAAATCGGGTTCGGCTAATCCTTCAAAATTATTTTGGTTGATTACTAAATTCAGGTTATTCAATTCTCGATCTAATATTGTACCAATTAAAATAGATAATCGATTGACCGGTTAATTATAATATTTGATTCGAGTAATAATTATTTTTACTTTGCTTATGAAAATATAAAATACGGTAATATAATAAATTTAATAAGCAAAGTAAAAAAATCATACCCGAATTTTTTAAAGGATTAATGTAACACCCGGGATTAGGGGTCGGAAGAAAATAATATTTAAATAATATTTTGGTTCTCGTTTATGATTAAATAATATTATACATTATTTGGACCTTGTGTCTTGTTTTATTTTCAAAATAAACATTTTATGTTTGGACTAATTTGAATTGAAACTAAAATGTCATGGATTTTAAGGTAAGGGAGAGTTGCCATCTCATTAATGGCATACTTGTAATTTAATGGAATTGGGGAATTAAAAACCCACTTTTAATTTTAAAAAAGCTATTCACCATCTTCTTCCCTCTTCACTTCCCCATTCCAACATGAAAAGCTCCCTTTACCCCAAATCATTTTTCCATCATATTCCTTGCTCATTTTTGGAGATTTTTCGAAGGTAAAATCATTTTCAACTTGTCCTCCTCTTCCTCTTTAAGATGGTACCTTTAATTTTCATAAAGCTCATGGATTTTGAAATTTAGGGTTTTGGGGTTTTAGGTTAAAAAATGCAAACTTTAATGTCTTTAATTTGAGCTTTCGATTTGTTGAAGTTATATATGTTGTTTACTACCCATAAGGTCCAACATAGTTAATTTTTACATAGTTTTATGTTGAATCCCGAATTTGGGTATAAATGGGTTTTTTGAAGGGTTTTGGGTGAGTTTTGGGGTTGTTTTAGGTGGGAATTGATAGCCCAATGGTAGTACTATGGTTAGGGTTGATTTGGGATCATTTGTGGGTGCAATGGGTGTTGGAAACATGGATTTTGGAAGGGGTATGTGGGCTGTCCGAGATTGCAAAGTATGGGGTTTGGTCATGGCTTGCAACATTGTAAATTGTGATTGAATTGTATTCCGGGTTGGTCTTTTGATGTTGGGCTAATTTGAGGATTATTTGAATTGTGTTTGAGGTTGTTTAGAAGCGGGAATTTTTGTTGGAGAAGCTTCGGGAAGAAATCCGGAAACTTGAAGGTGATGCTTGCTTGGTAGTTGAGCTTGGAAGCTTAGGTGAGTGGTTAAATATTTTTAAATGGTTTTCAAGTGTTGGTTCAAGCATGTGAACTAGGTTGGGATTGGTAGACCCTCCTAGAGTTGGGATTAGGGTGGTAGCCTAATCCCAAACTTTAGTTAGAGACCTTGGTTGATCTTTAAAGTGTTGAATTATGCCTCATGTTTAATCATGCTTATGGTGGTTATGCTTATGTTGTTATACATGTATGTGGAGGCATGGCTTAATGCATTGTTACATGCATGTGGATGATAAATGTGATAGAGATATACATATGTATGAAATATGATGTGATAATTGTGTTGTTGAGATACATGTAGTGTTGGCATGTGTAATGATGTTATGAGGTGATTGTATGATCCGAGGATCATGGTGAGTACATGCTAGGCATGGAAATGTGGCTTGTGCATGACAGTGAGTCATGGTGAGTACGTGCTAAGCACGGAAGTTATTATGAAATGGTATTGTGAAAGAGTAACGAAATGTGTAGTATTGGCACTAGTATGCTTGGGTACAAATGATCAATCATTAGGATGTCTAGTGTGCACACGTGAGTCAAAATGCGCGCGTGGTCTTGATGATGGTAGTCATCAAGATGGAGTACGGGTTCGCCCGGAAATCTTCATATATATATATATATATATATATATATATATATTAGTCGGTGATGAGTGAAATCCCATCGACGGGCGTGAGGATGAGTGGAATCCCTTCCGCGTGAGATGAGGCGTGAGGATGAGTGGAATCCCCTCCGCGTGAACGGTGATGAGTGTAATCCCACCGTCAGGTAATGGTTGTGTTGTTGGATGTGAGTTCCAACGGTTATCCGCGTATTCGAGTTATAGCTAGGTGCCAATACGAATTGTGGTTTATGTTGCCAATATGTGAATAATTGGGAGCCAATGTGATTTGGGATGTGTTGCGAACATGGTTTAATATATGAAATTTCATATGTTGTGGATTTGAATATGTTGAGCATGACATGATATTGAATATATGTGCATGCATCATTTATAATTATGGCTCGTGTGGATCAGAGGTAAGATCATGCATTTTATCTTGGTTGTAGCTCGTGCTTGGACCATGCATTGTCGAAGGTTTGTTTTATGAGCTTACCCTCACTAAGCTTTTATGCTTACGCTCTCTTTTGTTCGACAATGTAGATAAGTAGCTTGGGTGGCATGGGCAAGGAAGGGTCTCCAAGTGTTGCTTTGGTGAGCTCAATGTATGAATTTTAAGTGATAGAATGTAGTAGTTAAGCAATGGGATAGGTATTGTTGTTTGAGTTTGGGTGTATGTTGATGATTTGATTTGGCCTTGGTTTGTAAAACATGTTACGCTATGATGTATGCTTGTGTGTGGTGGCATGTCTTTAGATGTTTAGGTTGCCTTGTTATGGTGCAAACCTCTTATATGCTTATCTTGTGCCTTCATGGCTTTGAGTTCCTTGTATGACCTTAAATGTTGATATGACTTTTGTTGGAATGCCATGCTTGAAAGCTTATGTTGCTTGTATGGTTTGTGTATCATCTTGTGTTGGATTGTGCCTTTGATTTCAAGTTAAAGCATGCTTTTATGTTTGATTTGCCTTAGGATTGATGTTAGTGTGTTGGTTGGGGTTTTAGAGGGATTTAAGGGCCTCATTGTGCCTTAAATCAGCTCAAACCTGAAAGTTCGTAGTAGGGGTATCGATACGGTTGGTACGGTATTGATACCACCTTCTTGTTTCAGGCCTCGTGTATCGATACACTTGAGGGGTGTATCGATGCCATTTTGGTCACTGGAGCTACTGTCCATTTCGGTATCGATACCGGCCTCTGGTGTATCGATACCGTCATCTTAGCGTTGACCGTGGGAAGTCAACCGTTGGGGAGGGTATCGATACACTCCTTGGGTGTATCGATACGGTCTCTACGGGTTGACTTTGACCAGTTGACCTAGTCAATGGGGTATCGATACACCCCTTAAGGGTATCGATACCGCCTGCAATTAAAGCTTAAACCTAGTCAAGGGGTATCGATACACCCCTTAAGGGTATCGATACCGCATGTAGTTAAAGCTTAAAATTGGGCTGTAAGATGTTGAGTTGAGTTCGTTTGTTTGCCTCGTGATTTTTGTTCCGATGTATGATCACATAGGATTAAATACTCATCTAGACAAGATTTAAAATGAAAAAAATAGGGTTGCTAACCGAGGGGGAATCCTTAAGGGGTTTTCACTCAGTTTTCCCCATGTAGCTCACTCGGTCCGGTCATCCGGCCAGACTGGGACGAGGGGGTTACATTTGTTGGTATCAGAGCCTAAGGTTTCCGAGACCTTGGGCAGGTAAGTGAGGTAAGTTGTGTTTTATGATTGATAAGCACGGTGTTTGCTTGCCATGTAAGCATGTTGCTTGTTATCCGTGTATGCTGTGATGTATGATTGTTTGATTGAGAATGTATGTTGTTGATCGTACGCATATGTTTAATTGTTTAGCAAGTAAGCCTTGTTATATGCTTGGTTGAACATGTATGTGTGTTGATTCGTTTGAAACATGTTTAGTAGAGTCCCATTGCTACTATTACATTGAAAAAGAGATTTTTAAGTGAGGGAATCATACTTGAGCCACTTGGTCCCTTTCCTTTGCTAACCCGGTTTGTATGTGAATTTAATGTTGATGTTGTTGTTGATTTAATTGCTTTTCGGTAAGTAGAAGTTGTAGTTCTGAAAAGGTGGACGATGTTGAGGGAGTCCATCATCTTAGTTAGGGAGGTATGGTTGTACCGGAATTGAGGTATAGTTTGTCCGTTTGAGACGGTGTGTATGTAGGTTGATTCCTGTGGGTGAGGGACGATGTGATCAACACTGGCATCAGTTGGTAAGAAGAAGTGAAGGCATATGAGTGGGAGTTAGAGTGGTGTCGATGTTTTAACAGATAAGCCCTTGGTAGAGTAATAAGTTGTTTCCTCCAGTTGATTCTAAACTCGTGCTTTTGTATATTGATAGTGAGTATGCAAGTTTGAATGTGCCCGATGAGGTGTCAGAGGTAGGTATGAGTACCTTAGTTCTTTTGGCGAGATCTAGGTAGGGGTCTCGTGTGAGTAATCTGAATTTCGGAAATGTTAGTTGGTGACCGTTGGGGGTTCGACCTACGATTTTAATGCAAGACAGTCAGTCAGTGTCCGTGAATGGGAGCTAGTTTGCGTGATTGGGTCAGTGTACGTTGGGTTGTCTTCCAGCAAGCGGAAGAGATGGAGTCCCTTCCAATGTAGTTGAACCGAAAAGGGAGTCTTGAGCTTTGACTCCAGGTCGTTTGGTAGGGGAGAACAAGTCCAGCATGACTGTTTGTATGTGATCAAAATTTAATCTTGAAGTTACGAGATGCTCTAAGAACAATTTAAAAGAGTCAGATTTTGTTGAAGAACCAGTCTGAAAACAAGAGGACATAAGAATATCAGTTTGTGTACATGTGAAGTTGCAATTTCCGCAGATACCTCCTTTTGTGTGAACATGTAAGAAATTTAGATATCTTTGTTGAGACCTTAGATGTAGGGACACATGTGACTAGCCTTTAGGGAGATAGTAGTGATCAGAAAGATGTACAGAAGATGTTTGTTGGTGGTTCAGAGTTACTAGTTTCTAGTAGATGTGAAGTGATTGTCTTCCTACGGTTTCGATGTACCTTTTTGACATGGTTTGGCTTGTAGAGCACAAAGGTAGAATATACATTGAGACAAAGAGAGAGTTGCCTTGAAGTCGCAGATTTTTGTGAGACTGTAGTAGTAGGTAAGGATGCGAACTCCTTATTGAATGTTGATCCAGCTTTAGAGGTCAAAGATTGGTTGAGTTTAGTCAACAGGATTTCTTAGCAATTGTGATGGATTTGATTTTGAATGAAGATTAAACCACAGAATGTTAGAATAGTTGTGTTTTCTTTTCCTAGAAGTGTTTGGAAGAATTGCCGGTTTACCTCTTGTTAGAGGAGAAGAGTTTGTTATTGAGACCGTTTTCGAGGTTGCTTCTATTTTGTTTGTTCTGTAACTTATGAATTCAGGAAGAATTGAGAATGTTGAAGATATAACTTCGAGACTTGTTAGACCTTAGATTCATTAGGCCTAGTGCATCATCTCAGAGTTCTACAGTGTAATTTGTGAAGAAGAAAGAGTGACAGTACGAGAATGTGTTCAGATTACATACAGTCGAAACAAGTGACAGTGAATGATTAGTATCCGTTTCCGAGTGTCAGTGATTTTTTGGTCAGTTAGTGTGTGCTTCAGTCTATTTGAAGATTAGTTTAAGATCCGTTTACTACCAGTTGAAAGTGAGAAAAGTTGAAGTACCGAAGACAGCTTTAGGGGCAAGATGTGATCACCTTGAGCTCTGAGTTATGATGTTTTGTTTGGCTAGTGTATTAGTTACCTTCATAGAGATGTTGAGCAGAATATTTTCCTGAGTTTCTTGATCAGTTGTAGTAGCTCTTCTAGATGTCACGTGAGTATATTCAAGTGCGGAGGAAGATCATGACAAGCTTTGAAGTTAGTGTGGTAGATTCTATTAGAGAATTAATTGTATACCAAGTTGTGCGACGTGAACTTCGAGTTAATGAAGATGTTCTCTTAGGACATGTGAATTAGCCGAGTGTTTTAGAACAAATCTTGAACAGATAGAGGAAGATGTGAGTTGGAAGAAATTGAAGACTGTGACAGGAACCTATAGTTCTAAGTCTAGCAGTGTTACTACCGGAAGTTTGTAAATAGTCGTTCGAAGATAGCTGCTCTTTTGTCAGATTGCTACAGAAGAATGTTCAGTTGTGAGGTTAGATGCGAGACATTGAACCTTTGAGAAACCGAAAGAGACTTTGAAGAGAGCTTCGACCTTGATCCAGCCTATACTAGAGAAAGAACTTGTGAACTGTAGTGATGTGTTACATGTAGGGTTAGGTTGTGTGCTTATGCAAGACGGAAGATTGTGACTTGTTCATCGAGTTAGTTGAAAGACCGTGAGAAGAGTTATCCGATATGAGACATAGAGTTAATTACAGTTGTATTTGCTTCGAACACTTAGAGACAAAGCTTGTATAGTAAGAAATGCACAGTGTGTACGTACATATTATCAGAACTTGAATTGTTAGACAACTTAGGAAGGGTTGAAACTTGAACAGCATAAAATGTTAGAACTGCTTGAAGACTGTAATATCAAGATCGAGTACCATCCGAATATAGTCAACGTAGTAACCGATGTTCCGAGTTGTAATTGTTGTTAGATTAGTAGTTGAGTTGCGAGTTGTATTTGCCGAATTCAGTTACCGAATAGAAGTATTCTTGTGGCAGCGTTTCATGTTGAACCTACATTGAGTCAGAATGCTTGAAGAGAAACAGTTGAAAGACAGATTCTTGGCACCTCACGTGCGAGGCATAGTAAATGGAAGACCTTCAGAATACAATTTCAGAGATGATAGAGTTTTGCATTTCAGAGACAAAATAGTTGTACCGACTGGCATAGTGTTTTGATTTTGGCCGAAGCACATGACAATCTGTTTGTATTGCATCTGAGTAGTATGAAGACGTATTGTGGGTTGAAGACGTGTACTTCCGAATTGAGTTGATGAATTGTGTGGTTCAGTATGAGAGTAAGTGAGTAAATTGCCAGCATGTCGAGACCGAGCGTCATTTTTCTTCTAGTTTGTTACATCCGTGGAAGGTTCTTAATGGAAGTGGGTAATAGAGATCCGAAATTTCAGCTAGAATAATTTCGAAGACGTTGTATAGCGTTTGGTTACCTGTTGAAGACAGAGGATAAGTCAGAGAAAGTTATGAGTCAAGTGTTCAAACAATGTTGTATGAGATTGGGAATCGGGCTAGTTAAGTTGTTTAATTGTTGCGGTTACCACCAGAGTTAGAAAAGGGGTTGGTGATGTGATTTGTGTATCTATGATTCGAGAGTGTGAGTCAGAGCTGTCCCATGCTACGTTGTTGAAGAGATTGAGTTGAGTTTTAAATTGACATGCGGTGGAGAACCAGTTGGGGCCTTAACATCAGATAGATAATGCTGTGTGGTAAGTCTATTGAGTTGGTTAAAATGTTGAAGTGAGAAGAAAAAGGAAGTGTCCGGTCCAATAAATTTCGGGGACGAAATTTCCTTAAGTGGGGGAGAGTTGTAACACCTGGGATTAGGGGTCGGAAGAAAATAATATTTAAATAATATTTTGGGTCTCGTTTATGATTAAATAATATTATACATTATTTGGACCTTGTGTCTTGTTTTATTTTCAAAATAAACATTTTATGTTTGGACTAATTTGAAATGAAACTAAAATGTCATGGATTTTAAGGTAAGGGAGAGTTGCCATCTCATTAATGGCATACTTGTAATTTAATGGAATTGGGGAATTAAAAACCCACTTTTAATTTTAAAAGAGCTATTCACCATCTTCTTCCCTCTTCACTTCCCCATTCCAACATGAAAAGCTCCATTTACCCCAAATCATTTTTCCATCATATTCCTTGCTCATTTTTGGAGATTTTTCGAAGGTAAAATCATTTTCAACTTGTCCTCCTCTTCCTCTTTAAGATGGTACCTTTAATTTTCATAAAGCTCATGGATTTTGAAATTTAGGGTTTTGGGTTTTTAGGTTAAAAATGCAAACTTTAATGTCTTTAATTTGAGCTTTCAATTTGTTGAAGTTATATATGTTGTTTACTACCCATAAGGTCCAACATAGTTAATTTTTACATAGTTTTATGTTGAATCCCGAATTTGGGTATAAATGGGTTTTTTGAAGGGTTTTGAGTGAGTTTTGGGGTTGTTTTAGGTGAGAATTGATAGCCCAATGGTAGTACTATGGTTAGGGGTTGATTTGGGATCATTTGTGGGTGCAATGGGTGTTGGAAACATGGATTTTGGAAGGGGTATGTGGGCTGTCCGAGATTGCAAAGTATGGGGTTTGGTCATGGCTTGCAACGTTGTAAATTGTGATTGAATTGTATTCCGGGTTGGTCTTTTGATGTTGGGCTAATTTGAGGATTATTTGAATTGTGTTTGAGGTTGGTTAGAAGTGGGAATTTGTGTTGGAGAAGCTTCGGGAAGAAATCCGGAAACTTGAAGGTGATGCTTGCTTGGTAGTTGAGCTTGGAAGCTTAGGTGAGTGGTTAAATATTTTTAAATGGTTTTCAAGTGTTGGTCCAAGCATGTGAACTAGGTTGGGATTGGTAGACCCACCTAGAGTTGGGATTAGGGTGGTAGCCTAATCCCAAACTTTAGTTAGAGACCTTGGTTGATCTTTAAAGTGTTGAATTATGCCTCATGTTTAATCATGCTTATGGTGGTTATGCTTATGTTGTTATACATGTATGTGGAGGCATGGCTTAATGCATTGTTACATGCATGTGGATGATAAATGTGATAGAGATATACATATGTATGAAATATGATGTGATAATTGTGTTGTTGAGATACATGTAGTGTTGGCATGTGTAATGATGTTATGAGGTGATTGTATGATCCGAGGATCATGGTGAGTACATGCTAGGCATGGAAATGTGGCTTGTGCATGACAGTGAGTGATGGTGAGTACGTGCTAAGCACGGAAGTTATTATGAAATGGTATTGTGAAAGAGTAACGAAATGTGTAGTATTGGCACTAGTATGCTTGGGTACAAATGATCGATCATTAGGATGTCTAGTGTGCACACGTGAGCCAAAATGCGCGCGTGGTCTTGATGATGGTAGTCATCAAGATGGAGTACGGGTTCGCCCGAAAATCTTCATATATATATATATTAGTCGGTGATGAGTGGAATCCTATCGACGGGCGTGAGGATGAGTGGAATCCCCTCCGCGTGAGATGAGGCGTGAGGATGAGTGGAATCCCCTCCGCGTGAACGGTGATGAGTGTAATCCCACCGTCAGGTAATGGTTGTGTTGTTGGATGTGAGTTCCAACGGTTATCCGCGTATTCGAGTCATAGCTAGGTGCCAATACGAATTGTGGTTTATGTTGCCAATATGTGAATAATTGGGAGCCAATGTGATTTGGGATGTGTTGCTAACATGGTTTAATATATGAAATTTCATATGTTGTAGATTTGAATATGTTGAGCATGACCTTATATTGAATATATGTGCATGCATCATTTATAATTATGGCTCGTGTGGATCGGAGGTAAGATCATGCATTTTATCTTGGTTGTAGCTCGTGCTTGGACCCTGCATTGTCGAAGGTTTGTTTTATGAGCTTACCCTCACTAAGCTTTTATGCTTACGCTCTCTTTTGTTCGACAATGCAGATAAGTAGCTTGTGGGTGGCATGGGCAAGGAAGGGTCTCCAAGTGTTGCTTTGGTGAGCTCAATGTATGAATTTTAAGTGATAGAATGTAATAGTTAAGCAATGGGATAGGTATTGTTGTTTCAGTTTGGGTGTATGTTGATGATTTGATTTGGCCTTGGTTTGTAAAACATGTTACGCTATGATGTATGCTTGTGTGTGGTGGCATGTCTTTAGATGTTTAGGTTGCCTTGTTATGGTGCAAACCTCTTATATGCTTATCTTGTGCCTTCATGGCTTTGAGTTCCTTGTATGACCTTAAATGTTGATATGGCTTTTGTTGGAATGCCATGCTTGAAAGCTTATGTTGCTTGTATGGTTTGTGTATCATCTTGTGTTGGATTGTGCCTTTGATTTCAAGTTAAAGCATGCTTTTATGTTTGATTTGCCTTAGGATTGATGTTAGTGTGTTGGTTGGGGTTTTAGAGGGATTTAAGGGCCTCATTGTGCCTTAAATCAGCTCAAACCTGAAAGTTCGTAGTAGGGGTATCGATACGGTTGGTACGGTATCGATACCACCTTCTTGTTTCAGGCCTCGTGTATCGATACACTTGAGGGGTGTATCGATACCATTTTGGTCACTGGAGCTACTGTCCATTTCGGTATCGATACCGGCCTATGGTGTATTGATACCGTCATCTTAGCGTTGACCGTGGGAAGTCAACCGTTGGTGAGGGTATCGATACACTCCTTGGGTGTATCGATACGGTCTCTACGGGTTGACTTTGACCAGTTGACCTAGTCAAGGGGGTATCGATACACCCCTTAAGGGTATCGATACCGCCTGCAGTTAAAGCTTAAACCTAGTCAAGGGGTATCGATACACCCCTTAAGGGTATCGATACCGCCTGTAGTTAAAGCTTAAAATTGGGCTGTAAGATGTTGAGCTGAGTTCGTTTGTTTGCCTCCTGATTGTTGTTCCGTTGTATGATCACATAGGATTAAATACTCATCTAGACAAGATTTAAAATGAAAAAAATAGGGTTGCTAACCGAGGGGGAATGCTTAAGGGGTTTTCACTCGGTTTTCCCCGTGTAGCTCACTCGGACCGGCCATCCGGCTAGACTGGGACGAAGGGGTTACAATTAATCGATTTTTTATTTGTATAACCATGTCATTTAAGAGTTGCCAAAATATGAACAATTTGAAGGTTAAGTTATTAAATTGAAAATTGTTAAACTTTAGTGACCAATATAGGTGTGAGAAGAAAGTTGAGTGATGGTTGGTGTAGTTTACCTATTTTTTATTAAGAAAAACGAAAACAAAAGTCAACTTCTAACGAGAGGGGCCATATCGAATTCGAACTAAAAGTTGGGTGACCTCATCTAACATTTTAAAAGTACGGTGACCAAAATAAATTTACCTTAAAAGTTCGGTGACTATTTATGTAGTTTACCCCTAAAGTAAAGCAATATAACATCATAATATGTAAAACAAATAAAACGTTGTAAAATAAATGTTGGCATTAAATTAGTACATTTAAGTTATTCTTAATAGACTCAGATTAAATTATATATCAAATAAATTAATAAATAAATAAAAATAAACAACCCCTCTCATCGATTCTCTTATCACAACTATTCAACATAAGAAAGAAAACTATAATATATCAAATAAGGATACAATGTTGTTTGAAAAAAAAGCGTAATTTTTTCATATGAGCTCTTTTATTGCCATTGTTGAAAATTTTAAGTTTTTCATTTGGTTCAAATAAGTAATTTTGCAAGTCTAAAGTTGGCTATTTGGTCGTGTTTTTACCAGACAAGGCTTTTTATTATGGCTGGGGTGCTAAACTGAACAACAACACGACAACTGACTTTGAACGCTCACGGGAAGGACGGATGTATGATTTAATGTTAGGAAAAAAATTATACGAGTTTAAAATTAATGGTTTCCAGAGCATTAAGAATTCGCAAGAGAATGAAAATTTTTATACGAGTTTAAAATTAAATTCGTTGGAAACATCGAATTTTCAGTTCTCAATTTATCTCAGCTCAAACCGATGCTGGTGCCGAAAAAATCTATTTCTCGTGAGAAACAAAAGAGATCCATTTCGGGTTCAATTCAAGATCTATAAAATATATGTAAATTAAAAAATTAATATAGGAAATATTTGTTATTAATATTTAAAAAAATTATTAAATACGACTAAATAAATAAAAATTGTTAAAAATAACCATTTCTTATTAAGGTGTATCACTAAACTTCACTAGTAAAGAATTAAACAATATAATACATCCCTTATTTAAGTTCAATTAAAATAGAGTAGAATTAATATTCAAAAAATAGAGTAGAATTAGACAATTGAAGAAAAAAAACAAAATCGTCCAATTTCAAAATCAACACTATATTATTATTTAATTAAAATGGAATAGAAAGATTTATATATAATATTTTAATACAATAGGGCTGATATTGAGGTTAGAGACGGTTTATTTGGTGGGTCGATAGTTATATAGTGATTTTAAGGTGGAAGGAGATTGAGGTAACGGTAATTGGCGGAGCCAATATTTCTATACAGTAGAATATGGGGTGCGAAAAACTCTCGTACCAAAGTGTTGTTGATCTTATATCCCATAGTAACGGTTTAAGAATGAGTTTGGAGGTAGAGAAATGTTTTGTAGTTTATTTGTAGAGTTTTTAATTTTTGGCATAATGTCAAAAAAAAAAATTCTATCGTTTTATGTTGAGTCAAATCTGTTTTTTTCGTAGATAAAAATTGTTAGTCAACTAATGATAAACAACTTAAAATGACTTGCTAGAATGACACGTCAGCAAAAAATAATTATATATTTTATATAATTTTATAAAATTATTATTTTTATTAATATGTCATCCTATCAAATCAGCACCATCTGTTAAGTTAGTATCTTTTGATCATGTTATTTTTTAGAATAGAGGTACACTTGTAATTTGAAAAAGTTAAGTATCACTCGGAGATTGATGAATGGCCGAATACATATTTTCTCTTATATTTATTTAGATATATTTAAGATATGACTGGTATACAAAACATGTGAGTAATAAGTAATGTAGATGGTATTGTACTCCGGGGCGGAACATAGGGGTTTGGTCCTCGCCAACTTTTTTTTTCATTAGGAATAAGATAGATATTTTTAGAAAAGGGTAAAATTACCTCTATAATCCCTTCAAAGCTTGTAAAATCTTAATATGACCCCCTCAAAATTTTTAATTTCATTTTGGCCCATTTATAAATTTTTAGTTTTTTAAATTTAATTTTGGTCACCTTTTGTAAATTTCTAGTTTCGCCCCTGATTGTACTTGTAGATGCTTTATTTCTTTATTAGAATTAGCTTGTATCAGTGTATAATTCCAGATTTATAGATATTCGTTTTTAATTACAAATATATTAATAAACGATAGTTGCGATGGTAAGACAAATTTAGTTTCGAAGAGATTTAGATTTGGGATTTATTGTACATCGATTTTAAAATTAGTAAAATTAAACATCAACCCTCGATTTTTTATGTTTAATATTAGAGTCTAATTAATTTAAAAATTATACCCCACTTTTAACTACACTTAAAGAAAGCTCATCAAGAAAAATATTTACCGTAATTGTAATATTATTTGCACTCGTTATATTGTATTATTATGAATTCCAAATAAAAAATATCTAGATATCGAGCAAACTAGACATGTTTTAATTGTAACTGTAACGCCCGTGTTTTGGGGTTAGGAGTTAGCGGGGTTGCGGTTCGAGTCGGTAAAAATTTAATTAAAATCAATTCAACCTAAATTAGGATCTAATTAGACTTTAGTAAAAAGAGGAGGGACTAAAAGAGTAATTTGACCCAAAAGTTTTTAAAAGCAAGACAACTTTAAAATTAAAGTTGTCATCTTCTCCCACTTAACCCATTTCTAACGTTGGAATACCCAAACCCTCTTTCAAAACCCTCCCAAGCTCATGTTACTATTCCATTGGGTCTCTTCATCATTTCAAGGTGTTTTTCAAAGGTAAAAGTGTTTTCTAACTCTCCTCTTCATTTCCTATCCATACATAGTCTTGGATTTCAAAAATATGAACTTTTGAAATGTTAGGGTTTTGTTAAAGTTTGGGTTTTTATGGTGATTTTCAATTTGTTTTGAAATAGTAAGTTAGGTTTTGTTTTAATCACATCAAGATATACAACATATGTTAATTTGGGTGGGTTTTATTGAAAACCCGAAATGGGTTCTTGGAGCCATTTTTGGGATGTCAAAACTTGGGTTTTTGGTGAGTTTTAAAGTGTAATTGAAGGGCTGATGGTTTAGGTATGTTAGGAAGGTGATTTGGGGTCTTTTGGGTGTCATTTGGATGACTGAAAGTGGAGTTTTCAGCCAAGGTTTGTGGGAGTACGAATTTGATACATTTGGGGATTTATTTGATTGGAAAATGTGGATGAAGTTAGTTTAAGCTCTAAAGTTGAGTGTTGATTGAATGTTAGCATTGATTGTGGTTGTTGGTTGTGTTTTTGGTTGGCTAGAAGCAAGAGGAGTCGTCGAAGGAGCATTGGGACCGAATCCGGGTTCGTAGGAGAATTGTTTCGGTTGCTAAGGAAGTGCGGTGAGTGGTTTCAAACTTGTTTTAAAGTTTGGTTCGAGTGTGTGTGTAGAGTGTGTGTGTGGAATGTGCTTGGTAGTCCGTTTCTTTATTTCAAGTTGTTAATTCTAGCCATTGATTCCATTAAATGCTATTGTGTTTGCCTATCTATGCTCTTGTGAAATGTGGTTAAATTGGTGCATGTATATCATGAAATGTATATATGTGATGAACATGGAATGTGGTTGATGATATATGATGTGGTTATGAAAATTGGCACTAAATAAATTACCGGTTGTAAATGATCGATCATTAGGATTAGTGTGCACACAAATTGAGTCAAAACGTATGTGGCCTTGATGGCGTTAAGTCATCAAGGAGGAGTACGATGGTGTAATATTCCACCGGAAGCTTTTATATATTTCTACGGGATGATGAGTGGAATCCCATCCGTAGGGCATGTGGCGATGAGTGGAATCCCGCACATGCAAGGTCCGGTGATGAGTGTAATCCCACCGAGGTAAAGTGTTGTTGAGATTTAAATCTGCACATCCTGGTAATTGAAAGTGGCCAATTAACATGTTCATATGTTGTATATATGACGTTGATATGTGGCGTTGTTAAATGATGATTGAGCTTGGTAGGATATGAGAAACCATACTATGCCACTTGAAAGACTAGCTAGGTCTACTTGTGAAATTGCCTATGCATGTTCGATATGAGATTTAGGGATTACATTCTTGAACCCTGCATTGTTGATGTTTTCAATTTTAGAGCATCCTCACTAAACTTATAGCTTACGCTCTCAATGTTCAATAATGCAGATAATTAGCGTGGTGTTAGCTCGGAGCAAGGCAAGAAGGGCTTTCCAAGTTTGTGGCTCAAGTACGGTGGTAAATTTTGTATTAGTTAGCAATGTGGCAAGGGTTTTTGTATGAGCTATGTATGACTCATGTATGTTGATGTTTTGAATTTGCTATGGTTTGTAAAGCATGATATGCTATGATGTATGTTTGTGTGTGGTGGCATGCCTTGAGACATTTAGGTTGCCCCGTTAGTGAGTGCAAACCTCCTTTATTTTGACTTGTGCCTTTTAAGGCATTTTGAGCCTTTATATATGCCTATTTATGCTTAATTTGCTCTTTTGTTGGAATGCCATGTATGGATGCCTTGTCTCATGTTTGAATGCTTCCTTTGGCTCATGTATGATTGTTTAAATGTTTGTATATGCATAGGAGAGTCTGAAAGTGCATCTAGAGTCGTGTTTGGGGTCGTTAAGTTGGAAATTGTGGAATTTCCGAGCAGGGGTATCGATACGGTTGGACCCGTATCGATACGGCCTTCTTGTTTCAGGCCACGCGTTTCGATACGCGAGGGGTGTTTCGATACCTTTTTTTGCTACTGGAATTCTGAGATTTTGACGAGAATTTGGGTATCGAAACGGGCCTTTGGCGTATCGATACGGTATTCTTAGCGTTGACCGCGAGAAGTTGACCGTTGGGGGAGTATCGATACACTTTTTGGGTGTATCGATACGGTCTCCACGGGTTGACTCTGACCAGTAGACCTAGTCAAGGCGTATCGATACACTCCTTAGGAGTATCGATACTGCCTGCAGTTTAAGTTTAAAATTGGGCTGTTTAAAGGTTGTTTTGGGCTCGTTTGATTGTCTCGTGTATGTTGTTCCGCTGTTTGATCACTTAGGATTTAATACTCCTCTAGACAAGATTAAAATAAAAGAAAAATTATTAGGGCTGCTAATCGAGGGGGAATCCTTAATGGGTTTCACTCGGTTTTCCCCGTGTGGCCCACTCGGACAGGTCATCCGGCCAGACCGGGACGAGGGGGTTACATTTGTTGGTATCAGAGCCTGAGGTTACCGAGACCTCGGGCAGGTAAGTGAGGTAAGCTCGATGTGTTAAATGATTGTGTTGTTCGATGTATGTTTTGCCATGAATTCTTGATATTTGACTAATCGTATGATGTTTTGAAGCATGAATTGTTTTGTCTTGTGTAGAGTGTGTGCCCATTGCTACTATTACTTAATTGAAAAAGATTTTTTATAAAAGGAGTACTTGAGCACTATTGGACCTTTGCTTTGACTAACGTAATCCCTACTTGTTTGTTGTTGTAGTTATTTCCTTGCTAGTTGTACCATGAGACCACGTGGGAGGCCTAGGATGGTTCGACCAGAACCATGGGCAGCGGCTCCAGGAGTTGAGCTAGTAGTTAGGGTTGAGGCTCAAGTGGGAGAGCCTGTGGTTGGAGTTGGAGCTCCTCCACCACCTCCACCACCACCACCTCCTCCACCGGGAGTAGGAGGCGAGGCCGGGGCCGAAGGAGAGGGACCTCAAGGTGACCAAGGTGGCCAAGGACCGGCCGGGATAGACTTAGCTCTGTTGGTTCAGGCGATATCCGGGGCATTTCAGGCTGCAGTAG
This sequence comes from Hibiscus tridactylites, assembly GCA_958450335.1. Taxonomy (NCBI): domain Eukaryota; kingdom Viridiplantae; phylum Streptophyta; class Magnoliopsida; order Malvales; family Malvaceae; genus Hibiscus; species Hibiscus tridactylites. The sequence continues at coordinate 42,888,028 of OY288282.1, forward strand.
CTGGGGTTCAGGCAACACACCATCAGGGTGAGGGCACTGGATTGCCTTTAGAGAGACTTCGGGGCCTTGGGGCCGAAGAGTTCAGAGGGTCTACTCCAGAGAGATCCGAGTTATGGTTTGAGAAGACTGTCCGTATCCTTGCTCAGATGGGGTGTACTGGTGAGCGCAAGTTGGGATGTGTTGAGTCTTTGCTTCAGGGTGATGCCTACACTTGGTGGGTCACCATTACTACGGGTATGGATGAGGCCGAGATCACTTGAGAGTTCTTTGAGACAGCTTTCCGTAAAAAGTATTTGGGTCCGCGATACCTCGATGAGAGGAAGAGAGAGTTTACGGCATTGCTTCAGGGGAGTATGTCTGTGACCGATTATGAGATCCGATTTGTCAGATTGAGTCAGTATGCACCTGAGCTTGTACCTACTGAGGTGGAGCATTGTAACCGCTTCCGTTATGGGCTGAGTGAAGAGATCAAGACGTATACTCTAGCTTCAGATTACATTGATTTTGATGTCTTGGTCGCGAGGGCCACCAAGGACTTAGAGCACAGTTTGAGTTTGACCAGGCGGTCTGGTTGATCTAGTTCGGGTAAGAGGTCCAGTAACTTTGATAGATGTGATGCCAAGAGACATCAGGACAACAGACATCAGTATGATCATAGACGTGGTGGCGGTAACCATGGTAGGGGCCATCAGGGCCAGAGAGCTGGTGGGAAGTTTCCCATATGTGCTACTTGCGGGAGGAACCACACCGGTGAGTGTTGGGGAAATTTTCATTCTTGTTGGAGTTGTGGGGCTAGAGACCACATTAGGCGTGACTGTCCACATCAGGTGGGACAGGTACCAGCTCAGGCTCCTACTAGAGCCAACGACTTTCAGAGAGGCCGCAGGCGCGATAGAGGAAACTTCCAGCCGAGGAACGATGGTCAGAGGAACATAGCACATGTAGTTGCAGTTCAGCCAGAGGGCAGAGGTCATGCCAGAGTTTACGCTCAGCGTGGGGATCAGCATGACAACGATGTGATCGCAGGTAACTTCTCGATACAGTCTTTGGGTTTTCTTTCTTTGATTGACTCTGGGTCTACACATTCCTACATATTGAGTGAGCATGCACGGTCTTTGAATTTGCCATGTCAGATGTTAGAGGTTGGGGTTAGTGTTACTAGTTCCTTTGGGGACACGGTAGTAGTTAGGAAGATGTACCGAAGGTGTCCGTTGATGGTTCAGGGGCATGTGTTTCCAGTGGATATGATGGAGCTTCCTTTCTATGGTTTTCATGTGATTCTGGGTATGAACTGGCTCACGGAGCATAGAGCTAGGATAGATTTTGAAACTAAGCGGATTTCTTTGAGGCTCACAGATGACTATGAGATTGTAGTGGTGGGTGAGAACGTGAAGTTCTTGTCCAATATGGTTTCAGTGTTGGAGGCTAAGAGATTAGTTGAGTTGGGGTGTGAAGCATACTTGGCGTATGTGATGAACCCTAACATGAGTGAGGTTAGACCTCATGACATCCGGACAGTATGTGACTTTCCTAGTGTGTTTCCGGAAGAGTTGCCAGGGTTACCATCGGACAGAGAGGTAGAGTTAACCATTGAGACTTATTCTGATTCAGCTCCTATTTCGATTGCTCCGTATCACATGGCACCGAAAGAATTGAAAGAGCTGAAGACTCAACTGCAAGAATTGACAGATAGAGGTTTTATTCGGCCTAGTTCTTCACCTTGGGGTGCACCGGTTTTGTTTGTGAAGAAGAAAGATGGAAGCATGAGAATGTGTATAGATTACAAACAGTTAACTCAGTTGACAGTGAAGAATAAATATATGTTGCCCAGAATTGATGACTTGTTTGATCAGTTGAGGGGAGCATCAGTCTTTTCAAAGATTGATTTGAGATCGGGTTACTACCAGCTAAAGGTAAGAGAGGTTGATGTACCGAAGACGGCCTTTAGGACTAGATATGGTCATTATGAGTTTTTAGTCATGCCATTTGGGTTGACTAATGCACCGGCTGCTTTCATGGACATGATGAATAGGATTTTTCATCAGTATCTAGATCAGTTTGTAGTTGTGTTTATTGATGACATCTTGGTGTACTCGCGAACTGAAGAAGACCATGACCGACACTTGAGACTAGTTTTGAAGACTTTGCTAGATCATCAGCTGTATGCGAAGCTAAGCAAGTGTGAATTCTGGATCCGAGAGGTAGTCTTCTTAGGACATGTAGTGTTAGCCGATGAGATTAGAGTTGATCCGAAGATGATTGAAGCCATTATTGAGTGGAAGCAACCGAAGTCTATGACAGAGGTACGTAGCTTCCTAGGCTTAGCTCGATACTATAGGAGATTTGTAGAGGGTTTCTCTAAGTTAGCCGCTCCGTTGACACAGTTACTTCAGAAGAGTGTTCAGTTTGAGTGGGCAGATGCAAGACAGAGAGCCTTTGAGAAATTGAAAGAAGCTTTGACCCAAGCACCAATCTTGATTCAGCCAGAGTCCGGGAAGGACTATGTAGTCTACAGTGATGCTTCTTATGTAGGGATAGGATGTGTTCTTATGCAAGACAAGAGAGTAGTGGCTTATGCCTCGAGACAGTTAAGACCCACGAGCGCAACTATCCGACCCATGATATAGAGTTAACTGCAGTTGTGTTTGCTTTGAAGATTTGGAGGCACTATTTGTACGGTGAGAAATGCACAGTGTACACAGATCACAAGAGTTTGAAATACATTATGACTCAACGAGATTTGAATCTCAGACAGCGTAGGTGGTTAGAGTTGTTAAAGGACTATGATCTTACCATTGAGTACCATCCGGGTAAGGCCAATGTAGTGGCCGATGCATTGAGTAGGAAGATGGCCGTGGACTTGAGAGCCATGTTTGCTAGATTGAGTTTGTCCGGAGATGGCGGCTTGGTAGCCGAGCTTCAGGTTAGACCTACTCTCGGTCAGTTGATTAGAGAGAAACAGCTCTTAGATAGATCTTTGGCACCTCACGTGCAAGATATAGCCGAGGGTAGATCTTCAGACTAAAGTTTCAGCACCGATGGGGTCTTGTGTTTCAAGGATAGAATAGTTGTGCCAGAGGACAGTGACTTGAGACGTACGATCTTGACTGAAGCCCACAGTAGTCTGTTTGCTATGCATCCTGGAAGTACGAAGATGTACCGTGATTTGAAGAATGAGTACTTTTGGGGTGGCTTGAAGAGATGTAGCCGACTTTGTGAGTAAGTGCTTAGTGTGTCAGAGAGTGAAGGCGAAACATCAGGTTCCCTCAGGTTTGTTACAGCCGTTGAGAATTCCGTAATGGAAGTGGGAGAACATCACCATGGATTTTGTTTCGGGTTTGCCTTTGACTCCTACGAAGAAGAACTCAGTTTGGGTATAGTGGATCGTTTTACGAAGTGTGCTCACTTCTTGGCAGTCAATACTACCTACACTTTAGATAGATTGGCCGATTTGTACAGTGGTGAGATTGTTAGACTGCATGGTGTGCCGAAGTCCATTGTGTCAGATAGAGATCTGCGGTTTACTTCTCGATTTTGGGAGTGTCTTCATACAACTTTGGGTACCCGTTTGAACTTCAGCACGTCTTATCATCCTCAGTCAGATGGTCAGTCAGAGAGGGTTATTCAGATCTTAGAGGATATGTTGTGTTGATTGAATGTTAGCATTGATTGTGGTTGTTGGTTGTGATTTTGGTTGGCTAGAAGCAAGAGGAGTCGTCGAAGGAGCATTGGGACCGAATCCGGGTTCGTAGGAGAATTGTTTCGGTTGCTAAGGAAGTGCGGTGAGTGGTTTCAAACTTGTTTTAAAGTTTGGTTCGAGTGTGTGTGTAGAGTGTGTGTGTGGAATGTGCTTGGTAGGTCGTTTCTTTATTTCAAGTTGTTAATTCTAGCCATTGATTCCATTAAATGCTATTGTGTTTGCCTATCTATGCTCTTGTGAAATGTTGTTAAATTGGTGCATGTATATCATGAAATGTATATATGTGATGAACATGGAATGTGGTTGATGATATATGATGTGGTTATGAAAATTGACACTAAATAAATTACCGGTTGTAAATGATCGATCATTAGGATTAGTGTGCACACAAATTGAGTCAAAACGTACGTGGCCTTGATGGCGTTAAGTCATCAAGGAGGAGTACGGTGATGTAATATTCCACCGGAAGCTTTTATATATTTCTACGGGATGATGAGTGGAATCCCATCCGTACGGCATGTGGCGATGAGTGGAATCCCGCACATGCAAGGTCCGGTGATGAGTGTAATCCAACCGAGGTAAAGTGTTGTTGAGATTTAAATCCGCACATCCGGGTAATTGAAAGTGTCCAATTAACTTGTTCATATGTTGTGATATATGTCGTTGATATGTGGCGTTGTTATATGATGATTAAGCTTGGTAGGATATGAGAAACCATACTATGCCACTTGAAAGACTAGGTAGGTCTACTTGTGAAATTGCCTATGCATGTTCGATATGAGATTTAGGGATTACATGCTTGAACCCTGCATTGTTGATGTTTTCAATTTTAGGGCATCCTCACTAAGCTTATAGCTTACGCTCTCAATGTTCAACAATGCAGATAATTAGCGTGGTTTTAGCTCGGAGCAAGGCAAGAAGGGATTTCCAAGTTTGTGGCTCAAGTACGGTGGTAAATTTTGTATTAGTTAGCAATGTGGCAAGGGTTTTTGTATGAGCTATGTATGACTCATGTATGTTGATGTTTTGAATTGGCTATGGTTTGTAAAGCATGATATGCTATGATGTATGTTTGTGTGTGGTGGCATGCCTTGAGACGTTTAGTTTGCCTCGTTAGTGAGTGCAAACCTCCTTTATGTTGACTTGTGCCTTTTAAGGCCTTTTGAGCCTTTATGTATGCCTATTTATGCTTAATTTGCTCTTTTGTTGGAATGCCATGTATGGATGCCTTGTCTCATGTTTGAATGCTTCCTTTGGCTCATGTATGATTGTTTAAATGTTTGTATGTGCATAGGAGAGTCTGAAAGTGCATCTAGAGTCGTGTTTGGGGTCGTTAAGTTGGAAATTGTGGAATTTTCGAGCAGGGGTATCGATACGGTTGGACTCGTATCGATATGGCCTTCTTGTTTCAGGCCACGCGTTTCGATACGCGAGGGGGTGTTTCGATACCTTTTTTTGCTACTGGAATTCTGAGATTTTGACGAGAATTTGGGTATCGAAACTGGCCTTTGGCGTATCGATACGGTCTTCTTAGCGTTGACCGCGAGAAGTTGACCGTTGGGGGAGTATCGATACACTCTTTGGGTGTATCGATACGGTCTCCACGGGTTGACTCTGACCAGTAGACCTAGTCAAGGCGTATCGATACACTCCTTAAGAGTATCGATACCGCCTGCATTTTAAGTTTAAAATTGGGTTGTTTAAAGGTTGTTTTGGGCTCGTTTGATTGTCTCATGTATGTTGTTCCGCTGTTTGATCACTTAGGATTTAATACTCCTCTAGACAAGATTAAAATGAAAGAAAAATTATTAGGGCTGCTAACCGAGGGGGAATCCTTAATGGGTTTCACTCGGTTTTCCCCGTGTGGCCCACTCGGACCGGTCATCCGGCCAGACCGGGCCGAAGGGGTTACAGTAACCTTCTTGGAATATTTTGAAATAATAAATTATTAAATTAAAAATTAAATTTGAGTATTCGTGATTTAAATATAGAAAAGCTAAAATAATAACCACGAACTAAAAAAATTCAATGGGCAAGGTCACTAAAAATAATCATATTGTTTTTATTTCTAATTGAGAATAGAACATCGTCTCAGTTATTTAAAATTGTGCAGGGTCAATAAAAATAAATCAACAAGCACAATGACACTGATTAGATTGGCAATGGGCAAATTTGCATTCTGGTGTACAATACTTGAAACATTTACCATCAGGTCCTTCGTCGTCTACTCTCAGCTTACAACCCCCCAAGGAGATGTTTTTGCAACATTTTCCATCACCGACTACTCCCATAATATCTGTATTATTATTCAAATGCAGTCAATATTACATATTTTACCTTTACAAAATAATACATACATTATTTTAAACAGTGGCAGAACATAAACAAAGAGTTTGTAGGGGACAACTTCAAATTATTTTAAAAAAATAGAAGTTTAAAATAAAATTTTACAACTTAAAAGGATCATAACCCACATAGGTTACCTTTTGTTTTCCTCCTCTGATTATAAATATATAATAAAATAAAAAATAATGTCACTTATACATACCTATAGATAAGATGAGTACGGTAAAAAGAAGGAACGATACAACTTGTGTTTTGGCCATCTTTCTTTTCTCTTCTAAAATTGAAATGCTCTATTTTTTTGTTTGTTTGAAAACTCATTTCGTATATGCTATTTATAGGGTTTAATTTTAAAACGCTTCCTTAAATGAAATGTTTGCATTTATAATGAATGGTAAATGAGTCAAGATTTAAGGGTTATAGAGTTTTTTTTTTCAAATAAGAATAATCCGTTTTAGGATTTATATGCCACAAACTTGGTATTTCTATTTGTCAATTTTCACCTTTTATATTTGGTTAATTATTTGATGCATGCACTGTGAGTGAATTTTTTTTTCTACAAACGAGCTTCTTAGGCTGTCACGTGACCCTTTTAGTCTTAACTCCAAACTTTAAACTCTTAATCATAAAATTTATTCACTAATATTAAAGTCTAACTACAAACATTAAACCTCTAACCATAAACTCTAATATCTAAACCTTACAAATTAGACGTTTATGGAAAATAAGTTTTCCACCACCGATGAATAGAATGGTGTTCCTTGTTTAAGTAACCCTTCCTTGTTAAGACATATCAATAAAATTCACTAGTAAGAAATTAAACAATATAATTCATCCTTTAGAAATAATAAATTTCATATTTTTATAATATACTTATAAGTAAAATTTGATTTATTAAAAATGATAAAAAAATTATTAGATATGAATTTTAATGAATAAAGAGACAAAGAAAATGTGAAAGTTGCAGACAGATAAATATAGGGTCAGTTTAAAATTACTTTTGAAAAATACTTTTAGATTAATTAATTTAAGGTGGGTTTGACAAAGCTTTTAAAAACTATTTTTGAAAAGTTTGATTTATAATTTAACTGTTTGAATAAAAATTAATTTTGAAAAGCTAAATGGTTCGTTTTATACATTATATTGTAAATTTTAAAATATTATATTTTAATTCATTAACATTATGATATTCTTATATCAACTTCAAAATATAGTGTATATATATATATATATATATATATATATATATATATATATATATATATATATATATATATGAAATATTTAAAAATATAAATCTTATTTTTCTTGTAAGAAATAGATATAACTTACTTGTCAATTTTAATTTGAATATATAAATTATATTTTAAAACTAAAATTACATGAAAACATAAATATTAGGTTGCTATAAAAGTTATATATATATGTATAATACTAGTGATCAATTATTTTTATAACATTATCAAAATATATAAATATTAGTTCAGGCCCTTGTACTATTTAAAAATGGCACATATAGTCCCTTTTCTGGAAATATTTTTTTACTGTATTATTTTTTAACATGTTTTAAATATGAGTAATATTACAATATTTATAAATTTTGAAGGACTTTTAATGAATTTTCTCGATAAATAGTTACATAACATTTAAAACATTATCGTCTAATTTAAGGGTAAACTACAAAAATGGCTTTTTTACAAATAGAAAAATTGGTAAATTTAGATTATTCAATTCTCGATCTTATATTGTACAAATTAAATCAGATAATCGATTAACCACTTAACCAAAATATTTGATTTCAGAAATGGTTTTTTTTACTTTGTTTATTAAAATAACAAATATGATAACATGGTAAAGTTAATATTTGTTCTGTTGTGATAAAAGTTTAAAAACAGCTAAAACTTCAAAAATTAAAAGTTCACACCCATTAAACTTGCCCAGAGCCAAAACGATTTTTACAAAAAAATCAGAAGGGTGTCAAAATCACTAGACTTTAAGATATCGTAATGCATAAAATTTAGAAATATTGTATATAATAGATCAAACCGGTTAATCAATTTTGCTTAGAAACGTGAACTGTAACCGAATCGAAATAATTTATTTTAAAATTTTGTACCAAAATCGGGTTCGGCTAATCCTTCAAAATTATTTTGGTTGATTACTAAATTCAGGTTATTCAATTCTCGATCTAATATTGTACCAATTAAATTAGATAATCAATTGACCGGTTAATTATAATATTTGATTCGAGTAATAATTATTTTTACTTTGCTTATGAAAATATGAAATACGGTAATATAATAAATTTAATAAGCAAAGTAAAAAAAATCATACCCGAATTTTTTAAAGGATTAATCGATTTTTTATTTGTATAACCATGTCATTTAAGAGTTGCCAAAATATGAACAATTTGAAGGTTAAGTTATTAAATTGAAAATTGTTAAACTTTAGTGACCAAAATAGGTGTGAGAATAAAGTTGAGTGATGGTTGGTGTAGTTTACCTATTTTTTTATTAAGAAAAACGAAAACAAAAGTCAACTTCTAACGAGAGGGACCATATCGAATTCGAACTAAAAGTTGGGTGACCTCATCTAATATTTTAAAAGTACGGTGACCAAAATAAATTTACCTTAAAAGTTCGGTGACTATTTATGTTGTTTACCCCTAAAGTAAAGCAATATAACATCATAAAATTTAAAACAAATAAAACGTTGTAAAATAAATGTTGGCATTAAATTAGTACGTTTAAGTAATTCTTAATAGACACAGATTAAATTATATATCAAATAAATTAATAAATAAATAAAAATAAACAACCCCTCTCATCGATTCTTTTATCTCAACTATTCAACATAAGAAAGAAAACTATAATATATCAAATAAGGATACAATGTTGTTTGAAAAAAAAGCGTAATTTTTTCATATGAGCTCTTTTATTGACATTGTTGAAATTTTTAAGTTTTTCATTTGGTTCAAATAAGTAATTTTGCAAGTCTAAAGTTGGCTATTTGGTCGTGTTTTTACCAGACAAGGCTTTTTATTATGGCTGGGGTGCTAAACTGAACAGCAACACGACAACTGACTTGGAACACTCACGGGAATGACGGATGTATGATTTAATGTTAGGAAAAAAATTATACGAGTTTAAAATTAATGGTTTCCAGAGCATTAAGAATTCGCAAGAGAATGAAAAAATTTATACGAGTTTAAAATTAAATTCGTTGGAAACATCGAATTTTCAGTTCTCAATTTATCTCAGCTCAAACCGATGCTGGTGCCGAAAAAATCTATTTCTCGTGAGAAACAAAAGAGATCCATTTTGGGTTGAATTCAAGATCTATAAAATATATGTAAATTAAAAAAATAATATAGGAAATGTTTGTTATTTATATTTAAAAAAATTTATTAAATACGACTAAATAAATAAAAATTGTTAAAAATAACCATTTCTTATTAAGTGTATCACTAAACATCACTAGTAAAGAATTAAACAATATAATACATCCCTTATTTAAATTCAATTAAAATAGAATAGAATTAATATTCAAAAAATATAGTAGAATTAGACAATTGAAGAAAAAAAACAAAATCGTCCAATTTCAAAATCAACACTATATTATTATTTAATTAAAATGGAATAGAAAGATTTATATATAATATTTTAATACAATAGGGCTGATATTGTAACACCCGTGTTTTGGGGTTAGGAGTTAACTGGGTTTACAGTTCGAGTCAATAAAATTAATTAAAATAAATTCAACCTCAAATTGGACCTAATTCAGGTTTAGTGAAAAGGGGAGGGACCAATGTTGTAATTTTACCCAAAAGTTTTTAAAAAGGAAGACACTTTCAAAGTTGTCATCTTCTTCCCCTTTTCCCCACTATCCAACGTTAAAACACTCAAAACCCCTCCCAAAACCTCCCAAACCTAAAGCACTATTCCATTGTGTTTCTCCCTCGATTCAAGGTGTTTTTGAAAGGTAAAATCATTTTCTTACTCTCCTCTTTATCCCCTATCAACCCATGGTCTTAGAATTTAAAGATATGGAGTTTTGAAAATTAGAGTTTGTTTTAAAGTTTGGTTTTTAAGGGGTTTTTCATTTTGTTTTGATAAATTATGTTGGAGCTTTGTTTACTCATGTTAAAATACACATTATATGTTAATTTGGTTTGATTTTGATGAAAACCCGAAGTGGGTCCTTAGACCCATTTTTCAGTTGTCAAAAACTCCATTTTTGGTGGGTTTTAGGTTGAAAACAAAGGGCTGATGGGTAGGGTATGTTAGGAGGGTGATTTGGGACCTTTTGGGTGTTTGGAAATGGAAATTTCAGCAAGGTTTTAGGGGAGCATGAAAATTGGGATTTTAGGTGATTATGTGGATTGGGAATTTGATGATGTTGGCTTATACATGTGATGTGAGATGGTGGTTGAGTTTTAGCATTGAATTGTGGTGTAATAAGTGTGTTTTGTTTGGCTAGAAGCAAGAGGAATCATTGGAGAGGCTTTGGGACTGAATCCGGGTTCGTAGGAGGATTGTTTCGATTGCTAAGGAAGGGCGGTGAGTGGTTTGAAACTTGTTTTAAAGTTTGGTTCGAGTATGTGTAGTGTGTGTGTGTAAAGTGTGCTTGGTAGGCCACTTCTATTTAATTCAAGTTGTTAACTTAGCCTTTGTTCTCCATAAATGCTATTGTGCTTACTTAGCTATGCTCTTGTGATTGTGGTTAATTGGTGCATGTATATCATGATATGTATATATATGTGATGAGCATGAGTTGTGGTTGATGATATGTGATGTGATGATGAAAATTGGCACTAAATAATTATCGGTTGTAAAAGATCGATCATTAGGATTAGTGTGCACACAAATTGAGTCAAAACGTACGTGGCCTTGATGGCGTTAAGTCATCAAGGAGGAGTACGGTGATGTAATATTCCACCGAAAGCTTTTTATATATTTCTACGGGATGATGAGTGGAATCCCATCCGTAGGGCATGTGGCGATGAGTGGAATCTCGCACATGCGAGGTCCGGTGATGAGTGTAATCCCACCGAGGTAAAGTGTTGTTGAGGTTTAAATCCACACAATCGGGGTAATTAATAGTGGCCAATTAGACTTGTTCATGTGTTGTGATATATGATTGTGGTATATGGTGTTGACATATGATGTTGATATTGATGATTGAGCTTGGTAGATCATGAGAAACCATATTATGCCACTTGAAAGAGTAGCTAGGTCTACTTGATTATATTCCATTGTAGGATGTATGTGAGATTAGGATTTACATGCTTGAACCCTGCATTGTTGATGTTTTTCGTTTTAGAGCACCCTCGCTAAGCTTATAGCTTACGCTCTCAATGTTCAACAATGCAGATCATTAGCGTGGTGTTAGCTCGAGGCAAGGCAAGAAGGGCTTTCCAAGTTTTGTGGCTCAAGTACGGTTAACAATTTCGTATTAGTTAGCAATGTGGCAAGGGTTTTTGTATGAGCTTGTTTAACTCATTATATGTTGATGTTTGGATGGATTGTGGTTTGTAATGCATGGATGCTATGACGAATGTTGATGTGTGGTGGCATGTTTTAGGTGTTTAGGTTGCCTTGTGGGTAAATGCAAACCTCTCATGTTGTCTTGTGCCTTCTAAGGCCTTTTGAACTTTCATGTATGCACAATATTGCCTAAATTGCTCTTTTGTTGGAATGCTGTATATGAATGCGTTGCCTCATGTTTGATTGTTGCCTATGGCTCATGTATGTTTGCTTACATGTTTGTATACGCTTAGGTGAGTCGAGGGATGCATTTAGAGTCGTGTTTGGGGTCGATAAGTTAGAATTTGTGGAGTTGCAGTGCAGGGCGTATCGGTACGGCTAAGGGCCGTATCGATACGCTATTGCCTCCATGGCTCAAATTTGGCTGGGCGTATCGATACCCGGGGAGTATCGATACGATTTTTGGTCACTGGAATTCTGAGAAATTGGGAAGTTTTTGGAGTATCGATACGGTGTTGGGGTGTATCGGTACGGGTTTATCTCGTTGACCACGAGATGTTGACTGAAGAGGGCGTATCGATACTCTCAAGGGCTATATCGATACGGTCTTCTTCGAGTTGACTGTTTGAGTTGACCAAGTCAAGGCGTATCGATACCCTTGGTTGGTGTACCGATACGGCCTGCCTTATAAGCTTAAAATGGACTGTTTATGCATGACCGTGGTTCGAATGTGATTTCCTTTGATTGAGTTCCGCTGTCGTCATCACTTAGGATATAACACGCCTCTAGTCAAGATTAAAATGAAAGGAAAAAAATATAGGGTTGCTAACCGAAGGGAACCTTAACGGGTTTCACTCGGTTTTCCCCGTGTGGCCCACTCGGACCGGTCATCCGGCCAGACCGGGACGAGGGAGTTACATTTGTTGGTATCAGAGCCTGAGGTTACCGAGACCTCGGGCAGGTAAGTGAGGTAAGCTTAATGTATTAAATGATTGTGTTGTTCGATGCATGTTTTGCCATGAATCCTTGAATATTTGACTGTTTGTATGATGTTTGAAGCATGCGTTGTTGTGTCCGGTGTAGAGTGTGTGCCCATTGCTACTATTACTTAATTTAAAAAGATTTTTGGAAAAGGAGTACTTGAGCACTATTGGACCCTTGCTTTGGCTAACGTAATCCTTATCTGTTTCTTGTTGTAGTTTATACCTTGCTAGCTGTATTATGTGACCACGTGGGAGGCCTAGGATGGTTCGACCGGAACCACGGGCAGAGGCTCCAGCAGTTGAGCCAGTAGTGAGAGTTGAGGCTCAAGTGGGAGAGCCTGTGGTTGGAGTTGGAGCTCCTCCACCACCTCCACCACCACCACCTCCTCCACCTAGAGTAGGAGGCGAGGCTGGGGCCGAAGGAGAGGGACCACAAGGAGGCCAAGGTGGCCAAGGACCGGCCGGGATTGACTTAGCTCTGTTGGTACAGGCGATAGCCGGGGCATTTTCAGGCTGCAGTAGCTGGAGGTCAGGCAGCACATCATCAGGGTGAGGGCACCGGATTGCCTTTAGAGAGACTTCGGGGCCTTGGGGCTGAAGAGTTCAGAGGGTCTACTCCAGAGCGATCAGAGTTATGGTTTGAGAAGACTGTCCGTATTCTTTCTCAGATGGGGTGTACTGGTGAGTGCAAGTTGGGATGTGTCAAGTCTCTGCTTCAGGGTGATGCCTACACTTGGTGGGTCACCGTTACTTCGGGTATGGATGAGGCCGAGATCACTTGGGAGTTCTTTGAGACAGCTTTCCGTAAGAAGTATCTGGGTCCGCGATACCTCGATGAGAGGAAGATGGAGTTTATGGCATTACTTCAGGGGAGTATGTCCGTGACAGATTATGAGATCCGGTTTGTCAGATTGAGTCAGTATGCACTTGAGCTTGTTCCTACTGAGGTGGAGCGTTGTAACCGCTTCCGTTATGGGCTGAGTGAAGAGATCAAGATGTATACTCTAGCTTCAGATTACATTGTTTTTGATGTCTTGGTCGCGAGGGCCAAGGACTTAGAGCACAGTTTGAGTTTGACCAGGAGGTCTGGTGGATCTAGTTCGGGTAAGAGGTCCAGTAACTTTGATAGAGGTGATGCCAAGAGGCATCGGGACAACAGACATCAGTATGATCATAGACGTGGTGGCGGTAACCACGGTAGGGGCCATCAGGGCCAGAGAGCTGGTGGGAAGTTGCCCACATGTGCTACTTGTGGGAGGAACCACACCAGTGAGTGTTGGGGGAATTATCATTCTGATTGGAGTTGTGGGGTAGAGACCACATTAGACGTGACTGTCCACATCAGGTGGGGCAGGCACCAGCTCAGGCTCCTGCTAGAGCCAACGACTTTCAGAGAGGCCGCGGGCGCGGTAGAGGTAACTTTTAGCTGAGGAACGATGGTCAGAGGAACATAGCACATGTAGTTGCAGTTCAGCCAGAGGGCGGAGGTCAGGCCAGAGTTTATGCTCAGCGTGGGGATCAGCATGACACCGATGTGATCGCAGGTAACTTCTCGATACAGTCTTTGGGTTTGCTTTCTTTGATTGACTCTGGGTCTACACATTCCTACATATTGAGTGAGCATGCACAGTCTTTGAATTTGCCTTGTGAGATGTTAGAGGTAGGAGTTAGTGTTACTAGTTCCTTTGGGGACTCGGTAGTAGTTAGGAAGATGTACCGAAGGTGTCCGTTGATGGTTCATGGGCATGTGTTTCCAGTGGATATGATGGGACTTCCTTTCTATGGTTTTGATGTGATTCTGGGTATGGACTGGCTCACGGAACATAGAGCTAGGATAGATTTTGAAACTAAGCGGATTTCTTTGAGGCTCACAGATGACTATGAGATTGTAGTGGTGGGTGAGAACGTGAAGTTCTTGTCCAATGTGGTTTCAGTGTTAGAGGCTAAGAGATTAGTTGAGTTGGGGTGTGAAGCATACTTAACGTATGTGATGAACCCTAACATGAGTGAGGTTAGACCTCAGGACATCCGGACAGTATGTGACTTTCCTAGCGTGTTTCCGGAAGAATTACCAGGGTTACTACCGGACAGAGAGGTAGAGTTCAGCATTGAGACTTATTCCGATTCAGCTCCTGTTTCGATTGCTCCGTATCGTATGGCACCGAAATAATCGAAAGAGTTGAAGACTTAGTTGCAAGAATTGACAGATAGAGGTTTTATTCGGCCTAGTTCTTCACCTTGGGGTGCACCAGTTTTGTTTGTGAAGAAGAAAGATGGAAGCATGAGAATGTGTATAGATTACAGGCAGTTAAATCAGTTGACAGTGAAGAACAAATATCCGTTGCCTAGAATTGTTGACTTGTTTGATCAGTTGAGGGGAGCATCTGTCTTTTCGAAGATTGATTTGAGATCGGGTTACTACCAACTAAAGGTAAGAGAGGTTGATGTACCGAAGATGGCCTTTAGGACTAGGTATGGACATTTTGAGTTTTTAGTCATGCCATTTGGGTTGACTAATGCACCGGCTACTTTTATGGACATGATGAATAGGATTTTTCATCAGTATCTAGATCAGTTTGTAGTTGTATTCATTGATGACATTTTGGTGTATTCGCGAACTGAAGAAGACCATGACCGACACTTGAGACTTGTTTTGAAGACTTAGCTAGATCATCATTTGTATGCGAAGTTAAGCAAGTGTGAATTCTGGATCCGAGAGGTAGTCTTCTTAGGACATGTAGTGTCAGCCGATGGGATTAGAGTTGATCCAAAGAAGATTGAAGCCATTGTTGAGTGGAAGCAACCAAAGTCTGTGACAGAGGTACGTAGCTTCCTAGGCTTAGCCGGATACTATAAGAGATTTGTAGAGGGTTTCTCTAAGTTAGCCGCTCCATTGACACGGTTACTTCAGAAGAGTGTTCAGTTTGAGTGGACAGAGACAGAGAGCCTTTGAGAAATTGAAAGAAGCTTTGACCCAAGCACCGATCTTGATTCAGCCTGAGTCCGGGAAGGACTATGTAGTTTACAGTGATGCTTCTTATGTAGGGCTAGGATGTGTTCTGATGCAAGAAAAGAGAGTAGTGGCTTATGCCTCAAGACAGTTGAAGACCCATGAGCGCAACTATCCAACCCACGACATAGAGTTAGCTGCAGTTGTGTTTGCTCTGAAGATTTGGAGGCATTATTTGTACGGTGAAAAATGCACAGCATACACCGATCACAAGAGTTTGAAATACATTATGACTCAGCGAGATTTGAATCTCAGACAGCGTAGGTGGTTAGAGTTGCTAAAGGACTATGATCTTACCATTGAGTACCATCCGGGTAAGGCCAATGTAGTGGCCGGTGCACTGAGTAGGAAGATGGCCGTGGACTTGAGAGCCATGTTTGCTAGATTGAGTTTGTCGGGAGATGGTGGCTTGGTAGCCGAGCTTCAGGTTAGGCCTACTCTAGGTTAGTTAATTCGAGAAAAACAGCTCTTAGATAGATCTTTGGCACCTCACGTGCAAGATATAGCTGAGGGTAGATCTTCAGACTACAGTTTCAGTACTGATGGGGTTTTATGTTTCAAAGATAGAATAGTTGTGCCAGAGGACAGTAACTTGAGACGTATGATCTTGACTGAAGTCCACAGTAGTCCGTTTGCTATGCATCCTGGAAGTACGAAGATGTACTGTGATCTGAAGAATGAGTACTTTTGGGTTGGCTTGAAGAGAGATGTAGCCGACTTTGTGAGTAAGTGGTTAGTGTGTCAGAGAGTGAAGGCGGAACATCAGGTTCCCTCAGGTTTGTAACAGCCGTTGAGAATTCCGGAATGGAAATGGGAGAACATCACCATGGATTTTGTTTCGGGTTTGCCTTTGACTCCTACGAAGAAGAACTCAGTTTGGGTGATAGTGGATCGTTTTACGAAGTGTGCTCACTTCTTGGCAGTCAACACTACTTACACTTTAGATAGATCGGCCGACTTGTACATTGGTGAGATTGTGAGACTGCATGGTGTGCCGAAGTCCATTGTGTCAGATAGAGATCCGCGGTTTACTTCTAGATTTTGGGAGTGTCTGCATACAGCTTTGTGTACCCGTTTGAACTTCAGCACTTCTTATCATCCTCAGTTAGATGGTCAGTTAGAGAGGGTTATTCAGATCTTAGAGGATATGTTGCGTTGTTGTATCATTGACTTTCAGGGTACTTGGGAGAAGCATTTGCCTCTAGTAGAGTTTGGGTACAATAATAGCTTTTAGTCAAGCATTCAGATGGCTCCGTATGAGGCCTTGTATGGCCGGAAGTGTAAGACTCCAGTTTGTTGGGCCGAAGTGGGACAGAAATTGTTACCTATGCTGGATTTGCTCAAAGGGACAACAGACAAGGTAAAATTGATTTGTGATCGTTTGAAAGCGGCTTCGGATAGGCAGAAGTCCTATGCCGATTTGAAGAGGAAGGAAGTTGAGTTCTCAGTGGGTGAGAGAGTGTTCTTGAATGTGTCTCCGTGGAAGAAAGTGATGAGATTTGGCCAGAAGGGGAAATTGAGTCCGAGGTACATAGGACCGTATGAGATTGTGAAGAGGGTTGGTCTGGTTGCTTATCAGTTGCGTTTGCCATCCGAGCTAGAGAAGATACACGATATGTTCCATGTTTCGATGCTTCGTAAGTATAGGTCTGATCCATCACATGTTATGCCCATAGAAGAAATTGAATTGAATGCGGATTTGACTTATGAGGAAGAACCAGTGGAGATCTTAGCTTCTGACAGTAAAGTGTTGAGGGGTAGATCGATTGAGTTAGTAAAGGTGCGGTGGCAACGTAGAGGTGTGGACGAGGCCACTTGGGAGAGGAAGGAGGATATGGAAAAGCAGTTTCCGTATCTCTTTCAGTCAGGTAATTTCGGGGACAAAATTCCTTAAGTGGGAGAGAGTTGTAACACCCGTGTTTTGGGGTTAGGAGTTAACCGGGTTTATAGTTCGAGTCAATAAAATTAATTAAAATAAATTCAACCTCAAATTGGACCAAATTGAGTTTTAGTGAAAAAGGGAGGGACCTATGTTGTAATTTTACCCAAAAGTTTTTAAAAAGGAAGACAACTTTCAAAGTTGTCATCTTCTTCCCCTTTTCCCCACTATCCAACGTTGAAACACTCAAAACCCCTCCCAAAACCTCCCAAACCTAAAGCACTATTCCATTTTGTTTCTCCCTCGATTCAAGGTTTTTTTGAAAGGTAAAATCATTTTCTTACTCTCCTCTTTATCCCCTATCAACCCATGGTCTTAGATTTTAAAGATATGGAGTTTTGAAAATTAGGGTTTGTTTTAAAGTTTGGTTTTTTAAGGGGTTTTTCATTTTGTTTTGATAAATTGTGTTGGGGCTTTGTTTACTCATGTTAAAACACACATTATATGTTAATTTGGTTGGATTTTGATGAAAACCCAAAGTGGGTCCTTAGACCCATTTTTGAGTTGTCAAAAACTCCATTTTTGGTGGGTTTTAGGTTGAAAACAAAGGGCCGATGGGTAGGGTATGTTAGGAGGGTGATTTGGGACCTTATGGGGGTCATTTGGGTGTTTGGAAATGGAAATTTCAGCAAGGTTTTAGGGGAGCACGAAAATTGGGATTTTGGGTGATTATGTGGATTGGGAATTTGATGATGTTGGCTTATACATGTGATGTGAGATGGTGGTTGAGTTTTAGCATTGAATTGTGGTGTAATAAGTGTGTTTTGTTTGGCTAGAAGCAAAAGGAAGCGTTGGAGAGGCTTTGGGACCGAATCCGGGTTCGTAGGAGGATTGTTTCGATTGCTAAGGAAGGGCGGTGAGTGGTTTCAAACTTGTTTTAAAGTTTGGTTCGAGTATGTGTAGTGTGTGTGTGTAAAGTGTGCTTGGTAGGCCACTTCTATTTAATTCAAGTTGTTAACTTAGCCTTTGTTCTCCATAAATGCTATTGTGCTTACTTAGCTATGCTCTTGTGATTGTGGTTAATTGGTGCATGTATATCATGATATGTATATATATGTGATGAGCATGAGTTGTGGTTGATGATATGTGATGTGATGATGAAAATTGGCACTAAATAATTACCGGTTGTAAATGATCGATCATTAGGATTAGTGTGCACACAAATTGAGTCAAAACGTACGTGGCCTTGATGGCGTTAAGTCATCAAGGAGGAGTACGGTGATGTAATATTCCATGGGATGCTTTTTATATATTTCTATAGGATGATGAGTGGAATCCCATCCGTAGGGCATGTGGCGATGAGTGGAATCCCGCACATGCGAGGTCCGGTGATGAGTGTAATCCCACCGAGGTAAAGTGTTGTTGAGGTTTAAATCCGCACAATCGGGGTAATTAATAGTGGCCAATTAAACTTGTTCATGTGTTGTGGTATATGATTGTGGTATATGGTGTTGATATATGATGTTGATATTGATGATTGAGCTTGGTAGATCATGAGAAACCATATTATGCCACTTGAAAGACTAGCTAGGTCTACTTGATTATATGCCATTGTAGGATGTATGTGAGATTAGGATTTACATGTTTGAACCCTGCATTGTTGATGTTTTTCGTTTTAGAGCACCCTCACTAAGCTTATAGCGTACGCTCTCAATGTTCAACAATGCAGATCATTAGCGTGGTGTTAGCTCGAGGCAAGGCAAGAAGGGCTTTCCAAGTTTTGTGGCTCAAGTACGGTTAAGAATTTTGTATTAGTTAGCAATGTGGCAATGGTTTTTGTATGAGCTCGTTTAACTCATTATATGTTGATGTTTGGATGGATTGTGGTTTGTAATGCATGGATGCTTTGATGAATGTTGATGTGTGGTGGCATGTTTTAGGTGTTTAGGTTGCCTTGTGGGTAAATGCAAACCTCTCATGTTGTCTTGTGCCTTCTAAGGCCTTTTGAGCTTTCATGTATGCACAATATTGCCTAAATTGCTCTTTTGTTGGAATGCTATATATGAATGCTTTGCCTCATGTTTGATTGTTGCCTATGGCTCATGTATGTTTGCTTACATGTTTGTATACGCATAGGTGAGTCGAGGGATGCATTTAGAGTCGTGTTTGGGGTCGATAAGTTAGAATTTGTGGAGTTGCAGTGCAGGGCGTATCGGTACGTCTAAGGGCCGTATCGATACGCTATTGCCTCCAGGGCTCAAATTTGGCTGGGCATATCGATACCCGGGGAGTATCGATACGGTTTTTGGTCACTGGAATTATGAGAAATTGGGGAGTTTTTGGAGTACCGATACGGTGTTGGGGCGTATCGGTACGGGTTTATCTCGTTGACCACGAGATGTTGACTGAAGAGGGCGTATCGATACTCTCAAGGGCTATATCGATACGGTCTTCTTCGAGTTGACTGTTTGAGTTGACCAAGTCAAGGTGTATCGATACCCTTGGTTGGTGTACCGATACGGACTGCCTTATAAGCTTAAAATGGACTGTTTATGCATGGCCGTGGTTCGAATGTGATTTCTTTTGATTGTCTTCCGTTGTCGTCATCACTTAGGATATAACACGCCTCTAGTCAAGATTAAAATGAAAGGAAAAAAATATAGGGTTGCTAACCGAAGGGAACCTTAACGGGTTTCACTCGGTTTTCCCCGTGTGGCCCACTCGGACCGGTCATCCGGCTAGACCGGGACGAGGGGGATTACAAATATTGAGGTTAGAGACGGTTTATTTGGTGGGTCGATAGTTATATAGTGATTTTAAGGTGGAAGGAGATTGAGGTAACGGTAGTAGGTGGAGCCAATATTTTTATACAGTAGAATATGGGGTGCGAAAAACTCTCGAACCAAAGTGTTGTTGATCTTATATCCCACCAAATCGAGTAGAATTTTTAATATTTCTTATGATAAATTTTAACTTTTCATACTTTGTAACGGGTTTGGAAATTTTTAGTAGGATCAATTACACTCTATAATTCTCATGTACATCCGCCCATAGTAACGGTTTAAGAATGAGTTTGGAGGTAGAGAAAGGTTTTGTAGTTTACTGTAGAGTCTTTAATTTTTGGCATAATGTCAAAAAAAATATTTCTATCGTTTTATGTTGAGTCAAATCAGTTTTTTTCGTAGATAAAAATTGTTAGTCAACTAATGATAAACAACTTAAAATGACTTGCTAGAATGACACGTCAGCAAAAAAAAATTATATATTTTATATAATTTTATAAAATTATTATATTTTTTAATATGTCATCCTATCAAATCAACACCGTCTGTTAAGTTAGTATCTTTTGATCATGTTATTTTTTAGAATATTAAAGGAGGTATACTTGTAATTTGAAAAAGTTAAGTATCACTCGGAGATTGATGAATGGCCGAATACATATTTTTTCTTATATTTATTTAGATATATTTAAGATATGACTGGTATACAAAACATGTGAGTAATAAGTAATGTAGATGGTATTGTACTCAGGGGCGGAACATAGGGGTTTGGTCCTCGCCAACTTTTTTTTTCATTAGGAATCAGATAGATATTTTTAGAAAAGGGTAAAATTACCTCTATAATCCCTTCAAAGTTTGTAAAATCTTAATATGACCCCATCAAAATTTTTAATTTCATTTTGGCCCTTTATAATTTTTTAGTTTTTTAAATTTAATTTTGGTCACCTTTTGTAAATTTCTAGTTTCGCCCCTGATTGTACTTGTAGATGCTTTATTTCTTTATTAGAATTAGCTTGTATCAGTGTATAATTCCAGATTTATAGATATTCGTTTTTAATTACAAATATATTAATAAACGATAGTTGCGATGGTAAGACAAATTTAGTTTCGAAGAGATTTAGATTTGGGATTTATTGTACATCGATTTTAAAATTAGTAAAATTAAACATCAACCCTCGATTTTTTATGTTTAATATTAGATTCTAATTAATTTAAAAATTAAACCACACTTTTAACTGCACTTAAATAAAGCTCATCAAGAAAAATATTTACCGTAATTGTAATATTATTTGCACTCGTTATATTGTATTATTATGAATTCCAAATAAAAAATATCTAGATATCGGGCAAACTAGACATGTTTTAATTGTAACCTTCTTGGAATATTTTGAAATAATAAATTATTAAATTAAAAATTAAATTTGAGTATTCGTGATTTATATATAGAAAAGCTAAAATAATAACCACGAACTAAAAAAATTCAATGGGCAGGGTCACTAAAAATAATCATATTGTTTTTATTTCTAATTGAGAATAGAACATCGTCTCAGTTATTTAAAATTGTGCAGGGTCAATAAAAATAAATCAACAAGCACAATGACACTGATTAGATTGGCAATGGGCAAATTTGCATTCTGGTGTACAATACTTGAAGCATTTACCATCAGGTCCTTCGTCGTCTACTCCCAGCTTACAACCACCCAAGGAGATATTTTTGCAACATTTTCCATCACCGACTACTCCCATAATATCTGTATTATTATTCAAATGCAGTCAATATTACATAGTTTAGCTTTACAAAATAATACATACATTATTTTAAACAGTGGCAAAACATAAACAAAGAGTTTGTATGGGACAACTTCAAATTATTTTAAAAAACTAGAAGTTTAAAATAAAATTTTACAACTTAAAAGGATCATAACCCACATAGGTTACCTTTTGTTTTCCTCCTCTGATTGTAAATATATAATAAAATAAAAAATAATGTCACTTATATATACCTATAGATATGATGAGTACGGTAAAAAGAAGGAACGATACAACTTGTGTTTTGGCCATCTTTTTTTTCTCTTCTAAAATTGAAATGCTCTATTTTTTAGTTTGTTTGAAAACTCATTTCGTATATGCTATTTATAGGGCTTAATTTTAAAACGCTTCCTTAAATGAAATGTTTGCATTTATAATGAATGGTAAATGAGTCCAGATTTAAGGGTTAAAGAGTTTTTTTTTCAAATAAGAATAATCCGTTTTAGGATTTATATGCCACAAACTTGGTATTTCTATTTGTCAATTTTCAACTTTTATATTTGGTTAATTATTTGATGCATGCATTGTGAGTGAATTTTTTTCTACAAACGAGCTTCTTAGGCTGTCACGTGACCCTTTTAGTCTTAACTCCAAACTGTAAACTCTTAATCATAAAATTTATTCACTAATATTAAAGTCTAACTAGAAACGTTAAACCTCTAACCATAAACTCTAATATCTAAACCCTACAAATTAGACGCTTATGGAAAATAAGTTTTCCACCACCGATGAATAGAATGGTGTTCCTTGTTTAAGTAACCCTTCCTTGTTAAGACATATCAATAAAATTCACTAGTAAGAAATTAAACAATATAATTCATCCTTTAGAAATAATAAATTTCATTTTTTTATAATATACTTATAATTAAAATTAGATTTATTAAAAATGATAAAAGAAATTATTAGATATGAATTTTAATGAATAAAGTGACAAAGAAAATGTGAAAGTTGCAGACAGATAAATATAGGGTCAGTTTAAAATTACTTTTGAAAACTACTTTTAGATTAATTAATTTAAGGTGGGTTTGACAAAGCTTTTAAAAACTATTTTGAAAAGTTTGATTTATAATTTAACTGTTTGAATAAAAATTAATTTTGAAAAGCTAAATGGTTCGTTTTATATATCATATTGTAAATTTTAAAATATTATATTTTAATTCATTAACATTATGATATTCTTATATCAACTTCAAAATATAGTGTATATATATATATATATATATATATATATAT
Organism: Hibiscus tridactylites; assembly: GCA_958450335.1. Taxonomy (NCBI): domain Eukaryota; kingdom Viridiplantae; phylum Streptophyta; class Magnoliopsida; order Malvales; family Malvaceae; genus Hibiscus; species Hibiscus tridactylites. The sequence goes on from OY288282.1 coordinate 42,911,251, forward strand.
ATATATATGAAATATTTAAAAATATAAATCTTATTTTTCTTATAAGAAATAGATATAATTTACTTGTCAATTTTAATTTGAATATATAAATTATATTTTAAAACTAAAATTACATGAAAACATAAATATTAGGTTGCTATAAAAGTTATATATATGTATAATACTAGTGATCAATTATTTTTATAACATTATCAAAATACATAAATATTAGTTCAGGCCCTTGTACTATTTAAGAATGGCACATATAGTCCCTTTTCTGGAAATATTTTTTTAATGTATTATTTTTTAACATGTTTTAAATATGAGTAATATTACAATATTTATAAATTTTGAAGGACTTTTAATGAATTTTCTCGATAAATAGTTACATAACATTTAAAACATTATCGTCTAATTTAAGGGTAAACTACAAAAATGGTTTTTTTACAAATAGAAAAATTGGTAAATTTAGATTATTCAATTCTCGATCTTATATTGTGCCAATTAAATCAGATAATCGATTAACCACTTAACCAAAATATTTGATTTCGGAAATGGTTTTTTTTACTTTGTTTATTAAAATATCAAATACGATAACATGGTAAACTTAATAATTGTTCTGTTGTGATAAAAGTGTAAAAACAGCTAAAACGTCAAAAATTAAAAGTTCACACCCATTAATCTTGCCCAGAGCCAAAACGTTTTTTTACAAAAAATCAGAAGGGTATCAAAATCACTAGACTTTAAGATATCGTAATGCATAAAATTTAGAAATATTGTATATAATAGATCAAATCGGTTAATCAATTTTGCTTAGAAACGTGAACTGTAACCGAATCAAAATAATTTATTTTAAAATTTTGTACCAAAATCGGGTTCGGCTAATCCTTCAAAATTATTTTGGTTGATTACTAAATTCAGGTTATTCAATTCTCGATCTAATATTGTACCAATTAAATTAGATAATGGATTGACCGGTTAATTATAATATTTGATTCGAGTAATAATTATTTTTACTTTGCTTATGAAAATATGAAATACGGTAATATAATAAATTTAATAAGAAAAGTAAAAAATCATACCCGAATTTTTTAAAGGATTAATCGATTTTTTATTTGTATAACCATGTCATTTAAGAGTTGCCAAAATATGAACAATTCGAAGGTTAAGTTATTAAATTGAAAATTGTTAAACTTTAGTGACCCAAATAGAGGTGAGAAGAAAGTTGAGTGATGGTTGATGTAGTTTACCTATTTTTTATTAAGAAAAACGAAAACAAAAGTCAACTTCTAACGAGAGGGACCATATCGAATTCGAACTAAAAGTTGGGTGACCTCATCTAATATTTTAAAAGTACCGTGACCAAAATAAATTTACCTTAAAAGTTCGGTGACTATTTATGTTGTTTACCCCTAAAGTAAAACAATATAACATCATAACATTTAAAACAAATAAAACGTTGTAAAATAAATGTTGGCATTAAATTAGTACGTTTAAGTAATTCTTAATAGACTTAGATTAAATTATATATCAAATAAATAAATAAAAATAAACAACCCCTCTCATCGATTCTCTTATCTCAACTATTCAACATAAGAAAGAAAACTATAATATATCAAATAAGGATACAATGTTGTTTGAAAAAAAAGCGTAATTTTTTCATATGAGCTCTTTTATTGCCATTGTTAAAAATTTTAAGTTTTTCATTTGGTTCAAATAAGTAATTTTGCAAGTCTAAAGTTGGCTATTTGGTCGTGTTTTTACCAGACAAGGCTTTTTATTATGGCTGGGGTGCTAAACTGAACAGCAACACGACAATTGACTTGGAACACTCAAGGGAAGGACGGATGTATGATTTAATGTTAGGAAAAAAATTATACGAGTTTAAAATTAATGGTTTCCAGAGCATTAAAAATTGGCAAGAGAATGAAAATTTTTATACGAGTTTAAAATTAAATTCACTGGAAACATCGAATTTTCAGTTCTCAATTTATCTCAGCTCAAACCGATGCTGGTGCCGAAAAAATCTATTTCTCGTGAGAAACAAAAGAGATCCATTTCGGGTTGAATTCAAGATCTATAAAATATATGTAAATTAAAAAATTAATATAGGAAATGTTTGTTATTAATATTTAAAAAAATTATTAAATACGACTAAATAAATAAAAATTGTTAAACATAACCATTTCTTATTAAAGTGTATCACTAAACTTCACTAGTAAAGAATTAAACAATATAATACATCCCTTATTTAAGTTCAATTAAAATAGAGTAGAATTAATATTCAAAAAATAGAGTAGAATTAGACAATTGAAGAAAAAAAACAAAATCGTGCAATTTCTTTTCTTTTTGATCAGCAAGCGATGTATATTATTAAGAAAAAATATACAACGCAAGTCGAAACATGCGCCTCGTCAAAAACCTCCCTAAACCTAACGGAGGAAAAGAGTACGACATGTCGACTGAATACAAGGACCCTCCCCTTACAAAATCAGACCGAAGCATGAAATAAAGAGACACGAGACACCCCTTCCTTTGCTAACGCATCAGCCAATCCATTCGCCTCCCGAAAAATATGTGAAAAGCACACAGATCCTAACGACAAAGTAACATGGTCAATCACTCGGAAGAACTCCCATAATCGCCACGGCCGGCGCTCCACCTGCAACACCCACCATATTGCCACTTTGGAATCCGACTCAACAATAAGAGGACGATCAGCCCATTTAGACGCAACATAGAACTCCAAAGCAAAAGCTAACGCCCGAACCTCGGCGACATTAGAATCAAGCAAACCGAGCGGTCCTGAAAACAAGGCGAGAATACGACTCTGAGCATCCCGCAACACTCCCCCAAAACCCGCAGGACCCGGCTTTCCTCGAGCAGAACCATCCACTGAAAATTTTAATGTTTCCCCGACAGGTGGCTCCCAATACACTCCCGACCGGATCAGCGGTTTAACAAGCCCTTCCCGATACAAACTCGGACAGTCCCACCAAAGGGATTCACTAACCGAGAGCCCCTCCTTAAGGGTTTTCACCCAATAGAATGAACGTAGCTTTACCAAGAAACCTATCTCCGCTGCCGGGATAAACTTCCCATTAAACACAAAGTCATTACGCGCAAGCCACAATGACCACATCAAAGCCGCGACGCTCGACACCCATAGCTTCCTCAAAGTACCTGTGAACGAACAATGCATATCCGGAAGCATAAAATCTGCTAAAGTTTAGGTAAAGGCAAAGCAATCGCCCACCACCCTCGGAACCAATTCCATAAACCTTGAGCAAACGGGCATGAATAAAATAAATGCTCAATGTCTTCCTCCATCTCGCGGCACCATCTACACAAGCCTTGGCGCTCACCCAAATCGATCCCACGCATTCGCAAGAACGCAAACGTGGGCAGCCGATGTAACCAAGCGAACCACAAGAATGCCTGGACCTTTGGGGGGACTAAAACCTTCCACGCAAAGCAGTCCCCAAAGTCACTCTCTCCCACCTTGTCCAGCATAAGCAAGTGGGACAGCCCTTTGACAGAGAAAATACCATGTTTATCCGGCGTCCATACTAGTGTATCCAACTCACCTCGTCGCAACTGTACACAGCACACCAAAGACCGAAGATCCTGTAGTTGCCGTACCTTAAAAGAACGTAGGCTACGGCGAAATACATCCCCCCACCTGACACGCTGAAAATGTCCCTCTACAGCCATGTCCGCTACTAGTGCTAACCGATCAATCGCAAGTGAGAAGAGGCGAGGAAACACATCTTTAAACGGCTGCTCTACACACCAAGCATCAAACCAAAATAACACCCGTTCCCCCGAGCCCACCTTCCAAAGAAACTGATTTTCACTCATATGTTTTTGCACACCCTCCGAGCTAACAGTCTACACAATCTGTTTCCAAACCACAGACATCGGTCCCCTAGCCGAGTTATTAAACCGCCACCATTGAGCCGCCTCCCCATACTTGGAAACAATAATAGCGCGCCACAATGATGTTACGTCACTCGCATATCTCCACGACCACTTCGCCAAAAGAGCCTTGTTACGGACCTCCAAATCAGCCACCCCCAATTCGCCTAGATGGCGCGGGCGGCACACCAAACTCCAGCTTACCCTGCTCATTTTTCGCTGTAAATTGACCCCGCCCCATAAAAAAGCTCGCCTCAACTTATCAATGGCAGCAATTACCCCTTTCGGCACACGAAACAGGCCCATATAATATACTGGAAGTGAAGAGAGGACAGAGTTTACCAAGGTGACGCGTGCCGCAAACGATAACGATGTCCTCTTCCAACCTGCAAGTTTTCGGCGAACATATGCGATGACAGGTTCCCATACAGCTATGTTTCGCGGATTCACCCCCAATGGTAAGCCCAAATACACAAATGGTAACTCCCCCTGACGACAACACAAAACATCTGCCATAGAAGCTGCCAACTCCCCATCCACCCCAATCGAATAAAGGGATGACTTTGAAAAGTTAATACGCAAACCTGAACACACCTGGAAACAACATAGAAGCCTACGAATGTGCAATGCCACGTCGACTGATGCTTCAAAAAATAGAATTGTATCGTCGGCGAACTGAAGGTGTGTCAACGTCACCCCCGGAGCCACTGTCACCCCACGAATCAACCCCATTAGCTCCGCTTGTACTAACATCCGATGCAAAGCCTCAGCAACTATGACAAACAATAATGGCGACAATGGGCAGCCCTGTCGCAACCCACGTCCCATGTCAAACTCCTTCGTCGCGCTTCCATTTAGCAATACAGATAACCGAACAGTGCCAATACACTCACCCATCCCCGCCACGTCTCGCTAAAACCCATCGAGCACATGATTTGATCCAAAAACTCCCAGCGGACACAATCATAAGCCTTCGCAAAATCAAGCTTCAGCATACATCCCCCCACATGATTTTGCCGCATAGAATGTATCGTTTCATTAGCCAACAATATCTCATCCACTATCTGTCGACCGCGGACAAAAGCTGACTGATGGTCGCTGATCAAACCGCCTAACACCCCTTGTAGCCTCTTAGCTAAAATTTTAGCCAAAATTTTATATATTGACTTTAACAAGCTGATCGGTCGGTACTCATGCAAGGACATCGGCGAATCCACTTTAGGTAACAGCACAATAAAAGTGTTATTTACGCCTACCGGCAGCTTACCGGTTAAAAAGAAAGTAGCCAAAAACCGTTCCACATCACCACTTAAAACCTCCCAGCACCTCTTGAAAAACTCCATACTATAACCATCCGGACCCGGAGACTTCGAACCCTCACTCCCTCGCACGACCATACATGCCTCATCAGAAGAAAACGGCGCAATCAAGGACGAATTCTCAGCTGCACTTACCCTGCTGAAAGCACCCTCGAACACCCAACTACATGATCTCTCTTCCGCAGCGAAATGCTTAGAGAAGAAGCTGACAACATGTTTGCGTAACTTTATCGGATCAGTGACCCAAACACCACCAATAGTCAACCCCACAATAGAATTGCGTATCGCACGCAACTTCGCTGCCCTGTGAAAGAACGTAGTGTTCCGATCACCCAATTTCAGCCAAGTCGCTCGCGACTTTTGTCTCCACATCGATTCTTTCCTACGAATCGCACGCCATAAAGCTTGCAACCAAGCTCGCTTTCGAGCACACAACTCGTCTCCCTCCCCCACGGCCAACTCCTCCTCACCATTATCCAAGCTTTCAATACGGCTTTGAATGTCTGAAATTTCTTTCTCAACATCCCCAAAATCCGTTTTGTTCCATTGGCGAAGAAAATTTTTCATATGTCTAAGCTTAACCGAGATGTTGGTGCTGCCGACTCCCATACCTGTCAACCGGCACCATTCCTCTGCCATACGACTAATATTCCGTCTCTCATCCAACCATACATTAATAAAACGAAATGGCCTGGGGCCCCAGTCAACATCATCGCACATCAACAAATTTGGAGCATGGTCCGAGATACCTCTCGGCAAAGACAGCTGATCTATCCTAGCAAAACAATCCAACCACCTTGCGGAGACCAGAAATCTATCTATTCTACTCTTTCGATTCTCTCTACCAAACCAAGTGAACTGTTTACCTCGCAATGGTATATCTATCAAGCTTGCGGCATTCACAAATGAAGCAAAATAAACCATACCTCTCGACATTATGCTACAACCTGCTCTCTTTGACGGTCGCAGCACCGAATTAAAGTCGCCTGCGACACACCACGGTCCCGCATTGCCTCCGATCACTATCAATAAACGCTGCCATAAAACCTCCTGTTCCGACATATCACAAGGTGCATATATCGCCATGATACAACACACAAAATCCTCCGGCTGCCATCGCCCATATAGCATAATAAAATGCCTCTCCACTTCAACCGCTTCCAGCTCAAAGCGATTGCCTTCCCATATCACTAATAAACCACCCGACGCCCCCACGGATGGCGAAAAAGAGAACTCAAAACCATCACTGTACCACATTCCAGCAACAACCGACGGAAATATCTCCTCTAACTTCGATTCCTGCAACAATACCATATCGAAACGCTGCTTCCTAACAACATCCCCCACCCGTCTTCGCTTCAAGCACGACCCCAACCCCCTGACATTCCAGCTCAATAGTCTCATTGTTACAATTTTCGAATGCCGTCTTGCAGCACTCGTGACAAATCCTGTAAAATTTCTTCCTCACGACCCAAAGACGTCACCCCCACGAGATTTCCCAATGCCGCTGTCGCTGTAGCTTCACGATACAATGCTTGCTGCCGACGATGAAAATCCGAATCCGTTAGCGAAGCATCAGCGACAATAACTTGTGATTCACAGCCAACACTCTTCTTCAGTCGACCCCTACCTTGCTTCAGACTTTTGACCACCCCGGATAATGCGTTCACTGATTTTGTTTTCTTCAATACCCCATTGATCAAAATAGGAATAGCAGGAATTTTCTCACCACTTTGGCGCGTTGCTAAATCACCGCCCAGCTGTTCTACAGGAATGGGATGCAAACCAATTTGATCAACCGAGGCTGCCACAATTGGGACGGAAACCAAACCAGTCGCGGCACAATTCCCAGTCGCCGGTTCCCCCTGCTGATCGTGAATATCGGATACAACAATGTCCCTGTTTTGTTCCACTGAAGGTTGCTTGAGCAAGTCAGCCTCTATAGTTTCAGAGTTTTGAAACTCTACAACTCTAGGACTCTTTGGGAATTCACACTGTCCTATTACCTGTAAAACTCCTACCTGCCCAACAGCATCGCCATCCACCATCAAGCCACTGTGCGACGGCACCGGTATGATACACCAGGGCGCGGCAGCCGGTGTGTCAATGACAAACTGCTCCCCGTGTTCACCATCATTCCACAGCTAGTTACATCTCCAGTCTTGCAGCCCTGCACCCACATCCCCGAATGTTTCATGTTGATCTTCAACTCCCAAGTTCGATTCCGGCACATACTCCGACGTACTACACTCCGATGATTCGTCGGTACTAGAATCAGTTGTCTTCATGCATTCGCAATCTACAGGAGGCCCAAATATGGGCACCTCCTTGACGAAAATGGGATGCAAAATTCCCCCGACATCCAACACCACTTGAGTGTCAATGGATTCCATTGAGTCCGTCTCAATCAATAACCAGCCACATTCGAACGATGTAGGCGAGGATGTGTTTTCTGCCATCCGAACAAGCGAACCCCACGTCTTTGCGATGTCATCGAAAGTCTCACTGGACCAGGCATGAATTGGTACACCTCGGACGGAAAGCCATGCCCGTCGGGTCTGTATTTTCATCCCCGGATCCCACCGTTCAAGCTTTGAAAAACACTCACTAAAACTTGTCTTTGCCAGCACCTCTGTCATTGATTGTGCATCCCTGAACATGAGCAGAATTGCCGGTCCAGCAATTCTTAATATGGACAAGCCTTGGTGATCCACGATATCCATCCGCAACGCCAATTCCTTTAAACTCCAATGCTGACGGCACCAACCCACCATACAACATTGGAGGATTTTCTCTTTCGCTGCATCCACACTTCCTTTAATTACCTTTGCCGTTACATGAATCCTTTTCGAATTTACACCGTGTCTTTCCGATGGCCCCTTTTCATCACCATTACTCTTTCGATCAGACTCACCCAAACCCCTAGTTCTTTGAATTTTGGACAATCTCTGATCCGCAAATCTCGCCAAACTCACCACCAATCGAGACCCATATATCCATTTGTTGTTCAGGCGTTCTATTGCCCGTCCGGCATCCGTCTTACTCGCCATCCTCACAAAACCAAACCTCCCTCCATCTTTTGCCCTTTTCCGAGGGATGAAAGCGTCGAGCACCACGCCATGCCTATCAAACACTTGCCATAAACCTTTCCAGTGCAACGTTTCCGATATCCTACCCACGAAGACTGTCCAATGCTGCCGGCGATCATTCCCCCTCTCTCCACTCATTTTTTATTGAGAGTATTGAAAATCGTCCAATTTCAAAATCAACACTATATTATTATTTTATTAAAATGGAATAGAAAGATTTATATATAATATTTTAATACAATAGGGCTGATATTGAGGTTAGAGAAGGTTTATTTGGTGGGTCGATAGTTATATAGTGATTTTAAGGTGGAAGGAGATTGAGGTAACGGTAATTGGCGGAGCCAATATTTTTATACAGTAGAATATGGGGTGCGAAAAACTCTCGTACCAAAGTATTGTTGATCTTATATCCCACCAAATCGAGTAGAATTTTTAATATTTCTTATGATAAATTTTAACTTTTCATACTTTGTAACGGGTTTGGAAAATTTTAGTAGGATCAATTACACTATAATTCTCATGTACATCCGCCCATAGTAACGGTTTAAGAATGAGTTTGGAGGTAGAGAAAGGTTTTGTAGTTTATTTGTAGAGTTTTTAATTTTTGGCATAATGTCAAAAAAATATTTCTATCGTTTTATGTTGAGTCAAATCAGTTTTTTTCGTAGATAAAAATTGTTAGCCAACTAATTATAAACAACTTAAAATGACTTGCTAGAATGACACGTCGGCAAAAAAATAATTATATATTTTATATAATTTTATAAAATTATTATTTTTATTAATATGTCATCATATCAAATCAGCACCGTCTGTTAAGTTAGTATCTTTTGATCATGTTATTTTTTAGAATATTAAAGGAGGTATACTTGTAATTTGAAAAAGTTAAGTATCACTCGGAGATTGATGAATGGCCGAATACATATTTTTTATTATATTTATTTAGATATATTTAAGATATGACTGGTATACAAAACATGTGAGTAATAAGTAATGTAGATGGTATTGTACTCAGGGGCAGAACATAAGGGTTTGGTCCTCGCCAACTTTTTTTTCATTAGGAATCAGATAGATATTTTTAGAAAAGGGTAAAATTACCTCTATAATCCCTTCAAAGTTTGTAAAATCTTAATATGACCACCTCAAAATTTTTAATTTCATTTTGGCCCCTTTATAAATTTTTAGTTTTTAAATTTAATTTTGGTCACCTTTTGTAAATTTCTAGTTTCGCCCCTGATTGTATTTGTAGATGCTTTATTTCTTTATTAGAATTAGCTTGTATCAGTGTATAATTCCAGATTTATAGATATTCGTTTTTAATTACAAATATATTAATAAACGATAGTTGCGATGGTAAGACAAATTTAGTTTCGAAGAGATTTAGATTTGGGATTTATTGTACATCGATTTTAAAATTAGTAAAATTAAACATCAACCCTCGATTTTTTATGTTTAATATTAGAGTCTAATTAATTTAAAAAGTAAACCCCACTTTTAACTGCACTTAAAGAAAGCTCATCAAGAAAAATATTTACCGTAATTGAAATATTATTATTTGCACTCGTTATATTGTATTATTATGAATTCCAAATAAAAAATATCTAGATATCGGGCAAACTAGACATGTTTTAATTGTAACCTTCTTGGAATATTTTGAAATAATAAATTATTAAATTAAAAATTAAATTTGAGTATTCGTGATTTATATATAGAAAAGCTAAAATAATAACCACGAACTAAAAAAATTCAATGGGCAAGGTTACTAAAAATAATCATATTGTTTTTATTTCTAATTGAGAATAGAACATCGTCTCAGTTATTTAAAATTGTGCAGGGTCAATAAAAATAAATCAACAAGCACAATGACACTGATTAGATTGGCAATGGGCAAATTTACATTCTGGTGTACAATACTTGAAGCATTTACCATCAGGTCCTTCGTCGTCTACTCCCAACTTACAACCTCCCAAGGAGATGTTTTTGCAACATTTTCCATCACTGACTACTCCCATAATATCTGTATTATTATTCAAATGCAGTCAATATTACATATTTTACCTTTACAAAATAATACATACATTATTTTAAACAGTGGCAGAACATAAACAAAGAGTTTGTATGGGACAACTTCAAATTATTTTAAAAAATTAGAAGTTTAAAATAAAATTTTACAACTTAAAAGGATCATAACCCACATAGGTTACCTTTTGTTTTCCTCCTCTGATTATAAATATATAATAAAATAAAAAATAATGTCACTTATACATACCTATAGATAAGATGAGTACGGTAAAAAGAAGGAACGATACAACTTGTGTTTTGGCCATCTTTCTTTTCTTTTCTAAAATTGAAATGCTCTATTTTTTGTTTGTTTGAAAACTCATTTTGTATATGTTATTTATAGGGTTTAATTTTAAAACGCTTCCTTAAATGAAATGTTTGCATTTATAATGAATGGTAAATGAGTCAAGATTTAAGGGTTATAGAGTTTTTTTTCATATAAGAATGATCCGTTTTAGGATTTATATGCCACAAATTTGGTATTTCTATTTGCCAATTTTCAACTTTTATATTTGGTTAATTATTTGATGCATGCATTGTGAGTGAATTTTTTTCTACAAACGAGCTTCTTAGGCTGTCACGTGACCCTTTTAGGGGTCTTAACTCCAAACTTTAAACTCTTAATCATAAAATTTATTCACTAATATTAAAGTCTAACCACAAACATTAAACCTCTAACCATAAACTCTAATATCTAAACCCTACAAATTAGACGCTTATGAAAAATAAGTTTTCCACCACCGATGAATAGAATGGTGTTCCTTATTTAAGTAACCCTTCCTTGTTAAGACATATCAATAAAATTCACTTGTAAGAAATTAAACAATATAATTTATCCTTTAGAAATAATAAATTTCATATTTTTATAATATACTTATAATTAAAATTAGATTTATTAAAAATGATAAAAAAAATTATTAGATATGAATTTTAATGAATATAGAAACAAAGAAAATGTGAAAGTTGCAGACATATAAATATAGGGTCAGTTTAAAATTACTTTTGAAAAATACTTTTAGATTAATTAATTTAAGGTGGGTTTGACAAAGCTTTTAAAAACTATTTTGAAAAGTTTGATTTATAATTTAACTTTTTGAATAAAAATTAATTTTGAAAAGCTAAATGGTTCGTTTTATACATCATATTGCAAATTTTAAAATATTATATTTTAATTCAGTAACATTATGATATTCTTATATCAATTTCAAAATATAGTGTATATATATATATATGGAATATTTAAAAATTATAAATCTTATTTTTCTTGTAAGAAATAGATATAATTTACTTGTCAATTTTAATTTGAATCTATAAATTATATTTTAAAAACTAAAATTACATGAAAACATAAATATTAGGTTGCTTTAAAAGTTATATATATGTATAATACTAGTGATCAATTATTTTTATAATATTATCAAAATATATAAATATTAGTTCATGAGAAAAATGGGTGAGGGTTTATCGCATGGGAGACGGCAGCAACGTAGGTTTTGGACGTTGTTCGTATTGAATTTACCAGCACAATTACACTGGAAGGGCGTCTGGCAAGTCTTTGATCGTCATGGTGTGGTGCTCGACGTCTTCATCCCTCAAAAGAAAGCAAACAATGGACAGCGATTTGGTTTCGTGTGAATGGGCTCGATGAAAGATGCGGATCGTGTAATTGAGCATCTGGATGGATTTCGGCTATATGGTGAATGTATTAGAGTGATGTATGCGCAACGAGACATACGAACGAATTACTGGATGAAGAAAAAAGATAACAATCGATGGGGTCAGGGTTCATATGGATCGCATGACAAACAACAGGAAACACGATTGGGGGAGGAGGGATCGAAGGTTCAAGTTGATGTAAAGGAAAGGTCAATTGAAGGGGTGATTGATTCGAAAAAACTGGGCATCTTGAGTACATGTGCCGTGGGTTTTGTAGAAAACCCTACAGCATTCGAGATTTGGCGTTGGAATTCAAAAATGCAAAACTAGAAGGTTTTACGATTATGAGGGCAATGGGATCAATGGTGTTATTAATGTTTGATGACGGGGAGACACGACGGAAATTGAAGGATGCAAAAGCATTTGATATTTGGCTGGAAAATGTGATGGATTGGACGCCGGCTTTGGAAATGACCAATAGACGAGTGTGGATTTCGGCAAGTGGGATTCCGATTAATGCTTGGTCAGAAGGTACATGTAGAAATATTGCAGAATTATGGGGGACTTTCATCCAAATGAACGCAGAATCAGTGGCGCCGTCATCGTTCGAAAGGTGCCGATTTTTAATCGAAACAGATTGGATAGAACACATTGATGAAGTGATTGCATTAACAGCAGGGGAAAATTCGTTCCGGATACGAATTGTGGAGATGGAGGAATCCGTGGGGGTGAAATACGAATGTTGCTGTGGGATGGAGGCGGAAAAGGATGAGGCCAAAATGGTGGTAGAGGATGGGGAGGATGATTCATCGGATCATGGAACTTCGGTGGGTACAATGAACCAATCAGTGGAACAAGAGAAGGCGGTGTCACCTAAAGAGATAAGCTGGAAGGTGGATGAGGATATTAGTATTGTATCCAGACCTGTGGAAGATCGACTCGGGTTGATTGAGCTGAATTATGGGAATGAAGTACTTGATAAGGATGGGGGAAACAATTTGGATAGACAATTGGATGTGGTTCAATTCGAGGAGGAGTCTAGATGGATAAGTGCGGGTACCCGATCGGAAAGGCAACGTGTGGGTAAGGCGATAGTAGTTGAAACAAATGGGAAATTAAAACGAGTGCGACATTTATCAGAGATTATCATGAATGATGGCTCTCCGGCGATAAACCATGGGGCTGATCAGAAATCGATTAAGAGGGGAAGGGGCCGTCCGAGAAAACAACCAATTAGATCAAATGATATAGCAAACGGGTCTCTTTTGGGTACGAATTTTGAGAATCGAAAGAGGGCAATACTAAAAGAGGCACATGAGACCTTGAATTTAGGAAAATACGTGGGTGCGGAGGTAGTTGGCAATGAAGAAGATGTTGTTATGGATATTGAGCGAATGATTGTTTCGAGGGAGGGGCAACAATAGCAGCCCGCGATGTGGATGTTGTCATGGAACGTGAGAGGTTTGGGAGGGGCATCGAAGAAGAGAGTGGTGCATAATTTAGTGCGACAACAACGGTGTGAAGTGCTGTGTTTACAGGAGACAAAAGTGGAAGAGGTTACTAGTGACTTGGTTGGGCGTTTATGGAATTCGGATGCTTACGAATTTGCTTTCGCGCCGTCATCGGGACGATCAGGCGGAATTTTGGTAATTTGGGATACAAATAAATTCAAGGTGACAACAGTGCACCGGGGTGAATGATTTGTGAAATTAATCGGCACATGGCTGCTGGAGGGATGGCATTGTGGGATAATGAGTGTATATGCACCATGCGTGGTCAGTGAACAAGAGGAGTTGTGGCGTTTGTTAACTAATGAGATGACCGATTGTAGTGTATCGTGGTGTGTGGGAGGGGATTTCAACATGATTTTTGACCCAAGGGAGCGACGGGGGGGGGGGGGGGGTGAGGTAATAACGAGAGGTATGGTATCGTTTGCGGATTTTATAGAGACAAATGCATTAGTTGATATGCCAATGCAAGCGAAGACTTTCACATGGTTCGGGCCGGGCAAGAGATGTAGTCGTCTAGACCGTTTTTTATTGGCGCCACAATGGTTTGAATCTTTTACTTATTTGAGGATGTTGGCGTTACCGCGAGGATTATCAGACCACTCGCCTATTTCATTGGTGAGTGATCCGATGGATAGTGGCCCGCGACCATTCCGTTTTGTGAACGCATGGCTGCAATCCAAAAATTCCTTGGAATTAATGGAGCAGGAGTGGCAGCGTGTGGCAACAATTGAAATGGATTGGGGAGAAATTGGGATACTCGGCAAATTGCATGGTTTAAAGAAGTTCCTTAAGCAATGGAACAAGACCCCATTAGGTGAATTGGACACTCGCATAACGGAAATCACCAATCAATTGGAGGTAATTGATGGAAGGGTGGCGGATGGGTTAGCGACATGGGATGAAATAAATGAGAAATGTCAGTTAACTTCTGAGTTGTGGCAGCGTTCTAAGTTCAGGGAATCAATTTGGCGACAAAAGTCGCGAATGACATGGCTGAAAGAAGGTGACCACAACACAACGTTTTTTCATAAAACGGATCGGATAAGGGCATTGAGGAATGTGATTCGTGGGGTTGAGGACCATGGGAGGTGGAAAACGGAGCCGGTTCATTGAAAAACTTTTTTCTTTCGTGCGTTTCGGCAACACTTTGCTCGGATCCAAGTGGCAGGTACTTTCGATGCGACAATCCATTTTAATTGTTTAAGTGAATTTGAGGCGACAAGTTTGGAAGTGGACTTTACGGAAGGAGAGGTTAAGGAGGTGATTTGGATGAGTGACGGAGCTAAAGCGCCAGGTCCGGACGGCTTCACATTCGATTTTTATAGAAAGGGGTGGTCCTTTCTCAAACATGACGTGCTCAAGTTCATTCACAATTTTCAGACTTCGAGTATGGTACCGAGGGGTGTGAACTCTACTTTTGTGGTTTTAATTCCGAAGAAGGCTGATCCAAGAGTGGTAGGGGACTATCGACCAATTTGCATGCTCAATTCTTTGTACAAAATCTTGGCCAAATGTATGGCAAAACGATTACAAAGTGTGCTGCCGAAGTTAATTAGCGATGTACAATCAGCCTTTGTCCGTGGGCGACAAATATTAGATGGAATTTTGCTTGTGAATGAAATAATACACTCGCTACAGAGGAAGCAATTAGGCGAGGGGGGGCCTAATCTTAAAACTGGACTTTGCCAAAGCCTATGATTGCATCAAGTGGGATTGCCTTGAACTAGTAATGAAGCGGATGGGATTTGGGGCAGTATGGTGTGCTTGGATTCGTGAATGTATTAGTACAGCGAGGTTATCTGTGCTTGTTAATGGGTCGCCGATGAAGGAATTTGCGATGCAACGTGGGTTGAGGCAGGGGGATCCATTGTCGCCTTTGCTATTTGTGATAGTGGCTGAAATGTTGCACCAGTTTTTGAGGAATGCCAAGGACCTGGACGTGATTCGGGGGGTGAAGGTGGCGAATGGTTGTGAGGTGTCACACTTGCAATTCGTGGACGATACGGTGCTGTTCTTTCAAGTAGAGGTAAGTGTGGTTCGCAATTTGAAACGTATCCTGACATGCTTCGAATATGCATATGGGCTGGAAATTAATTATGCAAAATCAAAATTATATGGGGTAGGTGTGGAGGAGAATACATTGCGTAATGTTGCTAGTATTTTAGGTTGTGATTGTGCCGAATTGCCAATAAATTACTTAGGACTACCGTTGGGTGTGAATCCGAGGAGTCTACAGATGTGGGAACCATTAATTCAACGATTCAGGAAGTGTCTCACAGGCTGGAAACGTGATGCACTATCGCTGGCGGGTAGATTATTGCTGCTTAATTCAGTTTTGTCAGTGTTGCTGTTGTATTACATGGGACTGTTCTTAGTGCCGCGAAGTGTAATTACAAAGATTGATAGGATTAGACACCAATTTCTTTGGGGAGGCTCGGATACAAAATTGAAGATGAGCAGGGTGAATTGGTCTATCGCGTGTTGGCCTAGGCGTTTTGGGGAGCTAGGCGTGGTGGATTTACGTGCGCGGAACTTAGCTCTTTTAGCTAAATGGCGATGGAGGTATGCCATGTCGGAGGATTCCTTGTGGCGACAAATAATTGAGGCTAAATATGGGTGTAATGTAGCGCGTTGGAAGCCAAACTCAGTAGGTGTTAGGCATATGTCGAGGGTATGGAAGCAAATTTTTGAAGTACAAGACGAGGTGGAAGTGGGGCGCTTTATGGGTCCATTGCAGTTTCGGTGGAAGCTAGGGGCAAGGGGCCAGATTTTA
Organism: Hibiscus tridactylites; assembly: GCA_958450335.1. Lineage (NCBI taxonomy): Eukaryota > Viridiplantae > Streptophyta > Magnoliopsida > Malvales > Malvaceae > Hibiscus > Hibiscus tridactylites. The sequence continues at coordinate 42,927,557 of OY288282.1, forward strand.
TTTTGGCAAGATGTGTTGTGTGCCGAGGAGACATTGGAGAGGATGTTTCCGCGGTTATTTCGATTGGCGATTGATAAAAGAGCGATGGTACGAGATTATGCGATTAAGAGGAGCTTCGATCATGATGAATGGTCTACTTTTTTTGGTAGAAGTTTGAGGTCGTTTGAGGTGGTGCAAGTATTCGAATTGAGGAAGTGCGTGTGGGGATACATGATTTGTACTGACTTTGTGGATCGTTTGATTTGGATGCCATCACATACAGGGGAGTTTTCGGTTGTTATTTTGTATAGGTTGATGCAGTCGTTTGGCCTTGAGGCGAGGGCAGAGTTGGATGCGATATGGAAGCTGCCTATACCGCCAAAGGTGCAATACTTCATGTGGTTTGCTAAGGTGGATCGGCTGCAGACGCGTGGTGTGCCGTTAGGGGAGGATACGATGTATTGTTGTTGGTGTCGGGTAGCAGTGGAAACATTAGATCATGTTTTGTTTAGATGTCCGATTGCGTGGGATGTGTGGCAGCAATTTTTCTGATGGTGGCAGGTGGTATTTGTGTAGCCGCGGGATTTGGGGGGATTATTAGAACAGTGTTTTGCTAGCATTTTCAAAGGTTGTTTCCGGGATTGGTGGTTGTCTTCTTGCGCGGCAGTGGCATGGTCCTTATGGTTGGCAAGGAATGGATGCATTTTTAATGGTTAAAGGATGGAAACGGGGACAATAGTCTTTTTGGTGAAGCTACGCTCGTTGTTTTGGGTGAGATTGGATCTTCCACCGGGGGCAATAATGGAGTCGGCATGGTGGGACAGCCCATGGAATTGTGAAATCCGGCCACATGTTGTAGCGACTCAGTTGCATGTGAGATGGGAATTGCCGCCAGAGGGGACATTGAAATTTAATGTTGATGGAGCCGCGAGGGGGAAATCGGGTAAGGCTGGGTGTGGTGGTGTTTTGTGTAATGCGTCGGGACAGATTTTGGCGTTATTTTCAGGCCCGATTGGTATCACGGATTCGAATGAGGCGGAGGTACAGACGATTTGCTTTGCTTTAGAGTTGATGGTTAGTTCGGAGAGATTGTCTTCTCCGTTGGTGGTTGAGTAGGATTCGACGACGGCGATTGCATGGGTGCTTCACAATGAAAAGAGACCGTGGAAGTATTGGCGTTGGTTGAGGCGAATCGATGAAGCGTGTGCTGCGTTAGAAGATGTTTGTTTTCACCATTTGTATCGGGAGGCGAATAAACTTGCTGATGTGCTTGCGAAGAGTGGAGTTGATCGCACGGGCTGGTTTCAATGGGTGGGATGAGTGTAATCGTGTGATATCCTTGGGTTCATGTTATTTTGTTATCGTGTTGGTTGCCTAGATTGTGACATTACCCTGAGTACTCTTTTCCTCTATAGGTTTAGAGAGGTTTTTAACGAGGCTTGGGGGAATGTTGGCTATGAATGAGACATTCTTTAATAAATCATACATGTTTGATGTAACCCCCTCGTCCCGGTCTGGCCGGATGACCGGTCCGAGTAGGCTACACGGGGAAAACCGAAGTGAAACCCGTTAAGGCTCCCCTTCGGTTAGCAACCCTATTTTTTTCTTTATCTTTTCTAGATGCCTTTATTAAATCCTATGTGATGGGCACGCAGCGTACAAACACGGATACAAGACCCACAAGAAATGCAATTAAACAACCCAATTTTTCCTTATTAAGCAGGCCGTATCGATACACCTACAGAGGGTATCGATACGCCTTCACCAAAGTCAACCCTCTCGGTCAACTCAGGGAAGACCGTATCGATACAGCCCTTGAGCGTATCGATACGCCCCTCTCGGTCAACATTTCGAGGTCAATAGAGTGGAACCGTACCGATACGCTACAACCCCATATCGATACGCCCTAAACCCACCAACTCCTCTGAATTCCAGAGAGTTGGGACCGTATCGATACACCCCCGTGTATCGATACGCCCAGCCAAAACTGAGTTCTGCAGGCAAGACCGTATCGATACGGCCCTTAGGCGTACCGATACGCCCTGCTCTGCAATACTCCATTTTCAGCAAAACACATAAGGCTCACACTCTAGATGCAAATCAAAACCTCACTAGACACATCCAAGCATTCATACCACCTCTATTAACCAAAATCTAGTCATACAAGACACCCAACATGGACGAACATCATTCAACCAAGGAGTTCACATTAACATTCAAGAGAAGGCATACATAGCATATATGTGTCTCATGCCTTAGCAAACAAACATAAAACATTCATATAAATCAATCTAAACATGATTTTACAAGCCAAGCATGACATCCAAGAGCCAAAGCAACACAAGCATCCAAAAGACATGGCTATAAGCCTCCCAACAAACACTTAGGCATCAACATAACATGGTTTGCAAATCTATCAACATAAGGCATTAACAACATGAAGCCAACACAAAGGAGTCTAGATACACGCTCCTAAAACACGTAGCATTTCCCATTGCTAGACTACTACATTATTTAATAAATCATACTTGAGCAAACCACCACACGCTTGGACGCCCTTTTGTTGTTCCTTGCTAACTCCAAGCTAAGGATCTGCATTGCCGGAAAAAGGAGAGCGTAAGCATAAAGCTTAGTGAGCGGAGCTCAAAAACATAGCAACGACAATGCAGGGTTCAAAGCTTTCTTTAAAGATAAAGACCAACACAAAAGATCCATTCAACTTCATAATCCTCTTACTAACATGCAAGTTCAACCACAATTCAACAATATAGATATTTATCATAGCATCACACTTCATGGTATGCTTAAAGGCATGATCCTAGATGAAAGCAAAACCATAAAAGAGAATGATATAGTGAGATACAACATGAGCACACATCAAAGTACTCTTCTACTAGTCACTACCGGCGGGAATACACATCACCTGAGTCTTATACCATTCGCTACCGGCGGGACTACACATCACCGGAGCAACGAGAACCATCACGTGAGGTTCGACACCAACCATGCAACACGATATACAATCACTATCATGCGACATGTACTCACTATATCATGCACAACCAAAACAAGTTGTAACAAAATCCACAATTAGGCATCACTTACTACTTACAATCTTACCAATCACAAATGGTCTTACTCACCATTTTCGTTCACAACCTGCACCAACTTACACACATCTTACAAGGCATATCAACATCATCATTATTACCATCCATATATGATCAACGATATAATACTAAGCAACATGCTTCTTCCCAAAGTATTTAAATTTCATGCTTAACAAATCATCACCACAAGTAATGAAAACAAACGAAAAAAGGGGAAATTAAAGAGGCGATTCACATCAACTTACTCTTGAATTTAAAATTGACTTTTCAAGCCCAAACTAAACTCTTTCAAAACTAACTTTGAACCAAAACGATACTTGAAAACATTTCCACATTCACATGCTTGAACCAATTGCTCAAAGCCATTTAAAACATTTTTACCACTCACCTTCACTTCCAAACTAAATAACCAAGCAAACAATCACATTCAAGCTTCCGGATTCACTCTCGAGGCTTCACCAACACACGTCATTGTCTCTTTCAAAACCGAGCCAAAATGAGGGAGAAAGGAGGTGGGATAGTCACTTGGAGAAAAACTCCCCCTTTGTCGTGAGAATGGAAAAATGGGGAGGGAGGAAGATGACAACTTTTTTGTTTTAATTAAAAATGGGGGTTTTTAATTTAGAAGACCAAATATTTACACAAATGCCATTAATGAATGGCTAAAGCTATCATCCCCCAAAGTCCATGGATTTTGGACCCAAGAGATAGGCCCAACATAGTCTCAAATATTTTGAAATCCCGAGGCTCATAAAAATATTTTATTATTTAAATTGCAAAACCGAACCCGAAATAAAATTAAAATATTATTTTCACCCGACCCTTATACCCGAGTGTTACAACTCTTCCCCACTTAAGGAAATTTCGTCCCCGAAATTTATCAGACAGGAATTACCACGAAATCTGCTCTTACCCACTTTCCTTCTCACCACAACACACTAACCAATCTAGGTAGGACTTACCACACAACATTAGCTATTTGACACTAAGATCTCAACTGATTCTTCGTTGCACGCAAATTTCAAACTCAACTCCATCTCTTCTACAAACATAGCACGTGACAAGTCTGACTCACACTTCTGAATCATAGATACATAAAACACATCACAAACCTCTTTCTAGCTCTTGTGGTGACCGCAACAAACAAACAACATAATTAGCCCGATTCACAACCTCATACAACATTATTTGAATACTTGACCCATAACCTTCTCTAACTGACCATCTGATTTCAACGGGTAACCAAACACTATGCAAACGTCTTCAAAAATCTAGTTAAAATCTCGAATCTCTATCGGCCAATAACGATCTCAAGATACTGTACAACTCACACTCTTGCTAAGGCACAACTCCGCCATCTTACCCACGGTACAAGTAACGTGAACGTTTATAAAATGAGTACACTCAATGCAACTATCATCGTTTACTCGGCTAAACTCTCCCGTAGGAAATCAAAGGCGATTCAGACACAAAGTCCCTCAAATCTATTTCCCACTCTCATTAGGAATCTTCCACGGATGTAACAAACTAAAAGAGAACTGATCCTCAGTCTTGACACACTGGCACACTATACACTTACTCTCATATTGAACCACATCATTCATCAACTCAATCCAAAAGTACTCATCTTCAACCCACAATACGTCTTCATACTACTCTGATGCAATACAAATGAACTGCCGCGTGCTTCGGCCAACACAATACGTCTCATAACACTATGTCATTCGGCACAACTATTCTGTCTTTGAAATGCAAAACTCTATCATCTTCGAAACTGTATTCCGAAGGTCTTCCTTCCGCTAATTCTTGCACGTGAGGTGCCAAGAACCTGTCTTGCAACTGTTTCTCTTTAAGTATTCTGACTCAAAGTAGGTTTAACCCGAACTCAGCCACATAACCACTATCATTGATAAACTGAATCTAGTGAATAGCTCGCAACTCGGCTGCAAAACTAACAACAAATATAACTTGGAACATCGGTTACTACGTTGACTATCTTCGGATGGTACTCAATCTTGATATTACAGTCTTCAAGCAGTTCTAACACTTTATGCTATTCAAGTTTCGACCCTTCCTAAGTCGTCTAATATTTAAAGTTATGTTGATAAGTGTACATATATTATGCATTCTTTACTATACCCGCTTTCCCTCTAAGTCTTCGAAGCAAATACAACTGTGGTTAACTCTATGTCTTGTGTTATATAATTCTTTTCAAGGTCTTTCAACTATCTGGATGGATAAGCCACAAACTTCTATCTTGCATAAGCACACAACCTAACTATACACGTAACGCATCACCATAGTTCGCAAATTCTTTCTCTAACATCGGCTAGATCAAGGTCGAAGCTTTCATCAAAGTTTCTTTAGGTTTTTCAAGGCTCATTTTCTCGCATCTAACCACACAAATTGAACACTCTTCTGTAGCAATCTGTCAAGCGAGCAGCTATCTTCAAAAGATCATTTACGAACCTTCGATAGTAACAGTGCTAGATCTAGAAACTATAGATTTATGTCGCAGTCTTCAATTTCTTCCATCTTCTTCTGCCCACTTGGGATTTACCCTAATACACTCGACTAATCTACATGTCCTAGGAGGACATCTTCCTCGACTCGGAGTCCATACTTGCTCAACTGGGCATAAAACTGATTCTCTAAAAGGATCTACAACCCTAACTTCAAGGCTTGTCATGGTCTTCTTCGGTACATGAATATACCCACGTATCATCTAAGAGAGCTACTACACTCTGATCAAGGACTTAGGAAAACATTCTGCTCAACATCTCTATAAAAGTAGCTAACACACTAGTCGAACAAAATGGCATAACCCAAAACTCAAAGTGACCACATCTGCCCCGAAAGCTGTCTTTGGTACTTCAACCTCTCTCACTTTCAACTGGTAGTAATCGAATCTCAAATTACTCTTCGAAAAGACTGGAGCACACCCTAACTGATCAACAAATCACTGACGCTCAGAAACAGATACAACGTATTCACTGTCAATTGTTACAACTATATGAAATCTAAACACATTCTCGTATTGCCATCTCTCTTCTTCACGAGTGGTATTGTCATGCTCTAAGATGACGTACTAGGCCTAATCGATCTAAGGTCTAACAAATCTCGAAGTTCATTTTTCAACACTCTCAATTCTGTCAGGAATCATAAGATATAGAGCAAACAAAATAGGAGCAAACTCGGAGACGGTCTCAAAAACAAATTCTCCTTCCCTATCAAGAGACAAACCGAGCAATTCTTCCAAACACCTCTAGGATAAACACAACCTATTCTAACATTCTGTGGTCTAATCCTCATTCAAAAATCAAATCCATCACGTTTTGCTAGGCAAGCCTGTTAACCAAACTCAATCAATCCTTGACCTCTAAAGCTGGATCAACATTCGATACGAAATCCACATTCCCACCTACCCTTACAAGCTCACAGTCATCCGCAAGCTTTAAGAAAACTCCCATTGTCTCAAAGTCTACCCTAACTCTATGTTCTACAAGCCAATCCATGCACAGCTTCACATCAAAACCGTAAAAAGGCACCTCCATCGCATCTACTGGAAACATGTGCTCCTGAACTATCAACAAACATTTTTTGTACATCCTTCCGACGACAATCGTATCTTCAAAGGAGCTAGTAACACTAACACCTACCCCTAGTACCTCACAAGGTAGATTCAACAACTTCGCATGCTCACTCAAAATACACGGACGCGTAGATCCATAATCAATCAGAAAAACAAGCTCAATGACTGTATCGAGGAATTACTTGCTATAACATCGACATCATTCCGAAGCCAACTCTTAGGTCTTCACTTCTATTACCAACTCATATCAAGATCGGTCACATTGTTCTCTCTCAACAGAAACCAGCTCAAAGGCACGCTGACCCAAACAAACAAACTGTACCTCCAACTCTGGTACTGTCATACTGCCCTGAACTAAAGCGAAGAACTCTCTCATCATTCACATCCTCTAAAACCTCAGATTCACGATTACCAGCCCTAGGCCCACTCTCGGCCTCAAACTTACCAAAGACAACCATACAACAATAAACAAAACACACAAGAAAGAATATTTAGGGTTAGCAAGAGCAAGGGTCCAAGGTGCTCAAGTATATTCCTTTACAAAAATCTTTTCAAATAAGTAATAGTAGCAATGGGAACTCGACACTACGCTTCAACACACCCATCATGCTAACACATGCTTTCAAACACCGTACTAACAAGCAAACATTAAGCATACATGGCAAAACATTCACCGAGACATAACAACAACATAACACATAAAACTTACCTCACTTACCTACTCGAGGTCTCGGAAACCTCAGGCTCTGATACCACTAAATGTAACCCCTCATCCCGGTCTGGCCGGATGACCGGTCCGAGTAGGCTACACGAGGAAAACCGAAGTGAAACTCGTTAAGGCTCCCCTTCGGTTAGCAACCCTAATTTTTTTCTTTATCTTTTCTAGATGCCTTTATTAAATCCTATGTGATGGGCACGCAGCGTACAAACACGGATACAAGACCCACAAGAAATGCAATTAAACAACCCAATTTTTCCTTATTAAGCAGGCCGTATCGATACACCTACAGAGGCTATCGATAAGCCTTGACCAAAGTCAACACTCTCGGTCAACTCAGGGAAGACCGTATCGATACAGCCCTTAAGCGTATCGATACGCCCCTCTCGGTCAACATTTCGAGGTCAACAAAGTGGAACCGTACCGATACGCTACAACCCCGTATCGATACGCCCTAAACCCACCAACTCCTCTGAATTCCAGAGAGTTGGGACCGTATCGATACACCCCCGTGGATCGATACGCCTAGCCAAAAATGAGTTCTGCAGGCAAGACCGTATCGATACGGCCCTTAGGCGTACCGATACGCCCTGCTCTGCAATACTCCATTTTCAGCAAAACACATAAGGCTCACACTCTAGATGCAAATCAAAACCTCCCTAGACACATCCAAGCATTCTTACCACCTCTATTAACCAAAATCTAGTCATACAAGACACCCAACAGGGACGAACATCATTCAACCAAGGAGTTCACATTAACATTCAAGAGAAGGCATACATAGCATATATGTGTCTCATGCCTTAGCAAACAAACATAAAACATTCATATAAAGCAATCAAAACATGATTTTACAAGCCAAGCATGACATCCAAGAGCCAAAGCAACACAAGCATCCAAAAGACATGGCTATAAGCCTCCCAACAAACACTTAGGCATCAACATAACATGGTTTACAAATCCATCAACATAAGGCATTAAAAACATAAAGCCAAAACAAAGGAGTCTAGATACACGCTCCTAAAACACGTAGCATTTCCCATTGCTAGACTACTACATTATTTAATAAATCATACTTGAGCAAACCACCACACGCTTGGACGCCCTTTTCTTGCTCCTTGCTAACTCCAAGCTAAGGATCTGCATTGGCGGAAAAAGGAGAGCGTAAGCATAAAGCTTAGTGAGCGGAGCTCAAAAAACATAGCAATGACAATGCAGGGTTCAAAGCTTTCTTTAAAGATAAAGGCCAACATAAAAGATCCATTCAACTACATAATCCCCTTACTAACATGCAAGTTCAACCACAATTCAACAATATAGATATTTATCATAGCATCACACTTCATGGTATGCTTAAAGGCATGATCCTAGATTAAAGCAAAACCATAAAAGAGAATGATATAGTTAGATACAACATGAGCACACATGGTATGCACAAGCATAACCAAAACACACACAGTGGGACTACACATCACCGCTTCGACTAGTAGTTTTCCAATGGGACTACACATCAAAGTACTCTTCTACTAGTCACTACCGGCGGGACTACACATCACCGGAGTCTTATACCGTTCGCTACCGACAGGACTACACATCACCGGAGCAACGACAACCATCACGTGAGGTTCGACACCAACCATGCAACACGATATACAATCACTATCATGCGACATGTACTCACTATATCATGCACAACCAAAACAAGTTGTAACAAAATCTACAATTAGGCATCACTTACTACTTACAATCTTACCAATCACAAATGGTCTTACTCACCATTTTCGTGCACAACCTGCACCAACTTACACACATCTTACAACGCATATCAACATCACCATTATTACAATCATACATGATCAACGATATAATATTAAGCAACATGCTTCTTCCCAATGTATTTAATTTTCATGCTTAACAAATCATCACCGCAAGTAATGAAAACAAACGGAAAAATGGGAAATTAAAGAGGCGATTCACATCAACTTACTCTTGAATTTAAAATTGACTTTTCAAGCCCAAACTAAACTCTTTCAAAACCAACTTTGAACCAAAACGATACTTGAAAACATTTCCACATTCACATGCTTGAACCAATTGCTCAAAGCCATTTAAAACATTTTTACCACTCACCTTCACTTCCAAGCTAAATCACCAAGCAAGCAATCACCTTCAAGTTTCCGGATTCACTCTCGAAGCTTCACCAACACACGCCACTGTCTCTTTCAAAACCGAGCCAAAATGAGGGAGAAAGGAGGTGGGATAGTTACTTGGAGAAAAACTCCCCCTTTGTCCTGAGAATGGAAAAATGGGGAGGGAGGAAGATGACAACTTTTGTGTTTTAATTAAAAATGGGGGTTTTTAATTTAGAAGACCAAATATTTACACAAATGCCATTAATGAATGGCTAAAGCTATCATCCCCCAAAGTCCATGGATTTTGGACCCAAGAGATAGGCCCAACATAGTCTCAAATATTTTAAAATCCCGAGGCCCATAAAAATATTTTATTATTTAAATTGCAAAACCGAATCCGAAATAATATTAAAATATTATTTTCACCCGACCCCTAAACTTGGGTGTTACATTTGCCGAGCAAAAAAAATATTAGTTCAGGCCCTTGTACTATTTAAAAATGGCACATATTGTCCCTTTTCTGGAAATATTTTTTACTGTATTATTTTTAACATGTTTTAAATATGAGTAATATTACAATATTTATAAATTTTGAAGGACTTCTAATGAATTTTCTCGATAAATAGGAATTTGAAATGCAGAGAGGGTTACGGCAGGGTGACCCATTGTCGCCTTTACTATTTTTAATCGTTGCGGAATTATTACACCAATTTTTGCGAAATGCTAGGCAATTGGAGGTGTTTAATGGGGTGTTAGTGGCCGAGGAGTGTGTGGTGTCACATTTGCAGTTTGCGGATGACACGATTCTTTTTTTCCAGTCGAAACTTGGTTAGGCTAGAGATTTGAAGCGTATCTTGATGTGTTTTGAATACACATCGGGTTTGAAAATTAATTTTTCAAAGTCGAGGTTGTATGTGGTGGGTGTGGATGATGACTTAATGGTGCGGATTGCCGCAATTTTGGGGTGCGAGTGTGACCAATTACCGATTACCTATTTGGGATTGCCGTTGGGTGTCAATCCGAGGACCTTACAAATGTGGGATCCTTTAATTCAACGGTTTAGGCAGTGTTTGGCAGGATGGAAATGGGACACTCTATCTTTTGCGGGGAGGTTAGTTTTGATTAATTCGGTTTTATCAGCCATTTCGTTATATTATATGAGCTTATTTTTGGTTCCGAGGAGTATAATAAATAGGATTGACTGTATTCGACGTAGATTTTAGTGGGGAGGATCGAACACTAAGCTTAAAATAAGTAGAGTGAATTGGACGATTGCTTGTAGACCTCGTCGACTTGGGGGTTTGGGTGTGGTTAATTTGTGCGCAAGAAATTTAGCGCTATTAGCCAAGTGGAGGTGGCGTTACGCTTTGCATGAAGATTCCTTGTGGCGTGCTATTATTGATGCGAAATATGGGTGTAGTTCTACTAAATGGTGGCCAAACGAAGTGGGGTTACAGAAAATGTCGACCGTTTGGCGACAAATTGTTACAATACATGACGAGGGAGATGCGAATGGGTTGATGTGCCGGGCAGCATTTGTTTGGCAATTGAGCGACATCGAGAAAATTCTTTTTTGGCAGGATGTGTGGTGTTGTGACGAGCCTTTGGCAGTTTTGTTTCCGAGATTATATCGCCTTGTGATTGAGAAGGGGGGGACGGTAAAAGGGTATACGAGGGGAGGAAATTTTGACCATGAGGAATGGGGCAGCTTCTTTGTCCGACTCTTACGTTCATTAGAACTAGTTCAGCTACAGAAGGTCCGTGCAATGTGTTGGGATTTTAACCTTTTTCCGACACAATGTGACCGACTCGTGTGGGAACATTCCAAGACAGGCGAGTTTTCTGTGGTGAGTTTGTACAAGTTGATGCAATCGTTTGGCTTGGAGGTGGACGTGGACTTTGCTATGATTTGGAGATTGCCCATACCGCCAAAGGTACAATTTTTTGTATGGTTTGCATGGCTGAACAGGTTGCCGACGATGGATGTTTTGATTGAACGGGGGGTGCGAATAGCGGGGGAGGATGCACGTTGTGCGAGGGAGGAATCACTCGATCATATACTGGTTCGCTGCCCAGCAGTTTGGGAGGTTTGGGCGGGGTTTTTTCGGTGGTGGAATGTCGACATGGTGCAGCCGTGAGGGGTGAATGAGCTGCTGGAAATTTGTTTCGATTGTTTGTTTGTGGGACAGTTGCGAGGATGGTGGATGGCAGGATGTGCAGTGATGCTATGGTCGCTATGGTTGGCAAGAAACAATTGTTTGTTTCATAAGACGCGAGCGACAGTGGGGGAGATTATTTTCTTAATCAAGTTGAGATCGATGTATTGGGTACGGATGGGAGGAAGTGCTTGTGTGATAGTGGAATCGGCATGGTGGGATTGTTCGTGGAAGTGTGAATTTCAATCACCTGCTGCATCGATACGGGATAATGTGCAGTGGGAACGACCACCTACGGGAGTGTTTAAATTTAATGTCGATGGATCGGCGAGGGGAAAGCCGGGTAAGGCAGGATGTGGGGGTGTGTTAAGGGATGAGTTTGGGCGTATTTTTGCTATGTTTTCGGGGCCGATAGGGGTCGGATTCGAATGAAGTGGAGCTTCAAGCAATTTGTTATGCACTGGAGATTGTGTTGGGATCACGGGTTGGACAATGTCCGTTGGTGGTGGAGTCGGACTCCAAAACGGCTGTTGCATGGGTCTTGCATTTGGAGAAACAGCCATGGAAATTCTGGCGTTGGTTTCGGCGGATTGATGAAGCACGTGAGGCGTTGAATGATGTGTGATTTCAGCATGTTTACAGAGAGGCGAATAGGCTTGCGGATGCGCTGGCGAAAAGTGGCGTAGATAGGGCGAATTGGTTTAAACAATGTGCTTAGATGGCTAGATTGTTTGGAACATTATTATTTTTTTTGTTCACACGCTCATGGGTACTCTTTTCCTCTGTAGGATTTAGAGAGGTTTTTAACGAGGCTTATGGGTGTGATGGTCATGTATGTTCACTTCTTCAATAATACATGCATGTTGCCGAGTTAAAAAAAACATTTAAAACACTATCGTCTAATTTAAGGGTAAACTACAAAAATGGTTTTTTTACAAATAGAAAAATTGATAAATTTAGATTATTCAATTCTCGATCTTATATTGTACCAATTAAATCAGATAATCGATTAACCACTTAACCAAAATATTTGATTTCGGAAATGGTTTTTTTTACTTTGTTTATTAAAATATCAAATATGATAACATGGTAAAGTTAATAATTCTTCTGTTGTGATAAAAGTGTAAAAGCAGCTAAAACGTCAAAAATTAAAAGTTCACACCCTTTAATCTTGCCCAGAGCCAAAACGTTTTTTACAAGAAATCAGAAGGGTATCAAAATCACTAGACTTTAAGATATCGTAATGCATAAAATTTAGAAATATTTTATATAATAGATCAGATCGGTTAATCAATTTTGCTTAGAAACGAGAATTGTAACCGAATCGAAATAATTTATTTTAAAATTTTGTATCGAAATCGGGTTCGGTTAATCCTTCAAAATTATTTTGGTTGATTACTAAATTTAGGTTATTCAATTCTCGATCTTATATTGTACCAATTAAATTAGATAATCGATTGACTTGTTAATTATAATATTTGATTCGAGTAATAATTATTTTTACTTTGCTTATTAAAATATAAAATACGATAATATAATATATTTAATAAGCAAAGTAAAAAAATCCTACCCGAATTTTTTAAAGGATTAATCGATTTTTTTATTTGTATAACCATGTCATTTAAGAGTTGCCAAAATATGAACAATTTGAAGTTTAAGTTATTAAATTGAAATTTTTTTTTTTAATTAAATAACCATTTTATTATTAATACGCTCCATTAACAGTCCAACATTATACGAGCCTCATTAAAAAACCTCCATAACCTAAATTGGAGGAAAAAGAGTGCTACGTATAAATGTCTCTTTAATACAACCTCACTTTTCCACCATTAACAGACTTAATTAGGGACCACACCTTTCACCGTGCACTACTACTTTCCCCTTTATGCGACATTAAGAGTCTCTTTGAGCCAACATCACTGGATCACACCTCCGATTGAGACTTTTACTCAGGGCCTATGCACACAAAATCATTTGATCTCCACACTCCTTGCTTAGCTAACCGATGTGCAGTGATATTCCTTTCTCTATACTCGAAGGCAACATTCCAGTTGTACTTTAATAGACATTCACGAATCTTAACCACCAATTCAGAGAAGCAGGGAGGAGCTGGTGAATGATTCGAAATCCATATTGTAGCCAACATACTATCAGTTTCTATAATCAGACCATGAGACTCGCACCACTTGGACTTGCTAAACAGTTTGGTAGCTTCAAGGATACTTCTGAGTTCCGCTGAGGTAGGGTTCGAGACCCCGATTGACATAGAAAATTGGATTAGCATTTTCCTGACACTGTTTCTTAGCACACCACCAATACCCTCTCTTCCATGGCTACCTAAACCCGTTCCATCCACATTAAACTTCATTACGTGAGCAGCCGGTGCTTCCCAACTACCCACTCAAGGTCTAGTGTTAGACGGAGCCACTATCGAAACAGCCGAAGGACAATTTACAAAGTCTGAGATAGAGGGAATAGAATTAGGACAATTTCCATTACACCAGTAGCCTATTCTAAGAAACATAAGTTCGAACAATTGATCTTCATCACAACTCTTGTTCTTAAAAATAACCTCATTGCGATACAGCCAAATGCTCCAAATGACAGCAAAGAAAACCATATGCCAAAATTGTTTTAGGGATAAGCTAACTTGAATAGAACACCAAACCTGAATAAAAGACTTCACATCTGTAGAGTTTATAACATGTAGATCCCAGACCCTGCACCACCTCTGCCACATTCTCCACGAGACGTCACAGTGCAGGAAAAGAAGATTGACCGACTCCTTCTTCTTCTTACATAGACCACACATTGTCGACACAAGGGAAGACGCGCCCCTTTTGGATAACTCCACAAGTGTAGGAAGCCGCTGGTGAATAGCCTTCCACACAAGAGCTTCAGGTTTTAAAGGAGCTAACTTAGCCCAAACCAACTTCCTCCATGGATCCAACTCCCCTGCATTACTTGAGATTAAACGACAAAAAGCTCTAGGTGAGTAAAAACCCGTAGAATCTCTGATCCACTTAATATTATCCTTAAACAGTCCAGCTCGAGTTGCTCTTGATAATGTTGCCAAGAAATTCTTCCATACTCTTAGTTCACAATCAAATAAATTTCTTCTCAACTCAATAGTCCACTGCCACACCCCATTAACCAATTTGCCATAGCTTTCAATTTTTCCACTTTTCTTCGTTGAGACAGCGTAAATTCTTGGGAACGCCATCCATAAGGACGGAACTTCGGTCCAAAAATCATCCCAAAACTCAATATGTTCACCATTGCCACAAACTAATATAATATTATTAGAGAACGGATGATGCGGATTCTCTGCTGACCTTGTGATGTTTCTCCACACCCAGGACAACTTGCTTGATGATGTCTTTCTTAGGATTAAAGACTTGGGATCATAATCATATTTTGACACTATTACCTTCCTCCATAGTCCATCAACCTCACTCCCAAATCTCCAAGTCCATTTATTCAACAGTGATCTATTACGAACTCTTAAATCCACCATCCCCAGACCACCTAGGCTTTTCGGTTTACACACGTCATCTCATTTAATCTAGTGGATGCATCTGCCCCCCTTCGCCCCCCAAATAAAATAAGCGATCAGCCCATTTAGCTTCCTTGCTACCTTAACTGCCATGTTGAAAATAAATAGATAGTAAACTGGCAAGTTATTTAAGACAGTCTTTACTAGAATGATCCGACAACCGAAGGATAACATCTGACCTTTCCACCCCTCCAGCTTCTTTTGAACTTTTGTGACTACCGGATCCCAGATTCTTGCTAAGTTGCGCCCATGTCCTAAAGGGATAACAAGATACTCTATAGGAAATTTTCCCCATCCGCAATTTATAGAGGACGCCCAATTAACTAGAGTCTCATCTGCTAATTGTACTCCGAACAGCTTAGATTTCTTAGGATTTATGGATAATCCTGAAGCGAGTTCAAAAATCCTTAAGATCCTCTTTACATTCCGAATCGATTCTTCATTAGCTTCTATAAAAATTATCAGATCATCCGCGAATTGGATGTGGCTCACCCTTAGTTCACTTCTCCCGATTCTGACTCCCTTGATTAGCCCAATATTTTCAGCTTTAACCAGTAATTTGCCGAGAGCTTCCCTGACGATATTGAACAATAGGGGAGACAACGAACACCCCTGTCGAAGGCCCCTTTTGATGGTAAACGGACTGGTGGGAGACCCATTTATTAGAACTGAAATTGTATGGGTTGAGATGCACTCCCTAATCCACGAACACCACTTCTCACCAAAACCCATACTCACCATTATATGCTCTAGAAATTTTAAGTCCACTATGTCATATGCCCGACTGAAATCCACTTTGAACACCACTGCCTCACGATGATTCCTTTGCAGATCGTCTATGAGCTCGTTAGCAATTAAGGAACAATCCAGAATCTATTTACCCGGAGTGAATGCAAACTGGTTCTCTCCCACTACCTCTCTGATGCAGCCAGCTAGCCGTCTAGATAGAACTCGAGAAAGGATTTTATATAAACTACCAACCAGGGAGATTGGCCTAAACTGTTCGATACCCCCAGGGACTTGAGATTTAGGGACAAGGGTGATGAAAGAATGATTCCAATGCTTTCCAAGATCTTTTCCATCGTAAAAGTCATAGAAAAAAATCCATGACACTGGTCTTTAACTACTTCCAGAACTTCTTAAAAAAATTAAGATTAAAGCCGTCCGGACCCGGAGCCCTTGACTCATCTGTCGACTCTATTGTCGCCCAAACTTCCTTCTCTGAAAACGGCCTTTCAAGCGATTTGGCTGAACTAGGATTCAAAGTGCAGAGATCAACATCAAAGGACTGAATAGGGAAAGTTCTCACATCGTTAAAATTCCTTAGAAAGAAAGACACAATTGCATTTTCAATCTCCTTAGGATCATCTATGACAGAGGACCCCATCTGCAGGGAATGAATGGTGTTACGGTTTCTCCGCTGCGAAGCCATCAAGTGGAAAAACTTAGTGATTTTGTCACCTTCCTGAAACCATTTTAATCTAGACTTTTGGAGCCATTCCCTTTCTTCCTTCATGTACCTCTCCCACAAGCCAGCTCTTAAGACAATTATTTCTTTCCAGATTTACTTCTTTCGTTCACCTGACACCATTAAGCCTTCAAGCTTCGCTATTTTATCTTCCAATTTAGCCACAGAATCCTAATCTTTCGACCGTTGCTGCATCACCCATTCCTTGGACTTAGCTTTTACATTTTTAGCATTGCTCCCACCACAAGACCACTACTGCTGGAAATAATAGAACTAACCAATTCACAATAAGAGGAATCATCTGCCCAGTGGTCGAAATATTTGAATGGTTGAGGGCCCCTAGCATCTTTGTCCACTTTCAACAGAATTGGACTATGATCCGAGAGGCTTCTAGGGAGACAAAATTGCCCTAGATAAGGCCAGCGATCAACAATAACTGGAGAAAGGAGGAACCTGTCTATTCTACTAGCTGAAACTGTGCTTCCACCTCTCATCCAAGTAAATTGGCCTCCTTCAAGAGGTAAGTCGACCAAATTACACTCACTAATGAAACTGTCAAACTTTCTCATCGAAGCACCGCTCACTGAGGTCCCTAATTTCTCCTCTCGAGTTCTTACTGCATTGAAGTCCCCTCCCATAATGATCGGAACCCCTAATGAATCTATTAACGCCTTCAGCTGGGACCAAAACATAGTTCTTTCCCTTTTATCATTTGGAGCATACACATTACACACGCCTATTCTTAACTTTGCTTCCACCAACGTGCCAAGGATGATAATCACTCTTTCTTCAATAATTCTGTTATCTTCTACAAATACACTAGCATCCCATAGCGGTAATAGACCTCCTGCCGAACCACTCGCTGGAGAAAAAGCATATTCCCCAAACATGTTACCTCTTAGCCGTTTGCACACCCCCATCTTCTGAGAATCTAGCTTTGTTTCCTGAAGGAGGATAACACCAGCTTTACATCCCCAAATAACTTTCCTAACTGCCCTAACCTTTTCAAGTCTACCTAAAGCCCTAACATTCCAAGATAAAAATCCCAGCTGCATTAAGGAAACGAAATCACTCTTCAGCAAAAACCATCTTCATCCACATACCTAAGTGGCGAATTACTCCTCCACACTCTCCATTTCCACCAGGCGATTTATCACCGCCCTTCTTGAAACATCAAAGCAAACACCCAACAGGGACCCGACATCCACTGTAGCTTCTGCTTCCTTCGCCATCTGGCTTCGAGGTGATAACTCCGATGGACAAGCACCGCCGCACCCCTTATTAGAACGACCAAAAATATGCCTCGAAAGCCTCTCTAAAAAATCACCTTTTTGCGATTTTTCGACTCCTTACCCTTTCTGCCCACTTTTAAGAAGGTCTTAGCCTTACCAGAGGATTTTACGCTTTCCACAAAAAGGTTCTGTGCTGGACCGGTAATCAGTAATTGTCCACCATAGAAGATAGGCAGTGGGCATTGACCTATGTTTGCAATTGGGACACTCTAAAGCCTAGACTCATTGGACAAGGCCGGCCCGAAATAAAAATTATCTGGCCTACTAACCGTGAAACCCCTTTCTCTAGCTGACCCACTCATAGCAATTACTGGCCCATAGTCTTCATTTAGGGGCACATCTATTAGACTCACATTATCAGAAATAGACTTAGATTCATCCAACGGGACCACCCTTGGGGAATTTATTTCTGCGTGCCTCAACTCCTCGATTCTCATGCAATCATCATTCCACCGGTGTTTCGAGACTGACACCTGATCATCATTGGAAAACCCAACGGAATTGCTACCAGCCGGTTGAAAGTTCCGCTCCCCATTGTCCCCGTCGTTGAACGGCGACCACCTATCAATAAAACACCGATCATTATCAAAAATTTATGTTCTAACTTTGATCTCATAAAGCTTACCTCTGAACCTGATAACAAATCTGTCTGGGATCAGTTGATGTTTTGGACCACAACTAGGACTCTAGCTTCATCGAACCGATTCCTCACCAGGGTGTCTTCTTCGATCTTGACCACAGACCCCCATCGCGATACAATACTAGTAAAGAAACTGGAGCACCAAACCTGAAGAGGCACCTCCTGCATTACCACCCACACCTTAACCTTCCGTTTCCCTTCAAATCCTTCTAGTCTCTCTAGGTCATCAAACCATAACCGGATCATCTCCTCCCTTCTTTCCCAGATTCTAGATAGAGATTCCAACGACTGGAACTAAATAACCGATAAGAGATCATACCAAGGGCTGACTTTGACCTGATACCCATCTGACAATAGGGCTTGTTGAACTAGTTCCGGATTATACACCCCTTTAATCTTCCCTACAAGGCAAAACTTCCTCCATTCCACTTCTGATTCCTTTATCACCACCTCTTTCTTTTGAGTGGCCAACTGACTTTTTACCACCTCACTCGTATTTTCCACAACATCCATCGATATCACTTCCTTTAGGAGACAACACCCATCTTTGCTTTCATGAGCCATAGAAGTTGAATTCCTAACTCCTAGAACGACATCTCTATAAGACCTCTCATCCTTCAGAGACCAACTCGTAGGGTGAAGGTTATCCCCCTTTTTCACCTCCTCATTTGCCTTAGTATGTGTCTTCCCCACCTGGTTCCTAACTGGATATACTCTGATATGATAACCATCCAATAACCTGTCAAAACCTCGGTCGATTGCACATCTAGCCCCTTTCTCTTCCTTAAACCTCACAAATGCAAACGTAGTTGGTTTACGACTCCTAGCGGCGTTCCTGTAGGCGATATATACATCAACCACCTCTCCATACACTTGAAAAGCCTCCCTAAGCGCCGCGTAATGGATTCTTTTACTCACATTTAGAATAAACACCCCAAAACTTGACCGTCGGCTGTGGATAGGCGACTTCTGACTTTCGCCACCTTTCCCCATTGCGTCACCTACCTAAGAATATTATTAAACCATGAACACGGTTGTTAATTGTTGTTTTTTTTAAAATTGAAAATTGTTAAACTTTAGTGACCAAAATAGGTGTGAGAAGAAAGTTGAGTGATGGTTGGTGTAGTTTACCTATTTTTTATTAAGAAAAACGAAAAAAAAATGTCAACTTCTAACGGGAGGGACCATATCGAATTCGAACTAAAAGTTGGGTGACCTCATCGAATATTTTAAAAGTACGGTGACCAAAATAAATTTACCTTAAAAGTTTAGTGACTATTTATGTAGTTTACCCCTAAAGTAAAGCAATATAACATCATAACATTTAAAACAAATAAAACATTGTAAAATAAATGTTGGCATTAAATTAGTACGTTTAAGTAATTCTTAATAGACTCAGATTAAATTATATATCAAATAAATTAATAAATAAATAAAAATAAACAACCACTCTCTTCGATTCTCTTATCTCAACTATTCAACATAAGAAAGAAAACTATAATATATCAAATAAGGAGACAATGTTGTTTGAAAAAAAAGCGTAATTTTTTCATATGAGCTCTTTTATTGCCATTGTTGAAAATTTTAAGTTTTTCATTTGGTTCAAATAAGTGATTTTGCAAGTCTAAAGTTGGCTATTTGGTCGTGTTTTTACCAGACAAGGCTTTTTATTATGGCTGGGGTGCTAAACTGAACAGCAACACGACAACTGACTTGGAACACTCATGGGAAGGACGGATGTATGATTTAATGTTAGGAAAAAAATTTATACGAGTTTAAAATTAATGGTTTCCAGAGCACCGGTATTGTGGCTAGCAAACGAAGCGTGGGAAGGACAACAGGGAGTTTCAGTCGAAGAAAATAATAAAGCACAGGATCCTGTTTTGAATTCTAACGAGGAACAGGAGGCAACACACAATTATGACCGATCGCCGGACAGGAAAACGGCGAGGTTGTCGTCAAGGACTGTGGTGGCGATGGGAGGTGGGCTGAGCGGGGAGAAAGACAGTTGTGATAGAAGTCTTGGGGTGGTAGGAGACATTCAAAAATGCAAGAGTTTGGATATTGCGGGAATTGCAAACTCTAAATCCAGTGTTTCCGAGGAATAGGAGTCTAAATTACAAGCTGAGGATAATTTCGAATTAAATTATTATCCCCCTATCTTTTCGACAGCAACACAACCAAGTTTAGGCAATACCAAAATTTTTCAGGTGGGTCGGGCCTATTGCAAAATTAGACGGGTTCTAGGAGGAAATTTAGAAGGCTGTCGGGTTTATCGAAAAAAGAGGAGCAACCAGTTGAGTGGGTTTCTGTAAGAAAATTTGAATGGTGAAAAGGAGGGTGCAATCGATGGGTATACAAACAAAAGTATAGAAACAGAAGCAATAGAAACTGTGAAATTGGGTTCTTTGATAGGGGTAAACTCTAACGGCCGCGAAGAGGAGATTATTCGAGACATATCAAGAGTAATTAGCGGGGACCGGTAGGGCTTGTGACTCACGAAATTGATCTCTTGGAATGTTCGGGGCTTAGGAGGGAGCACTAAACGTTGGTTTGTTCGTGATGTATTAAGGAAGAACGATGCGGATATGGCAATGTTACAAGAAACAAAATTGGAGGAGTGGCCGAAATCGTGGTTAGCAAGCTTATGGGGAACCGATAATTTCGAATCAGTGTTCACGCCATAAATTGGTGCTTCTGGTGGTATCTTAGTGATGTGGGAGGTAAGTAAATTCAACTTAGAACATGTCGAGGTGGAACGCAATTTTATTGTAATGAGAGGACGATGGTTACAAGATGGCTTGGTTTGTGGAATTGTCGTGGTATATGCCCAATCAGACTTGGACGGACAACAGGTTGTTTGGGCAGTGATTTTGAATAAAGTTAGAAATCAAGAGGGTCTGTGGTGCATTGCGGGGGATTTCAATGCAATCCTACATGAATCGGATAGAATTGGGGTGTCGGACAGGAATATGGAGATGGAATATTTCAGTGATTTTGTTCTACATGCAGGATTGATGGATTTTCCGCTTTTGGGGAAACGTTACACATGGTTTGGCCCAAAAAATAGATGCAGCAGAATTGATAGATTCTTGATATCGGCAGGTTGGATGGATGCTTTCAGCTCAATCCAGCAAGAGGCTCTAGCGCAGGGCGTATCGGATCACACGCCCTTGTTGTTGAGTTGTGATGAGAATGATTGGGGACCTCGGCCTTTCAGGTTTTTCAACCGTTGGATGGAGGGTAGGTATCATATGCGGCAAATTGTAGAGGAATGGATCCGTCTAACAGATTTGGATATTGGCACGGTGAACATCATGGTGAAACTGCGACACTTGAAGGCATTCTTGAAACAGTGGAACCGTGACAGCTTTGGGGATGTGAACGCGATTATATCCGAGATGCAAGACAAGATTGATCAAGCGGACATAGAGGCAAATACAATTAGTATTGACGAGGGAGTTGAGGTGGAAAGGCGACAATGGTTACAAGCATTGTGGAGAGCTATGCGACATAAGGAGGCGATGTGGAGACAAAAATCACGTGTGGCATGGCTTCGTTTGGGTGACCGGAATACAGCATTTTTTCACCGATCCGCTAAGCTGCGAGAAGCAAGGAATTTTATTCCAGGTTTCTTGATTAACGACAAATGGATCAATGCACCATTTCATATGCGACGACATGTGGTACAATTTTTCATGAAACACTTTTCTTGTGACACACGGGAATGCGCATGGCATTTCGAGGGGGAATTTCGACAATTATCATCGGTTGCTAGGGAAAAGTTGGTTGCGGTATTCTCTTTGGAGGAGATTCATGGCGTAGTGAGGGGGTGCGATGGTTTGAAAGCACCGGGTCCGGACGGTTTTACTTTGGATTTCTATAAGAAAGGGTGGGAGGTGATCAATGGTGATGTCCTACGCTTTTTCGAAAGCTTTCATGCTCACGATCGGTTACCAAAGGATGCTAATTGCACTTTCATCGTTCTATTACCTAAGGTAACATCTCCTAAGACGCTTGGTGAATATAGGCCTATTTGCTTAGTAAATTCGGTGTATAAAATTTTAGCCAAATGCCTAGCGAATCGACTACAATTGGTTTTGGGTGATTTGATAAGTGATACACAGTCAGCATTCATAAAAGGTCGTCAATTAGTGGATGGAGTACTTCTGGCCATTGAGGTTGTGCATTCCTTGCGACAAAGGGGAGCATGTGGTTTTTTATTGAAACTTGATTTCGCCAAGGCCTATGACTGCGTTAGTTGGCGTTTTTTGGATGAGGTGCTAGGAAAAATGGGCTTTTGCAACGTATGGAGACAATGGATTACTGAATGTATCAGTTTTGCCAGGTTATTGGTGCTACTCAACGGTAATGCCACAAAAGAATTCCATATGGGTCGAGGTTTGAGACAAGGATGTCCGCTATCGCCTTTACTTTTTGTGATTGTCGCGGAAGCGATGCACTTGATGTTGCGAAGTGCTGAATTGGGGGGATTGATCCGTGGGGTGGAAGTGGCGTCTGGGATATTTTTGACACATCTGCAGTTTGCTGACGACACATTATTATTTTTTAAGGGATCTTTAGAAGTCGCGCACAATTTGAAACGGATTCTGCATTGTTTCCAAGTTTGTTCGGGTTTATCGATAAATTTCGGCAAAAGCTCATTATATTCGATTGGCATAGGGGAAGATTTGGGTGCTAGTGTGGCCGAGGTGCTGGGATGTAGAAAAGCTGATTTCCCGTTCGTGTATTTGGGTTTTCCGATAGGTGCAAGTCCGAGACTGATAGCTACTTGGGAGCCAATAATAGCAAATTTTAGATGCAAATTAGCAGGCTGGAAAAGATCCTCTTTGTCATTTGCGGCTCAAGTGGTTTTGGTGAACTCGGTCCTTTCCTCGCTACCGATATTCTATATGGGTTTATTTGTTGCCCCTAAAGGGGTAATTGACAGGATTGATAGGATACGTAGGGCCTTCCTCTGGGGAGGTGTGGGATTGGAAAGGCGTATGAGTAGAGTAGGGTGGGAGGTGGTATGCCGTCCAAAATAGCTTGGGGGTTTGGGGGTTGCGGATTTACGGATTTACGGGTTAAGAATATGGCTTTGCTATCGAAATGGGTGTGGAGATACGCGCGCGATAAGGATTCCCTATGGCGTAGTTTGATAGTAGCGAAGTATGGTGAACATCCGCAGTGGTGGCATTTTAACACAGAAAGGATGTCGTCGATGTCGATTGTATGTCGACAAATTGTTGCAATTTCATGCGACGAGCAGGTAGAAAAACACATGGGCATGACCGGTTTTTTATGGAAACTCGGAAATGGTAGATCAATACTATTTTGGTTTGATCCGTGGGTTGAACAGTTGGCCTTAAAGGATGTGTTCCCGCGTTTATTCTCGTTAGCAATTGATAAATTAGCGAGGGTGTGTGATTACATGTTGGGTGCAGTTTATCGCATCAACAATGGGCAGATTTCTTTAGGAGGCCATTGAGGGTTTTTGAGCTTGGGCTGTTACGGGATTTGCTAAAAATGGTGTCCAATTTTCGTGTATGGGAAGGCAAGATAGACACGCTGATTTGGAGGCCGGACGAGCGTGGAAACCTCTCGGTCAGGACCTTGTCGAAACTGCTCATGTTCGATAAGGCGGGGGAGATGGAATTCGGTGAATGTTTCGCTTGGAAAGTGCTGGTACCGCCTAAGGTTCAGGCTTTCCTATGGTTCACATGGATGCGGCGATTACCCACAACAG
Organism: Hibiscus tridactylites; assembly: GCA_958450335.1. NCBI lineage: Eukaryota > Viridiplantae > Streptophyta > Magnoliopsida > Malvales > Malvaceae > Hibiscus > Hibiscus tridactylites. The sequence goes on from OY288282.1 coordinate 42,951,949, forward strand.
ATTTCTTGCATGCTCGTGGGATTCCATTACCGGATGATCAAGGTCGATGTCCTTGGTGTATGACGGAAGAAGAGAGCATCGCTCACATTCTGTACGAATGTTCTTTTGCGCGATCAGCTTGGGTATGGTTGAGACAATGGTGGGGAATCGACACAATTTTACCGGTTAGTTTTGATGAATTTTATGTGCTTGGTTTCCATAGTGTTTTTTACGGGATGCATGAAACTGTGGTGGATAGCGAGTGTTACTGCATTATTATGGTCGTTATGGATAGCAAGGAACAAATTTATTTTCCATGGGAAACGTTGGAACTTAGCTGAATTATGTTTCTTGGTAAAATTGCGATCATATTACTGGATAAAAGCTGATAGGCGGGGTGAGATGTTCCCGGAAGCCGTTTGGTGGACATGTCCTACAAAATTTGAGGTTAATGTACAATCTAAACGGGCGAGAGTGGGAAGGTGCTGGCAGCCTCCTTTAAGAGGCGTGTTAAAATTCAACACTGATGGATCGGCGCGAGGTAAACCAGGTCCGGCGGGTTTTGGTGGCGTAATGAGAGATGCAGACAGTCGTATATTGGGTTTGTTTTCAGGCCCTTTAGGTGTGATGGAATCGAACAAAGCGGAGGTGCGAGCGATAGCTTTTGCCTTGGGTATGGTACAGGAGAGGGAACATCGAAAGGGTTGTGTTATCATAGAGTCGGACTCACAAGTCGCGTTGAGTTGGGTTACTCAATCCGTAAAACGTCCTTGGCGGTTATGGGAGGTTTTTTTGGCAATTGATCAGGCTTGTCAAGTCACGTATGACATCCAATTCTGTTACGTGCCGAGGGAGGCGAATGGATTCGCGGATGCATTAGCTAAAGAGGGAGTGGTTAGACTTTCGACATTTGTGGCATGTTTGTGAATTGGTGTTTTGTTCTTGTTGTTTCCTTTTGTACTCGACGGATCGCATCGTACTCTTTTCCTCCAATAGGTTTAGGGAGGTTTTTAACGAGGCGTGCGATTCCGTCAAACTGTATGTTCTTTTCATTAATAAAAAACATACGGTTGCCGATCAAAAAAAAACTTCACTAGTAAAGAATTAATATTAAAAAAATAGAGTAGAATTAGACAATTGAAGAAAAAAAAAACAAAATCGTCCAACTTCAAAATCAACACTACATTATTATTTAAGTAAAATGGCATAGAAAGATTTATATATAATATTTTAATACAATAGGGCTGATATTGAGGTTAGAGACGGTTTATTTGGTGGGTCGATAGTTATATAGTGATTTTAAGGTGGAAGGAGATTGAGGTAACGGTAATTGGCGGAGCCAATATTTTTATACAGTAGAATATGGGGTGCGAAAAACTCTCGTACCAAAGTGTTGTTGATCTTATATCCCACCAAATCGAGTAGAATTTTTAATATTTCTTATGATAAATTTTAACTTTTCATACTTTGTAACGGGTTTGGAAAATTTTAGTAGGATCAATTACACTCTATAATTCTCATGTACATCCGCCCATAGTAACAATTTAAGAATGAGTTTGGAGGTAGATAAAGGTTTTGTAGTTTATTTGTAGAGTTTTTAATTTTTGGCATAATGTCAAAAAAATATTTCTATCGTTTTATGTTGAGTCAAATCAGTTTTTTTCGTAGATAAAAATTGTTTGTCAACTAATGATAAACAACTTAAAATGACTTGCTAGAATGACACGTCAGCAAAAAAATAATTATATATTTTATATAATTTTATAAAATTATTATTTTTATTAATATGTCATCCTATCAAATTAGCACCGTCTGTTAAGTTAGTATCTTTTGATCATGTTATTTTTTTAGAATATTAAAGGAGGTATACTTGTAATTTGAAAAAGTTAAGTATCACTTGGAGATTGATGAATGGCCGAATACGTATTTTTTTCTTATATTTATTTAGATATATTTAAGATATGACTGGAATACAAAACATGTTAGTAATAAGTAATGTAGATGGTATTGTACTCAGGGGCGGAACATAGGGGTTTGGTCCTCGCCATTTTTTTTTCATTAGGAATCAGATAGATATTTTTAGAAAAGGGTAAAATTACCTCTATAATCCCTTCAAAGTTTGTAAAATCTTAATATGACCCCCTCAAAATTTTTAATTTCATTTTGGCCCCTTTATAAATTTTTAGTTTTTTAAATTTAATTTTGGTCACCTTTTGTAAATTTCTAGTTTCGCCCCTATTTGTACTTGTAGATGCTTTATTTCTTTATTAGAATTAGCTTGTATCAGTGTATAATTCCAGATTTATAGATATTCGTTTTTTAATTACAAATACATTAATAAACGATAGTTGCGATGGTAAGATAAATTTAGTTTCGAAGAGATTTAGATTTGGGATTTATTGTACATCGATTTTTTTTTTTTTGCTCGGCAAACATCGATTTTAAAATTAGTAAAATTAAACATCAACCCTCCATTTTTTATGTTTAATATTAGAGTCTAATTAATTTAAAAATTAAACCCCACTTTTAACTGCACTTAAAGAAAGCTCATCAAGAAAAACATTTACCGTAATTGTAATATTATTTGCACTCGTTATATTGTATTATTATGAATTCCAAATAAAAAATATCTAGATATCGGGCAAACTAGACATGTTTTAATTGTAACCTTCTTGGAATATTTTGAAATAATAAATTATTAAATTAAAAATTAAATTTGAGTATTCATGATTTATATATAGAAAAGCTAACGGAGCCATAATGGGATTCGAAAATATATGATATATGGCGGCGGCGGCACAGGGGAAAAAGTTTGACGGCGGTAGGGAAACAAGATCACGACGAGATATTAGAAGACGGGGTTGGTCTCTTTTCATCTATAATCTTCCAGACCAACTTCATTGGAAGGGCGTATGGCAGGTATTTGATCGACATGGGGTAGTGGTGGATGTTTTCGTACCTACAAAGCGTTCAAAGGATGGTGTCCGATTCGGATTTGTTCGAATGGAATCACAAACAGATGCGGAGAGAGTGATCGAGCGTTTCGACGGATTTCGTCTATATGGCTCGAAAATCAGGGTTTCGTTCGCTAGGGAAGGAGGAATGGTGTGAAATAAGGAAAGGAATTCAGGGGTTTCGCCTAATATTAGTGACGATAGTCAGGGGAATCGAACAACAAATAGGGATCGGCCTAAGCAATGGGAGAAGAGGGGAAAACTCATACCGTCGACATCCGAAGTTAAACAAGTTATAGGAGTTGTAGACAGGGATAAATGGCAAATTTTGCAATCATGTGCAATTGGTTTCTGCCGTCAAACTTGTTCAATTGAGTCATTGGCCGGTGAATTCAATCGGGAGGCTTTAAAGGGGCTAACCGTGATGAGAGTAGCGTGATCATTGGTGTTATTGATGTTCGACAATGGCAATATACGTGAATCGACAATTAAATCAGGGGTATTACAGCAATGGCTGGAAAATGTAATGGAATGGTCGTCGTCGATGACATTACCAAACCGACGAGCATGGCTCTCATTGTGCGGATTGCCCATTCACTTATGGTTGGATGATACTTTTAGGAACATTGCCAATATAAGGGGTGAATTAGTGCGTGTAGATTCGGAAACAAGTGCCCCTTCGTCATTCGAGAGAGCTCGAATACTCGTTGAAACAGATTGGATATATCGAATTGATGAGATGGTAAAGGTTAATGAAGGGGAAACGAATTTCCTGATCCGAGTTTCTGAATTTGATGAAGGATTTGGCATGAGGAGGGAGTACAAGAATGACACGGATTCATGCTCGGAAAAAGAGGAGAGCTGTAGAGAGAGGGAAGTGGAATGGAAATCAAATTCGGTATTTGCACATGGTGAGGAATCCGATGGTGAAACAATTGTACCGAATTCGGTTGGGCGGGAGGATAATCACGCTGAATTGGGAACTACTCGAGAGAAACCCTTTATCGATCACATGTGGAAGGACAATGTTAGGGAGGATGTTAGGGTGGGATCATACGAGAAGGGAGCAAGTGAGGAGGAGCAGCTGGTTTTGTTGAATAGGGACTTCGAGGTATCATTGCCATGTGATTCAAGCCTTAGAATGGATGAATTGGAGAGGGAGAAGCTCAATACGAGAGAGGTTCAATCACATCTGGTCACAGAAGGGGGTGGTGAGGATGAATCGCTAGGCCTAATAGATCGTAATATACCGGCTGGGGAGGATCGGTATTTAGTGGAGGTTGCAACGTTGGGAGGAGGGAGGGCCGAGGGGATAATGGCTGTTTCGGACGAGGAAGGTGTGATTAGGACCGAGGGGCAGGGGCATTTTGACTTTATGGGTGGCGACAGTCGAAAATCAAAGGCGAGTGTGATAGAAGTGAATGGAGAAAAGCGAAGAGTTCGACTCCTATCGGAACTCAATCCTCCCCAAGTGGTTAACTCTCCGACAAAGACTAAGGTAGTGAAAAGGGGGCGTGGCCGTCCGAAAAAAAATAAAGACGACGGACAGCAGCAAGCATTAGAGATTGCTAACGGATATTTATCTGATTCGGATTTTATTTGTCGGAAACAAGCGATAATCCGTGAGGCTACGGAAACAGCGAGAGTGGGCAATTTGATTGGGGCGGTGACAGCAGGTAGAGAAGAAGAAGTGATACACGATATTGCGCGCTTATTAGAGGCGCGTGAGGTTCCGAAATAGCAACTGATGAGGATGTTGTCGTGGAACGTGCGAGGGCTAGGGGCAGCAGCAAAACGACATTCAATTGGACATGTTCTACGGCAACAACGTTGCGGATTGGCTCTCTTCCAGGAGACAAAGATGGAAAGCATATCAGAGAGGTTAGTGAGTCAATTGTGGTATTCTGATTCGTTCGAATTTCTTTTTGCTCCTTCGGAGGGTCGGTCGGGAGAAGTTCTTTTAGTGTGGGATCTTTCGAGTTTTCATATGTCGGAATCAGAGATTGGTCGAAACTTAATTATGGTGATTGGGAGATGGACGAGAGAGGAATGGGAGTGTGGTGTTATTGGGATATATGCACCTTGTGGAGTTGCGGATCAGGCTTGTTTCTGGGATGGAATTAAAACAATTGTGCAAAGTAGACCAATAGAGTGGTGTGTGGGGGGCGATTACAATGTGGTGAAATGCCATGAGGAAAGGCGCGGGAGGGGATTTGAGTATCCGGGGGTGGACAGATTTTGTGCTTTTATCGAGTCTATTGCTTTGATAGACATACCGGTTACAGGTACTTTGTTCACGTGGTTCGGACCACAGGGGAGGTGTAGTCGGCTGGACCGCTTTTTAGTTACGGATGGTTGGTTTCAAAGGTTCGAGTCGCTAGTAACATTGCACTTGCTGAAGGAGCTGTCGGACCATTCGCCTATTGTTTTGGTGAGCGAGATAGAGGATAGTGGTCCCAAACCGTTCCGATTTGTTAATGCATGGTTGAAGGATTTACCTTACATTGAAAAGGAGTGGAAACAGTTGTCTTCGGGTGCGGGAGGTATACCAATTCGTTTGAAATTGAAGAGCTTAAAACAGATTTTGAAGGTTTGGAATCGATCTCAATTCGGTGATTTGGATAAGGAATATGATGCTTTGGCGAATCAAATTGCGGAGTGTGATTCGAAATTGTTGTCGACGCCTAGGACGAGGGCTGAGGAAGTAGAGTATCGGAGTTTACATACGCGGTTATGGAAGGTGGCAAATTTGCGGGAATCCGTATGGCGCCAAAGATCAAGGGCATTATGGTTAGCGGAAGGTGACAGAAATACATCTTTTTTTCACAAAGCGGCAACAATAAGACAAGCACAAAACACAATTAGAGGCCTCTTTTTTGGTGAGTTATGGGTGAATGAAATTGGCCAATTAAAACAGTTGGTGCGATTGGAATTTTTGAATCATTTTGGACAGCAGCCGACAGGGGGAATTCTTGTGTCTGAGGTGGGTTTCTCACGTATTTCGGTGCAGCAACGAGAGATGCTGGTCAGGCCGTTTACGGAAGAGGAAGCTAAACACGCGATATGGAGTTGTGAGGAGTCTAAAGCGCCGGGTCCGGATGGATTTCCTTTTGAATTTTTTCGAAAGGGGTGGGAATTTGTGCGTGACGATGTAATGGCTTTTTTGGAGGAATTCCATGGTACATGTCGACTGGCAAGGGGCTATAATTCGGCGTTTGTTGTGTTGATTGCAAAGAAGGAAAATCCCCGGATGTTGGGGGATTTTCGCCTGATTTGCTTGCTTAACTCGGTATATAAGATTCTAGCTAAATGTTTAGCTCGTCGACTTCAAGTGGTATTGCCTCAGCTTATTAGTGATGTTCAGTCCGCTTTTATTGATGGGCGACAAATTGTGGATGGGGTCATGTTAGCTAATGAAATTATTCATTCTATGAAGACTTCGGGGGATCGAACGGGTAGCTATGTGCTGAAACTTGACTTCGCTAAAGCCTACGACTGCATTGAATGGGGTTGTTTACGGTTTGTTCTCACAAAAATGGGGTTTGGGGAGACATGGTGCGGATGGATATCGGAATGTGTGGAAACGGCGAGGCTTTCAGTATTGATTAACGGCAGCCCGACGGAGGAATTCCCGATGCGGCGAGGGTTGAGGCAAGGGGATCCCATTTCGCCTCTGCTGTTTGTTATAATGGCTGAGGTATTGCACATTTTTCTTTTGAATGCTGGACGAAGGGGTTTAATTGCTGGGGTTCGGGTGGCAGGGGATGTAACGGTGTCGCATCTTCAATTCGCGGATGATACGGTATTATTCTTGCAAGGTGATGTTGAGATGGCAAGGAACTTAAAAAGGGTGCTGACCTGCTTTGAGCTCACCACAGGTTTAAAGATTAATTTTGATAAGTCTTGCCTCTTTGGAGTTGGTCTAGAGGATTCGATTATTGAGGGTGTGAGCAGCGTTTTGGGGTGTCCGAAAGGAGTGTTGCCTATGACGTACCTGGGGATTCTGATTGGGGTAAATCCGAGAGGCATGGCTATATGGGAGCCTTTAATTCAGCGGTTCCGCCGGCGTTTGGCGGGGTGGAAACGGGACTCGCTATCATTTGCGGGGCGTTTAGTGTTGGTTAATTCAGTTTTGTCAGCCCTTCCGGTATACTATATGGGAGTCTTTATGATCCCAAAGCGAATAATTTTGAAAATTGATCGGATTCGGCGGAATTTCTTATGGGGAGGTAAGGAAGAGCGAGCTAAATTTAGCCGTGTGGGATGGGAAGTGGCATGCCGTCCGAAAAAGCTAGGAGGGTTAGGAGTGATTAATTTGCATGACCAAAACCTAGCGTTGTTGGCGAAATGGGCATGGAAGTACGCGGTGGAAGACGAGTCGCTGTGGAGGAAGATTGTAGTCGCAAAATATGGCTCTGAGGTGCTGTATTGGCGGATTCATCAGCGAAGTTCACGTTCGATGTCAGCAATGTGGAAGCATGTGGTAGATGTCCAGCAAAATGAGATGGTTGGTAGGTTCCTGAATGGTTCCCAATTCGTATGGATTATAGGAAATGGGGTGCGAGTGTTTTTTTGGCATGACCGTTGGTGTGTGGTCGAGCCGTTGAAGGTGGTTTTCCCACGGTTATATGGGCTGGTTGTGAATAAAATTGAGCGTGTTGGTGAGGTGTTGGGACGGACAGAGGCAGATTGGAGTGGCTGTTTTCGCAGGGAGTTGAGAGCTTTTGAGAAGGATTTGTTGAGGGACTTGCTGGCTTGTTTTCATGGATGGGTGCTGAGACATGACGTAGAGGATCGACTCATTTGGACCCCGGAGACAACGGGGGAATTTTCGGTGAAGACTTTAAATAAATTAATGTCCTCGTTGGGTATGTCGGATATGTCGGATGTAAGTTGGCCGTGGCATTTGCCAGTGTTACCAAAATTACAATGCTTTATTTGGTTTCTTCTTATTGATCGACTGCCTACGTTGGCTATGCTGATGGCACGAGGTGTACCGTTGGGGGAAACATATGTCGTTTGTCGATTTTGTGGGGCAGGTGAGGATGAGATAGATCATATTTTTTGGGACTGCCCGACGGCATGGATGATTTGGGACAGCTTCTTTGCGTGGTGGGGTGTGGCGGTGACACGTCCGAGGAAGGTACGAGATTTCATTGTTATGTGTTACAGTAGTTTCTTTTATGGGGATTTGAGGGAGTGGTGGCTTATCGGATGTACGAGTGTGTTGTGGTCTATTTGGCTCGCAAGAAATGCGATATTGTTTCAAGACAAGAGAATGCCGATTGGGGGGATTATTTTCTTAATACAATTGCGGTCGTTCCATTGGACACGCATTAGATTTGAGAAGGGTGACATCCGTGAGGAGGCATGGTAGGATTGCCCTTTGTTATGCGTGAATGAAGTAGCGGGACGACATGCGTGCAGGGGACCAGTGTCGTGGGTACCGCCTTGGAAAGGGACTTGGAAATGCAATGTCGATGGAGCAGCTCGAGGAAAGCCGGGCTTAGCGGGATGTGGGGGAGTGATTAAAGATTGGGAAAGTCGAATCTGTGGCTTGTTTTCTGGGGCAATCGGTATTGCGGACTCGAATGAGGCCGAGGTCCAAGCGATTGCTTTTGCGCTTAAGCTGTTATGGGAATCGTCGCGAGAGGGGGTCCAGTCGATAGTAATTGAATCTGATTCAAGGGTGGCTCTTGCGTGGATTCAAGGGATTAAACGGATACCGTGGCGATTGTGGCGTTGGTTTTTTCAGATTGATGAGGCTTGTGAGGCTTTACCGAATGTGTGTTTTGCGCATGTTCTACGGGAAGGGAATCAATTGGCGGATGCACTAGCCAAGGGGGTGTAGATCGGAGATCGTGGCTTTGGGTTTTGGCGTGAGTTGTATGCGTGTTTGCTCTCTTTGTGACATTACTAATGGTACTCTTTTCCCCCATTTAGGATTAGGGGTTTTTTAACGAGGCCATTAGTAGTGATCTGTATGATTTTGATTCAATAAAATCATATCGCTTTTCAAAAAAAATATATAGAAAAGCTAAAATAATAATCACGAAATAAAAAATCTCAATGGGCAGGGTCACCAAAAATAATCATATTGTTTTTATTTCTAATTGAGAATAGAACATCGTCTCAGTTATTTAAAATTGTGCAGGGTCAATAAAAATAAATCAACAAGCACAATGACACTGATTAGATTGGCAATGGGCAAATTTGCATTCTGGTGTACAATACTTGAAGCATTTACCATCAGGTCCTTCGTCGTCTACTCCCAGCTTACAACCCCCAAGGAGATGTTTTTGCAACATTTTCCATCACCGACTACTCCCATAATATCTGTATTATTATTCAAATGCAGTCAATATTACATATTTTACCTTTACAAAATAATACATACATTATTTTAAACAGTGGCAGAACATAAACAAAGAGTTTGTAGGGGACAACTTCAAATTATTTTAAAAAATTAGAAGTTTAAAATAAAATTTTACAACTTAAAAGGATCATAACCCACATAGGTTACCTTTTGTTTTCCTCCTCTGATTATAAATATATAATAAAATAAAAAATAATGTCACTTATACATACCTATAGATAAGATGAGTACGGTAAAAAGAAGGAACGATACAACTTGTGTTTTGGCCATCTTTCTTTTCTCTTCTAAAATTGAAATGCTCTATTTTTTTGTTTGTTTGAAAACTCATTTCGTATATGCTATTTATAGGGTTTAATTTTAAAACGCTTCCTTAAATGAAATGTTTGCATTTATAATGAATGGTAAATGAGTCCAGATTTAAGGGTTATAGAGTTTTTTTTCATATAAGAATAATCTGTTTTAGGATTTATATGCCACAAATTTGGTATTTCTATTTGTCAATCTTCAACTTTTATATTTTGTTAATTATTTGATGCATGCATTGTGAGTGGATTTTTTTTCTACAAACGGGCTTCTTAGGCTGTCACGTGACCCTTTTAGGGGTCTTAACTCCAAACTTTAAACTCTTAATCATAAAATTTATTCACTAATATTAAAGTCTAACCACAAACATTAAACCTCTAACCATAAACTCTAATATCTAAACCCTACAAATTAGACGCTTATGAAAAATAAGTTTTCCACCACCGATGAATAGAATGGTGTTCCTTATTTAAGTAACCCTTCCTTGTTAAGACATATCAATAAAATTCACTAGTAAGAAATTAAACAATATAATTCATCCTTTAGAAATAATAAATTTCATATTTTTATAATATACTTATAATTAAAATTAGATTTATTAAAAATGATAAAAAAAATTATTAGATATGAATTTTAATGAATAAAGAAACAAAGAAAATGTGAAAGTTGCAGACAGATAAATATAGGGTCAGTTTAAAATTACTTTTGAAAAATACTTTTAGATTAATTAATTTAAGGTGGGTTTGACAAAGCTTTTGAAAACTATTTTGAAAAGTTTGATTTATAATTTAACTGTTTGAATAAAAATTAATTTTGAAAAGCTAAATGGTTCGTTTTATACATCATATTATATATATATATATATATATATATATATATATATATATATATATATATATATATCTTATTTTTCTTGTAAGAAATAGATATAATTTACTTGTCAATTTTAATTTGTATATATAAATTATATTTTAAAAACTAAAATTACATGAAAACTTAAATATTAGGTTGCTATAAAAGTTATATATATGTATAATACTAGTGATAAATTATTTTTATAACATTATCAAAATATATAAATATTAGTTCAGGCCCTTGTACTATTTAAAAATGGCACATATAATCCCTTTTCTGGAAATATTGTTTTACTGTATTATTTTTAACATGTTTTAAATATGAGTAATATTACAATATTTATAAGTTTTGAAGGACTTTTAATGAATTTTCTCGATAAATAGTTACATAACATTTAAAACATTATCGTCTAATTTAAGGGTAAACTACAAAAAGGTTTCTTTACAAATTGAAAAATTGATAAATTTAGATTATTTAATTCTCGATCTTATATTGTACCAATTAAATCAGATAATCGATTAACCACTTAACCAAAATATTTGATTTCGGAAATGGTTTTTTTACTTTGTTTATTAAAATATCAAATATGATAACATGGTAAAGTTAATAATTCTTCTGTTGTGATAAAAGTGTAAAAACAGCTAAAACGTCAAAAATTAAAAGTTCACACCCATTAATATTGCCCAGAGCCAAAAAGTTTTTTTACAAAAAATCAGAAGGGTATGGAAATCACTAGACTTTAAGATATCATAATGCATAAAATTTAGAAATATTGTATATAATAGATCAGACCGGTTAATCAATTTTGCTTAGAAACGTGAACTGTAACCGAATCGAAAAATTTTATTTTAAAATTTTGTACCGAAATCGGGTTCGGCTAATCCTTCAAAATTATTTTGGTTGATTACTAAATTCAGGTTATTCAATTCTCGATCTTATATTGTACCAATTAAATTAGATAATCGATTTACCGGTTAATTATAATATTTGATTCGAGTAATAATTATTTTTACTTTGCTTATTAAAATATAAAATACGGTAATATAATAAATTTAATAAGCAAAGTAAAAAAATCATACCCGAATTTTTTAAAGGACTAATCGATTTTTTAATTTGTATAACCATGTCATTTAAGAGTTGCCAAAATATGAACAATTTGAAGGATAAGTTATTAAATTGAAAATTGTTAAACTTTAGTGACCAAAATAGGTGTGAGAAGAAAGTTGAGTGATGGTTGGTGTAGTTTACCTATTTTTTTATAAAGAAAAACGAAAACAAACGTCAACTTCTAACGAGAGGGACCATATCGAATTCGAACTAAAAGTTGGGTGACCTCATCGAATATTTTAAAAGTACGGTGACCAAAATAAACTTACCTTAAAAGTTCGGTGACTATTTATGTAGTTTACCCCTAAAGTAAAGCAATATAACATCATAACATTTAAAACAAATAAAACGTTGTAAAATAAATGTTGGCATTAAATTAGTACGTTTAAGTAATTCTTAATAGACTCAGATTAAATTATATATCAAATAAATTAATAAATAAATAAAAATAAACAACCCCTCTCTTCGATTCTCTTATCTCAACTATTCAACATAAGAAAGAAAACTATAATATATCAAATAAGGAGACAATGTTGTTTGAAAAAAAAAAAAGCGTACTTTTTTTCATATGAGCTCTTTTATTGCCATTGTTGAAAATTTAAAGTTTTTCATTTGGTTCAAATAAGTAATTTTGCAAGTCTAAAGTTGGCTATTTGGTCGTGTTTTTACCAGACAAGGCTTTTTATTATGGCTGGGGTGCTAAACTGAACAGCAACACGACAACTGACTTTGAACACTCACGGGAAGGACGGATGTATGATTTAATGTTAGGAAAAAAAATTATACGAGTTTAAAATTAATCAAACGGATGTAAGAATTCGCAAGAGAATGAAAATTTTTATACGAGTTTAAAATTAAATTCGTTGGAAACATCGTATTTTCAGTTCTCAACTTATCTCAGCACAAATCGATGCCGGTGCCGAAAAAAATCTATTTCTCGTGAGAAACAAAAGAGATCCATTTCGGGTTGAATTCAAGATCTATAAAATATATTTAAATTAAAAAATTAATATAGGAAATTTTTGTTATTAATATTTAAAAAAATTATTAAATACGATTAAATAAATAAAAATTGTTAAAAATAACCATTTCTTATTAAGGTGTATCACTAAACTTCACTAGTAAAGAATTAAACAATATAATACATCCCTTATTTAAGTTCAATTAAAATAGAGTAGAATTAATATTCAAAAAATAGAGTAGAATTAGACAATTGAAGAAAAAAAAACAAAATCGTCCAACTTCAAAATCAACACTATATAATTATTTAATTAAAATGGCATAGAAAGATTTATATATAATATTTTAATATAATAGGGTTGATATTGAGGTTAGAGACGGTTTATTTGGTGGGTCGATAGTTATATAGTGATTTTAAGGTGGAAGGAGATTGAGGTAACGGTAATTGGCGGAGCCAATATTTTTATACAGCAGAATATGGGGTGCGAAAAACTCTCGTACCAAAGTGTTGTTGATCTTATATCCCACCAAATCAAGTAGAATTTTTAATATTTCTTATGATAAATTTTAACTTTTCATACTTTGTAACGGGTTTGGAAAATTTTAGTAGGATCAATTACACTCAATAATTCTCATGTACATCCGCCCATAGTAACGGTTTAAGAATGAGTTTGGAGGTAGAGAAAGGTTTTGTAGTTTATTTATAGAGTTTTTAATTTTTGGCATAATGTCAAAAAAATATTTCTATTGTTTTATGTTGAGTCAAATCAGTTTTTTTCGTAGATAAAAATTATTAGTCAACTAATGAGCTTTCTCGATAAATATGAGTAATATTAAAATATTTATAAATTTTGAAGGACTTTTAATGAATTTTCTCGATAAATATTTACATAACATTTAAAAATGAGCTTTCTCGATCTTATATTGTACCAATTAAATCAGATAATCGATTAACCACTTAACCAAAATATTTGATTTCAGAAATGGTTTTTTTACTTTGTTTATTAAAATATCAAATATGATAACATGGTAAAGTTAATAATTGTTCTGTTGTGATTTAAGTGTAAAAACAGCTAAAAAGTCAAAAATTAAAAGTTCACACCTATTAATCTTGCCCAGAGCCAAAACGTTTTTTTACAAAAAATCAGAAGGGTATCAAAACACTAGACTTTAAGATATCATAATCCATAAAATTTAGAAATATTGTATATAATATATTAGATCGGTTAATCAATTTTGCTTAGAAACGTGAACTATAACCGAATCGAAGTAATTTATTTTAAAATTTTGCACCGAAATCGGGTTCGGCTAATCCTTAAAAATCATTTTGGTTGATTACTAAATTCAGGTTATTCAATTCTCGATCTTATATTGTACCAATTAAATTAGATAATCAATTGACCGGTTAATTATAATATTTGATTCGAGTAATAATTATTTTTTACTTTGCTTATTAAAATATAAAATACGATAATATGATAAACTTAATAAGCAAAGTAAAAAAATCATACCCGGATTTTTTAAAGGATTAATCGATTTTTTTTATTTGTATAACCGTGTCATTTAAGAGTTGCCAAAATATGAACAGTTTGAAGGATAAGTTATTAAATTGAAAATTATTAAACTTTAGTGACCAAAATAGGTGTGAGAAGAAAGTGGAGTGATGGTTGGTGTAGTTTACCTATTTTTTATTAAGGAAAACGAAAACAAACGTCAACTTCTAATGGGAGGGACCATATCGAATTCGAACTAAAAGTTGGGTGACCTCATCGAATATTTTAAAAGTACGGTGACCAAAATAAATTTACCTTAAAAGTTTGGTGACTATTTATGTAACCCCCTCGTCCCGGTCTGGTCGGATGACCGGTCCGAGTGAGCTACACGGGGAAAACCGAGTGAAAACTCCCAAGGGAATTCCCCCTCGGTTAGCAACCCTATTTTTTTTTTCATTTTAAATCTTGTCTAGATGAGTATTTAATCCTATGTGGTCATACAGCGGAACAACCATCACGAGACAAACAACCGAACTCAACCTAACATTTCACAGTCCAATTTTTAACTTGATCTGCAGGCGGTATCGATACACCTAAGGGGTGTATCGATACCCCTTGACCATGTCAACTGGTCAAAGTCAACCCGTGGAGATCGTATCGATACACCCTAGGAGTGTATCGATACCCTCCCCAACTGTTGACTTCCCATAGTCAACGCTAAGGTGACCGTATCGATACGCATGAAAGCCCATACAGATACCGAACTTGACAGTAACTCCAGTGTCCAAAATAGTATCGGTACGCCCCCTCGCGTATCGAAACACGGGCCTGAAACATGAAGGCCGTATCGATACGGGACCAACCGTATCGATACCCCTGCTACGAAAATACAGGTTTGAGCTGGTTTAAGGCACAAGGTGGCCCTTAAATCCCTCTCAAACCTCAACCAACACACTAACATGTATCCTATGTCAAACCAAGAGTATAGGCATGTTTAAACTTGAAACTAAAGGCACATTTCAACACAAGGTGATGATTCAATCATACAAGCAACATAAGCTTTCAAGCAAGGCATTCCAACAAGAGGCATTTCAACATTTAAAGTCATACAAGGAACTCAAAGCCTTTAAGGCACAAGACAAGCATACAAGAGGTTTACACCCACATCAAGGCAACCTAACATTGATAGGCATGCTAACACACACAATGTTCATCATAGCATGTCATGCTTACAAACCATAGTCGAGTTAACATCAACACATATAAATGAGTCATACAAGCTCATACACAACCCTTGCCACATTGCTAACTAATACAAAATTAATCATACTTGAGCAACAACTTGGAAAGCCCTTCTTGCCTTGCCTCGAGCTAACACCATGCTAACGATCTGCATTGTTGAACATAGAGAGCGTAAGCTATAAGCTTAGTGAGGGTGCTCTAAAACGAAAAACATCAACAATGCAGGGTTCAAGCATGTTAATCCTAGTCTTACATACATCAAGCATAGGCATTAAAATCAAGTAGACCTAGCTAGTCTTTCAAGTGGCATATATGGTCTCTCAATCCTATCAAGCTCAAACATCAACATCCATATCATGCAACAACACTTTATACCACAATCACATATCACCATCATATATCACAATACATGAATAAGTTTAATTGGCCACTTTAATTACCCCGATTGTGCGGTTATAAACCTTAACAACACTTTACCTCGGTGGGATTTCACTCATCACCGGACCTTGCATGTGCGGGATTCCACTCATCGCCACATGCCCTACGGATGGGATTCCACTCATCATCCCGTAGAAATAAATAAAAGCTTCCGGTGGAATGTTACATCACCGTACTCCTCCTTGATGACTTAACGCCATCAAGGCCACGTACGTTTTGACTCAATTTGTGTGCACACTATCCTAATGATCGATCATTTACAACCGGTAATTATTTAGTGCCAATTATCATCATCAATCATATATCAACAACACACTCATGCTCATCACATATATCCATATCATGATATATATACATGCACCATATAATCGCAAGTACAAGAGCATAGTCATTAAGCACATTAGCATTTAAAGAAAACAAGACTAAACTAACTACTTGGATTATAAGAAAGTGGCCTACCAAGCACACTTTACACACACACACTACTCATGCTCGAACCAAACTTTAAAACAAGTTAAGACCACTCACCGCCCTTCCTTAGCAATTCGAACCAATCCTCCTACGAACCCGGATTCGGTCCCAAAGCCTCATCAACGTTTCCTCTTGCTTCTAGTCAAACAAAACACATACATTACTTCCAAAATCAATGCTAAACCAACCATCAACTTGCTTTGCAAACACAACCCAATTTCCACAAATTTCCAAACCACATAACATCTCAAAAACCCAAATTTTCGTACTCCAACAACCATTGGCTGAAATACCCATTTCCAAGCATCCAAATGACTTCCTAAACATCCCAAATCACCCTCCTAACATATGTAGACCATCAGCCCTTCAATTTCAACATTAAACCTCCCAAAAACTCAAGTTTTCATACTCTAAAATTTGCCCTAAGGACCCACTACGAAATTTCATCCAAAATCAACCAAATTAATATATGTTGTGTATTTCATTATGCTTAAACAAAACCCCAACACAATTTATCAAAACAAATTGAAAAACCCCATTAAAATCCAAATTTCAACATAAACCCTAATTTCCAAAACTCTATATTTTTGAAATCTAAGACAATAGATAAGTAGAGGATAGAGAGGAGGTTAAGAAAATATAATTACCTCTTATTTTGGTGTTGAAATCGAGTGGCAAAGTCAATGGAATAGTAGCTAGGGTTTTAGGAGAGTTTGAAAATGGGGGAGAGGGGTTTGAAGTTGGGAAAGGGAGGATGAGAAAGAAGATGACAACTTTTTCCTTAAAGTTGTCTTGCTTTATTTAAAATTTGGGTAAAATACAACTTAGGTCCCTCCCTTCATTTTAAAGCTCAATTTGGTCATTATTCGTAGTTGAATTGTTTTAATTAATTTTTTATTTAACTCGAACTAAAACCCGGTTAACTCCTAGGCCCAAGACACGGGTGTTACAACTCTCTCCCACTTAAGGAATTTCGTCCCCGAAATTACCTGACTGAAAGAGAAACGGAAACTGCCTTTCCATATCCTCCTTCCTCTCCCAAGTGGCCTCGTCCACACCTCTACGTCGCCGCCGCACCTTTACTAACTCAATCGATCTACCCCTCAACACCTCACTTTCAGAAGCTAAGATCTCAACGGGCTCTTCTTCCTAAGTCAAATCCGGATTCAATTCAATTTCTTCTACGGGCATAACATGTGACAGATCGGACCTATACTTACGAAGCATCGAAACATGGAACACATCGTGTATCTTCTCAAGCTCAGATGGCAAACGCAACTGATAAGCAACGGGACCCACCCTCTTCACAATCTCATACGGCCCTATGTACCTCGGACTCAACTTCCCCTTTCGGCCAAATCTCATCACCTTTTTCCACGGAGACACCTTCAAGAATACCTTCTCACCCACTGAGAACTCAACTTCCTTCCTCTTCAGATCGGCATAGGACTTCTGCCTATCCGAAGCAGCCTTCAAACGATCACAAATCAATTTTACCTTTACGGTTGTCCCCTTGAGCAAATCCGGCATAGGTAACAATTTCTGTCCTACCTCGGCCCAACATACTGGAGTTCTACACTTCCGGCCATACAAGGCCTCATACGGAGCCATCTGAATGCTCGACTGAAAACTGTTATTGTACGCAAACTCTACCAGAGGCAAATGCTTCTCCCAGTACCCTGAAAGTCTATGATACAACAACGCAGCATGTCCTCTAAGATCTGAATAACCCTCTTTGACTGACCATCTGACTGAGGATGATAAGAGGTGCTGAAGTTCAAACGGGTACCCAAAGCTGTATGCAGGCACTCCCAAAATCTAGAAGTAAACCGCGGATCTCTATCTGACACAATGGACTTCGGCACACCATGTAGCCTCACAATCTCACCAATGTACAAATCGGCCAATCTATCTAAGGTGTAAGTAGTGTTGACTGCCAAGAAGTGAGCACACTTCGTAAATCGATCCACTATCACCCAAACTGAGTTCTTCTTCGTAGGAGTCAAAGGCAAACCCGAAACAAAATCCATGGTGATGTTCTCCCACTTCCATTCCGGAATTCTCAACGGCTGTAACAAACCTGAGGGAACCTGATGTTCCGCCTTCACTCTCTGACACACTAAGCACTTACTCACAAAGTCGGCTACATCTCTCTTCAAGCCAACCCAAAAGTACTCATTCTTCAAGTCACGGTACATCTTCGTATTTCAGGATGCATAGCAAACGGACTACTGTGGGCTTCAGTCAAGATCGTACGTCTCAAATCACTGTCTTCTGGCACAACTATTCTGTCCTTGAAACACAAAACCCCATCAGTGCTGAAACTATAGTCTGAAGATCTACCTTCGGCTATATCTTGCACGTGAGGTGCCAAAGATCTATCTAAGAGCTGTTTCTCTCGAATCAACTGACCTAGAGTAGGTCTAACCCGAAGCTCGGCTATCAAGCCACCATCTCCGGACAAACTCAATCTAGCAAACATAGCTCTCAAGTCTACGACCACCTTCCTACTCAATGCATCGGCCACTACATTGGCCTTACCCGGATGGTACTCAATAGTGAGATCACAGTCTTTTAGCAACTCTAACCACCTACGCTGTCTGAGATTTAAATCTCGCTGAGTCATAATGTACTTCAAACTCTTGTGATCGGTGTACACTGTGCATTTCTCACCATACAAATAATGTCTCCAAATCTTCAAAGCAAACACAACTGCAACTAACTCTATGTCATGGGTCAGATAGTTGCGCTCATGTGTCTTCAACTGTCTTGAGGCATAAGCCACTACTCTCTTGTCTTGCATCAGAACACATCCTAGCCCTACATACGAAGCATCACTATAAATCACATAGTCCTTCCCGGACTCAGGCTGAATCAAAATCGGAGCTTGGGTCAAAGCTTCTTTCAATTTCTCAAAGGCTCTCTGTCTTGCATCTGTCCACTCAAACTGAACACTCTTCTGAAGTAACGGTGTCAATGGAGCAGCTAATTTAGAGAAGCCCTCTACAAACCTCCTATAGTATCGGGCTAAGCCTAGGAAGCTACGTACCTCTGTCACAGACTTCGGTTGCTTCCACTCAACAATGGCTTCAATCTTCTTCGGATCAACTCTAATGCCTTCAGCTGATACTACATGTCCTAAGAAGACTACCTCACGAATCCAGAATTCACACTTGCTGAGCTTCGCATATAACTGATGATCTAACAAAGTCTTCAAGACAAGTCTCAAGTGTCGGTCATGGTCTTCTTCAGTTCGCGAGTACACCAAGATGTCATCAATAAACACAACTACAAACTGATCTAGATACTGATGAAAAATCATATCCATCATGTCCATGAAAGCTGCCGGTGCATTAGTCAACCCAAATGGCATGACTAAAAACTCATAGTGACCGTATCTAGTCCTAAAGGCTGTCTTCGGTACATCAACCTCTATGACCTTTAGCTGGTAGTAACCTGATCTCAAATCAATCTTCGAAAAGACAGATGCTCCTCTCAACTGATCAAACAAGTCATCGATTCTAGGCAACGGATATTTGTTCTTCATTGTCAACTGATTTAACTGTCTATAATCTATGCACATTCTCATACTTCCATCTTTCTTCTTCACAAACAACACTGGTGCACCCCAAGGTGAAGAACTAGGTCGAATAAAACCTCTATCTGTCAATTCTTGCAACTGAGTTTTCAACTCTTTCAATTCTTTCGGTGCCATTCGATACGGAGCAATCGAAACAGGAGCTGAATCAGAATAAGTCTCAATGCTGAACTCTACCTCTCTGTCCGGTGGTAATCCTGGCAATTCTTCTGGAAACACACTAGGAAAATCACATACTGTCCGGATGTCCCGAGGTCTAACCTCACTCATGTTAGGGTTCATCACATACGCTAAGTATGCTTCACACCCCAACTCAACTAGCCTCTTAGCCTCTAACACTGAAACCACATTGGACAAGAACTTCACGTTCTCACCCACCACTACAATCTCATAGTCATCTGTGAGCTTCAAAGAGATCCGCTTAGTTTCAAAATCTATCCTAGCTCTATGCTCCGTGAGCCAATCCATACCCAGAATCACATCAAAACCATAGAAGGGAAGTTCCATCATATCCACTGGGAACACATACCCCTAAACCATCAACGGACACCTTCGGTACATCTTCCTAACTACTACCGTGTCCCCAAAGGAACTAGTAACACTAACTCCTACCTCTAACATTTCACAAGGCAAATTCAAGGACCGTGCATGCTCACTCAATATGTAGGAATGTGTAGACCCAGAGTCAATCAAAGAAAGCAAACCCAAAGACTGTATCGAGAAGTTACATGCGATCACATCAGTGTCATGCTGATTTCCCCGCTGAGCATAAACTCTAGCCTGACCTTCGCCCTCTGGCTGAACTGCAACTACATGTGCTATGTTCCTCTGACCATCATTCCTCGGCTGGAAGTTACCTCTACCGCGCCCGCGGCCTCTTTGAAAGTCATTAGCTCGAGCAGGAGCCCGAACTGGTGCTTGTCCCACCTGATGTGGACAGTCACGTCTAATGTGGTCTCTAGCACCACAACTCCAACAAGAATGGTAATTCCCCCAACACTCACCGGTGTGGTTCCTCCCGCAAGTAGCACACGTGGGAAACTTCCCACCAGCTCTCTGACCCTGATGGCCCCTACCGTGGTTACCGCCACCACGCCTATGATCATACTGATGCCGGTTGTCCCGATGCCTCTTGGCATCACCTCTATCAAAGTTACTGGACCACTTACCCGAACTAGATCCACCTGACCGCCTGGTCAAACTCAAACTGTGCTCTAAGTCCTTGGCCCTCGAGACCAAGACATCAAAATCAGTGTAATCTGAAGCTAGAGTATAAGTCTTGATCTCCTCACTCAGCCCATATCGGAAGCGGTTACAACGCTCCACCTCAGTAGGTACAAGCTCAGGTGCATACTGACTCAATCTGACAAACCGGATCTCATAATCAGTCACGGAGATACTCCCCTGAAGCAATGCCATAAACTCCTTCTTCCTCTCATCGAGGTATCGCGGTCCCAGATACTTCTTACGGAAAGCTGTCTCAAAGAACTCCCAAGTGATCTCGGTCTCATCCATCCCCGAAGTAACAGTGGCCCACCAAGTGTAGGCATCTCCCTGAAGCAAAGACTCAACACATCTCAACTTGCGCTCACCAGTACATCCCATCTGAGCAAGAATACGGACGGTCTTCTCAAACCACAACTCTGACCTCTCCAGAGTAGCACCTCTAAACTCTTCGGCCCCAAGGCCCCGAAGTCTCTCTAATGGCAATCTGGTGCCCTCACCCTAATGATGAGCTGCCTGACCCCCGGCTACTGCAGCCTGAAACGCCCCGGCTATTGCCTGAACCAACGGAGCTAAGTCTATCCTGGCCGGTCCTTGGCCACCTTGGCCACCTTGGCCTCCTTGTGGTCCCACTCCTTCGGGCCCAGCCTCGCCTCCCACTCCAAGTGGAGGAGGTGGTGGTGGTGGAGGTGGTGGAGGAGCTCCAACTCCAACCACTGGCTCTCCTACTTGAGCCTCAACTCTCACAACTGGCTCAACTCTCGGTGCCACTGCCCGTGGTTCCGGTCGAACCATCCTAGGCCTCCCACGTGGTCTCATGCTATAGCTAGCAAGGTAAAAACTACAACAAGAAACAGATAAGGATTATGTTAGTCAAAGCAAGGGCCCAATAGTGCGCAAGTACTCATTTTCCCAAAAATCTTTTCAAATTAAGTAATAGTAGCAATGGGCACACACTCACACCAGACACGATAATTCATGCTTCAAAACATCATATGAACAGTCAATTATTCAAGAATTCATGGCAAGACATGCATCGAACAACACAATCATTTAATACATCAAGCTTACCTCACTTACCTGCCCGAGGTCTCGGTAACCTCAGGCTCTGATACCAACAAATGTAACCCCCTCGTCCCGGTCTGGTCGGATGGCCGGTTCGAGTGAGCTACACGGGGAAAACCGAGTGAAAACTCCCAAGGGAATTCCCCCTCGGTTAGCAACCCTATTTTTTTCATTTTAAATCTTGTCTAGATGAGTATTTAATCCTATGTGGTCATACAGCGGAACAACCATCACGAGACAAACAACCGAACTCAACCTAACATTTCACAGTCCAATTTTTAACTTGATCTGCAGGCGGTATCGATACACTTAAGGGGTGTATCGATACCCCTTGACCAGGTCAACTGGTCAAAGTCAACCCGTGGAGACCGTATCGATACACCCTAGGAGTGTATCGATACCCTCCCCAACTGTTGACTTCTCATGGTCAACGCTAAGGTGACCGTATCGATACGCATGAAAGCCCGTACCGATACCGAACTGGACAGTAACTCTAGTGGCCAAAATAGTATCGGTACGCCCCCTCGCGTATCGAAACATGGGCCTGAAACATGAAGGCCGTATCGATACGGGACCAACCGTATCGATACCCCTGCTACGAAAATACAGGTTTGAGCTGGTTTAAGGCACAAGGTGGCCCCTAAATCCCTCTCAAACCTCAACCAACACACTAACATGTATCCTATGTCAAACCAAGAGTATAGGCATGCTTAAACTTGAAACTAAAGGCACATTTCAACACAAGGTGATGATTCAATCATACAAGCAACATAAGCTTTCAAGAAAGGCATTCCAACAAGAGGCATTTCAACATTTAAAGTCATACAAGGAACTCAAAGCCTTTAAGGCACAAGACAAGCATACAAGAGGTTTACACCCACATCAAGGCAACCTAACATTGATAGGCATGCTAACACACACAATGTTCATCATAGCATGTCATGCTTACAAACCATAGTCGAGTTAACATCAACACATATAAATGAGTCATACAAGCTCATACACAACCCTTGCCACATTGCTAACTAATACAAAATTAACCATACTTGAGCAACAACTTGGAAAGCCCTTCTTGCCTTGCCTCGAGCTAACACCACGCTAACGATCTGCATTGTTGAACATAGAGAGCGTAAGCTATAAGCTTAGTGAGGGTGCTTTAAAACGAAAAACATCAACAATGCAGGGTTCAAGCATGTTAATCCTAGTCTTACATACATCAAGCATAGGCATTAAAATCAAGTAGACCTAGCTAGTCTTTCAAGTGGCATATATGGTCTCTCAATCCTATCAAGCTCAAACATCAACATCCATATCATGCAACAACACTTTATACCACAATCACATATCACCATCATATATCACAATACATGAATAAGTTTAATTGGCCACTTTAATTACCCCGATTGTGCGGATATAAACCTTAACAACACTTTACCTCGGTGGGATTTCACTCATCACCGGACCTTGCATGTGCGGGATTCCACTCATCGCCACATGCCCTACGGATGGGATTCCACTCATCATCCCGTAGAAATAAATAAAAGCTTCCGGTGGAATGTTACATCACCGTACTCCTCCTTGATGACTTAATGCCATCAAGGCCACGTACGTTTTGACTCAATTTGTGTGCACACTATCCTAATGATCGATCATTTACAACCGGTAATTATTTAGTGCCAATTATCATCATCAATCATATATCAACAACACACTCATGCTCATCACATATATCCACATCATGATATATATACATGCACCATATAATCGCAAGTACAAGAGCATAGTCATTAAGCACATTAGCATTTAAAGAAAACAAGACTAAACTAACTACTTGGATTATAAGAAAGTGGCCTACCAAGCACACTTTACACAACACACACTACTCATGCTCGAACCAAACTTTAAAACAAGTTAAGACCACTCACCGCCCTTCCTTAGCAATTCGAACCAATCCTCCTACGAACCCGGATTCGGTCCCAAAGCCTCCTCAACGTTTCCTCTTGCTTCTAGTCAAACAAAACACATACATTACTTCCAAAATCAATGCTAAACCAACCATCAACTTGCTTTGCAAACACAACCCAATTTCCACAAATTTCCAAACCACATAACATCTCAAAAACCCAAATATTCGTACTCCAACAACCATTGGCTGAAATACCCATTTCCAAGCATCCAAATGACTTCCTAAACATCCCAAATCACCCTCCTAACATAGGTAGACCATCAGCCCTTCAATTTCAACATTAAACCTCCCAAAAACCCAAGTTTTCATACTCTAAAATTTGCCCTAAGGACCCACTACGAAATTTCATCCAAAATCAACCAAATTAATATATGTTGTGTATTTCATTATGCTTAAACAAAACCCCAACACAATTTATCAAAACAAATTGAAAAACCCCATTAAAACCCAAATTTCAACATAAACCCTAATTTCCAAAACTCTATATTTTTGAAATCTAAGACAATAGATAAGTAGAGGATAGAGAGGAGGTTAAGAAAACATAATTACCTCTTAATTTGGTGTTGAAATCGAGTGGCAAAGTCAATGGAATAGTAGCTAGGGTTTTAGGAGAGTTTGAAAATGGGGGAAAGGGGTTTGAAGTTGGGAAAGGGAGGATGAGAAAGAAGATGACAACTTTTTCCTTAAAGTTGTCTTGCTTTACTTAAAATTTGGGTAAAATACAACTTAGGTCCCTCGCTTCATTTTAAAGCTCAATTTGGTCATTATTCGTAGTTGAATTGTTTTAATTAAATTTTTATTTAACTCGAACTAAAACCCGGTTAACTCCTAGGCCCAAGACACGGGTGTTACAATTTATGTAGTTTAACCCTAAAGTAAAGCAATATAACATCATAACATTTAAAACAAATAAAACGTTGTAAAATAAATGTTGGCATTAAATTAGTACGTTTAAGTAATTCTTAATAGACTCAGATTAAATTATATATATTATAAATAAATAAATAAAAATAAACAATCCCTCTCTTCGATTCTCTTATCTCAACTATTCAACATAAGAAAGAAAACTATAATATATCAAATAAGGAGATAATGTTGTTTGAAAAAAAAGCGTAATTTTTTCATATGAGCTCTTTTATTGCAATTGTCGACAATTTTAAGTTTTTCATTTGGTTCAAATAAGTAATTTTGCAAGTCGAAAGTTGGCTATTTGGCCGTGTTTTTACCATACAATGCTTTTTATTATGGTTGGGGTGCTAAACTGAACAGCAACACGACAACTGACTTGGAACACTCACGGGAATGACGAATGTATGATTTAATGTTAGGAAAAAATTTATACGAGTTTAAAATTAATGGTTCCCAGAGCATTAAGAATTCGCAAGAGAATGAAAATTTTTATACGAGTTTAAAATTAAATTCGTTGGAAACATCGAATTTTCAGTTCTCAACTATTCTCAGCTCAAATCGATGTTGGTGCCGAAAAAAATCTATTTCTCGGGAGAAACAAAAGAGATCCATTTCTGGTTGAATTAAAGATCTATAAAATATATGTAAATTAAAAAATTAATATAGGAAATGTTTGTTATTAATATTTAAAAAATTATTAAATACGACTAAATAAATAGAAATTGTTAAAAATAACCATTTCTTATTAAGGTGTATCACTAAACTTCACTTGTAAAGAATTAAACAATATAGTACATCCCTTATTTAAGTTCAATTAAGATAGAGTAGAATTAATATTCAAAAAATAGAGTAAAATTAGACAGTTGAAGAAAAAAACAAAATCGTCCAACTTCAAAATCAACACTATATTATTATTTAATTAAAATGGCATAGAAAGATTTTTATATAATATTTTAATACAATAGGGCTGATATTGAGGTTAGAGATGATTTATTTTGTGGGTCGATAGTTATATAGTGATTTTAAGGTGGAAGGAGATTGAGGTAACGGTAATTGGCGGAGCCAATATTTTTATGGGTAAACTACATAAATGACCACCATACTATTAGAAAAATGCGATTTGACCATCTTACTTTTTTTCGAAGCAATTAAACCACCATACTATTAAATTGGATGCAATTTGACCACTAGCCATTAGAGGTTAACGGTAGGGTGACGTGGCAGTTTAAAAAATAGGGGTATAATTACACATTTGGTCCTTATTATTACACATTCTTTCAATTTGGTCCTAATTTTACACATTCTTTCAATTTGGTCCTAATTTTAATTTAATAAAATAAATTAATTATTTAATTAGGTTATGGCACAAGTCACCACCTTATTTGAAGACTTTTTAATTATGTGTGTTTACCACTAAACTAAGTGGTTCTTTATGATATCAGAGTTGCTGATTCATTATGTTTTTGTTTCCTTCAAAGCTACTGCCTTCCATGGT
This sequence comes from Hibiscus tridactylites, assembly GCA_958450335.1. Lineage (NCBI taxonomy): Eukaryota > Viridiplantae > Streptophyta > Magnoliopsida > Malvales > Malvaceae > Hibiscus > Hibiscus tridactylites. The sequence continues at coordinate 42,978,384 of OY288282.1, forward strand.
GCAGAAAATGAGGGATGCGAACAGCTTGTGGAATTCTTATGAATTGTGTGGGGTACTGTAAATACATTGAAGGCTCCTTTCGAGCAGAGTAAATTAACTGGAAGTGCGGTTATAATCTCTATTTGTGTGATGATAAACATATTATTCTGTTGGAGAAACTTGTTTCTCTCTTTTATCTTCACTTTTTTTTGTTCTGTTAGTTGTCTTCTATTATCAACTCTTGGTATACCACTTTGCACTGCAAATTATGTTGGATCAGACAACACCAAATACAGATTCTTTTATTGTATTCTAAATGTACGGCGTCCAGTTTTTGAGCTTTCAAATTGTTACTCGGACACGGGTTATATTTAATTACATAATTTAAAGTTTTAAATTGAAGAAAAAAAGAGAAAAGAAAACTCCAGTCAAACATTGACTGGATCTGTAACACCCATATTAAAATATGATTAAAGTTTAAAAAAAGGGGAGAAAGAAAGAAAGGAGAAAAGAAAATGAGTATTGGTGGATTGCAGGGTTTAAACCCTTGACCCTTGGAATTATAAACCCAAGCCTTAACCATCAGGGCTATGGCTATCCATGTTGAGAATTCTACCATGATTTATTGTTAAGCTTTATCCAAAGGGGTATAACGAAAATAAATAAAATAGAACCAAACCCCATCCATAATTAATGCCCATCCTAGATCCAAAATAATATCAGATTCTAGAGGCTTCCTCTAAAACTCTTCACCTCCCCAAACAACAACTTGGCCGCTGCACCTCACCGCCTCATCGCCCGGCCGTGGCCAACACCGCCACTGTCAACTTAACCGCCGCCTTGCACCGATCACGGCCACAACCCCCACTCGCACAGAGGGACCACCATTTGCCGTAAAACCCTGGTTGAAGACTCGACGAAAAACTATGGGTCTCCTTCGGTTTCGCATATTTTCCGGCCATCGTGGTCGTTCATTCGAGACGTCATCACTGCCGTTGTCGTCCCCTGGCCGAGCCGAGCAAAACCTATGTCGCCGGACAACGAACGGCCACCGTTTAGACCGTCGTTAGAGCCACGACAGTGTTGAGCGTTTTTTTTATTTGGGTAAGTTCGGTGAGTTCTGGTTTAATTTATGGGATTTTCGGTTGGATTTAGGGTTGTTTTTGGCATTTTTGGGCTGTCCGGCGTGTTTTTCGACCGAGAAAGGCCGCGCGTGGGCTTCACGCGCCGTCCAAGGCGATTCCCGGCCGCCTTGGACGGTGGCTGCCGAGCCAGCCGACTCAGACCCGGTCTAGCCGTGAACCGAGCCACCCGAACCGATCCAAGCCCAGTGGTAAACCAAGCCTGTTGACCGACCCAACCCCATGACCGACCCGACCCGTTAACCGACCCGACCCGACCCGTTGACTGAGTCAACCCAGTGAGTCAACCCGCCCGAGTAAACCCAGTGAGTTAACCCGCCCGAGTTAACTCAGTGAGTCAACTCGCCGAGTCAGCCTTTGGACCAGTGACGTCAGCATGACGTCAGCGTTGACTTTGACTGCTGACGTCAGTGTTGACTTTGACCAAAAAGTCAACTTTTTCCGAAAAGCCCTATTTTATGTTTTTCGACGTCCTGAGTCCGATTTTAAAGCCCATTTCGTGAAACTCTAACCCGAAATACTCTAAATTGGACTTTGAACCTGAGAAAGCATGTGTTTAGTTTTTTTTTCCTAATTTAAGAGTTATGTGATCAAATTAAGGATTGATTATGGATTTTATTTAATTGAAGGTATTCATGTGTCTTCGTATCCGAGAAGTAAAGGACATTGAATTCGGGTTCGAGTTTGATCGAATGGAGTACCACGGTCGACCTATATAGCAAGGATTCAAGGTAATACACTACTACCTCTTGTATGCTTGTGAACATGTTAGTATCAGGTTAACGCATGCACACATATGATGATGAGTACCGTTAATTCGTCTTAAGTCTAACCGGATATGAAAATGTACGGCGTTATAGATAAGTTTGGAATAATCGAATGAGAAAGATGATAAATCAAAGAATCTGGAATCCAACAAATAATTAATGAGGCAATCAATCTCCAAACCCGATTAATAATGTAAATTTGTCAAACGACAGAAATATTGGAGTATATAATTATGGAAATGCCCTCGATGTGAAAATGACAGAAATACCCTTGATAATGAAAGTGGTGCTGAAACCTACACTAAATCCGGTAAAACAATTGATTCATCTAAAATTCTCGAATTACTTAGAGAGATGCGATAGTAAGACTTAGACATTCAAGAAAGATAAGCACTTAGATTTAGCGTAAATCTTGAATAAACCTCTGAAGATAAATTTGTGGGGGAAACTCTTTATATGTTCAGATCAATGAAACTATCAGAAGATACATAATTGCTATTAATGGCTGAATCGAGTAAAAGAATTGAAAATACCGATACAATCGAGTCATCAAATGACCAAAATGTGCTTGGGCTTTGGAATTTCTAAATTAACAGAGATGATGGGTCTATCCTCGTGTTTTGGAAATAATGGATGGTTGGAAAATGATCGAAAGGTCCGAAATAATTGAAAGAATTGAAAATACCGACATGTACAAATTGGCTAAAGAGACTAAGATGCCACAGGGCATCCAAAACTACCGAATTAACCATATGAGGAGATATAAACTAGTGATTAATATGATTAAGTGGTTCAAAAGGCCCGAAAGAGCGTGAACGACTACACTTTAAATAATTGGGATGCCCTCTCGACTGAGATAAGTAAAAGCTTCAAAATCGTGAATTTTTGATCGCACGCAAGTGATTGCAATATTCAAATGGGTTGAAGTTTAGGTTAAGTACGTCAATCATTTCTTGTTACCCAAATTGGCATAAATGCATGTTCAACCTCGCGAGGTATGTTTTGAGATAATGTGACAGCGATTCATACAGATGTATAACACAGTCAGAATTAAATAGTGAACACAGGGAAAGTGCACCGATTTGAATGCTTGGAAAGTAATATATCAGCGAGATGAGTATAGTGGAATGGTCTTTGAAGCCTAGTAAACCGTCGGAAATATTCAGTACGACAAATCATTGACCTATCCCCTCGGGATCAGATTATGGAACTGCCTCAGAGTGTTAAATGACCAAAATGCCCTTATTGGTCAAATGACTAGAACAATCTTGACATATTTGAGATCCTAACCGATCGTATCGTATCAATTTTCGAATGCTTGATCGAAGACATTGATTACGAGGCCCCCTTGAGATAGGGACATCGTTTCTGAAATCGGTTCAGAATTGTCAAAAGTTCAGTGTTTCGTCTCTCCTTGTAAATACCAAGTATCTCTGAGAAATAAATGGTTCCTTTTAGTGTGTTCCAAGTGCACATAAATATTCTACCATCCTGAACCCTAGGCTGTCTTTCAATGCGAAATATGGCTTTGATCAAACCGAAATATACCTATGTAGTTGGAGAAAAAAGAAAGAAATAGAAAAACAAAATAAAATAAAAATTTATATGCTCGCTAGTTATCATTTAATCGAAAACTAAAGTTTACTTTATATTCACTGTTATTATTGATTAACAATGATTGCTAACGAATATTATTATTATCGATCATTATCGACTATCACCGATTACTACCAATTACTATTGTCACTACTTATACCGTTACCGGGATATTTTGGGATAGAGTATGAAGTTACCGTAGGTTCAGCCCTGATCAGGCTGGTAAATCCTTACCGTTTCAGGTTCCTATGCTTCGGCTAGGGTAATTCCTTATCGTACCTAAGGTATCCCCTTAGGCTGGCACATACGCCCAATGGGCCTGGGTTAATGCCCGTGATAGTTGCGGTTCTGGGGAACTGCATACCAGAGTTTGGTTGGAGGGTAGATAGAAAATCTAAAATAAACCTTATCGTTAAAATCATATAACCGTGAAATAGCGTTCACCACACCGTTACTTTGTATGTGTTAACTTTGCACTGTTGGAACACACACTAAGCCTCTGATTTAACTATCGCAATCTATATCTTGTCCAACTCTTCGGTCTATATATTCCTAGCAGGATACTCAGTGATTGAATAAAGAGCAATTCTATTATCTTCATGTATACCGCTTTTTTGAAATATCTGACCGTATTTTTGGAGCCTTGTTCCCCGAAACATTATGACAATGTTATGCCTACCATATATCTACATGTTACTTATAGCATCCATTGGTAGTTCTGTATTACCGAGCTTTTCGAAGCTCACGCTGTTTTTACCACCGCAGGTTAAAAGAAACCTAACATGGCTTGATGACCGACAACATCGTTGAAGTTCTCTCGGTGTTGCTTTTGGAGTACGGTACCGACATAGTTAGTGGGCATGCATGTTATGTATTATTTTATGATAGTGTCTGTAAAACGTTTTTTTTAAATCCTGTTATATGTTTAAAAGATTTCAGGAAAAGGCATGTTAAACAGAGGTTACCATTACAATTTAATAAGTGTTTGAGAAAAAATGTTTTTATGTGTATTTTTATTGTGGGTCGCTCTTGTGACCCTAATGTGACTTTCTAGGATCCGTTGTAGCGCATAGGCGGGTCTAGGGGGTTACAAGATCAGGAAACAAAGACATACTGGATCAAGAACCAAGGTCACACAGATTGGAGGAAGGTGTGGGTTGTTCGATTGTTGTCGATAGCATGTTTATCATTGGCAGCAAAAATGGAAGAGTGTAAAGTTCCAGTTTTATCAGAGTTTCAGACAAAAGATTACCAATTCAAGAACAAAGTGATTCAAAGAATGGAGTCCCCTTCATTCATATTTATTCATTTTTTCTGGTATGAAAATCGAACTAAGACATATAGTAAGTTTTGTATTACATACTACAAAGATGCACTTAGCTTAGTGGTAAACACACATCACCCTAACCAAGGTGTCCTTCGTTCGATTCCTGGTGAAGGTAAGAACTCTTTGCTTTTATTTTCTTCCTCTAATATGGGGACACGTAAATAATTAAAAAGTCCTCAAATAAGGTGGTGACAAGTGTTACAACTTAATTAAATAATTAATTTATTTTATTAAATTAAATTAAGACCAAATTGAAAGAATGTGTAAAATTAGGATCAAATTGAAAGAATATGTAAATAATAAGGGTCAAACGTGTAATTATACCCCTATTTTTTAACTGCCACATCACCCTATCATTAACCACTAACGGCTGGTGGTCAAATTGCGTCCAATTTAATAGTATGATGGTTTAATTGCTTCGAAAAAAGTAAGGTAGTCAAATCGCGACTTTTCTAATAGTATGGTGGTCATTTATATAGTTTACCCAATTTTTATACAGTAGAATATGGGGTGCGAAAAACTCTCGTACCAAAGTGTTGCTGATCTTATATCCCACCAAATCGAGTAGAATTTTTAATATTTCTTATGATAAATTTTAACTTTTCACACATTGTAACGGGTTTGGAAAATTTTAGTAGGATCAATTACACTCTATAATTCTCAGGTACATCCGCCCATAGTAACGGGTTAAGAATGAGTTTGGAGGTAGAGAAAGGTTTTGTAGTTTATTTGTAGAGTTTTTAATTTTTGGCATAATGTCAAACAAAATATTTCTATCGTTTTATTTTGAGTCAAATTAGTTTTTTTCATAGATAAAAATTGTTAGTCAACTAATGATAAACATCTTAAAATGACTTGCTAGAATGACACGTCAGCAAAAAAAATAATTATATATTTTATATAATTTTATAAAATTATTATTTTTATTAAATGTCATCATATCAAATCAGCACCTTCTGTTAAGTTAGTATCTTTTGATCATGTTTTTTTAGAATATTAAAGGAGTTTTTAAGTATCACTCGGAGAATGATGAATGGCCGAATGCGTCTTTTTTCTTATATTTATTTAGACATATTTAAGATATGACTGGTATACAAAACATGTGAGTAATAAGTAATGTAGATGGTATTGTACTCAGGGCGGAACATAGGGGTTTGGTCCTCGCCAACCTTTTTTTCCTTAGAAATAAGATAGATATTTTTAGAAAAGGGTAAAATTACCTCTACAATCCCTTCAAAGTTTGTAAAATCTTAATATGACCTCCTCAAAATTTTTAATTACATTTTGGCCCCTTTAGAAATTTTTAGTTTTTTTTAATTTAATTTTGGTCACCTTTTGTAAATTTCTAGTTTCGCCCCTGATTGTACTCGTAGATGCTTTGTTTCTTTATTAGAATTAGTGTAACCTCCTCATCTCGGTCCGGATGCTTGATCGGTCCGAGTGGGCTACACGGGCAAACCGAGGCCAAACCCGTTAAGGTTCCACTTCGGTTAACAACCCTAGAAAACTTCCTTTTAATTATTATCTTGTCTATAGGCTTTGATGCATCCTATGTGAAACAACAACATCGGAAGCAACAAGCGAGGGGAGACAATCAAACAAACAATTTAAAACAGCACATTTTAGATTATACAACAGGCCGTATCGATACACTAGAAGAGGGTATTGATACGCCTTGACTAGGTCAACAACCCAAGGTCAACCCAGGGAGACCGTATCGGTACACTGGTTGACTGTACCGATACACCCTTAACTGTCAACTTCTCATGGCCAACGATACAAGACCGTACCGATACACCCTAGACCCGTACCGATACACCAAAATCTTGTCAATTTCTCAGATTTCCAGAGAGTTTTGGCGTATCGGTACACCCTCGTGTACCGGTACTGTTGCGTGTAAAAGAGTCTATCGCAATTGAGTGCAAGTGTACACGTCGCAAGTAATAAAGTGATACTAGAGTATCGGATATCGTCTCCACAGGGACTGGGCTAACCCTTTCCTTAGCTATCTGCACAAGGGGAAAAGAATAGATTAAGATATTGTCACGAAAATAATAAAGAATACTGGAAAATAAAAGTAGAGAAATCAAGATAGAGAGAATGGGCTGGTATTGAATTGCTCAGTAGTGCAGGTATTGCAATGCTTAGGAAATCCAGTTCTGTCGTCGCGCCCGTCGCCGACAGCACCTGTCGCGGCGGCTGTCCGTTAGCTGTCGCGGCAGCGAACACACCAACTTCGTACTTCAAGTTTGGCAAGAATCCCAGATCTGCCTTGGCCTATCCCTAGGTCCAAGTCTGTCGATGATCACGTCTTTGATGATACCTCCCGGCGTGAATCGAAGGATGAACACCGATGTGTATGAATTCTTCTTTAGCCACTTAACCTTGCCCTATCCCTAGGCACAAGATAGTTCAACTATAAACTAGAGAACTTGCTCTTATCTCTTTCGTATACTTAACTCTCCCGATGCTAAGTAAATGGATAACCTCACAATGCTCTCCCGATGCTCTTGCAAGATATTAATAACCAAAATAAGAGAACTTGAAGTTTATTTTATTGAACTTGGAAAATCCTAAAACACAACAACCCTTGCAACTACTTTACAAAACAACCCGTGGCCCTAGGGGGTTTTTAGAACATAACGACGGCGGGTAAACGGCAGGGGGATTTAGGTTATCGGTTATGGGGTATATGTCTCCTAGGTTAAAATCTATGCCCTTATATAAGCTTTGGGCTCAAGTATTCTAAGTTAACAAGGATTACAACTTTAATTAAAAGTAAGATTCTAATAAAGACTTAATCTCCAAGTATCCTACTTTTCAGCCGCCATCCTTGTTTCTTGGGATTTCCTCTCCTTGAGCTTTGGCTTGACATATCTTTTGATCCGGGGCTTGGAAAATTATTTGGTTTTCACACGACAGACGAGCATATTTTTCTCTATCTATCGAGGTCCACTTTGCTTTTCCTCTTCATAAGGCTGCTGTCACCTTGCTGTCACGGCAGATCCATGGCAGCATCATCCTCGTCGTCTGCTTGTCCAGTTCAGCTCTGCTGCTTCTCTGCCTTGCGCCTGCCTTCTCCGTCAATTATGGCAGCAACCTACAAAATCAGCCATCTTTTAGTAGAATCCGTGCCTTTAATATATTTGTGATGTTTTGCTGTAAACTAACCTAAATGCAATGCAATGATGCTTGAATGCAGCAGAAATATGGGTTAAAAAGTGTGTAAATAATAGAACTTTTACACACTCAACACACACCCCAAGTTTTTGCTTGCCCTCAAGCAATTAAGACCTAAACGAAAAATATTTTTGTGTTGGCTTTCAAACAGTGAACTGTCCCTTACCCGTCGCTCATTCTCTGTGGCGGCAACAACCTGTCGGAAAGATTAGGATCTGTCCGGAATCTCCCTATAGTCCTCGTGCAGTGTGTGCATGCTTGTGAACAGTTATATGCTAAGACTCTCTTAGTTTCACTAGAATATTATACTTTAGCTTGTTTAGAGTTTTTCTTACGAGACTGATTTCTTTCTTTTCCTTACTAGAGCCAGAATAAGGCACCTCTAGTTAATTTCTTTTTTTTTTCTAATTTCTTCTCATTTCTACTAGAGCCAGTATTTCAGGCACCTCTAGTTAACTGTTTAGAGCCGGTGATAGGCACCTCTAGAAGTTTTTTCTCTGATTATCTGCCTAGAGCCAGTGTTGGGCACCTCTAGGTTTCCTGAGAGTCTAGTCTCTTTTCTACTCTAAGTGCTAAGTTTTCTATTCTAGTTTGGCTAAGAGAAGTCTAAGCAGTATAACAGTCACAAATGGTGTTTAAGTTTTCAGAATTATAGAAAGGCTCTAAACTTCTCCTTAAACTGTCCTAAAGATGCTGCCACGTCAGAGCTGTCATGACAGGTAAGTTTACTTCACAGTTTTAAGCCAACAGTTTTAGTCTTTTCTGATTTTTTTATTAAATAAAAGACACAACAATAATTTAAAGATGTACTAAGACTCCATTAAAATGGAGGGTTGCCACCCCCAAACTCGAGGGTTGCATTGCCCTCAATGCAAATGACAGATAAAATGAAGGCAGGTACATCACAAAATATATATATATAAAGCAGGCAGCAATAAAAAGAAAATAAAAGACTTAAATTTTCAAGCGCTGTCTTCACTGCTGCTGCTGACACAAATTTGGCGGCGGCGTCTGGGCTGTGGGGGAGGCTGGGCAGGTTGCTCCACGACCTGGATGTCGGAGCTGCTGCCGCTATCCCAAGTGCTGCTGGTGGTGGTGCTGGCTTTGGGCATCAGCTTTCTGTCGACCACATGTTTCTGCCTCTTGACAGGCGTGAATTCCTTCTCCAAATTCCTCCTAATAGGAGGTTTTTGGAGAAGGAAAGGGTTAGCCCAGTCCCTGTGGAGACGATATCCGATACTCTAGTATCACTTTATTACTTGCGACGTGTACACTTGCACTCAATTGCGATAGACTCTTTTACACGCAAGTATTCCCGCCTGTCACGCGGGTGACCCGAGTTCGATCCCCGGCAACGGCGCCAAAAACTTGTTGCGTGTAAAAGAGTCTATCGCAATTGCCGAGGCGGCAGTTTCTGCCGAGGCGGCAGTTTCCGCTTTGACTGGGGTTTCTGCCTCAGAAGTGGTTGCTGCCGTGACATTCTCTTGAATTTCACTCAGCGTTGTCGCGGTGTTGCTCCATTCCGGCTCCTCGATCATTGACATGGCAAGTTGTTGCTCAGACTCATCATATGTTGGGTATTCCTTCACATGGGCATCCTCGTCATCTTGCCTCAGGATTTCAGGTTCATCTGTGGCATGAATGAGGACTGGTCTGCTCAAGAGTTCATCCATCTTGGCGATACTAATACTCAACAGGTACGCTAAGCCAAAATTGAGTCCCAAAGTGTAGGACCGTATCGATACGGCCCCTTGGGTGTACCGATACGCCTTGCACTGCAACACTCAAATTTGCAGCCAAGGACACTAATACTAAACTCTAAATGCAATTTAAGACTCACCTAGCCACAAGAAAACATACATACAACATTTAGGGATCAAACATCAACATACGAGACATTTAACGAGCAAAAAGCAACAACAACATTCTCATAGCATACCATAAAAGAAGTCAAGAATTCAACCATCAAAAAGGTCATACAAGCATATATCTAAGGGCCACATGGCCAACATACATAGCATAAGCAACCACAACTGAGCCATCAACCAAAATAAAGGAGCCTAGACAAGCTCCCAACACAAAGCAACAAACAAATCCCTATTGCTTTACTATTACATCCTTAGCTTAAAAGTTCATACTTGATGATAGCAAAAGTACAAAATAGCATACTTGGAGGCCTTCTCCTTGCACAAGCAACCCACGAACTAAGGATCTGCATTGTCGAACAAAGGAGAGCCTAAGCGTAAAGCTTAGTGAGGGTAAGCTCATAAAACAAACCTCGACAATGCAGGGTCCAAGCACGAGCAACACAACCAAAGAAGTATTGATGTTTTCTTACCTTTGATGCCACAAGAGTCATATATATATGATGCATGAACATAATGTCAAAAATCATGCCATGCTCAACTTGTCCATAAACACAACCATATGGAAACACAGTTAACAAACGTATTGGCACCTAGCTATGACCCGAATACGCGGATAACAAGTGTTGGAACTCACATCCAACAACGCAACCATTACATTACCTCTCGGTGGGATTACACTCATCACCAATTCACGCGGAGGGGATTCCACTCATCCTCACGCCCCGTCGATGGGATTCCACTCATCACCGACTAAAATATAAAGGAAGATTTTCGGGCGTACCCTGTAACACCCGTGTTTTGGGGTCAGGAGTTGAGTGTGTGAGTCGAGTTCGAGTCATTAGACTCAGTTTAATTTAATTAGACTTTGGTTTTAATTTAATAAGACTAAAATCTTAGTAATGTCATTTTTGTAAATATTTCAAAGTAAGGAAAAAGTTGAGCCTTTTTGAAACAAAAAAAAATTAGTCTTCTTCTTCCTCATTTCAATCTCACGACCTAAAACCTCTAAAACCTCCCAATCACTATTCCATCAAGGTTCTTCATCATTTCAAGAGATTTCTTCGAGGTAACTTCATTTTTGAATTCTCCTCTCTATCTCGATCCTTTCCATGGTTTTAGATTCTTAAAAACATCACATTTTTGGAATTCAAGTTGTCAAGTTTTTGAAGGAAAAGGGAGGGGCTTTATGGGTTTTTCGTTTAAGCCATAAAATTCTTAATTTACTTAATTTAATCCTTACACTCAAATTAGGGTTTTAGAATTAAAATCCCCCAAATTCCAGGGTTTCCGAATTAGGGATTTCAAAATTAGAGATTTTGAAATTTTAGGTTTTCCAATTTAGGGATTTTTTTGGGTATTACAGATTTATAAACTAAATGCAAGAAAGGTAAATTGTAGCAATGATCAGAGAAGAAATAGATATTGTAGCAAGTATTTAGATGATTATGGATGTTGGTTTTATTGCCTCATAACTATGCCAAGTACCATTTGAATGCTATAGTAGTGAGATACATTTATCTACTCGAAAGAGTTTTCTAATAAACTCCTAAACTCTCTCAATACCTAGAAGTTGAAAACATGATGATATGGCAATACATTTTTGTGTAAAACCTAAGAACTTATTACATATTCAAGTTCCCCTTATCTCTAACTTATCTCTATCGATATTAAGTCACAGATCAATAATTAATGGTTTCTCTTGATAACTCTTATAATAATTACGCATGAAGAACAATGAACAAAATAGATAAGGAAAGAGTATTATAGTATTGTGTAACCCCTTTGCTAGGCCTAGAAGTTGGACCAGACTGAGAGAGCTACATTGGGTTTGCCGAAACAAACTCGAACAAGTTACTTGATTTTAAGTCCATTTTTTATCTTGTCTAGATGCATTAATAGATCCTAAGGTGAGCACGCTAGCAACGGATGAGTTATCAATTTAATCGGACATCAAAAAGACATTCACTTGAGCGTACTTGCGTTTTAGGGATTAATTTGCAAAACTAAAAACTATAAAGAATCAGCTTAATCCGAAGTTACCAAATCTTAATTAATCAGGTTATATAGATACTAGTTAATTTTCAATTTAAAACAGCCAACCAAACTTATTAAATTGCATAAACAAGAATCAATGACCAAATTGCATAGATTCAACCTGCAGCATAGCAATAACAAGAAAATAGCCTCGGTACCGATACACCCCTTGCCCGTACCGATACATGTTCCATTTTTCAAAGGGTATCGGTACAATCCCCCGCATACCGATACCTGCAATACATTTTGAAATAATGAAATTCCAATAGATAAGAAGTGTACAGGTACGGTTGCACGTGTACAGATGCTTGATGTATTTTCCAAAGGGGAGTACTGATACGGGGCTAGGTGTAACGATACCCCTGTGTCATTTTGCACAAATTTGAGCTTTATCAGATCTTGTGTACTGATATCTGGGGACTCGTATAGGTTCCAATAGTCTTGTAATGACCACTTGCCCAAACATATAACATTTAGGCTCAATCAAAGAAAATTCAACCATCTTGTAAACATCAACTCATCAACATATGAATCAAATGACATCATTATAACACAAATCCACATATGCAAGATCAACCATCAAAATATGGGAAGCATCAACAAAGTCCTATAGGCATGCCCTTTACCCGAACATGCAAAAACTATCCCAAGCCCAATATCAAACTTCAAACATCAAAAAATGCATCCATGGCAGTTTAAAAACATGCTCAAAACTAGGGAGCAATGTATTACAGGTCTCCCAATACCCAAGGCCATATTGTCCCTTTTATTGCTACAAAAGTCTAAGCATGTAAATCATACTTGTTAAACTGGAATCATTGAAGGTCCCTTGCCCAAAATGTTGCCTCCAAAGCTTACTTATTTGCAAGGATGAGAATGGAGCGTAAGCACAAGATGATTAGTGAGGGATGCTGAAAAACACTCATCAATTCAATTAAAAACCTTAGTAAAACCAAACTTTGAGGCTAAGTAAGTATTTGATAAATTAACAATTCTTTTATAAGTATCTTTCAAAATATACAAACCATATGCTTTTTAATGTAACGTGGATTACATGCATAATATCATATACAAAACTTCAAACTTAAGATTCCATATGCATAAACATTTCAAATAGCATAACTTAAGGAGCATCATCATCATAAATTACAACTATCCATCTTTCATATTCATCATGATAAAGTGGTTTATATATATTGGCATTACAGTGACCCAAAACTGTCACATCACATTTTTAAGAAAACACATGGGATACTTGAATTTCCGTAGTGGTACCTTTAAACACACCTTAAACTTAGTGGTACCTTTAAACACACCTTTTATATCCACTAACTGGAGTAACCCCTAAATGGTTACGGTTCTCAATGGTTGGAGCAACCCCTTAACAAACCTTGAGGCAACTTATTATACTACACTTTATACCCCATGGCTAGCTGTAGAGCATTTAGGTGTTCTCTAAATATGAGTGCAAGTGCACACTCTTGTCAAGTTATAGTATATAAGATATCGTCTCCCACAAGGATTGGACATCTTAAACTTGAATTGAGATTCCTACACAAAGAAAATAAATGCACAAATAAGTTTAGTTTGTTTAAGATAAAAGTAAATAAAACACAAGTAAATAATAAAGAAGATATCAGATTGATGGAATGGGTCAGATTATGCTGCTCCCTAGTGTGAAATTGCGTTGAATAGGATAAGTTGCTCTGCGCTGCCAGACTTTGTTGCCTCGGAGGAGGATGGCAAATTGGCTGAAATTCCAATAGATAAGAAGTGTACAGGTACGGTTGCACGTGTACAGATGCTTGATGTATTTTCCAAAGGGGAGTACTGATACGGGGCTAGGTGTAACGATACCCCTGTGTCATTTTGCACAAATTTGAGCTTTATCAGATCTTGTGTACTGATATCTGGGGACTCGTATAGGTTCCAATAGTCTTGTAATGACCACTTGCCCAAACATATAACATTTAGGCTCAATCAAAGAAAATTCAACCATCTTGTAAACATCAACTCATCAACATATGAATCAAATGACATCATTATAACACAAATCCACATATGCAAGATCAACCATCAAAATATGGGAAGCATCAACAAAGTCCTATAGGCATGCCCTTTACCCGAACATGCAAAAACTATCCCAAGCCCAATATCAAACTTCAAACATCAAAAAATGCATCCATGGCAGTTTAAAAACATGCTCAAAACTAGGGAGCAATGTATTACAGGTCTCCCAATACCCAAGGCCATATTGTCCCTTTTATTGCTACAAAAGTCTAAGCATGTAAATCATACTTGTTAAACTGGAATCATTGAAGGTCCCTTGCCCAAAATGTTGCCTCCAAAGCTTACTTATTTGCAAGGATGAGAATGGAGCCTAAGCACAAGATGATTAGTGAGGGATGCTGAAAAACACTCATCAATTCAATTAAAAACCTTAGTAAAACCAAACTTTGAGGCTAAGTAAGTATTTGATAAATTAACAATTCTTTTATAAGTATCTTTCAAAATATACAAACCATATGCTTTTTAATGTAACGTGGATTACATGCATAATATCATATACAAAACTTCAAACTTAAGATTCCATATGCATAAACATTTCAAATAGCATAACTTAAGGAGCATCATCATCATAAATTACAACTATCCATCTTTCATATTCATCATGATAAAGTGGTTTATATATATTGGCATTACAGTGACCCAAAACTGTCACATCACATTTTTAAGAAAACACATGGGATACTTGAATTTCCGTAGTGGTACCTTTAAACACACCTTAAACTTAGTGGTACCTTTAAACACACCTTTTATATCCACTAACTGGAGTAACCCCTAAATGGTTACGGTTCTCAATGGTTGGAGCAACCCCTTAACAAACCTTGAGGCAACTTATTATACTACACTTTATACCCCATGGCTAGCTGTAGAGCATTTAGGTGTTCTCTAAATATGAGTGCAAGTGCACACTCTTGTCAAGTTATAGTATATAAGATATCGTCTCCCACAAGGATTGGACATCTTAAACTTGAATTGAGATTCCTACACAAAGAAAATAAATGCACAAATAAGTTTAGTTTGTTTAAGATAAAAGTAAATAAAACACAAGTAAATAATAAAGAAGATATCAGATTGATGGAATGGGTCAGATTATGTTGCTCCCTAGTGTGAAATTGCGTTGAATAGGATAAGTTGCTCTGCGCTGCCAGACTTTGTTGCCTCGGAGGAGGATGGCAAATTGGCTGCTTTGACACTTTCGCTGCCTCGGTAGTGGAACGGACGTGTGTCTCGGCGGCAAACTCGGCAGACCTTCAAGGCTCGGCAGAACGCTTCGATATTGATCATGCTTATGTCTATGTCAGTATGATGTTGATGCCCACTGTAGATAATTCCAGTCGTGGCGTGAATCGTGAAAAGACATCAATGTTTAGTTCGTTATTCTTTAGCCGCCTTAAACCCTAACCTATGTCTAGGCTGGATTGATCAACACTAGATTAGAGTGAGAACCGTACTTACTCCTTTTGCGAATTTGACTCTCTCGATACCGAACAAATGGATAGTTAACAACTAATCTTTCGAACTTAATTGAAAACTATGAAGAACATGGAATAAGCAAACCTTGAAAGCTTTATTGCAAAAACAAACTTAATACCTAAACAACCGTTCTCACACTAGTTTACAACATAACCCAAACCCAAAAGAGAATTTAGAACATAATGGCGGCAAGAAAACCTAAACTATGCCTAAGGAAAACCTAAGTTGTCTTGAAGTAAAAAATACATTGAGTATATATAGGCATTAGCTAGGTCAAGTCCTCATTGGAGTAGAAGTCTTCAAAGTAGCTTTTGCATTAAATGCAACCTTAAATTCTGACTTCTTTGAGTTGAATGTGGACTTCTTCACGTTGCCTTGCTCTACAAGTTAAGAAAATTGAGTGGATGGCATCGTTAGAATTAGGATTTTATGCTCTACAGATCGCACTCCAATTCTCCAATTCCTCAGCTTTCTGCCATGGGCGGCAGGTATGGTGGCGGCAGCTACACGGCATCGATTGTCTTCTGTCTGGAACTACATCAGTACAACTCCTTGATCTGCTACCTCAGCATTATGTCCTCAGCTCCTCTCTCCTTCTACCTTCTTCTCGTACCTGAAACTAAAACTAAACTAGAACAATACACATTCCTTACAAAATAAGCGATAATTAATAAAAAGCATGACACAGTAAAGAATACTGTAAAATTGAATGCATGAACCTAATTATGCCTAAAATGTACTTAAAAACAACAACAATATGAGATGGGATGTGAACAAAATATAGAAGTTATGGACACTTTACACACCCCCCAAACTCAAACTATTGCTTTTCCTCAAGCAATGCAAACCTAAACGTACTTGCCCTTAGAACTAATCAGAAAGAAAAACATGTTTTAAACTTGAATTAATGCCTCAAGTCCGTGGCACCTGTCATTAGATTATTGAGAGGGGAAGAACATAAATTACCTCATAATTAAACTACAATGCCAGTGCAGTGTGTGCAGAAACTGTGTACAGGCTGAATATGAAGAACATTCTAAGTAAACAAAGATGCTGTCATGGTATATAAGGTTGCTGCAGAGGCATCATAAGTAAGCACATTTATTGAATCATGGCAATAAGGGCTTCATCTTATCACAACTACTCTCTAGATATGAAATTAAGATAGGAGCAAACTACAAAACCCCGAACCCATTGAGAAGAGTCATCCCGTGAAGACTTTCATTCACTCATGCTAATTTGTCCGTCACTTTAAGGATTTTTAGATTCATAGACTTTGATAGCAGCGGAGTGTCCTTGCACATGATTCTTCCTAGAGCCGGTTTCGGTCACCTATAGAGAAAGACAACACAAAAAAATTTTTATTGCCGTGGCAGTGCTTCTTTTTCTGTGTGTTGCCTGTCGCGGCAGCTTCCTGCAACCAATGTTAGATTTTTTCAAATAATTCAAGTAGACAATGTTTACTAGAAATTCTAACAAATTCAGCAAGTAACAATAGTGTTTTTAATTTTTGGCAATTATAGAAAAATCCTAAGTTTACTTCATGTTTTCCCCAAATTTAAAGTCTTTTTAATTGTTGCGAAAATTTTAAAGTCGACTATCTTATCATAGGCACAAGTTCTAAAAAAATTTCTTTTGATTAATTCTTTAAGGCAAGTACATTATGCAACCTAATATGCACTAGTTATGCCTAAAAAAAATGAGTGCTAACCCCACCAAACTCGAGATAGGCATTGCCCTCAATGCACAAAAATACAAAAGAAAACAAAAAACAGAAAGATAAATACAATTATGTGAATAAAAACATAAAAATAAACAATTAAATAAAGAAAAGGAAAGAAGAAAAATAAAAATCTAAAAGTTGGCTGAGGGCTGAGAGGAGGCTTGGGTCTTTGCGGCTGAGGAGGAAGATGAGGATTGAATGACAAGGTGGCGACTGATAGATGTCTGGGCGGCAGGCTTGGTAGGTGATACTTTTGCTGTCTATAGCGGCTGGACTCTCTTAGGAGGGGGATGAGGTTCTTCACAAGGTGCTTCACTCCTTTCCGGCTCGGATTCTAACTTCTCATCCTCTGACTCGGTGGAGATGATGTGTCGCTTCCTCTTCCTTGTTGCCTCCTCTATTGTTTCTACTGGAGAGTCTGCACCATTGGGGCTGTTGATGTTACTGTTGATGTTACTCATTGAATGAGGAAGTGTTGGCCACCGTTGCCGCTGTGCAGGCAGGGGAAATATGTTGTTGATGCCTCTCGGGTGTAACCCCCTTAGCCCGGCCTAGACGGTTGACCCGAACTACGAAGATTACACGGGGAAAACCAAAGTCAACCTGAAAGTCAACCTTGATTAACGACCCTTTTTTTCTTTTTAATATTGTCTAGATGCTCATTAACCCTAAGCATATTCTTGAGAAACGATAAATAGAAAAGCACTACGATCGGATATCGATAAGGAACTTAATTCCACAAAATTCAAATATTAGGGACCAAATTGTAAATTCTAGAAATTTAAAGGTCTTAACTTATTTTTAAGTTACAAATATTAAATTAATCATATTTCATGCTTTCCTGTCAAATTTCACCTTAATCGGACATCTCGAACTCATGCAATTGCAAATACAAATTTCAAGACTAAAACGTAAAGCTTGCGAACCTCAAGACCATTCAAATCAGTGCCCAACGGTCACCTGTTTCGAAACGGGGTTGACCGTCCCGAAACATGGGTTCGTTTCGAGACTTGTTTCGAAATAGGGCCTTCCAGTGGCCAAAACGTTTCGATACGGTCACCAGCCGTTTCGAAACACCAGTGCCATTACAAGGCTCCCGTTTTGAAACGCCTGTGAGTGTATCGATACGGGTTGCCCAGAAGCTGCAGAATTTGCTGGTTTCACATGCATTTAACCACTCTAACACATCCCAATGACTTCTTAATCATGCCAACAAGTCACCATGCATATAAGGTACATGTTTGCAACATCAAAACATGATCATGGCATCAATCATGGAATTCCACAAGTCTATAGGCATGCATCCTAATATCCAAAACCAAACAACCATCAAAACACCAAAACAAGCATCAAAATGGTCATTTACAAATCCAAATCACCAAAAGCATCATGCCACAATTAGGGAGTCCAAAACATCTCCCAAAACACAACATAGGCTCCCATTGCCAAATTATCAAAAACTAATAGTGTTGTGAAAATATCACCATACATGAGCTTAGCTTTCCCTTGGATTCTTAGCCTCCTTGTTGCCCTCCAATACTTCAATTATCTGCATTATTGGTTCAAGAAAGAGAGAGCGTAAGCACAATTGCTTAGTGAGGTATGCTCTAAAGAACAACACAATAATGCATTTACTAAAACCACTTAAACAAACCCTTCCATCACATAACCATCATTATTCATGCAACCTTGCACACATAAACAAGCATCTCATGCTTCATTAAAATCAATCACGTCATATTGGCTTTCAAGTGATCATCCATAACCATTTACAACTTAAAACACAATCGGATACGCGGAATACAAGCGTTGTCCCATACGCTTCATACACACCACCGAACACACAAGGTGGAGTTTACCGGTACAATCACAACCCCTCAACACCCGTGATGGAGTTTAACGGTACAATCACAACCCCTCAACATCACTCATTGATAGTTGTATAACACCACTAACGAGAACACGGTACACACAACTCAAGATCCACACATGGACTTTTAACCACCATTGTGATCTTACCTTTCTCGTTAGTATACTTGGATGGAGTTTACGGTACAATCTCAACCCCTCAACATCCAAGGCGACTTTATTCACGGTGCACCCAATCCTATAGCCGGCTATCTATATCCTATTCAAGCACTTTAAAACCAACACATCACTTGCTAATATACATCATTTATCATCAACAATTCACTATTTTAAAGCATAAATCAAAGCCATTTAATCATCATGCATCATTATGCATCAAAACCACATTTACAAATGTCAAACCAAGGATCTCTTACCTTGAGCATCCTTCAACACATGGCTTTCAAAACCAGCATTAACCATGCTAAAACATGCTTTCAAAACAGAATTTAAACATGCAAATCAAAGACAATGCATCCGACCATCTCATGGTTCATCCAAGAGAGTTTTTCCGAAAACTTACTCTTGAGCTTAGTTAAGTTGTTTAGACTTAAACTAAGCTCCCATAACCTTCAAACATTAGTTCCAAAGCTGGAAACCCAACTTCACTCACCAATTCTGTTTCGCAAGCTTGCCGAATCGCCAATCAAGCCTCCGGATCAACACAAGTATCCGAAGATGTCTCCCCTGTTTTAAACACATCAAAGCAGAGAATTAATGCATCATCATGCATTAAAATCTTCAGCCATCACAACTAAACTCGCTGCTCTAACCAATTCTAACATTTCGGCTTCCAAACACAACCGAAATCACCTCCAAACTCTTCCACAACATAACCCAGCCAAGATCCATTACTTCTAACCATTTCTAAACATCAATTAACATCCAAAATGAACCTATACTCGTCCTTATACCTCCAGCTATAACAGAACACCAAGATCACCCCAAAACCACCATTTTCATAAGCAAAAATTTTGGAAATTCAACCTATTCGGGATTGCATTGATAAAACCTCATTTACACATCATTAGACATCCAAAATACATTTAATAATCATCTCAAAACAGAGCCCAAACAATCACCACGAAATTCTTCAAGATTTCCTCCAAATCTTGAGTTTTAAGCCAAAATCAAGTTCATATAATTAAAACCTTTTGTAAAACTTAAATTAAGGATTGATAACTTGGGAATTTCAGTAAAGAACTAAGTATTTAGAGGAGAAGAACAACCTTACCTCTAAATGTTGATTTCTCCTTGATTTGAGCCAATTTTCTTGAAAATCCAATAAGCAATTAAAAAGGATTTGATGTAGAATGGATTAGGAATTAATTGATGATTGAAACCTCATCAATTGAAATGAAAATCAATGGAAATGTTGCTGGAGAAAAGTGTTTGGATGAGGGAATTTTGAGAGAAAATGAGATGAGAAAGTTTTAGGTAAAGTTAGTTATGATTTAATCAAAAGGTAGTTTCTCTCCTCATCTAATTAATTAAAACATTAATTAAATCACTTAAATTTAAGAAAAATCTGGAGAAATCTTTCTTGGGTAAATTAGCTCCTTAAAGATTCAAAGTTTCAATCCTTACAAAACAATCACCACTGAACTTTTCAAAAATCACATTTTAGTCACTATTTCAAAATGTTGTATTTCCAAACCTTATTTTGTAAAATTGATTTCACCACTCTCTTATATATATTAAAAGAGGATTTTTAGATATTTTTCTATATTTTTAAAGCATCCCGAACTAGGCTTTCCCTAAAACCACCTTTTATATTCGAACCGAAAATCAGACTGGCCCGGTTCAGACCCTGAACTTCTAAGCCCAAAATTAGGGTGTTACAACTCACCCCCCTTAAGAAATTCTGTCCTCAAAATTTACCTGAAGGAAAGAGATACGGAAACTGCTTCTTCATGTCATCCCTTCTTTCCCACATGGCTTCCTCAACACCACGATGCTTCCACAACACCTTAACCAATTCAATGGTCTTGCCTCGAAAAACTTTACTGTCCGAATCCAGAATTTCCACCGACTCCTCATCATAGGTCAAGTCTGGATTCAACTCCACTTCCTCCACAGGCATAATATGCGAAGGATCCGATCTATACCTCCGAAGCATAGAGACATGAAACACATCATGAATCTTTTACAACTCTTGCGGCAATCTCAGCTTGTACGCAACAGGACCCACACGTTCAATCACCTCGTATGGTCCAATGTACCTAGGGCTCAACTTACCCTTTCGACCAAACCTCATCACCTTTTTCCAAGGCAAAACCTTCAAAAATACACGGTCACCTACCGCAAACACAATCTCCTTACGCTTCAAATCCGCGTAAGACTTTTGTCGATCAGAAGCTGCCTTCAATCGCTCAGAAATGAGCTTCACCTTCTCGATGGTTCCTTTCAACAAAGCTGGCTTTGAAACCAACTTCTGACCTGTTTCAGCCCAACAAAGAGGAGTTCTGCACTTCCTCCCCTACAAGGCTTCATAAGGTGCCATTTGAATACTTGCCTGGTAGCTATTGTTATAAGCAAACTCCACCAAAGGCAAATGCATCTCTCAAGAGCCTTGAAACTCAATCACACAGCACCTCAACATATCTTCCAGCACTTGGATAACACGTTCAGACTGTCCATCCGACTGTGGATGATAAGAAGTACTGAAATTCAGCCGTGTACCCAAAGCTTGATGCAAACATTCCCAGAAATGCGATGTAAACCTCGGATCCCTATCCGAAACAATAGACTTTGGCACACCATGCAGCCGCACAATCTCAGCAATGTACAACTCTGCAAGCTTATCCAAAGTATACGTAGTATGCACAGGCAAGAAATAAGCACACTTCGTAAGGCGGTCCACAATCACCCACACCGAATTCTTCTTCGATGGCGACAAAGGCAAACCAGACACAAAGTCCATGGTAATCCTTTCCCACTTCCACTCAGGAATCCTCAACGGTTGCAACAACCCAGAAGGAAACTGATGCTCAGGCTTAACTCGCGGACAAACCATGCACTTACTCACATACTCAGCAACATCTTTCTTCAAACCCACCCAATAGTACTCATCCTTAAGATCACGATACATCTTTGTACTACCAGGGTGCATAGCAAAAGGACTACTATGAGCTTCAGTCAAAATAGCACGCCTCAACTCAGCATCATTCGGCACTACTATCAAACTTCCAAAACATAGAACTCCATCATCATTAAAACAGAAATCCGATGGTCTATCCTCAGCAATATCCTGAACATGTGGCACCAAGGAATCATCCAATAGCTGCTTATCCTTTATCAACTGAACCAAAGATGGTTTCACTTGCAATTCAGCCACAAGACCTCCATCTCGCGAAATACTCAAACTGTCAAACATAGCCCTCAACTCCACTGCCACCTTCTTACTCAAGGCATCCGCTACAACATTAGCTTTTCCCGGATGGTACTCGATCGTCAGATCGTAATCTTTAAGCAACTCCACCCAACATCGTTGCCTAAGGTTCAACTCTTTCTGAGACATCAGATACTTCAAACTTTTGTGATCCGTACACAGTACACTTCTCACCATACATGCAATGTCTCCAAATTTTCAAAGCAAAAACCACCGTAGCTAACTCTATATCATGTGTAGGATAATTGCGCTCATGCACCTTCAACTGGTGTGATGCATAAGCCACCACCTTACCCTCTTGCATCAACACACACCCCAAACCAACATAGGATGCATCACTGTACACCCCAAACTCTTTCCCTGATTCAAGTTGAATCAAGATAGGAGCTTGCGTCAAAGCTGCCTTAAGCTTCTCAAAAGCCTGTTGTCTCGCTTCTGTCCACTCATACTTGACATCCTTCTGCAACAACTTCGTCAAAGGTGCAACAATCTTCGAAAATCCATCCATGAACCTCCGGTAGTATCCCGCCAAACCAAGGAAACTACGGACTTCATGAACAGACTTAGTAGGCTTCCAATTCATCATTGCCTCAATCTTCTGAGGATCAACACGAATCCCCTCAGCAAAAACCACATGCCCGAGAAAAACAACTTCTCTAAGCCAGAATTCACACTTGCTCAGCTTAGCATAAAGTTGATTCTCCAACAAAGCCTGCAACACAATCCTCAATTGCCCCTCATGCTCCTCCTCAGTACGAGAGTACACAAGGATATCATCAATGAACACCACAACAAACTTATCCAAGTACTCGTGGAACACTCTATTCATCATGTCCATAAAAGCTGCAGGAGCATTCGTCAAACCAAACGACATCACAAGGAACTCATAATGCCCATACCTCGTTCTGAAGGTTGTTTTTGGCACATCCACGTCCTTCACCTTGAGCTGGTAATATCCTGACCTTAAGTCAATCTTAGAGAACACAGCCGCTCCCCGAAACTGATAAAAAAGATCATCAATCCTCGGCAAAGGATATCGATTCCTTATAGTCAACTTGTTCAGCTGACGATAATCGATGCACATTCTCATAGTGCCATCCTTTTTCTTCACAAACAAGACCGGTGCACCCCAAGGTGACACACTCGGCCGAATGAAACCACGATCAAGCAACTCCTGAAGTTGCGTCTTCAGCTCCTTCAACTCCTTAGGTGCCATTCGATAAGGAGTAATGGACACTGGAGTCGTGTTTTCATACAGCTTAATTCCAAACTCCACCTCTCGATTAGGAGGCAATCCAGGCAACTCCTCCGGAAACACACCAAGAAACTCTCGCACAGTCCTGATATCTTGAACCCGCAACTCCTTAGAGCTAGGATTCATAACAAAGGCTAGGTAGGCCTCACAACCTTGCCTCAGCATTCGGTTTGCTTCCAATGTAGACACCACATTGGCAAGAAACTTCACATTCTCACCAACCACCACAACCTCATAATCATCTGCAAGCTTCAACGAAAACCGCTTGTTCTCAAAATCCACCACAGCTCGATGTTTAACAACCCAATCCATACCAAGGATTACATCAAAACCATAGAATGGCAATTCCATGAGATCAACATGAAAAACATGATTTTGCACGACCAAAGGACGTCTTCTATATAACTTCCGTGTCACAACGGTCTCACCAAAAGAACTAGTCACACGCATACCAACATCCAAAGACTCAACAGGTAAACCAAGCAATTGAGCATGTTCACGCAATATGTATGAGTGTGTAGATCCAGAATCAATCAAGGAAAGTAACGACAAGGATTACAAAGTAAAGGTACATGCGATCACATTCGTGTCATTTCTCCCCTCTCGCTGAGCATACACTCGAGCCTGGCCACCACCCTCAGGTTGGACAGCCACCACATGCGCCACATTCCTCCCACCATCATCTCTGCGCTGGAAGTTACCACGGCCGCGCCCACGACCTCTCTGTGGTGCAACAACTCCAGGAGCACGTCCCTGACCACCACTGGCCAACAAAGGACACTCCCTCCTCATGTGGTCTACCGAACCACAATTCTAGCACGAATTACCGGTCACTGCCACAGGAGCCTGAACCTCCCTCGCTGCTCGAGGACAATCACGCCTCAAATGGCCACGCGATCCACACGTCCAACACGTGTTCTGATCAGCTCTCATCCTATCTCCCTGAACAAGCGCACCATGCCCTCCATTACCACGCCTAGCAGAAGACTGATACCTCTTATCTCATCCTCTCTTGTTCCGTCCACCACCGGAACTATACTCAGCAGCTCTTTTGCCCGAACTAGAACCAACACCTCTAGAAGACAAACCCAGGTTCTGCTCAATGTCCTTTGCCCTACTCACCAGCACATCAAAATCCGTGTACTCAACTGCAAGCATAAAAGTCTTCACGTCCGTCACCAAACCATATCGGAAACGTTCACACCTCTCCCGCTCATCAGGGATAAGCTCAGGTGCGTACTGGCTAAGGCGGACAAACTGGATCTCAGACTCAGCCACCGTCATGCTTCCTTGTGTAAGAGACATGAATTCTCTTTTCTTCTCATCCAGGTATCGCACACCCAGATACTTTCGCTTGAACGCGTTCAGAAAGAACGTCCAAGTCACATCAACTTCCTCCATCCCGGAGACAGTGGTCGTCCACCAGGTATACGCATCATCATGTAATAGCGATACTACACAACCTAACTTCTGCACATCATTGCAGTTCATCTGTCCCAAAATCCTCTTGGTACTTTCCAACCAAGATTCAGAACCCTCAGCAGATAAACCCTTGAACTCAGTCCCTCCCAGACTGCGAAGACGTTCCAAAGGTAATCTCACATTAGCATCACCCTGATGCACAGCTCCGTGAGCTCCAGCTACTGCTGCCTGAACGGCTCCAGCAATAGCCTGAATCAAAACTGTCATGTCAGGAGCATCTTGCCCCTACACACCATCAGGTCCAGCGACTCCAGCACCAGCACCAACACCAGCTCCATCACCTCCAGCACCACCACCACCGGGCGGTCCACCACCAGGAGGAGGAGGTATGTCCACAACATTCTCAACGTTTTCCTCGTTCTCGTTCTGAGCCATAGCTGTCGTGTTCATCCTCATTTCTCTACGAGGCCCCATTTTACAAGAAAAACAATGCACTGACACAAATGTAATAAACATAATTAGGCTCAACAAGGTAAGTAATCCAAGCACTCAAGCTCATTTTTCAAAAACATTTCCTTTCATTAGTTTTGATATGGCAATGGGTTCCTCTAACATGCTTCAACATAACATAACATCACAATTGCAACATACTTTACAATTCATACATCGCACTTTCACTTAAAAGGCATATCATGCAATCACACATACATCACCCACATAACCATTCTCATTTACACGAAAACTCAGCTCTGATACCACCAAATGTAACCCCCTTAGCCCGGCCTAGACGGTTGACCCGAACTACGAAGATTACACGGGGAAAACCAAAGTCAACCCGAAAGTCAACCTTGATTAACGACCCTTTTTTTATTTTTAATCTTGTCTAGATGCTCATTAACCCTAAGCGTATTCTTGAGAAACGATAAATAGAAAAGCAATACGATCGTATATCGATAAGGAACTTAATTGTACAAAATTCAAATATAAGGGACCAAATTGTAAATTCTGGAAATTTAAAGGTCTTAACTGATTTTTAAGTTACCAATATGAAATTAATCATATTTCATGCTTCCCTGTCAAATTTCACCTTAATCGGACATCTCGAACTCATACAATTGCAAATACAAATTTCAGGATTAAAACGTAAAGCCTGCGAACCTCAAAACCATTCAAATCAGTGCCCAACGGTCACCTGTTTCGAAACGGGGTTGACCATTCCGAATTACGAGTTCGTTTCGAGACTTGTTTCAAAACATGGCCTTCCAGTGGCCAAACCGTTTCGATACGGTCACCAGCCGTTTTGAAACACCAGTGCCATTACAGGCCCCCGTTTCGAAACGCCTGTGAGTGTATCGATACGGGTTGCCCAGAAGCTGCAGAATTTGCTGGTTTAACATGCATTTAACCACTCTAACACATCCCAATGACTTCTTAATCATGCCAACAAGTCACCATGCATATAAGGTACATGTTTGCAACATCAAAACACGATCATGGCATCAATCATGGAATTCCACAAGTCTATAGGCATGCATCCTAATATCTAAAACCAAACAACCATCAAAACACCAAAACATGCATCAAAATGGCCATTTACAAATCCAAATCACCAAAAGCATCATGCCACAATTAGGGAGTCCAAAACATCTCCCAAAACACAACTTAGGCTCCCATTGCCAAATTATCAAAAACTAATAGTGTTGTGAAAATATCACCATACATAAGCTTAGCTTTCCCTTGGATTCTTAGCCTCCTTGTTGCCCTCAAATACTTCAATTATCTGCATTATTGGTTCAAGAAAGAGAGAGCGTAAGCACAATTGCTTAGTGAGGTATGCTCTAAAGAACAACACAATAATGCATTTACTAAAACCACTTTAAACAAACCCTTCCATCACATAATCATCATTATTCATGCAACCTTGCACACATAAACAAGCATCTCATGCTTCATTAAAATAAATCATGTCATATTGGCTTTCAAGTGATCATCCATAAACATTTACAACTTAAAACACAATCGGATACGCGGATTACAAGCGTTGTCCCATACGCTTCATACACACTACCGAACACACAAGGTGGAGTTTACCGGTACAATCACAACCCCTCAACACACGTGATGGAGTTTAGCGGTACAATCACAACCCCTCAACATCACTCATCGGTAGTTGTATAACACCACTAACGAGAACACGGGACACACAACTCAAGATCCACACATGGACTTTTAACCACCATTGTGATCTTACCTTTCTCGTTAGTGTACTTGGATGGAGTTTACGGTACAATCTCAACCCCTCAACATCCAAGGCGACTTTATTCACGGTGCATCCAATCCTATAGCCGGCTATCTATATCCGATTCACGTACTTTAAAACCAACACATCACTTGCCAATATACATCATTTATCATCAACAATTCACTATTTTAAAGCATAAATCATAGCCATTTAATCATCATGCATCATTATGCATCAAAACCACATTTACAAATGTCAAACCAAGGATCTCTTACCTTGAGCATCCTTCATCACATGGCTTTCAAAACCAGCATTAACCATGCTAAAACATGCTTTCAAAACAGAATTTAAACATGCAAATCAAAGACAATGCATCCAACCATCTCATGGTTCATCCAAGAGAGTTTTTCCGAAAACTTACTCTTGAGCTTAGTTAAGTTGTTTAGACTAAAACTAAGCTCCCATAACCTTCAAACATTAGTTTCAAAGCTGGAAACCCAACTTCACTCACCAATTCCGTTTCGCAAGCTTGCCGAAACGCCGATCAAGCCTCCGAATCAACACCACAAGTATCCGAAGATGTCTCCCCTATTTTAAACACATCAAAGTAGAGGATTAATGCATCATCATGCATTAAAATCTTCAGCCATCACAACTAAACTCACTGCTCTAACCAATTCTAACATTTCGGCTACCAAACACAGCCAAAATCACTTCCAAACTCTTCCACAACATAACCCAGCCAAGATCCATCACTTCACACCATTTCTAAACATCAATTAACATCCAAAATGAACCTATACTTGTCCTTATACCTCCAGCTATAACAGAACACCAAGATCACCCCAAAACCACCATTTTCATAAGCAAAAATTTAGGAAATTCAACCTATTCGGGATTGCATTGATAAAACCTCATTTACACATCATTAGACATCCAAAATACATTTAATAATCATCTCAAAACAGAGCCCAAACAATCACCACGAAATTCTTCAAGATTTCCTCCAAATCTTGAGTTTTAAGCCAAAATCAAGTTCATATCATTAAAACCTTTTGTAAAACTTAAATTAAGGATTGATAACTTGGGAATTTCAGTAAAGAACTGAGTATTTAGAGGAGAATAACAACTTTACCGCTAAATGTTGATTTCTCCTTGATTTGAGCCAATTTTCTTGAAAATCCAATAAGCAATTCAAAAGGATTTGATGTAGAATGGATTAGGAATTAATTGATGATTGAAACCTCATCAATGGGAATGAAAATCAATGGAAATGTTGCTGGAGAAAAGTGTTTGGATGAGGGAATTTTGAGAGAAAATGAGATGAGAAAGTTTTAGGAAAAGTTAGTTTTGATTTAATCAAAAGGTAGTTTCTCTCCTCATCTAATTAATTAAAACATTAATTCACTTAAATTTAAGAAAAATCTGGAGAAATCTTTCTTGGGTAAATTAGCTCCTTAAAGATTCAAAGTTTCAATCCTTACAAAACAGTCACCACTGAACTTTTCAAATATCGCATTTCTGTCACTATTTCAAAATGTTGTATTTCCAAACCTTATTTTGTAAAATTGATTTCACCACTCTCTTATATATATTAAAATAGGATTTTTAGATATTTTTCCATATTTTTAAAGCATCTCGAACTAGGCTTTACCTAAAACCACCTTTTATATTCGAACCAAAAATCAAACCGGCCCGATTCAGACCCTGAACTTCTAAGCCCAAAATTGGGGTGTTACATCGGGAGTCTCTTGAGATGGCATCTGGCGGCAAAAGGCGGTGTGGCGGGCAGCTACGTCTGATGGTGTTCCTTCGCAAGGTACAACTGCGACGACGAGGTCGGTGGGGAAGGTTGGTAGAGAGGGACCGTCATTGGGAAACTTTTGAAAGAGATATGCCACAAAGGCATCTTGGACCTCCCCCACGTACTTAATGAATGTCAATTGTTGCTGCTCTATCCTTTTGTTGCATTCTATGAGAGTGCGCATCTTGGCAATGACTTCATTGGGCTGGGTAGCTTCAGTACTGCCTGGGGCGACTGGTGTGGTTGGCTAAGTGGTAGAGGGCTGGCTGGGTGTGATTGGTTCTATCTCTTGGGCCTGCATCATCTGTAGGCGGACTTTTTTCGTCTAACCCTCCTTGGCAGTTGTCATCTCATCGTTTGGGTCGGAAGGGACGCTGAAGTTGGCACATAAGTCGGTGATGAGAGATGGGAAGTACAGCCGCCCCTTTGATTTCCAGAAACAGTTGTGGATCTCCTTGCAAATGATCTCCCCCACGTTGATTGGCCGGTTGACCATGACGTTGTAGATGAGGGCGATACGAGGTCTGTCCACTATGGCGTTGTGGGAGGTGGGCAGCAGACGCCGTTTGATGAAGGTGTTCCATAGCATCGGCTCAGGCAGCAGTCGACGGCGTTGGACGGAGCCGCCATGTTTTCCTGCCAACCAGGACATGTTGGGCTCGCACAACCGGGCCTTTATTTTGTTGTAGTCGGCAGCGGTCAGTGACTGCCTCCATTCTTCGTGGGGGTTGTCTTCCATCTCGAGCCAATAGAAGCTGTTGGTCACGGCAGCGTTCAGTTTTACAGGTTCCCCTCAGACAAATACGAACTGCAACTTAGGGCGGGGGTTGTGAGAATAAAATTCTCTGACCAACGTGATGTTTTCCGCCTCCGGCTGCCGTGAGAACATCTTCCAACCTTTGCTGTGTATCTTTTTGAACAGGGCAGGCTCTAGGCCAAGATCCTCGGTCTGCTTCGAGTATTGGAACCCTTGTTCCTCCCATATGGCTTGCTTGGAAAACTAGGTTTTGTATCTCTTTTCATCATCACGAGAGACGAACCTTTGGAAGGTGGGTTTGGCTGCTGATGTTGATGCCATGTGTGAGACAGTTTAGATGTAAACTGAAACTGAAAAAGAAGATTATGAGCAAAAGAGCAGTGGATTCAAGAAGAGTTTAACAAGAAGATGAAAGTAAAGTGAATGAATGAGAGGAGTGGGGTTTATATAGATGTTGTCGAGAGATGACGTGACGACATTAAATGTCCAATGGGCAATTTGTCTCGTGCACGTTACGGGTTTTCTACCCGTTACTCCTGTAGCTGTTGGCAGCTAGCCGTTAGCGGGCAACTAGACGTTACGTGATTTCTGCGATGGGCCGCCATCGGTTATCTTGGGGGGATGGTGGGCGGGCTCCTTGTTGGGCTTTCTTCTTCGTCCGGCTCTTTTATTCCTAAAGCCTGAAATAAAATAAAAATAATTAATTACTAAAAATAAATTCTGAAAAGTAAAATTATGGGAAATAAATTCAACTAATTTAAAATCTAATCCTAAAGAAAGAAAATAAAATAAATTGCAATAAATGAAATTCTATTCCTAAAACATAAAAATAAATAAAATAAAAATTAAATTAATTAAGTTATGTTGAGTAGGGGTGCTTATCGAGCGAGTCGGTCGTGAGTTGAGTATTGCTCGACTCGTCCTCGTTAAAAAAACTTGTTGCTCGACTCGTTGCTCGTTAAGCTCGATAAAATTTTGCTCGACTCATGCTCGTTAAAAAACTCATTGCTCGTTAAGCTCGCCAAAATTTTTATATTGATTTTTTAATATATGTAAAATATATTAATACTATTAGAATTTAATATAAACACAAATTCACAAATTTAATAAAAAACATTAAAACAATGTGTAAAGAAAATCCAAAGATTAAACTCCAAAGTAAATATCCACAAATACATCAAACTAAAATATTATAACCATTCTTCAAAAGAAAGTTTAAGAAATATATAACCAATCCTAAAAATAAAACAATCAACATCTCTTCACTCCCTTCTTTGTTGCTTGCAAATATCAAATTATGGAATTAGAAGAATAATTTCTTTTGCTTGATCAACATTGCTATTCTGCCAATAAAAAAATTATAATATCTTATAATAAGCAACTGAAATAAATAATTACTTTGTCGTAAATAATATACAACTAAAGGAATTAATATGCTTAACCTTAAATAGTGTTACCTTGTTCTTTCTCTTCACTCCATGGAGAGATCGACACCAATTTCCACAACAAATCAACATTTGCACGGTATCCGGAGATAGTGAAGCTTTATAAGGATCAATCACACGGCTCCCTGCACTAAATGTAGCCTCAGAAGCTACAATTATTATTGGAACTGCTAAAACATCAACGACCAACCTTGACAAAATGCAAAACTTCAAAGCTTGATCTTTCCACCATCTTATAGGTTCAAAATGGTAACCTTTATCTATTACACATACATCCTCAAGATACATATCAACTTCATTTTTTCAACATTAGCCACAACTTCAGTGCTCGCCACTTTGTTTATTATGTCAAATAAAGCTGGAGTATTTTTTCTGTACTAACATGTGAAGTATTTTCAATTCCATTTTCACCACTTTGTTCCATTGTCAGGAGATGATACAAGCTAACATACTCGTCATAAAGCTCATACAAAGTTTCTCGAACTTTACAAATGTTATCTCGAACAACTTCCACGGGAAACATATTCGGAAAAGTCACTTCAATACATTTCATTTTCAAACGAGGATCCAACACACAACCTATAGCCATAAGTAAATTACATTCACCCCAATACTTATCAAATCTTTCTTTCATATTTTTCACCATGCCGCCAACAAATTCATCAGGAGAATTCAGTTTATTATCCAACAACATTTTAATTTTATAAACTTCACCGAGGAACAAATTAGCAGTTGAATATTCTGATCTCGAAATACTATTGGTAGCATTAGAAAAAACGACTAGAATATCAAGCAATTTCTCATTTTCCCAATCACTAGCACTAGGACAATAAACATAATCTTTATCCTCTAAAGCAAGCCTAGAAAATACCTCTTTAAATTTGATTGCACACGCTAGCATGTCATAAGTTGAGTTCCACCTAGCCTTGCATTCAAGAACAAACATTCTATGCTTTATGTTGAATTGTCCAACAAGTTCAACAAACTTTTTCAATCGATACTCACTACCATTGATGTAATCAACGGTATCATGGACATTCTTGATAATTGTTTTCACTTTCTTCAATCCATGTTGAACCATAATATTCAAAATATGAGCACAACAACGAACATGGAACAACTTTCCACCACAAATCAATCTCTTGGTCAATGAGAACGTATCTTTCAAAATTTCTATGCAAATATCATTTGTGGTCGGTTGTCCACTGAAATCGTGAATATCTAATAAAAAAATATAAATACAAATATAATAAGTAAATAAAATTTCATATAATATTTAAAAATATGTAAACATAACTTAAAAGATGAAACAAGCCCTTTATTCTCAATATCCCACTCCTTCATACATTTGAATATACAATTGGCAATGTCTTTGCCTTTTCGAGGAGGAGGTATATGAACAAAGCTCAATATTCACTTTTGAAGTTTCCAATCAAAGTCAACAAAGTGAGAGGTAAAAACCATATACTCAATCTTTTGAGGACTTGAACGCCACAAATCAGTAGTCAAAGAAATTCTATCTATAGTCTCTAACAACTCCTTTAACTTTTTCTTCTCGATCTCATAAGTTTTGAAAGCATCACCTTTTATAGTATGTCGAGACACAATTTTCCATTGCAGGATTCCTCTCTTCAACATTAAGTTAAAACCTTCTTCTTCAACAACTGAAAAGCTTTTTCATGCATAACAATCCAATGAGCAATTGCTTCTCTAAACTTCAAAGCATCAAACTTACCATCATGCAAAGCGCTAACAAAAGAAAAACTAGGTGATCCGACACTTGAATTAGATGGAAGAAAGTTAATTAAAGTTTGTTGCCTCAGCTTTATTCGTTTTTGTGGACATTTGTCCAAATGACGCTTATAATGAGTAGTACTACCAGACTTAAGTACCTTTAATAGTTCCTTGCAATGTAAACATCTTACCTTCAATTGGTTGTCAATCATCTCAAGCTTTCCTAGGTCTTTCCAAACTCCAGATTGTCTTGCTCTCTTAAAAGGGCCACTTGGAAGTGCATCAGAATTATCTTCTTGAGTGGTTCCTCGAGTGTTATTTGATGGAGGTGTTTCTTTATCTAATTCTTCTACATCATCTCCAATAGTCTTCATCTCCTCATCAATATTCACCTCAGTTGTGGGATTCCGAGAAGAAGAACCGTGGGCACTAGAAGCATCTGTTCATATTTAAAATTTGTGTTTAACAACTATACTTTTTCTAAAATAATAGCATGTTTAATTCGAATGCAAAAATTAAACGAACATGAAAAACCATAGAAATTCAAGAAAAAAAATCGTGAAGACTAGGGAGATAAGTAAACAAACCGAACCTGTCATGATCACTGAGTTAGAGATGAAGTTGAGATTCAAGATTCGAGTGCGACGCTCTTTTTAATTTCTCAATAGCCTTTAATGAACAACAAAGGATAGAATGCTTTTTAGTTTCTCAAAGTCTTTAGGTTTTAACTTTCAATTTTATATTTTTATATAGATTGAAGATTTTTTGCTTTTTCACTTTTACATATAAATTAATAATAAAAAAAAGAAAGACTTTAATAAAAAAAAGAAAAAAAGAAAGTAAAAGATGAAAGAATAACGGGAGTTGATTTTTTTTTTACTTTTATACCTAAGTTAATAATAAAAGAAAATTATAAATTCATATGCAAAAAATGGAAATCATGAAGCAATCTAATAATAAAGGTAAAATAGAAGACTTCGGTTACAAAAAGAAAGAAAAGAATGGAAAGGTTAATTAAATTAAAAATAAGGTTAATTCTTTACAACTCAATAAGCACCGGTAATTATATTAACCTTAATTAAATTAAATTTTTTGAGTTAACGATAATTAAATTAAAGATGAGATATTGTAACTTTGTTAATAATTATAATAATTAATTTTTTAATCAAATTAACCATTTGAATTAATTAGAAAACACATCCAATAATACGTAAGTTAATTGTTTAATACCTTAATAATATAAATTAACTTTTTTTTTAATTTTTGGGAAAAATAGAATATTTTGAAAATTTAAACCCAAAGATTTTATGTGAAAATTACTTAGTAAAACATTTTTAAAGTTTTGAACTAGCATTCAAAATTTTCGGAACATATTTTGTTTAAGTATCCCTAATAAGTCATTAAAAATCTATAAAATAAATTAACGAGTTGCTCGTGAACTTATCGAGTCGAGTTGGGCATTGCTCGACTCTACTCGTTAAGATTTCGAGTCGAGTTTGAGTTCGAGTCCAGGTTTGACTGAGTCGAGTTCGAGCTGCTTGCGAGAAGCTCAACTCAATAAGCACCCCTAATGTTGGGAGTGTATTTGGGTGCATCTTCTAGACATAACCACTTCCTGAGGTGGTTTTCTTGTCTTTCCCTCCTGGGGGGTCCTCATGTTCTGTAAGGTGGTGTGTTGTTGGGTCTTTCGGCCTGCCCTTTGGTTTGTCGTGACAGCTGCTGTCTTGACCCGTCTCAGTGCTGATTTTGGAGACCTGAGCGTCTGGGCATCCTTCCTTTTTCTTTTCTGAGGACTGTAACACATTTAACTTAATGCTTTGATTGTCTACCCTCATGATAAGTTCCCTATGTTCCACATCTATTAAAGTTATGCCCCTGACCAAGAATGGTCGCCCAAGGATGATAGAGGCGTTTTCATCGGCCTCACAGTCTAAGATGAGGAAGTCTACTGGAAAAATAAGGCTTCCCACTCGAACTAGATGTCTTCGATCTTACCCTCCGGTTGTACAAATGAGTGATCAGCAAGTTTCAGCATAACGAAGGTAGGTTTGGCTTGCCCAATACCTAGCTTGTCGAAAACTGCCTTAGGTATCAAGTTGGTGGTGGCTCCTAAGTCGCACAGGGCTTTTGTTGCATGGTTGCTGCCGATTTTGCATGGAATAACAAAGCTACCCAGATCTGTCTGCTTTGGCAGCATCTTGTTATATAGCATAGCCATACACTCCTCTGTCACATCAACTGTTTTAAACTCCACAATTCTTTTTCTCTTGGAAACCATGTCCCTTAGTTATTTTGCATAGTTGGGCATGTTCTGAATGGCTTCTATGAGAGGGAAATTTATGTGCACCTGTTTCATAATATCCAAGAATTTCCTGAACTGGTGCTCCCGCTTTTGTTGCTTAAGCCTCTGGGGAAAGGTGCTGGCAGACGGATGTCCTCTATACGTTCCTTGCATGGGAACTTTATCTATAGAGGATCATCTGCCTTAAGGCTGCTGTCAGGCTCATATTGCGGGGCGACTGGTATTGATGATGTCGCGGTATGCATTTCCTTCTATGCTGGTTGTTCCTCTACAGACTTTTCCACTATGGGCACCCATTGTTCTGCTGCTAAAGATCTCTGTGAATTGCCCAAACTGGGTCTTTAGGTTCTTTATCGCAGCTTCCTGGTTGTTCATCCTCATCTCCGTCATGTCCATAAACGACTCATTTTTATCAATAAACTTATTAGTACGAACAATAAAATCACTAGTATTAAACATAAAGTGTGTAAGGTTAATTCTAGTGAATTATTGTTCTGTGGTTGCCGAGCTTGTTGTCCGGACTGGTTCTGCTGGTAACCTCCATGTTGATGTTGTGGATTTTCAGCAGTTTTAGGATTGCTCCAGGAAAAGATTGGGTAATTTCTCCATCCAGGGTTGTACGTGTTCATGGCAGGCCTGTTGTTCCTCTCGTATCCTCCCATGAAGTTGGCAGATGCAGTACATTTAGAGGAGTCGTGGTTGCCCCCACACTCATTGCAAAATGGCTCTACAGCCTTGGCCTCGTAGACTTTTTTAGTGGGTCTTACGATGTTCATAACCAGCTATGTTAGTTTGTCGAGGCAGGCATTGATAGATTCTGAGGCTTCCACTTCGTTCACAGCTGTTGGCCGCCTAATGCCGCCTCAACGGGCTGTTGGGTACTTATAGTCATTATTGGTGGCTTGGTTCATGATCCGTAGTGCTTCCTCTGGTGGTCTGTCGAGGATGATTCTGTTGGCTGAGGCGTCGATCATCATTCGAGTTGGGTAGTTCACCCCGTTGTAAAACATTGACACATGTGTCCAAGTCGGAAAACCATGAACCGGGCAGTTATTGAGTATCTGTTGGTACTGTTCCCATGCTTCATACATTGGCTCGTCATCCCCTTGTCGAAAGGCTGTGATCTCGTTTCTCAATATGTCTGTGACGTTAGATGGGCTGAAATGATCCAGAAAATCCTTACACAGCTCTGTCCAAGTATTAAATGATCCTGCTGGCTAATTGTTCAACCACTGCTTCGCCTTATCCCTCAGTGAATAGGGAAATAACCTAAGCCTTAGCACATCTTGGTGGACTCCGTGTATTTTGAATGCTCTGCATATGTCCAGGAATCCTTTTAAGTGCTGTTGAGCATCTTCTGTGGAAGTCCCTCCAAATTGCCCCAAGGTGTTGATCATGTTGAACATCATGAGTTTTAATTCAAAGTGATCCGCTTCGATTTTAGGTTCTGTCACGGTAGGTTCAAACCCTCTGAAGTCATGCTCCAAATAGTCTCTGGTGGTTCGAACATATTGTGGCTGCCTGGGGGAATTGGGGGTTGCTGCCAAGGTGGAACTTGTTGTTGTTCTCTGGGCGGCGGGTCTTGCTACCCATCCCTGTCGATATGAGCATCATTGGCAGGGTTGTCAGCTATTTCGTTCATGATTGCTTCTATTTCCCCCTCTTCCTTGGCTTTCCTATAGGCTGTTCTAATTTCCTTTTTAAGTTCTCTTGCTCTTCGTTCGATATCATCAAAGTAAATGTAACACCCCTAATTTATTAAGGCAAAAAAATTAAAATAGGAACAAAATGAAATTAAAAACAAAAAAAAAGGAATTATGCTAGCATGGAGCTTCGAACCCGTGACCTAAGCTTAATTAACCTAAGCCTTAACCAGCTAAACCAAGGCTTTTCTCTGATTTTTACCCTGTCTAAATATCATTTTAAGCATGTGTTAAAGGATACTCAGAAATAAAATAATAAGATAATAAAAGTATCCTATCTATCCATGTTGGTTCATTTAATTCCCTTTACCCACCCAAGAACCTAGATCTGAAATAACCCTTCACCTCTCCTCACCAAACATTTCACCTTCCCCGTCGAACCCCGCCCGATCTCGGCCACTGTGCCGCCATGGCTCTCACCGCCAACACCAAATAGAGCGTCGCCTCCCCCTGATTGTAGCGCCGTCCACCACTCGCACGACATCGCTGTTGTTCGTTGCCAAACATCATCGAAATGTCCACCGAGAACCAAGAGCCTGCTTGTTGTTGTTGCTATGATCTGCATCGACGTTGCGTCCTGGCCATTGTAACACCCAGGTTTTGGGGTTGGGAGTTGAGTGTGTGAATCAGGTTCGAGTCGTTGGACTCGATCTAACTAAAATAGACCTTGGTTTTATTTTAAAAGGATTTGAAATTCATTAATGGCAATTTCGTAAATTTTTTGACAAACGAAAAAAGATTAGTAATATAGCAATTTTGACAAAAAAAGAGGTCTTCATCTTCTTCCTTGTTTCATTTCCATGACAAAAACCCCGCAAACCTCCCAAGTTACTATTTCATTCAACCCCTCTCTCATTTCAAGTGTTTTCTTTAAGGTAAGACTATTTTTGACTTGTCCTCTCAATTCCTAGCACATTGATGGTTTTAGTTTTTGAAAAACACCATTGTAGAGAATTTCAAGTTTTCAAAGCTTTGAACATAAATGGTGAAACTTTAATGACTTTTTGATTCATTTTTGATTTGTATAGTTAAGTTATGAACTAATCTTGCCCTAAGACGCATTATAACTTAAAATGGCGGGGTTTTGTCAAAAATCCCGAAATGGGTTTTTGGGGGCATTTTAAAAGTGTCAAAACTTGTGTTTTTGGAGTGGTTTTGTGTTAGGTTGTTGGGCTGATGTTATAGTGATGTTAGAGAGGTGTTTTGAAGGTGTTTAATGGTGTTTTAGGGGTTAGGATTAGTAGTTTTCTGCTGGGTTTGGTGGGAGTACGAAAGTGAAATTTTTGGTTGTTAGCTTTGGCTTGAAGTTGTTGAGAAATGGAATGTGGTTGAATTCTGAGTTGTGGCAGTGTATTGTGGATGTTTTTTTGTAGTAATGCATTGTTTTTGATTGGTTAGAATCAAATTGAAACGTTGGAGAAGCTTCGGGCATGATTCCGAAAGTTGGGGAGACTTGATTCGACTTTTCTCGGTTTGCTTAAGGAAGTATGGTGAGTGGAATCATTTAAATTGGTTTTAAATTGGTTCAAGTGATTGGTTGTGGAGTTGGATTGTGCTTGATAGGCCAATCCAAGTTAAAGGTTAAGTTGGTAGCTTAATCTCATGTGTGTTTAATGAGCTTTGCTAGTATGCATGATGTAGGCTTGAAAAGCATGTGTTGATTACGTATGTGCTATATACATTGATGTATGTGATGATTGATATGTTGAAATGCATGATGGATTATCATGGTGTGACTTGATAGTATGATTGGAACTAGTTAAATTATCGGGTATAAATGATCTATCATTAGGATGAGAGTGTGCACACGGTTGAGTCAAATTCGCGCGTGACCTTGGTGGCTTAAAGTCATCAAGGAGGAGTACGGTGATGTAATATTCTAGCGGAAATTTTATATTATTACGTGATGATGCATGGAATCCCATCCGTAGGGCATGTGATGATGAGTGTAATCCCATCCATGCAAGGTCCGGTGACGAATGTAATCTCACCGAAGGTAACGTTGTTGTTGAGTACGTTGGAGGTGAAAGCCCCAACGGAAGTTATCTACATATCCGAGTAAACTAATAGTTGCCAATATACTTGTTCATGTGTGGTTATTGTTAAGATAATTGTTATATCTTGTTAGGCATAACATGAGGTAAGATGCCATTTTAATGCATTCATGTGATGTTAGCTTGATGCTATGTTGATGCTTATGTATGCATGTGTGTTGTCTTAAGGATGTTATGCTTGAACCCTGCATTATTGTTGTTTTTGTTTTAGAGCACCCTCGCTAAGCTTCTAGCTTACGCTCTCGTTTTTAACAATGCAAATCATTAGCATGGAGTTAGCAAGAAGCAAGGAAAGGGGCATTCCAAGCTTTAGTAGTTGCTCAAGTATGGTTTAGTAAATAATGTGGTAGTTTAGCAATGGAACTGCTATGTGATTTGTATGAGCGTTGTTAGACTCATACATGTTGGTTTTGTTGTTAATGCCTTATTGTGGATTTGTAATCCACGTTATGTTGTTGCCTAAATGCTTGTGTTTAAAGGCTTATGACCTTGATCCATGAATGCTAGGTGTTGTTTGGGAGCATGTAAACCTTGTTAGTGGATGCATGTATCTTTTGGCTAATTAGACCCTTTATGTATGTTTAGAATGCAAGTTCCTCTTAAGTATGATTGCCTTGGTGTTGATGTTTCGTTGTTTGTTTAAACTGAATCGTATGCTAATTCATGGTTGCCTAGTATTGTATGAGGGTTTGCTTGTTGTTAGGTGAGTCGTAAATTGCATCTAGAGTTGAGTCTTAGTGCATTTTGCAGCTAAATTGAGGCTTGCAGAGCAGGGCGTATCGATACGCCTAACGGCCGTATTGATACGGTCCTACACTTTGGGCCTCAGTTTAAGCTTAGCGTACCGGTACACGGGGTGTATCGATACACCAAAAGCTCTCTGGAAATCTGAGAAATTGACGAGATTTTGGCGTATTGGTATGAGTCTTGGGTGTATTGGTACGGTTTTTATCGTTTGACCGGGAGAAGTTGACCGTCGAGGGCGTATCGGTACGGTTAACCAGTGTACTGATACGGTCCCCCTAAGTTGACTTTGGGCAGTTGACCTAGTCAAGGCGTATCGATACGCACTTCTAGTGTATCGATACGGCCTGCTGTAAGGACTAAAATGAGTTTTTTTAAATTGCTTGCTTTGTATGCTTGTATCGTTTTGTTGTCTTTCCGCTGTCGTGTCTCATATAGGAAGTATTAAACCCTTTAGACAAGATAATGTTTAAAAGAAATTTTCTAGGCTTGCTAATCGAAGGGGAGCCTTAACGGGTTTCACTTTGGTTTTCCCCGTGTAGCCTACTCGGACTTGTCAGTCGTCTAGACCGAGATGAGGGGGCTACATTTGTTGGTATCAGAGCCTGAGGTTTCTGAGACCTCGAGTAGGGAAGTGAGGTAAGTTTGAAGTGTTATGTTGTTGCTATGTCTCGATGAATGTTTTGCCATGTATGCTTGATGTTTGCTTGTTATTACGGTGTTTGAAAGCATATGTTAGCATGAATGTGGTGTTGAAGTGTAGTGTCGAGTTCCCATTGCTACTATTACTTATTTGAAAAGGTTTTGTAAAGGAATATACTTGAGCACGATTGGACCCTTGCCTTTGTTAACTTAATCCTTATATGTTTGTTTGTTGTAGTTTTTATCCTGCTAGCTGTGAAATGAGACCTAGAGAGAGGCCTAAGATGGTTCAACCGGAACCACAGGCAGCAGCTCCGGGAGTTGAGCCAGTTGTTGAGGCGCAGGCTCCTCCACCTTTTTCTTCTCCTCCTTGTCAAGAGGGAGGTGAGGCGAGAGCCGAGGGTGTAGAACCTTAGGTTGTCCAAGGACCGGCCGGGATAGATTTAGCTCCTTTAGTTCAGGCGATAGCCGGGGCTTTTCATGTAGCAGTGGCTGGGGGTCAGGCAGCGGCATAACCTTAGGGTGAGGGCACCGGTTTTCCACTTGAGAGGCTTCGCAGTTTGGGAGGCGAAGAGTTCAGAGGGTTGGCACCCGAGAGATCCGAGACTTGGTTTGACAAGACTGTCCGTATTCTGTCACAAATGGGCTGTACTGGAGAGCGCAGACTAGGGTGTGTTGTATCTTTGCTTCAGGGTGATGCCTACACTTGGTGGGTCACCATTACTACATGTATGCAAGAGGCCGAGGTCACTTGGGAATTCTTTGAGTCAGCTTTCCGCAAGAAGTATCTAGGTCCCCGTTATCTCGATGAGAAGAAGAGGGAGTTTATGGCTTTGCTTCAGGGTAACTTGACCGTAACCGAGTATGAGATACGAGTCGTCAGGTTGAGTCAGTATGCATCAGAGCTTGTTGCTACTGAGAGGGAACGTTGTGACTGGTTCCACTCTGGGTTGAGCGAAGAGATCAAGACGTACACTTTGGCTACTGACTACACAGATTTTGATGTCTTGGTCGCTAAGGGTAAGGACATAGAGCACAGTTTGGGTTTGACCAAACGTTCTGGTGGTTCTAGTTCCGGAAAGTGGTCTGACAACTTGGACAGAGGTGATGCCAAGAGGCATCGGGACAATAGGCATCACTATGACCATAGACGTTGTGGTGGTAACCACGGTAGGGGCCATCAGAGCCAGAGAGCTGGTGGGCGTTTGCCCGAATGTGCTTGTTGCGGGAGGAATCACACCGATGAGGGTTGGGGGAACTTTCACTCT
Organism: Hibiscus tridactylites; assembly: GCA_958450335.1. Taxonomy (NCBI): domain Eukaryota; kingdom Viridiplantae; phylum Streptophyta; class Magnoliopsida; order Malvales; family Malvaceae; genus Hibiscus; species Hibiscus tridactylites. The sequence goes on from OY288282.1 coordinate 43,020,211, forward strand.
TGTTGGAGTTGTGGAGCTAGAGATCACATTAGGCATGATTGTCCACATCAGGTGGGATAGGCATCGGTTCAGGCTCATGCTCCTGCTAGAGCTAATGATGTTCAGAGAGGCCGTGGGCGCGGAAGAGGTAACTTCCAGCCAAGAAATGATGGCCAGAGGAACATAGTGAATGTAGTTGATGTTCAGCCAGAGGGCGGAGGCCAGGCTAGAGTTTATGCTCAGCGTGAGGGTCAGAACAACACGGATGTGATTGCATGTGACTTCTCGATACAGTCTATGAGTTTGCTTTCTTTGATTGACTTCAGGTCTACGCATTCTTACATTTTGAGTGAGCATGCAAAGTTGTTGAATTTACCTTGTGAGGTATTAGAGGTAGGAGTTAGTGTTACTAGTTCCTTCGGGGATACAATAGTGGTTAGAAAGATGTACATAAGGTGTCCGCTAATGGTTCAGGGGCATGTGTTTCCAATAGATATGATGGAGTTACCGTTCTATGGCTTTGATGTAATTCTGGGTATGGAGTGGCTTACAAAACATGGAGCTAGGATAGATTTTGAGACTAAGAGGGATTTTTTTTGAAGCTTGCGGATGATTATGAGATTGTGGTAGTGGGTGAGAACGTGAAATTCTTATCGAATGTTGTTTCAGCTTTAGAGGCTAAGAGGTTAGTTGAGTTGGGATGTGAGGCGTACCTGGCCTACGTGATGAACCCGAACATGAGTGAAGTTAGACCTCAAGATATCCGAACAATGTTTGATTTTCTAAGTGTGTTTCCGGAAGAATTGCCGGGTTTACCGCTTGATAGAGAGGTAGAGTTTGCTATAGAGACTTATTCAGATTCAGCTCCTGTTTCGATTGCTCCGTACCATATGGCACCAAAAGAACTCAAAGAGTTGAAGACTCAGTTGCAAGAGTTGTTAGACAGAGGCTTTATCCGACCGAGTTCTTCGCCTTGGGGCGCTCCAGTTTTGTTTGTGAAGAAGAAAGACGAAAGTATGAGAATAGGCATTGACTATAGACAGTTGAATCGGTTGACAGTGAAGAACAAGTATCCCTTGCCGCGTATTGATGATTTGTTTGATCAATTGAGAGGGGCATCAGTCTTTTCGAAGATTGACTTGAGATCCGGTTACTACCACTTGAAGGTAAAAGAGGTTGATGTACCAAAGACAACTTTTAGGACTAGATACGGTCACTATGAGTTTTTAGTCATGCCATTTTGGGTTGACTAATGCACCGGCTGCTTTCATGGACATGATGAATAGAATCTTCCATCAGTACTTAGACAAGTTTGTAGTTGTTTTCATAGACGACATTTTGGTGTATTCACGTACCGAGGAAGACCATGACCGACACTTGAGGTTAGTTTTGCGGACTTTGTTAGACAACCAGTTGTATGAAAAATTGAGTAAGTGTGAGTTCTGCATCCGAGAAGTAGTCTTCCTAGGACATGTAGTGTCAGCCGATGGGATTAGAGTTAATCCGAAGAAGGTAGAGGCCATTGTTGAGTGGAAGCAACCGAAGTCTGTAACAGAGATTCGTAGCTTTATAGGCTTAGCCAGATACTATAGAAGGTTTGTGGAAGGTTTCTCAAAGATAGCTGCTCCTTTGACGAAGTTGCTTCAGAAGAATGTTCAGTTTGAGTGGTCAGATGACAGACAGCTAGCCTTTGAGAAATTGAAAGAAGCTTTAACCCATGCACCGATTTTGATTCAGCCAGAGCCGGGGAAAGAATATGTAGTCTATAGTGATGCTTCTTATGTAGGGCTAGGTTGTGTTCTCATGCAAGACAGAAGAGTAGTGGCTTATGCCTCAAGACAGTTGAAGACTCATGAGCGTAACTATCCGACACACGACATAGAGTTAGCCGCAGTTGTGTTTGCCTTGAAGATTTGGACACATTATTTGTACGGTGAGAAATGCACAGTGTACACGGATCACAAGAACCTAAAGTATATCATGACACAGTGAGAGTTGAATCTCAGACAACGTAGGTGGCTAGAGTTGTTGAAGGACTATGATCTTACGATTGAGTACCATCCGGTAAGGCCAATGTGGTGACAGATGGCTTGAGTAGAAAGGTAGACGTTGAGTTGAGAGACATGTTTGCTAGTTTTAGTTGGTCCGGTGATGGTGGTTTAGTGGCCGAGCTTCAGGTTAGACCTACCTTAGGCCAGTTGATTAGAGAGAAACAACTCTTAGATAGATCTTTGGCACCTCACGTGCAAGACATAGCCGAGGGTAGACCATCGGACTACAGTTTCAGTGTCGATGAGGTCTTGTGTTTCAGAGATAGGATATTTGTGCCAGATGATAGTGAATTGAGACGTACGATCTCGACCGAAGCACACAGTAGCCCGTTTGCTATGCATCTCGGTAGTACGAAGATGTATCGCGATTTGAAGAACAAGTACTTTTGGGTTGGCTTGAAGAGAGACGTAGCTGACTTCGTGAGTAAGTGTATGGTATGCCAGTGAGTGAAGGTGGAACATCAGGTTCCCTCAGGTTTGTTGCAACCGTTGAGAATTCCGGAATGGAAGTGGAAAAATATCATCATGGATTTCGTTTCGGGTTTACCTTTGACTCCTACGAAGAAGAACTCATTTTGGGTTATAGTTGATCGTTTTCACGAAGTGTGCGCACTTCTTAGCTGTTAATACTACTTACTCCTTAGATAGATTGGCTGATTTGTACATCGGTGAGATTGTGAGACTGCATGGTGTGCCGAAGTCGATTGTGTCTGATAGAGATCCGAGGTTCACAACCCGATTTAGGGAGTGTCTACATACAGCTTTGGGTACCCGTTTGAATTTCAGCACATCATACCATCCTTAGTCAGATGGTCAGTGAGAGAGGGTTATACAGATTTTAGAGGATATGTTGCGTTGTTGCATCATTGATTTTCAGGGTACTTGGGAGAAGCACTTACCTTTGGTAGAGTTCGCGTATAACAATAGTTATCAGTCGAGCATTCAGATGGCTCCGTATGAGGCCTTGTATGGTAGGAAGTGTAGAACTCCGATTTGTTGGGCCGTATGAGATTGTGAGGCGAGTCGGTTCGGTTTCTTATCAGTTACGTTTGTCATCCGAGCTAGAGAAGATTCACAATGTGTTCCATGTTTCGATACTTCGCAAGTATAGGCCAAATCCGTCGCATGTTATGCCTGTAGAGGAGATTGAATTGAATCCGGATTTGACATATGATGAGGAACCAGTGGAGATCTTAGCCTCAGACAGCAAGGTGTTGTGTGGTAGATCAATTGTGTTGGTCAAGGTAAGGTGGAAACGTCGAGGTGTGGACGAGGCCACATGGGAGAGGAAGGAGGATATGGAAAGGCAGTTTCCTTATCTCTTTCAGTCAGGTAATTTCAAGGACGAAATTCCTTAAGTGGGGGAGAGTTGTAACACCCGGGTTTTGGGGTCGGGAGTTGAGTGTGTGAGTCGGGTTCGAGTCGTTGGACTCGATCTAATTAAAATAGACCTTGGTTTTATTTTAAAAGGATTTGAAATTTATTAATGGCAATTTCGTAATTTTTTAGACAAAGGAAATAAGATGAGTAAAATAGCCTTTTGACAAAAAAGAGGTCTTCATCTGCTTCCTTGTTTCATTTCCACGACAAAACCCCCAAACCTCGCAAGTTACTATTCCATTCAATCCCTCCCTTATTTCAAGTGTTTTCTTTAAGGTGAGACTATTTTTGACTTGTCCTCTCAATTCCTAGAACATTGATGATTTTAGTTTTTGAAAAACACCATTGTAGAGAATTTCAAGTTTTCAAAGCTTTGAAAGAAAATGGTGAAACTTTATTGGCTTTTTGATTCGTTTTTTATTTGTATAGTTAAGTTATGAACTAATCTTGCCCTAAGACACTTATAACTTAAAATGGTGGGGTTTTGTCAAAAATCCCGAAATGGGTTTTTGGGGGCATTTTAAAAGTGTCAAAACTTGTGTTTTTTGAGTGGTTTTGTTTTAGGTTGTTGGGCTGATGTTATAGTGATGTTAGAGAGGTGTTTTGAAGGTGTTTAATGGTGTTTTGGGTGTTAGGATTAGTAGTTTGTTGCTGGGTTTGGTGGGAGTACGAAAATGGATTGTGGTTGAAATTTGAGTTGTGGCAGTGTATTGTGGATGTTTTCTGTAGTAATGCATTGTTGTTGATTGGTTAGAATCAAGGGGAAACATTGGAGAAGCTTCGGGAACGATTCCGAAAGTTGGGGAGACTTGATTCGGCTTTTCTCGGTTTGCTTAAGGAAGTGTGGTGAGTGGAATCATTTAAATTGGTTCAAGTGTATGGTTGTGGAGTTGGATTGTGCTTGGTAGGCCAATCCAAGGTAAAGGTTAAGTTGGTAGCTTAATCTCATGTGTGTGTAATGAGCTTTGCTAGTATGAATGATGTATGCTTGAAAATCATGTGTTGATTATGTATGTGCTATATACATTGATGTATGTGATGATTGATATGTTGAAATGCATGATGGATTATCATGGTGTGACTTGATAGTATGATTGGAACTAGTTAAATTACCGGGTATAAACGATCGATCATTAGGTGGCGTAAAGTCATCAAGGAGGAGTACGGTGATGTAATATTCCACCAGAAATTTTATATTATTACGTGATGATGAGTGGAATCCCATCCGTAGGGCATGTGAGGATGAGTGTAATCCCATCCATGCAAGGTCCGGTGATGAGTGTAATCCCACTGAAGGTAACGTTGTTGTTGAGTACGTTGGAGGTGAAAGCCCTAACAGAAGTTATCCGCATATCTGAGTAAACTAATAGTTGCCAATATACTTGTTCATGTGTGGTTATTGTTAAGATAGTTGTTATATCTTGTTGGGCATAACATGAGGTAAGATGCCATGTTAATGCATTCATGTGATGTTATCTTGATGCTATATTGATGCTTATGTATGCATGTGTGTTGTCTTAAGGATGGTATGCTTGAATCCTGCATTGTCGTTGTTTTGTTTTAGAGCACCCTCGCTAAGCTTCTAGCTTACGCTCTCATTTTCGACAATGCAAATCATTACCGTGGAGCTAGCAAGGAGCAAGGAAAGAGGCATTCCAAGCTTTAGTAGTTGCTCGAGTATGGTTTAGTAAATAATGTGGTACTTTAGCAATGAGACTGCTATGTGATTTGTATGAGCGTTGTTAGACTCATATATGTTGGTTTTGTTGTTAATGCCTTGTTATGGATTTGTAAACCATGTTATGGTGTTGCCTAAATGCTTGTGTTTAAAGGCTTATGACCTTGATCCATGAATACTATGTGTTGTTTGGGAGCATGTAAACCTTGTTAGTGGATGCATGTATCTTTTGGCTAATTAGACCCTTTATGTATGTTTAGAATGCAAGTTTCTCTTAAGTATGATTGCCTTGGTGTTGATGTTCCGTTGTTTGTTTAAATTGAATCGTATGTTAATTCATGGTTGCCTAGTGTTGTATGAAGGTTTGGTTGTTGTTAGGTGAGTCGTAAATTGCATCTAGAGTTGAGTCTTAGTGCATTTTGCAGCTAAATTGAGGCTTGCATAGCACGGCGTATCGATACGCCTAAGGGCCGTATCGATATGGTCCTACACTTTGGGCCACAGTTTAAGCTTAGCGTACTGATACACGGGGGTGTATCGATACGCCAAAAGCTCTTTGGAAATCTGAGAAATTGACGAGATTTTGGCGTAACAGTACGGGTCTTGGGTGTATCGGTACGGATTTTATCGTTTGACCGGGAGAAGTTGACCGTCGAGGGCGTATTGGTACGGTTAACCAGTGTACCGATATGATCCCCCTAAGTTGACTTTGGGTAGTTGACTTAGTCAAGGCGTATCGATACACACTTCTAAAGCATCGATACGGCCTGCTGGAAGGACTAAAATGGGCTGTTTAAATTGCTTTCTTGGTATGCTTGTATCATCTCGTTGTCTTTCCGCTGTCGTGTCTCATATAGGACTAAAATGGGCTGTTTAAAATGCTTTCTTGGTATGCTTGGTATGTTTAAATGAAATTTTCTAGGGTTGTTAACCGAAGGGGAGCCTTAACGGGTTTCACTTTGGTTTTCCCCGTGTAGCCTACTCGGACTGGTCAGTCGTCCAGACCGGGACGAGGGGGTTACAACCTTCACTGCCACTGCCATCAGAAGCGCGCTCGTCCACCGACGTCAGCCATAATAGCCATGCGCGGAACCAAACCGCCATTCGCCGGCAAGGCTTGTTTAAAGTTTCAGCCAGAAACCCCAAATCGCCTCCTCTAATTTCGCCATTTTCTGCCGTCATCCACCATTGGCCCGTCTCGCTGTCACCTTCGACGAGTTCCTTGGCCCGAGACGAACAAAACCCCGGTGGTTGATCGTTGGTACGACACCGTTAAAGGCTTCGTCGGAGCTTTGTCATTTTCGGTGAAGTTTCGACCTTTTGGGTAATTTTTGAGTCAGATATTTTGGGGGGTCGGTGGTGGCATTCCGGCGAACTATCGAATTCGGGTTTGAGAGTATCGAAATGTCGTTTCAAGGGTTGACCGATATAGCAAGGATTCAAGGTAATACTTTACTACCTACTGTATGCTTTATGGAACATGTTGGTAATTGACTAATGCATGAACAATATGATTGGTCATTTGATTACCGTCGATTATTATAAGTTGTACAGTTACGGTACAATGATAATAAACTGGTTAAGACCGAATGACTCGAATAAGGAACAAATGACCGATAAGAAATTCAAGTTTAGTGAACACTCGATAAAGCGACAACCTCGAAACATTAATTTTAGATTATGTTCTTGATAAAAGATTTAGTGCCCGAAATGTTAGAATGAGAAATTACAAAAATGCCCTTGAGATATCTGAATGACTAAAATGACCCTAACAATGAAAGCAATCTAGAAATCTATCTTAGATCTTGTTAAACAACCGATTTATCTGAAAACATCAAATTACTTGGAGAGTTACGGTAACAAGACTTAAACCTTTGAGTTTGTGAAGTGCTTGGATTTCCTTGAATTCTTATTAATCCTTGAAGATAAATTTACAAGAAATTATTCGTATGTTCGGAAATTATCAAAGCACTTTCAATTATCGAATTGAGTGAAACAACTGAAATGACTAAAGGATTGAAGGTACTATAAGACTGAATTGATCAGGATGAGTGTAATAACCGAAATCACTAAAATATCTCGAGCATCAAAACTTTCCAATTAACTGAAATGACATTTATACCCTCAAGTTTTGAAACCAATGAATTTGTCTGGAAGGGCTGAAAGGACCAGAACGACTAAATCTCTATCGAGTACATAAATGATTGAAATTATATAGTTGGTATAATTGATGGAAATGATGGATCTATCCCGAGCTCTAAAATGCTCGAAATACCCTCTTGATCGGAATGGGCAAAATTTGCCTTTGATGAAATTTCAAAAATCTAAATAAAGCTTGAATGATCGAAATGCCCTAAGTGTTATGAAGCATGACTCATATATGTCCATCACTCATGATACTAATTTAAGGTTGGAAGATTTCACTTGGAAAATAAGTTTGAATGCTCAGTGGTGAGCCGGTGGAGAAACATGATGACGATCATTCTAACATTTTATATAGTTGATTTTGGAAATGATACACGTGGAACGCCTACGTCTGAATGTTTGGTAAGTATTGCAGAGTTGGGATATGTTAGATTGAGTGAGTTTTTGGAGATTTGATAAACCGTTGGAAATCTTGAATATTGCAAATCATCATTTTGTCAGTATTGGGCTAAATTACAAAATTGCCCATGATAGTAAAATGACCAAAATGCCCTCGTTAACCAAAATGATCAAAACAACCTTAATATACTTAATATCTTGAATGATCATAATAAAGCATTTTTTCCAAATGCCTGGTTGGCGATGTTGGCTACAAAGTCCCCTTTAATCGGGACCTCATTACCGGAATTAGTTCAAAATGTCAAAAGCTCAGAGTTTTCATTCCTCGTGTAATATCAAGTATCTCAGAGAAATAAATGGTTCCTTTTAGTGTGTTCCAAGGTTGTCTTTTGATACGAAATATGACTTTTATCAAACTGAAATATACCTATGTATCTGAACTAGAAAAAAAAGAAAAAGAAAATAAAAATGTATATGCTCGCTAGTTATCGTTTCATCGAAAACTATAGTTCATTATATGTTCACTATTATTATTGATTAACAATGATTGCTACCGAATATTGTTATTATCGATCATTACCGACTACTACCGATTACTATTGTCACCACCTAGACTGTTACTAGGATATTTGGGATAGAGTATGAAGTTACCGTAGGTTCAGCCCTGATCAGGCTGGTAATTCCTTACCGTTTCAGGTTCCTATGCTACGGCTAGGGTAATTCCATACCCTACCTAAGGTATCCCCTTAGGCTGGCACCTACGCCCAATGTGCCTAGGTTAATGCCCGTTATAGTAGCAATTTTTGGGAACTGCATACCGGAGTTTGGTTGGAGGGTAGAAAGAAAATCTAAAATGAACCTTATTGCTAACACTATATAACCGTGAAATAACATTCCCCACACCGTTACTTAATATGTGTTAACTTTGCACTGTTGGAACACACACTAAGCCCTTGATTCAACTATTGTAATCCATACCTTGGCTAACTCTTCGCTCTATATGTTCCTAATATGATACTAAGTGGTTGAATAAAGAACAATTATATTATCTTCATGTATACCACTTTTTCGAAATATCTGATCGTATTATTGGAGCCTATTGTTGCCCGAAACATCATGATAGTGTTATGCCTACCAAATACCTGCATGTTACTTATAGCATCCATTGGTAGTTCTGTATTACTAAGCTTTTCGAAGCTCACGCTATTTTCACCACCGCATGTTAAAAGAAATCTAACATGGCTCGATGACCGACATCAGTGTTGGAGTTCTCTCGATGTTGCTTTAGAAGTACGGTACTGACATAGTTAGTGGGCATGCATGTCATGTATTATTTTATGGTAGTGTTTGTAAAACGTTTTTTTTTAAATCCTATTATATGTTTAAATGATTTCAGGAAAGGGTATGTTAAACAGAGGTTACCGTTACAAATTGATAAGTGTTTTAACAAAACAATGTTTTTATGTGGATATTTACGGTGGGTCGCTCTTGTGACCCTAATGTGACCTCCTGGGATTCATTGTAATGCATAGGCGGTTCTAGAGGGTTATAGTAAACTATTTCGCCCTTCGGATTTGCTGTGGTCATGCACTATAAGAGAAAACTGTAAAATTCTTTTTTTCGAATAAAAATAAAATTAATAAAAACTAAAAATTAAATGAAAATAAAATTAAAGGTGCAGAAATATAAAAAAAAATTTTACTGTTGTCAATCCTTGACAACGACGCCAAAAACTTGTAAAGTGTTTAGGTGTTCTCTAAATATGAGCGCAAGTGCACGCTTCTTTCAAGTTATAGTATATAAGATATCATCTTCCACAGGGATTGGACAGCTTAAACTCGAATTGAAATTCCTGCACAAAGAAAATTAAATGCACAAATAAGTTTAGTTTGTTTAAGATAAAAGTAAATAAAACACAAGTAAATAATAGAGAAGAGATCAGATTGATGGAATGGGTCAGATTATGATGCTCCCTAGTGTGAAACTGCGTTGAATAGGATAAGTTGCTTTGCGCTGCCAGACTTTGCTGTCTCGGCGAAGGATGGTTGATTGGCTGCTTTGACGCTTTCACTGTCTCGGCAGTGGAACGGACGTGTGTCTCGACGGTAAACTCAGAATACCTTCAAGGCTCGGCAGAACGCTTTGATATTGATCCTGCTTATGTCTAAGTCAAAATGATGTTGATGCCCACTGCAGATAGTACCAGTCGCAGCGTGAATTGTGCAAAGACAACAATGTTTAGTTCGTTCTTCTTTAGCCACCTTAAACCCTAACCTATGTCTAAACTGGATTGATCAACACTTGATTAGAGTGAGGACCGTACTTACTCCTTTCGTGAGTTCGACTCTCTCGATACCGAACTAATGGATAGATAAAAACTAATCTTTCAAACTTAATTGAAAATTATGAACATGGAATAAGCAAACCTTGAAAGCTTTATTGCAAAAAACAAACTTAATACCTAAATAACCATTCTCACACTAGTTTACAACATAACCCAAACCCAAAAGAGAATTAAGAACATAATGGCGACAAGAAAACCTAAATTATGCCTAAGGAAAACCTAAGTTGTCTTGAAGTACAAAATACATTGAGTATATATAGGCATTAGCTAGGTCAAGTCCTCCTTGGAGTAGAAGTCTTCAAAGTAGCTTTTTCATTAAATGCAACCTTAAATTCTGACTTCTTTGAGTTGAATGTGGACTTCTTCACGTTGCCTTGCTCCTCAAGTTATCTTCGATCTCTTCCTTCAGCGGCTCTGTCCGCTGCTACAAGCATTAAAAAATTGAGTGGATGGCATCGTTAGAATCACGATTTTCTGCTCTACGGATCGCACTCCAATTCTCCAATTCCTCAGCTTGTTGCCCTGGGCGGCAGATATGGTGGCGGCAGTTACTCGGTAGTGGTTGTCTTCTGTCTGAAACTGCATCAGTACAGCTCCTTGATCTGCTGCCTCAGCATCATGTCCTCAGCTCCTCTCTCCTTATGCCAGCTTCTAGTACCTGAAACTAAAACTAAAACTAAACTAGAACAATACCCTTTCCTTACCAAATAAGAGATAATTAATAAAAAGCATGTCAAAGTAAATAATATTATAAAATGCAATGCATGAGCCTAATTATTCCTAAAATGTACTTAAAAATATCAATAATATGAGATGGAATGTGCACAAAATATAGAACTTATGGACACTTTACACTAGCCAACTATATCCAATAACTTTTAACCATTTCCACTTGCCAATATACTCACTTAAAACATGTTACGTCACTGTTTTACATATGTATCAATTAAAACAATTTCCAATACATTAAACCATGTATTTTATGCATTCTGTAAATACTTTCGCAAACCATTTTTCATTTCCATAAATCATCAATATATGATCATTTATAACATCTTTCATTGCTAAAACATGCATATAACATTAGGTAATCGAAACCAATAACAAGAGCATGAAAAGTATTTCATAGAACCAAAAACTAGAGCAAGAACTTCCAATACTTACTTCTGAGCTTAGCCAAGCATTTCAAGCTTAATCTAAACTCCCAAAATCACTTTCAAATGTTTATAAATCTTTAAATCTCGTTTCTACTCACCAACAACGCAAAGCTTTCCTCGCCGATGCGAATTCAAACTTTCGACGACTCCAAATCCCTGTCAATCGCTGTAGGATTAATCTCCCCTGTTTTATTCACATAATAATAGAGGATTAATGCATCATTGTGCATCCATAATCCCAACAACATTAATCCCCAACAAAACTTCGCTAAAAATCATCAATCACCTTCCAAAGACAACCAAAAACACCTCCAATTCCATCCTAAACCAATCCAGCTATATACTAATGATTTGAATCATCTAACATCATCAATTAACATCCAAAAACATCTAAATCACCACCTTATACCTCCAGTAACTTAATAACACCATAAACACCTCAAAATCCAACTAATCACAACCTAAAAAATTAGCAATTCAATTAGTAAAGAACCTTTAATTTCTTAATTAAACTAACATTACACCTTTAAATCTTGATTTAATTACCAAAACATGTTAAAAATCGATTGTAAAGGATCAAGAACTTTAGAATTTCAGTAAAGAACCATTGGTTAGAGGAGAGAAATGAAAATCACCTCTAATTATAGACTTCCTCCTTAATTGGCTTGATTTTGATGAAATCTCCAAGGTAATGTGGTGTAGAATCAAGAAAATTAATTGTTGAAATCAAAAGCAAGATTAAAAGATGAATCCAGGGAATATTTAGTGTGAAAATAGTAGTTTAGCTGCTAAAAATTTAAAGAAAAAATTTGGAGAAAAGAAGTTACGTAAGAAAATATTTTGGCTAATTAAAACAAAACTAATTAAAACCCTTTTATTTTATATTATTAAACCTTTTTAAAATATTTTAAAATAACCAAAATTAAGGGAAATTCTGATAAAACCAAGAGATTTAATAGCTCCTTAAAGATTCTAAGTTTTGACCCTTTTACGATTTAGTCACCAAAATAGTTTTGAAATCTTTACATTTTAGTCACCAAATTCAAAAATGTCATTTAATCCAAATTTATTATATCAAATTTAACACCTCAAATATGTTTAATACATTAATTAAACATTTTAGGATATTTTTCTATATTTTACTTTAGCCGAAATCTATTTATTCGAATTTATTTCCCGAAACTAATTCGAACCAACAAATCTGGTTTTCCCAAACCGTCTAATCTATCTAGCTAACTCCTAAGTCCAAATTTAGGGCATTACATATTGAATAAATAATCAAAACATAGTATCTTAAAAACAATAAACCCAAGAAAAGAGTATTTAGCTCACGTCTGAGCAAATATCATCCAGAATAAATACAATGTAAGCCATGACAGTTTGTTAAGCAAGAGAGAAAGAAATCAAGCATCCTCAAATTCTCCTTCAAGCCCTCGAACTGTGCTGCAGCGCTCCGTACTCCTCAAACCTCTCTTGATAGCTCTCAGCTTGTGGAGACTCCTATTAACCTCAACCACGATGGTTCTCCGATAGTTGACGACAAAGGGTTATTCTATCCTCAATCAAGCTCTATTATATTGTTGCCCAAGTTGTCTTTATATAGGCAGAAAAGCTAGGGTTAAGAAACCCTAAAGCGTACGTAATCCTTTAATGAGGATCTTGTTTTCTGCATTATTCAATAAAGTCCATAATGGGAGAGGGTCCACGCATGATTTGGTCGTCAAGAGACAAGGTTCATCTCCAACTCTGCCGCAATGCTATGGCGTCGAGTTCATCAATAGAGATGCAGCTTCAATGCTTTCTTGCGCTCCACTGCTCTATTGCTTCCTGAACATTCACCACTAAAAACACAAACATTTCTCATTAAAAGCATCAATATATATAACATTAAGCACATGCACCATTAACTCCATAACCACATGCAAACTAATCCTAAATACAACTATATAAGCTTGAATACATGCAAAATGTAACGCCCCGGTTTTGGGCTTAGGAGTTTTGGGCGTTGACCGGTTCGGTCAAAGTGCTGTTCGAATCTAAAATGGTGAAATTAGGAAAGCCTAGTTCGGGTTGCATTAAAAATATGGAAAAATGTTCTAAAATCATCATTTAATATATATAAGTGAACTATGAAATCAATTTTACAAAATGAGTTTTGGAAGGTTGACATTTTGGCTAGTGACCAAAATGTAATTTTTGAAAGTTGCGTGATTGTTTTAGAAAGGGTTGAAACTTTGAATCTTTAAGGAGCTATTATTCCAAAAGTAGTTTCTCCAGATTTTTCTAAGATATTTTAAGGATTTATTCTGATTTTTAAACATATCAAAAGAGGAGGGAAAGCCATTTAGGCCATTTTGATAACTAACTTCCCATTTTCTTTTCTATCATTTTCTCTCAACCCAAACACTTTCTTTCCAGAGAATTGTTTCTGATTTTCTCACCTAAATCTCTCCTTTCAACTCCCTTTTGATTCCTAATCATCATATCTACAAAACCTCATCATTTGCTACTTGATTCATCAAGGTTTTTGATTCCAAAAAGAGGAGAAACTCAAGTTTGGAGGTAAGAACGTCCTTCTCCTCTAAACTATCAGTTCTTTACTGAAATTCCTAAGTTTTCAATCCTTAATTGATGTTTTATTAAAGGCTTTTGAGTTGTGAATTGGATCTTGGCTTATAATGCAAGATTTGGTGATTTTTGATGATTTTCGTTTGATCTGTTAAATCTGTGATTTGAGATGTGTTTTTGATGTTATTTGGACTCTAAATTGATAAGGAATTGAGTTTTGATTAATGCAATCCCGGATAGGTTGAGTTTCCTAAGTTTAGCTTGTGATTCTTGATTGTTTTTGAGGTGATCTTGAGGATCTGGTGTTGCTGGAGGTATAAGGATGTTAATAGGTTCTTTTTAGATGTTAAATGATGTTAAAGGATGTTAGGTTTTGATGGTTTATGGTTGGGCTTTGTTGAGAAGTGGTTTGGATGCATTTTCGGTTGTGTTTGGTGGCCGGAAATGGAGTGTGGATGAGAGCAGCGAGTTTAGGTGCTTTCATTGAAGCTATTAATGCATGATGATGCATTAATCCTCTGCTTTAATGTGTTAAAATAGGGGAGGCATCTTTGGATCCAAGAGTTGTTGATCCGGAAGCTTGAATTGGTGCTTTGGCAAGAGGTGAAGTGGAATCGGTGAGTGAAATTGGGTTTTCGGCTTTGAAATCAATGTCTTGGGAGCTTAGTTTAAGTCTAAACAACTTTGCTAAGCTCAAGTGTAAGTTTTCAAAAGAACTCTCTAGTGGTGGCCATGGATTGATTGTTATGCAATGTGGTTTATTGCATGTTTTAAATTCTGTTTTGAAAGCATGATTTAGCATGGTTATTGCTGATTTTGTAAGCCATATGTTGAAGGAAGCTCAAGGTAAGAGTTCCTTGTTTTTGAGCATTATTAAAATGTGGTTTGATGCTTATAAATGCATGATGTTTATGGCTTGGTTTAATGCTTTAAAACAGTGGATTATTTGATGATAATGATGTATATTGGCAAGTGATGTTTTGAAAAGGTTAAGGTCACTAAGGTGGTTAAAAGTCCTTGAGTGAGCCTTGTTACTTAAGAACATCAAGGTGGTTAAAAGTCCTTGGATGGTTCTTGAGAATTATAAGATCACAATGGTGTTTAAAAGTCCATGTGTGAGTCTTATGTTGATCTTGTTTTTAAAAGATGAAACTTATCACTTGTGGCCAATATGACATGAATTGATATGGAAGCATGTATTGCTTGTTTAAGGATGCTAGTGAGCATGTATATATGATGCTTTGAAGTATGATTTATAAAGTGGTTTATAAATGCATTATTGAATGGTTTTTAAGAGCATTCCTCACTAAGCTTTTGCTTACGCTCTCTTTCGTTTTCTTAAATCAATAATGCAGAACATTAGAGTACTTTGAGGGCAGCAAGGAGGGCAAGTAATCAAGTGGAAGTAAAGCTCAAAGTATGGAAGGTTTTCTTAAGTACACTTTAGCTTTTGGTAATTTGGCAATGGGGGACCTATGTGTATGTTTTGGGAGATGTTGTGAACTCCCTAAGTATGTTGAATGATGTTGAGAATGCTGGTTTTGTGTTTGGCCATTACATGCTTGAATTGGAAGCTTATGCTTGAATGGTTTGCTTGTGTAGGAAGCATGCCTATAGATTTGGGGCTTTTCATGTATGTTGTTATTTTGATGAGTTGTTGATGCAAGTATGTCTCATATATGCTGAATTGCATGTTGGTAAAGTTTGGTGGCATTTGGAGCAAGTATGGTTGATCAATTGCATGTTTTAAGAAGCCCTTTGCTGCAATATGTGCAGGGCGTTTCGGAACAGAGACTACCGTTCCGGAACAGGTGCCTTAAATGAACCCAGGCATCCGAAACGGTAGGCACCGTTCCGAAACGGAAGGGCCACTGCCAGCCCGTGTTTCGGTACGCGTTGCGGAACGCCCGCGTTTTGAAACGGGCTCTGCCTGTTCCGGAACGGGTGACCGTTGGGGGCTGACATTGGCAGTTAAATGTTTTGTATTTTTTGCATTTTGGTCCTGAATCATGTTTGTGCAATCGTATAAGTTTGGGAAGTCCTTTTGAGCTGAAATTTGGCAGTGAAGCATGAAACCTGACTAATTACAAGTTGATAACTTTAATTTGGGTTAAGCCCTCATGTTTATCAGAAATTACAATTTGGTCCCTAAGGTTGAAAATTGTTCAATTGGGTCCCTGTTTGATCTCTGATGTTTATGATCTTTGAGTTTGATGTTGTATGATCACATCTAAGGGTTAAAATGCATCTAGACAAGACTAAAAAAAAGGGTCGTTAATCAAGGTTGACTTTCGGGTTGACTTTGGTTTTCCCCGTGTGACTTTCTTAATTCGGGTCAACCGTCTAGGCCGGGTTAAGGGGGTTACATTTGGTGGTATCAGAGCTGAGTTCTCGAGTAATTGGGATTGAATGTGTGCTTGATTGAAGTATGTATGCTTTGTATGCTTGTTGAGTAAAAGCATGTTTAGTGGCTTATGATTTTGGTACAATTGAGCTGTATGCTGTGATGTAGCATGATGTGGGTACCCATTGCCAAATCGAAGCTAAGTGATGATGTTGATTTTGAATGAAATTGAGCTTGAGTACTTGGATTGCTTACCTTGCTGGGCCTAATTTGTTTATTTGCATTGTGATTGCATGGTTAAAGTATGGCACCACGTAGAGAGTTGCGAGGTAATGTGCGAGCTATGGCTCCTAATGAGAACGAGAATGAGGAAAACTCGGGTAGTGCGGTGTTACCTCCTCCTCCACCTGGTGGTGGTGGTGCTGAGGGAGGAAGAGCTGAAGCTGCAGCTGGTGCTGGAGCTGCTGGACCTGAGGTTGGTCAGGGGCAAGCTATGCCTGACATGTCTATGTTGGTACAAGCTATTGCGGGTGCTTTTCGAGCGGCAGTAGCTGGAGCTCAAGGAGCTGGGCATCAGGGAGATGCTGGAGTTAGACTACCTTTGGAGCGTTTGCGCAGTCTTGGTGGGACTGAATTCAGGGGTATGTCTGCTGAGGGTTCTAAAGCTTGGTTAGAGAGTACCAAGAGGATTCTGGGTCAGATGAGTTGCACGGATGTGCAAAAGCTGGGCTGTGTAGTATCTTTACTACAGGATGATGCTTATACGTGGTGGACGACCACTATTGCTGGAATGGCTGAAACTGATGTAACTTGGACATTCTTTCAGAATGTGTTCAAGAGGAGATATCTTGGAGTGAGATATCTAGATGAAAAGAAGCGCGAATTCATGTCTCTTACCCAAGGGAACATGAGTGTGGCTGAGTATGAGGTGCAGTTTGTGCGACTCAGTCAATATGCACCGGAGCTGATACCTGATGAGCGGGCAAGGTGCGAGAGGTTCCGTTATGGTCATGTGACGGATGTGAAAATGTATGTGCTGGCCACTGAGTATGATGATTTTGATGTGTTGGTGGGCCGAGCTAAGGACATAGAGATGAACTTGGGTCTATCTGCTAGAGGTGCTGGAGCGAGTTCTGGTAAGAGAGCTGCTGAGTTTAGTTCCGGTGGTGGACGGAACAAGAGGGGGCGTGATCAGAAGTATCAGTCCTCAGCTAAGAGAGGTGGTGGTGCACCTGCTAGAGGAGGAAATGCTAGAGCCGATCCGAGTGCTTGTTGGATCTGTGGTTCACGTGGTCACATGAAGCGTGACTGTCCTCGTGCTGTGAGGGAGGTGCAAGCTCCTGTTGCGACTGCTGGTAATGGATGCTGGAATTGTGGATCCGCAGACCACTTGAGGCGAGATTGTCCTATGTTGGCTGGTGGCCAAGTGCGTGCACCTGTTGTTGCTGCACCGCAGAGAGGTCGTGGGCGCGGCCGTGGTAATTTCCAGAGGAGAGAGGAAGGTGGCCGAGGAGTGGCCCATGTTGTGGCTATTCAGCCTGAAGGTGGAGGTCAAGTTAGGGTGTATGCTCAGCGTGAGGGGAGGAATGATGCGGATGTGATTGCAGGTACCTTTACTTTGCAATCCTTGTCATTGCTTTCTTTGATTGATTCTGGATCTACGCATTCATACATTTTGCGTGAGCATGCTGAACTGCTTGGTTTGCCTGTTGAGTCTTTGGATGTTGGTGTTCGTGTCACTAGTTCTTTTGGTGAGACTGTTGTGACTCGAAAGCTCTATAGAAGGTGTCCTTTAGTTGTTCAAGAGCATGTTTTCCATGTTGACCTTATGGAGCTGCCTTTCTATGGTTTTGATGTGATCCTTGGCATGGATTGGCTTGCTGAGCATCGTGCTGTTGTGGACTGCGAGAATAAGCGAGTTTCGTTAAAGCTTGCGGATGATTACGATGTTGTTGTGGTTGGTGAGAATGTGAAGTTTCTTGCCAATGTGGTGTCTACCTTGGAGGCGAGTAGGATGCTGAGGCAAGGTTGCGAAGCTTATCTAGCTTTTGTGATGAATCCTAGCTCTAAGGAGTTGAGAGTGCAAGATATCAGAGTTGTGAAGGAGTTTCCTGGAGTGTTTCTGGAGGAGTTGCCTGGTTTACCTCCTAATCGCGAGGTGGAATTTGGAATTGAGCTGTATGAGAATACAACTCATGTGTCCATTACTCCCTATAGAATGGCACCTAAGGAGCTGAAGGAGCTGAAGACGCAGTTGCAAGAGTTGCTTGATCGTGGTTTCATCCGGCCGAGTGTGTCACCTTGGGGAGCACCGGTCTTGTTTGTGAAGAAGAAGGATGGCACTATGAGGATGTGCATTGATTACCGCCAGCTGAATAAGTTGACTATCAAGAATCGGTATCCTTTGCCGAGGATTGATGATCTCTTTGATCAATTTCGGGGAGCTGCTGTGTTCTCTAAGATTGACTTGAGGTCAGGGTATTATCAGTTGAAGGTGAAGGATGTGGATGTGCCTAAGACAGCTTTCAGGACAAGGTATGGGCATTATGAGTTCCTTGTGATGCCGTTTGGTTTGACAAATACACCTGCTGCTTTCATTGACATGATGAATCGTGTGTTTCATGAGTACCTGGACAAGTTTGTTGTGGTGTTCATTGATGATATCCTCGTGTACTCGCGTACTGAGGAGGAGCATGAAGAGCATTTGAGGATTGTGCTGCAGGCTTTGTTGGAGAATCAGCTTTATGCTAAGCTGAGCAAGTGTGAGTTCTGGCTTAAGGAGGTGGTGTTTCTTGGGCATGTTGTTTCTGCTGAGGGGATTCGTGTTGATCCTCAGAAGATTGAGGCGGTGATGAACTGGAAGGTTCCTAAGTCTGTTCATGAGGTTCGTAGTTTCCTTGGTTTGGCAGGATACTACCGAAGGTTTGTGGATGGTTTTTCTAAGATTGCTGCACCTTTGACGAAGCTGTTGCAGAAAGATGTTATGTATGAATGGTCTAAAGCGAGACATCAGGCTTTTGAGAAGCTGAAGGCGGCTTTGACGCAAGCTCCTATCTTGGTTCAGCCTGAATCAGGGAAAGAGTTTGTTGTCTACAGTGATGCATCCTATGTTGGTTTGGGATGTGTGCTGATGCAAGAGGGTAAGGTGGTTGCTTACGCGTCGCGGCAGTTGAAGGTGCATGAGCGCAATTATCCTACGCATGATATTGAGCTGGCTGCAGTGGTTTTTGCTTTGAAGATTTGGAGACATTATCTGTATGGTGAGAAGTGTACGGTGTACACGGATCACAAGAGCTTGAGGTATCTGATGTCTCAGAAGGAGTTGAATCTTAGGCAACGGCGTTGGTTGGAGTTGCTCAAGGATTATGATTTAACGATTGAGTACCATCCTAGAAAGGCTAATGTTGTTGCGGATGCCTTGAGTAGGAAGGTAGCTGTTGAGCTGAGGGCTATGTTTGCTAGCTTGAGTATATCGCGTGATGGTGGCCTTGTGGCTGAGTTGCAAGTGAAGCCATCTATGGTTCAGTTGATCAAGGAAAAACAGTTGCTGGATGATTCCTTGGTGTCTCATGTTCAGGATATCGCAGAGGGTAGACCTTCGGATTTCTGTTTTAATGATGATAGTGTGTTGTGCTTTGGGAGTCGAATAGTAGTGCCCAGTGATGCTGAGCTGAGGCGTGCTATTCTGACTGAAGGTCATAGTAGTCCTTTTGCTATGCACCCTGGTAGTACTAAGATGTACCGTGATCTTCGTGATGAGTACTATTGGGTAGGTTTAAAGAAGGATGTTGTGGAGTTTGTGAGCAAGTGTATGGTGTGTCAGCGGGTTAAGGCTGAGCATCAGGTTCCTTCAGGGTTGTTGCAACCGTTGAGAATCCCTGAATGGAAGTGGGAAAGGGTTACCATGAATTTTGTATCTGGTTTACCCTTGTCTCCGTCAAAGAAGAATTCGGTTTGGGTGATTGTGGATCGCCTGACGAAGTGTGCGCATTTCTTGCCTGTGCATACTACGTTTTCTTTGGATAAGCTGGCGGAGCTGTACATTGCTGAGATTGTGCGGCTGCATGGTGTGCCTAAGTCGATTGTGTCGGATAGGGATTCGAGGTTCACATCACGTTTTTGGCAGTGTTTGCATCAAGCTTTGGGCACAAGGTTGAATTTCAGTACATCCTATCATCCTCAGTCGGATGGTCAATCTGAGCGAGTTATTCAGATTTTGGAGGATATATTGAGATGCTGTGTGATTGAGTTCCAAGGTTCTTGGGAGAAGCATCTGCCTTTGGTAGAGTTCGCTTATAACAATAGTTATCAAGCGAGTATACAGATGGCACCTTATGAGGCTTTGTACGGGAGGAAGTGTAGGACTCCTCTTTGTTGGGCTGAAACTGGTCAAAAGTTGGTTTCGATGTCGGCTTTGTTGAAAGGAACCACCGAGAAGGTGAAGCTTATCTGTGAGCAGTTGAAGGCAGCCTCCGATCGGCAAAAGTCTTACGCGGATTTGAGGCGTAAGGAGATAGAGTATGCGGTGGGTGACCGTGTGTTCTTAAAGGTTTCGCCTTGGAAGAAGGTGATGAGGTTTGGCCGGAAGGGTAAGTTGAGCCCTAGGTACATTGGGCCATATGAGGTGGTTGAGCGTGTGGGTCCTGTTGCATATCGGTTGAGGTTACCTCAGGAGTTGGAGAAGATTCATGATGTGTTCTATGTTTCTATGCTCCGGAGGTATAGATCTGATCCTTCGCATGTGATGCCTGTGGAGGAAGTGGTTTTGAATCCGGATTTGACCTATGATGAGGAACCGGTGAAGGTTCTGGATTCGGATAGCAAGGTTCTTCGTGGCAAGACCATTGAGTTGGTGAAGGTGATGTGGAAGCATCGAGGTGTCGAGGAAGCCACGTGGGAGCGGAAGGAAGACATGCTGAAGCAGTTTCCTTATCTCTTCCCTTCAGGTAAATTTCGAGGACGAAATTCCTTAAGGGGGGGAGAGTTGTAACGCCCCGGTTTTGGGCTTAGGAGTTTTGGGCGTTGACCGGTTCGGTCAAAGTGCTGTTCGAATCTAAAATGGTGAAATTAGGAAAGCCTAGTTCGGGTTGCATTAAAAATATGGAAAAATGTTCTAAAATCATCATTTAATATATATAAGTGAACTGTGAAATCAATTTTACAAAATGAGTTTTGGAAGGTTGACATTTTGGCTAGTGACCAAAATGTAATTTTTGAAAGTTGCGTGACTGTTTTAGAAAGGGTTGAAACTTTGAATCTTTAAGGAGCTATTATTCCAAAAGTAGTTTCTCCAGATTTTTCTAAGATATTTTAAGGATTTATTCTGATTTTTAAACATATCAAAAGAGGAGGGAAAGCCATTTAGGCCATTTTGATAACTAACTTCCCATTTTCTTTTCTATCATTTTCTCTCAACCCAAACACTTTCTTTCCAGAGAATTGTTTCTGATTTTCTCACCTAAATCTCTCCTTTCAACTCTCTTTTGATTCCTAATCATCATATCTACAAAACCTCATCATTTGCTACTTGATTCATCAAGGTTTTTGATTCCAAAAAGAGGAGAAACTCAAGTTTGGAGGTAAGAACGTCCTTCTCCTCTAAACTATCAGTTCTTTACTGAAATTCCTAAGTTTTCAATCCTTAATTGATGTTTTATTAAAGGCTTTTGAGTTGTGAATTGGATCTTGGCTTATAATGCAAGATTTGGTGATTTTTGATGATTTTCGTTTGATCTGTTAAATCTGTGATTTGAGATGTGTTTTTGATGTTATTTGGACTCTAAATTGATAAGGAATTGAGTTTTGATTAATGCAATCCCGGATAGGTTGAGTTTCCTAAGTTTAGCTTGTGATTCTTGATTGTTTTTGAGGTGATCTTGAGGATCTGGTGTTGCTGGAGGTATAAGGATGTTAATAGGTTCTTTTTAGATGTTAAATGATGTTAAAGGATGTTAGGTTTTGATGGTTTATGGTTGGGCTTTGTTGAGAAGTGGTTTGGATGCATTTTCGGTTGTGTTTGGTGGCCGGAAATGGAGTGTGGATGAGAGCAGCGAGTTTAGGTGCTTTCATTGAAGCTATTAATGCATGATGATGCATTAATCCTCTGCTTTGATGTGTTAAAACAGGGGAGGCATCTTTGGATCCAAGAGTTGTTGATCCGGGAGCTTGAATTGGTGCTTTGGCAAGAGGTGAAGTGGAATCGGTGAGTGAAATTGGGTTTTCGGCTTTGAAATCAATGTCTTGGGAGCTTAGTTTAAGTCTAAACAACTTTGCTAAGCTCAAGTGTAAGTTTTCAAAAGAACTCTCTAGTGGTGGCCATGGATTGATTGTTATGCAATGTGGTTTATTGCATGTTTTAAATTCTGTTTTGAAAGCATGATTTAGCATGGTTATTGCTGATTTTGTAAGCCATATGTTGAAGGAAGCTCAAGGTAAGAGTTCCTTGTTTTTTAGCATTATTAAAATGTGGTTTGATGCTTATAAATGCATGATGTTTATGGCTTGATTTAATGCTTTAAAACAGTGGATTATTTGATGATAATGATGTATATTGGCAAGTGATGTTTTGAAAAGGTTAAGGTCACTAAGGTGGTTAAAAGTCCTTGAGTGAGCCTTGTGGTTTCTAGGAACTTCATGGTGGTTAAAAGTCCATGATGATTCTTGTTAAGGTCACTAAGGTGGTTAAAAGTCCTTGAGTGAGCCTTGTTACTTAAGAACATCAAGGTGGTTAAAAGTCCTTGGATGGTTCTTGTTAAGGACACAAAGGTGGTTAAAATTCCTTGTGTGGTCCTTGCCATGGTGTTTAAAAGTCCATGGGCCAAGGTGTTTAAAAGTCCTTGGGGCCAAGGTGTTTAAAAGTCCTTGGGAAGAACACTAAGGTGGTTAAAAGTCCTTATGTGGTTCTTGAGAATTATAATATCACAATGGTGTTTAAAAGTCCATGTGTGAGTCTTATGTTGATCTTGTTTTTAAAAGATGAAACTTATCACTTGTGGCCAATATGACATGAATTGATATGAAAGCATGTAGTGCTTGTTTAAGGATGCTAGTGAGCATGTATATATGATGTTTTGAAGTATGATTTATAAAGTGGTTTATAAATGCATTATTGAATGGTTTTTAAGAGCATTCCTCACTAAGCTTTTGCTTACGCTCTCTTTCATTTTCTTAAATCAATAATGCAGAACATTAGAGTACTTTGAGGGCAGCAAGGAGGGCAAGTAATCAAGTGGAAGTAAAGCTCAAAGTATGGAAGGTTTTCTTAAGTACACTTTAGCTTTTGGTAATTTGGCAATGGGGGACCTATGTGTATGTTTTGGGAGATGTTGTGAACTCCCTAAGTATGTTGAATGATGTTGAGAATGCTGGTTTTGTGTTTGGCCATTACATGCTTGAATTGGAAGCTTATGCTTGAATGGTTTGCTTGTGTAGGAAGCATGCCTATAGATTTGGGGCTTTTCATGTATGTTGTTATTTTGATGAGTTGTTGATGCAAGTATGTCTCATATATGCTGAATTGCATGTTGGTAAAGTTTGGTGGCATTTGGAGCATGTATGGTTGATCAATTGCATGTTTTAAGAAGCCCTTTGCTGCAATCTGTGCAGGGCGTTTCGGAACAGAGACTACCGTTCCGGAACAGGTGCCTTAAATGAACCCAGGCGTCCGAAACGGTAGGCACCGTTCCGAAACGGAAGGGCCACTGTCAGCCCGTGTTTCGGTACGCGTTGCGGAACGGCCCCGCGTTTCGAAACGGGCTCTGCCAGTTTCGGAACGGGTGACCGTTGGGGGCTGACATTGGCAGTTAAATGTTTTGTATTGTTTGCATTTTGGTCCTGAATCATGTTTGTGCAATCGTATGAGTTTGGGAAGTCCTTTTGAGCTGAAAATTTGGCAGTGAAGCATGAAACCTGACTAATTACAAGTTGGTAACTTTAATTTGGGTTAAGCCCTCATGTTTATCAGAAATTACAATTTGGTCCCTAAGGTTGAAAATTGTTCAATTGGGTCCCTGTTTGATCTCTGATGTTTATGATCTTTGAGTTTGATGTTGTATGATCACATCTAAGGGTTAAAATGCATCTAGACAAGACTAAAAAAAAGGGTCGTTAATCAAGGTTGACTTTCGGGTTGACTTTGGTTTTCCCCGTGTGACTTTCTTAATTCGGGTCAACCGTCTAGGCCGGGTTAAGGGGGTTACACAAAAGCTAAGTAAAAATGGTCTAAAATATGGGTTCTTTACACAGTCATCAAATACCCCCAAACTTGTATTGTTTCTTGTCCTCGAGCATTGTCATGCAAAAACTAAGAACTGAACCTAAGAACAAAATGATGGTTCAAATGTTCTAACTGAACTATGGTTTCAAAAGTTCCAAAACATGTTGTAGCATTATTTCAATCCTCAGAAAAAATCAGTATATAAATGCAATGTAAGAAATCTAAATAGATTCGTTCCTATGATCAATCCCACTATAAGTGAAGTGCGTGTTGTGATGCATTCAGTCAATATTTAATGACCTTATAGAATTTCAAAGTATGCTCTTTATTATTGCCTAATATTTGTTTTCTTTTTAACACTTTATTTTACTCCCTTAAATTTTAGTTCATTAAGTTGTATCATGGTGCTTAAGCTTATCACAACTACCTTTCAAGCATGAAAATGAAGTGGAGCATACACCCTATCCCTGAGCCCTACGGGCATAGTTATCCCGTGAAGATTTTCATTCACTCTTATGTTATAGCTACTGTTCCTATCAAGAAAAGTTAAATGGAGCAAACACAACTCACCTAGTGTACTAAGCTAGAAAGATGCATATTAGAGTGTCCCTCAACGGCTATGCCTTTAGGATCGAGTTTAACAGATTTTCTTTTACTTTCTTTTTCTCGATTTTTATGGGAGTTTTATTATTTTAGCTAGCATTGAACATTCAGTTCATTATTTTTATCAATTATGCTATGGCATTAGAGAAGCGACCTAAAATTTCCGTAAAGCTTCTAAAGCATTGAAAGCATGGAACATGTTTAATTATATGCTACAACAGTGTCAATCTTAAGTTCAAATCACAAGATCTTTTAACACATTGCTAATAGTTAAGCCTAAGTTCATCATCATAAGATATCATCATTAATACAACTATAGTTTCATCATATCAAAACCATATCATAAACCTAGAACCAACTAAACAAAAAAATACAAACTAAATTTTTTAAGAACTAAACCTAAAAAGAAAAAAATTATGAACTAAACCTTCTCAAACTTGAGGGAAGCATTGTCCTCAATACAAAAAGAAACATGCAATGAAAAAAATTAAAACATGCAATGCAAAAAGAAAAAGAAAAATTAAAGAGATAATGGGTGCGGGAAGGTACAGATTTTTGCACCAAACAGAGTAGATGATGAATGAGGTGTGGAAGAAGAGTGAGATAGTGAGGATGGTGGCGTGAGACTTGTCTCCCGTCCCAGAACAGGAAACGTGTGTGGTTGTGTTGGCGGATTGTAGTGTCCGGTACATGTAATGTTATTGATTCTTGCCATGAGTGTTGGAGGAAGAGAATCTTGAGAAAAATTTAGGGTTTCGAGAGGAAGATGATGCGACTGAGTTGGTTTATAAAAGAAATCGTCTATCTTTAAAGGTTTGATGGTAACGGATAAAAGAAGAAAATAAGAAGAAGATGGTTGGGTTTTTTGTGATCTTGGTTTTTGAGGGAAAGTGGGTTAGTGTGAAAGTGGGTTGTGATGTGGAGTGTGTAAGGCAGAAAAGACGTGTGGCAGCATAAGGAAGTGTGGAGGTCCTGGAGGATAAAAAGTGGGCGAGAGAAATAGGCTTTTATGATTAGGGAAAATATTTAATAAATGTTATATATATTTGTCCCCTCATTATCTTGTGGCCGCCAAAACAACTATAGAATAAATAGGAACCAAGTCTGCAGAAATTTAACTTTTCCAAGATCCCAAGAGAATTTTCCATCCTCGTACTTGTTTTATATCTGCCAAAAGAAACAAAACTAAACTAAACTACAATAAAATGAACTTAATGATATAACATCTAATGAAAAAAATAACAGAATTAAAAATATTGAAATATAAAATAATGTTCGAAATAAAAATAAAAACGAAAAACAATGCAAACAAACAAAAGGGGGTGGATTGGCTTCTTAAGCATCCATTAGCGTGATAGAGATTTTGTCACGTTGGAAGAAAATCATGATTGAATATGTCATCGGAATTCAAATTAGAGAAACTAACACATTCGATTCAAAGACAAACAAAGTCAAACATATTTAATTTCAAAGCAGTCAAGTAATAATCAAAGAATATAAGTCTCTTAATTTTTTTAATTTAGTCATTAGGGACCAATTTGCCAAGTTTTCAATGTTTAGGGATTAAGTTGTAAATTTATCAAAGTTTAGGGACTCATCTATAAATTTCTATCAACTCATATTCTTGTGGACTTGAGGTCCTGTTATAGCTTACATAAGAAGAAATTTATCAATACATAAGTCAATTTCTAACATTTAGGGACTAAATAATGAAGTTTTAAAACTTTGGGGACCCATTTGTAAATTTCAAAGAGATTCAAGGACCAAAAAATCATTCATTTTATTAAAATATATTATTCTTAATCACTTCTTGATTATGAAACTTGAATTACAAAGAAAATGGGACTGAATCGAAGCTCAATTGATAAAGTTATGAATTAGTGACCAAAACGTAAAAATTCAATATTTTATGTGAGGTTTCCCTCAATTTAATAATAATTTATTTATTTAGAAATTATCATATTAAATCCCTTGGCATATGACTCATAAAATAAATGGTTTAGTCACACATTTGGTCACCAAGCTTTCCACCTCTTGCATTTAGGCTACTTAGCTTTATTTCTTTATTATTTAATCACCAATCATACATTATTCTATAAACCAATTTGACATCTATGCACTTAAGTCACCACATAGCTTAATTACTTAGTTAGTCCTTCAATTACATTTCCTTTTTATGAAGAAACCTTGTGATTTAATTAACCACAAGTCCTTGATTTTTTCCATTATTTAAACTCTAACCTCTTAACTTTACTTTATTCTAATTTAGTCACTAAACATATTTTTTATTCTTATATTTTAATCACTAAGTGGTATAATTGCACACTTAGCCATTCCTTTCTATCATATCTCACACTTATGACTTATTACTTCACATATTTACAAATTAGCCCATTGGTTTGCGAATGATATGTTGTAGCTATTTTATGGTGAACTCCATATCTCTGAAATGCCTTAGCAATTAATTTTCTTTCGAAGTGTGTGCCCTCGTTACTGATAATGGCTCGAGGCACTCCAAACCGAGTGAAGATATTTTTTATCAAAAACTTCAGGACTGTTTTTGCATCATTCTTTCTTGTCATAATGGCCTAAACCCACTTGGACACATAATCAACCGTGAGCAATATATAAAGGTGTCTGCAAGATGATGGAAAGGGTCCCATGAAGTTGTTGCCCCAAACATCGAATAACTCGACTTCTTGGATGACTTGATTGGGCAGCTCATTCCTCCTAGAGATGTTCCCCGTGCATTGGCATCTATCACAAGCTTTAAAGAATGCCTGAGCATTCTTGAATAAGGTAGGCTAATAGAAGCCAGATTGTAGTACCTTCGCAGCAGTCTTATGTCCTCCAAAGTGCCCTCCACATAGAGTTGAATGGATTTGGAACATGATGTCTTCTTGTTTCTCCTCGGGTACGCATCACCGGATCATTTGATCGGCACATTACTTGAAAATGTAGGGCTCTTCCCAATAGTTGTAGCGTGCATCATGTCAAAATTTCTTCCATGGTTATTCATCACAAGGCAAAATTCCACTAACAATAAAGTTAACAATATCAGGCAATGTCGTAGCACTCAATAATTTCTTATCAGGGAATTCTTCCTTAATGTCAAGTGTATCATCATGCTTGTATGTATTTCCTAGCATAGAAAAATGATCGAATACTTGGTTTTCTGTACCTTTTCTATCTACCACTTCAATGTCAAATTCTTGCAATAATAATATTCACCTAATAAGTCTAGGTTTAGCATCCTTCTTAGTCACTAAGTATTTAGTGGCTGAGTGATCAGTATGCACAATTAATTTAGTTTCTATAAGTTATGCTTTAAACTTAACGAATGCAAAAATTACATCAAGCAGTTCTTTTTTAGTTGTGGTATAGTTCATTTGCGCTTCGTTTAAGGTGCGGCTAGTATAATATATAACATAAAAGATCTTACTCCGACATTGAACAAGTACGGCACTAACGACATAATCACTAGCAACACATATGAGCTCAAAGGTTAGTGACCAATCAGGTGGCACTACGACCGGTGCATAAATAAGGGCCTTTTTTAGGGTCTTGAATGGTACACAACATCAATCACCAAACTCGAATGCTCGGTTCTGCTCTAGAAATGAGCACAATTGCTTCGAGATCTTGGAGAAATCTTTGATAAATCTCAAATAAAAATCGGCATGACACGGGAAGCTTTGAATGAACTTGATATTTGATGGAGGAGGAAGCTTTTCAATGACTTTGATTGTGGCTTTTTCAACTTCGATGCCTTGCTTTGAAATTTGGTGGCCCCAGACAATGCCTTCGGCGACCATGAAGTGACACTTTTCCCAATTAAGCACTAAGTCAGTTTCTTCATATATCTTCAAAACCTTGGCAAGATTGTCTAGGAATTGGTTGAAATAGTCTCCATAAACCGATAAATCTTCCACGAAGATCTCTAGGAAATCATCCACTATGTCCGAGAAAATGGCCATCATGCAACGCTGGAATGTTGTTGCGCATTGCATAGGTCAGAGGGAATTCGTCGGAAGGCATAAATGTCATAGGGACATGTGAACTTCGTTTTCTCTTGGTCCTCCGGTGTTATAGCAATATGGTTGTACCTGGAGTAACCATCTAGGAAGCAATAGTAGGGCTTCCTCACAAGCTTGTCGAGCATCTGATCAATGAACATCAAGGGGAAGTGATCCTTATTTGTGGCTTTGTTTAGCTTCTGGTATTCAATACAAATCTGCCACCCCGTGACGGTTCTCATAGGAATGAGCTCATCAGCTTCGTTCTTGATCACAATCATACCTCCCTTCTTCGGTATGTATTGGACATGACTCACCCAAGAGCTATCTTAGATGGGGTAGATGATCCCAACATCGAGCCACTTGATGATTTCCTTCATAACCACAATCCTCATGATTAGATTAAGTCTTCGTTTTGGTTCAATTGAGTTGTTGTGGTCATCTACATGCAAGATCTTATGCATACAAAGAGTAGGTATAGCAGATATGTGAAGAAACCAATAACTTTCTTATGTTGAGTCAAAACATGTAATAAACTATTCTTTTGGTCAAAAGTAAGGCTAGCATATATGATCATAGGGAACGTGTTATTTCCCCTTAAATATGCATACTTGAGTTGTGGGGGAAGGGGTTTTAAATCTAGGCCCAACGGATGCTCCAACGACAATTTAGGATATTTAAACTATGAATAATCCAAGGGTTCAAAGGACATACATGTCCTGGTTAGAACAACAATGGATTGCTCAACATCACCATTGCTTTAATCTTGTGCCTCTAGCATCGCCTCGTCAAATTCTAACTGCTTAGCAGCATCGACTACGTTGCTACAACAAATTTCATGAAGGTTCTCTTCGACTAGGGCTTCTTCACTATGCACAAGTTGACATTCCTCATAGTCATCCATGAACTTAGGAGTGCTGAAGACATTGAGTGTGATCTTTTGGTCATTCATCTTCATTGTAAACTTGCCATTTTCAAAATCGATCACTATGTGCCCAGTAGCAAGGAATGGTCTCCATAGTATGATGGGAGCATTCTCATCGACCTCAAAAACAAGGATGATGAAAACCATCAGGAAGATGAATCTATCTACCTTTACAAGGACAACTTCAATCCTTCCTTCGGGTCGATTTTTATAAAACCTAACTTCGACGTCAGGTTCACACTTGCACTGAGATCACACAGAGCGCAACCAATGTAGTTGCAGCCTAAGGAACATGGGATGTTGAAGCTGTCAGGATCCTTCATCTTTGGTGGCAAGTTACTTAATACTACCTCTCACTCGCCTGCCGTAGCAATCGTTTCAACCTCGCCCACTATGCATTCCTAGTCACGATTTTATGCCTTCAATCGATAGCCTCCAAGAACGGGACATCGATGTGCAACTGTTTAAGCATATTCAGAAATTTTAGAAATTGAGCGTCTTGATTTTACACCTTCCATCGTTGTGGAAATGGTGGTGATGTTCTAGGCTCGTTGCGTGGTAGTTTTGATGTCGTCACATCATGTTCTGTGTTTTCCTTGGCATTAGTAGCAAGGTCTTCCACTTTATCAGGCACTGGTGGTGTATTCTTAGGTGTCGAAGCATCATCTGGTGTGTCTTGATTTGGGTGGAATCAACAAGGCGTCCTCCATCCAACTTATCATCTTTGTTCAACTGGGTCCCACTAAGCAATGTGATATCATTGCACTTCTCAACACCAAAGGTTTTAGTGACTTCAGTGTCACTATGTAAATACCTCGAGGTCTAGTTTTCGGGATTTTGGAAATTTGCCCCACTTGCGTCTCCAATGACCTTAGTAAAGCGGTATGATTCTACAGGATCGACTTTTGGTTTGGTAACATGGCGGCTTGGAGTGAGATACACTTATCTATTCGACAGAATTTTCTAATAAACTCTTAAACTCTCTCGATACCTAGAAGTTGATAATAAGATACTATGGCAATACATGCATGCGTAAACCCTAACAACTTATTACCTATTCAAGTTTCCCTTATTAGTAGTTGAAATCCTAAACTTATGTCTAAGTCAGATTATAACCTAAGTTAACAGCTTAAGCTCCATTGTTCACGTTTGTTTAACTCAACTCTCTTGATATTAAGTCACTGATTAATAATTAATAGCTTTTTCTCGAGTGAGGATTGTATGAATTTGATGGCTATGCGAACCAATGAGAACGTAGCCTTGTTTACGTTGTTCAGGTGGTGGTAGGGCCACTTAACTTAAGTAATTTAGATCTCCGTTGTTATTGGGAGATAGTGGAAGCGGGGGTAAATTTCAATGTTTACAGTCCCTCATGAAGGGCTTAGGAGAATATGTGGGAAATACTGTTGCCCTATGTCCGGATGGAGGAGGTTGAGCCCTCTACTCCTATGAATGAGATTTCGACTCTTTAGCCGAGAGACCCTTTGGAAGTTGACCGAGAGAGTGCTTTGGAAGATAAGACGGGAAGGGTCCCAGTGACTAAGCTAGAGGGGCTTTTGAGGTCAGCGCGTAAATTTTGTGTAGCACTTGAGTTGATAGATCCTTCGAAATATGGGTTCGGGGATGCTTTTGGAGTTAACATAGGAGATCTTTTGATGGCTGTCACAAAGAGTTCCTTAGGGGTTGAGACGGTAGATCTACTAGAAACTATAGTAACAGATCCTTTGGCAGTTTGACCCCTGCGTTATAGTGTAGGTTTTATTGTACTTTTTTATTTGTCAATAGTATAACTCGTTTGATGTGCATGTTTTGTATTTTGTTTTCCCAATTCTTAGGCATATTGGAGGCCGAAATTTCTTTGTGTGTTGTGGTGTATACTTGCATCTTTCTTTTGGGAGATGAACAAATTATGACAAGTTTGTGATGTCAAATCGTTCTTTTTCTCATAGTTATCCCCCTTATGATTTGGTGGAGGTTATTTCCATGTGAGTCTAGGTGGTATTTTGATGTTTCAAAGAAGTAAACACAGTACGGGTATAGGTGTCTCGACACCCTTGGAGAATTAAACATAGGGGGTGCGAAAATCATGTGCTCTTATAAGTATAGGTGTAGGTTGAATGGAGGTGTAAGTTGGACAAGGCATCTCATACCCTTGGGGAGACAACCGTATATTGGGTTGAGGCAACTCTCACTCTTGGAGAAACAAGCGCGAAGTGAGTGGAGACATCTTTGTGCTCCGGAACCGGCGGTCTTGGGTGGCGTAAAGGCATCTCCATGTTGGAGGCAACCAATTGTTTGTAGTAATATTCGAATTCAACAAATTGCATAAAACACGAGCATCTCTATGTCCTTGGAGAAACGTAAGGGGGGAATTATTAAATGGCCGGAGGCATCTCCTTTCTCAAAATTCCACAATGGCCCATGGCAATTGAGAGAGGAACTCGGAGGCATCCATGTGTTTGTAACGACCACGTGCCTTAACTTGGAAAGAAACATGGGCATCTCAATGTCTTGGAGAAACTCAATGAAAATGACATTGGGTTGATGGAGAAGCTTGTTATTTTTGTAGAAACATTCACAAATTGAGCGGAGGTGTCTCGACGCTCTTTTGGAGAAGCAGTTTCGATTTTGGGTAGAGCTTATCTCAATCATTGGAGGGTAGAATGATTTTACTGATATGTACTCAACCATTCATGTATTCAATCCTTCATTCATTCATTCAAACACTCGTCCAGACATTCAACTAAGTATTGAATCATACATTTATCAGTAGTTCGAGCATTTTCTAAGGACTTCACCATGTTTCTAGGGTGTTCCTTTAGACAAGCAAAGGGTTTTTCTTGATACATGGATGTTTGGATAAGATTGGAATCGTTGTGGAGGTACCTGGGGGAGAAAACATTTGTGGTTGAATCAGTTCATGCATAAATTTCACTCTTTATTCCATTGGTGGAGGGCCTTAATGTTCCTCTTAGTCTTGCACACATTGGCAGCTCAAAGAAGAGGGTTACCCTTTAAATTGTATGATTACATGTATAATAGAGGGTATCCATTTCAGGGATGTTTATTCTAAGAGACTGACAATGGCGGATGGCGTTTATATTTTACATGTAGAAAATACTATAAAATGGGAAGGGGGATGTGTCCTCCTTCTGGTGGGTCTCTCATGTCCACTGAGTTCGATTGCATATGGATCTTCTCATCTTCAAGCTAGTCTTAATGGCTTCTCCATTGGAATGAGTACATCCTTAATGCGAGAAGCTGCATTTGCTGACATTTTTTTGGCGTTACCCTCGTGAAGTAGTCTGGGGGCTTTCCTATGACGCTTGAGGGTTGGAGCTTTTTCGGGAATGGGTCTCATGTGCACTTAATGGAGATTCGGTGGTAAGTGCATATAAGGTGCTCCATCCTTATCATTGCGGTCTCCCACGGTGGTAGGGTAGACTCGCAGGCCCCCGCGATGAGGCATGGTTTTTTTAAGAAAATGGTGAAGCCTCACCTGATAGATAACTTTCACCATCGAATCTGGCGAGAAGATGCCATCTCGTTGATACCTCAACGTAACCGTCAACTATATGTGGCGAGAAGTTGTCATCTTATTTTGTTGCTTCCTCTTTCTCATGATCGAGATTGCTTGAAATAGAGAGAATATCATAATCGATT
The DNA here is from genome assembly GCA_958450335.1 of Hibiscus tridactylites. NCBI lineage: Eukaryota > Viridiplantae > Streptophyta > Magnoliopsida > Malvales > Malvaceae > Hibiscus > Hibiscus tridactylites. The sequence goes on from OY288282.1 coordinate 43,053,678, forward strand.
CTTTTGGTCGGGAGGATCTCCACGCTCGCCGCGTCAATTTTTGATGCCAAGAAGATTGGGCACCAGATAGGAAGGTGGCGACGGTGTTAAAAATGGGTAAGGAGGCAATGGTTGACGACAATTGGTGGTGGTTCAGCCATTCTGAAGTGGGCGAAGAGCCACTGATGATGATGGGAGAGAAGGAACAAAGGTCTTTAGTGTGTCCTGTTGGTTCTCTTGTTCCTCTTTGGTCAGGATATTTATAGGTGAGAGGCAATATTTGATGGGATTAAGTCAGGTCTAGTGACGACTATTAACGAGTTGTCAGGATGAGACTTGGTCTTTAGCCAATAAACTTTTCAATATGGTCTTTTGTTGCTAGATAGTAAACTTAGTTGGCCGATCAGATGAACTCAATAGTTGTCATGTCGATGAAAGAGTAGTTCTAAGAAAGGAGATTTCCAACAAGTCACAAGGCTTTGCTTGCTGAGTCGTAGTGCAGATGATATGTGCTTCAGAGGTGGGTGTGTCTTTCTAGAGGCTACTAATTCTGAAGGCCCAAGCGGGAGTATAACAAGGTTATATAATTTGACAACAAATATAATAGATTATATAATTAGATTAATTTGATTAGTTATTAGTTGATATTTGACTATTAATTGAGATCTAATCTTGTATGTGCATAAATACTTTAGCTTTTCATCAATAAAACACATCTCTTTCTCAATTTCTACATGGTGCCAAAGCAGTCACTTTACTGACATGTCTCTTTCTCTTTCACTTTTATATATTTTCTTTTTCACTTTCTTACAATTCTTCGTGTTCTCTTCAACCATAATATCTTTCGATGAAACAACCCTGCATGGCTACTTGATAGTGGAGCATCGTATCATATCCCCACAGATATGAATAATCTCTCACTTCACACTCTTTACCCAGGGTCTGATGATGTTATGATCGGTGACGACAGGGGTCTTCTCATTACTCACATTGTTTCCACCACTCTTCTTACCCCTACCCACACCTTTAATTTACATAATATTATTTGCATTCCTAACAAGAAAAAAGAATCAATTTTACAATACCAATAATGTTTCTATTGTATTTTTATCCACTGTCTTTCATGTAAAAGATTTAATCACGGGGCAATTCTTTTGTCAAGAAACACTAAAAATGGCATCTATGAGTGGCCAACCTACTCTCCAACACCGTCTTCTTCACTTATTTCCTTATCTAGCATCAAGACCACCTCTTCCGAGTGACACTGCAAATTAAATTATCGTTAATCTCATATTCTTCAACATTTTCTTTGCCACATTTCATGTCGCAAAACTTTGAATGCAATGCAGATTTCACTAGTAAAAGTCAAACTTCATTTTTCTACATGTACTATTGTTTCATCTCACCATTTACAAATCATATATATATCCCATTGATTCTGTTGATAACTTCAATTATTATGTCATTTTCATTTATCACTTTACCCGTTATGTATGGTATTATCCGTTAAAAAGAAAATCTCGTGTTTGTGATATCTTTATTCGTTTCAAAATATTAGTAGAAAATTAATTCAAACAATTTATTGTAACTACTTACTCCGAAAATGGTGGGGAATATCAAGCATTAGATCATTTTCTTTCCCTTCACGGAATTTCTCATCTCATATCGTCTCCACATACACCTAAACATAATGGTTTATCTGAACACCAACATCAACACATTGTTTGATCAAGTCTGTCTCTAGTCACTCACGCCTCATTTCTGCTTATATACTGGAACTTTGTATTTTCCACTATAGTGTATATCATTAGTTGTATGACCACACCCACACTTTCTTTTTCCTATTTTTATGAGTCTCTCATTCACTCTCTATCGAAACGATTCTTAAGATGGACGATTCAAATTTTTAGGCTTTGATTTAAAAACTTGACGAGTTGGATTTAATTTGAAAAATTAAACCTTTATGAAATAAAAATGGAGGCATCATCGATCTTTTAAGGCTAGGCAAGACCGGACACTTGTAAACTCATTTTTAAAAGAATGATTTTGAAAAGAAAAAAACTCTTCAAAAATTTTCAATGCCTTCGTAAAATCAAAGAAAAAAAAATAGGTTCGAGAGTCAATTATGCATGAGGAAGGATTAACAACTTACGGTGCCTAAATTTGGTATCTAATTAACTGCAGATTTTCTTAATAACGGAAATTATGAGTTCAAGGTTTAAATTTTGTAAAATATAGAATGTCAGTAGGAGAGTTTTTCTTGATATATTATTCGTAAACATAATTAATAAGTGTGGAAAAGTAGTATATTTTGTACCTCTTTTACTTAAATTATTTTTAAGACTTAGACCCATTTAGTTTCATATTTACTTAATCTCTCATTGTTTTGTAGATTTTTTGTTTGGTGGGATTGGCCTTGCGTGTTGCTATTTTTGTGGGGAAATTGCTGCTGTTTTTGTTCTTGCACAGAAATGAATTGTCGAACCAGTTGCTGAGTGATTTCCAGGGCAAGTAAGAGATAAGATCAATCTTTCAAATCGTTATTCTTATCACTTTGGATAAAGACCTATATTTAAAATCAAGATCTATAGAAGATAAACATAAAGAAATTAATCATATCAATTTAAATTTCAAATAGAGTCATTCCTCTTCTAAAAAAAAGAGATCGCATCAACACAAGAGAGGAGAAGGGGAATCGATCGGATCAATATCTACATGAGGTGATCGGCCAAGGAGGAGATCACACGACCAAGGAGGAGTTTTACTTGACTCCTCAAGAATTATATTTTCTTTTATCTTTTAATTAATTCAATGTCTGGGTCGTTTATCTTGTTGATTTCTTCCAACCCAGCAATGAACTAATTAAATTGGCTTGGGTTATTGGTTATTTTGATGTTGTGATTATTTTGGTTTTTAATTCAATTTTGATGTTTATCCAATATATTATTTATCATTATGATTCAAGTTGTCTAGGGATAGATGCTTGATGTGAATTTATTTATCTAGGCTCGGGAGAGTTAAATTCACGAAATTGATTGGATACAGGTTTTCATTGAAACAATCGTTCTTGGAAGCTAATTCGCCTTAGGGATAAGGAGAGAATTTTAGCGACTAAAAGGGGTTTATCGATCCATAAATTTTACCTAAGGTTAACGCATGGATGTATTATCGAGGCTTGTTCATTCATCAGTTATTCGTTTTGGGTTAATTAGAAGGCATTAAAGACAACTTTGTCGAACATTGAAAGGGCAATTCATTGTCATGAAAATTATGTCGGCAACTGCATCAAACGCTCAATAACCCGGCCTACTCTATCAATTTGGTTCCTTCTCTTGTTTATCAAATTTCTTTAGATTAACCTTCTTAGTTTAATATCTTTATTTAAATATCACTATCTATAATTACCAATCTTATTCCTTTTCGGTGCAAGAAACTAAAAGTCAAGTTTCACCAATCTCTGTAGATACAATCTTAATCTATACTATTACTTACGACATGTATACTTGCACCCATTGCGTTGCACTTAAATCATGCAACAATAATTGATATATATACAAGTACATAGTTTCTACAATATGTAAACTAATCTCGTACATTAACTACATAATATTACACATTAAATATAATCTATATTAACCTAATATTTAGGTTGTAATTTCGTAACACTCCCCCTCAAGTTGGAGCATAGATATTTGACAAGCGTCGTATATTGTCAAATAAATATGCCTTAATCTCAAATAAAACAAATAAATAAAGATGTAGTATAAAGAAGAAGGTGTCGGCTGGTCAACAGGGACTAAGGAGTTTCTGATATACAGTTGTTCTGACTCTGACTGTTGCAAGGTAATTTAGTGAATAAGGGGTTTGATCGAGAAAACTAGATAATAAGTGTAAAATGACTGCGAGAATAAATTAAGTAAAAATAAATCGATTAAAATGAATTAGCCTCAAGCTTTTGCTCCGCTTCAATTCAAAATGATCATTGAAAAAGAATTTTTCACTCCGGATAAATGCCAGTTACAGACTACAAGGCCCAACCCTTTTAACTTGTTTTTATCTCCGGTAAACCGATAATCTAAAATCAATTTTTAGATTCCAGTTTTCTAGTTAGACTAATCATTACTATCGTCGTTAGAATAAAACAGTTTTTAAAATTTTGAAAACCCCAACTCGGACTATGTTGTCTCAATGAGAATCGAATCCGATCTTAATTTTCATTAGCGAATATGTCGCTAAGGGTATTCATAGGAAGTTGAAACCACGACTATCGTCGATCCTTCCCCCAACTGTAAATCTCAACAACAATCAAGTCAACGCTAGCTTTTTGATGTGAAACCAAAAAGATTTTAATAGAAAGGCCGATTGTCGATCTAGGTTTTCAGAAAATTGAGAATGTAAAACAAAGTTGTTAAATGCTCTTTAATTCTCACAAAGTGAATCGAAGCTTTGCTTTTAGCCTTTGGCTAATCAAAGAATTTAGCTAAGCATGATTATGGAAGAAATCATACTTAGCATTTTTAAATAAATAAAATGTAAAAATAAGAAAGTAAGAAAAAGAAACTTCGATTGAACTTCAAAAGCTAAAACAAAATTAAGAATTGAGGGATCATGCCTCTAGATTACCCCAAAGGGGGCATTTATAGTATCTTAAAACCCTAAAAATAACTTAAAAAGATAAGAGATCAATCCTAAAAATGTTTAAATTAAATACAAATAATCCAAATTTTAAATTTTAAATCTGCTTGATAAGCTATCAAAAATGGGGCTGATAAGCTATCACCACTGTTGACGTTATCTTTTGGAAGTTGTTGTCGTCACCTTCTAAAAGCTGCCACATCAGCCAAATCATGCCCACTAGTCCAGCCTTGAATCCAAAAAAAGAAAAGTTGTAGAATTTCGTTCTTTTTAGCACAGTTTATGGAATCCAATTTCCTGCACAGAAAATAAGAGAAAACACCCAAATTAGCAACATAAACCAACAAACAATGAGTAATAACAAAATAATAACTATTTAAATCACTCATTAAATTCCCCTTCACTTATTCAATGCTTGTCCTCAAGCATTTCCTAATCAATGTATCAAAAACCTCAAGTTGCTATCTCAATTTCACAAAATTTCCAAGTCTTTCAAGTAAATCAAAATCAAAGCAAATGTTGAAATCTAAGAGCAATCAAGCAAATGTAACCCCCTCGTCCCAGCCTGGCTGACTGACCGGTCCGAGTAGGCTACACGGGGAAAACTGACATGAAACCCGTGAAGGTCCTACCTCGGTTAGCGACCCTAAATTTTTTTTTCATTTATTTTACATCTTGTCTAGAGGCATTTAATTACCTAAGTGATCACGACAGCGGAAAACAAGGCCCACAAAAAGCCCTACAGCAAACCGGGCCTAAGCCCAACCCTTGAGACCCATTGAAGATGTCAAAATCCCATTTCCAGCCACCCGTTTCGAAACAGGCGTTACCCGTTTCGAAACGCGGGCTCCAGTTTAAAAAGCCAGGTACCCGTACCGAAACGCATCCACCCCGTTTCGGAACAGGGTCCTATTTTGTCTAGGCGTTTTGATACCAGTTTCGAAACAAGCATTTCCAGTAGCCAAAGTGTTTCAAAACTTGTTTCGAAACAGGGGCTCACAGTAGCCAAATTGTATCAAAACGAGTTCCAATACGGGGTCCCTGGATCTACACCCGTTTCGAAACGGCTCAGCCCGTATCGAAACAATTGTCGTCTGCAATTTCCCAAAACCATCTTTAAACATCTTCAACCAATCCCGAAAGCCCTTAACAACCCCAAGAAGCATACATAACATACAACCACATCCTAGAGGCATGCATCATATGGCAAGACATACTCAAATCTCACAAGGCATAAGGTAAGGCGTCCATTTAAGATATCATTCAAAGCATGCTTGAAGACTTAAAAGCCAAAGGCACATGTCTCACATATAAGGTTTACATGCTCAACCAAAAGCAACACAAACATCCAAAAGCATAGCATCTCAATACAAGCATTCGGCCAACATATAATACGGTTTACAAATCCAAGCCAAGCATGAATAACAATCAACATCTATGAGTCATACAACGCTCATACAAACACATAGTAGCCCCATTGCTAAACTACTACTTTATTTACTAAACCATACTTGAGCAACTACAAGCTTGGAATGTCCCTTCGCCTTGCTCCTTGCTAACACCACGCTACTGATCTGCATTGTCGAAAATGAGAGCGTAAGCTAGAAGCTTAGTGAGGATGCTCTAAAATCAAAAACAATGACAATGCAAGACTCAAGCATGCAATCCTTAACATCACACACAACATACACATGCATCTCATTACAACCTAGCTAGCATTACAAGAGTCATAAATATGGCATCTTACTTCATATTAAGCTCAACGATATAAATCAAATATCTCAATATCATAATCATATGAACAAGTACATTGGCCACTATTAGTTTACTCGGATATGCGGATTTACTCTCAACAGCAACATTACCTCAATGGGATTACACTCATCACCAGAACTTGCATGGGTGAGATTCCACTCATCACCACATGCCCTACGGATGGGATTCCACTCATCATCACGTACAATATAAATAATTTCCGGTGGAATATTACATCACCGTACTCCTCCTTGATGACTCAACGCCATCAAGGCCACGCGCGAATTTGACTCATACGTGTGCACACTAATCCTAATGATCGATCATTTACATTCGGTAAGTTAACTAGTGCCAATTACTTTTAAACCACATAACAACAACCATCATTTATATCATTCAACCATCATCACACACAACAATGTATACACATACAAGTAAATTCATACTTCACAAGATCAATATAGGCATAGGCATCTAAAGCTCATTAACAAACAAGAAGTTAAACTACCAATTTAACTTCTACCTTAGAATGGCCTACCAAGCTCATTCCAATACCTCCACTACACACACTTGAACCAACTTTAAAACAATTTAAAGTTTTACTCACCACTCTTCCTTAGCAAACCAAGCAAAGTGAGTCAAGCCTCCTCAATTCCCGGATTCAGTCTCGATCCTTCTCCGGTGTTTCCTCTTGCTTCTAACCAATCAAATCACAAATATTACTCAACAATCAATGCTAAACTCAGTCACAATTCCAACTCACAAACACAAGCCAAACTTCACCATTTTCAAACCCAAACTAACCACAGAACTCTCATTTTCGTGCTCCTCAAATACCCAGCTGAAAACCATACTTCCCAGCACCCAAATGACATCTACAAGCTTCCAAAACACTTCCCTAATAACCCTATACCATCATCCCTTCAACCCAACACAAAAAACACACAAAAAACTCAAATTTTAACACTTTGAAAAATGCCCCAAAGACCCACTTCGGGATTCTTTCCCAAATCCTTCCATTTTAAGATATTAGGTGTATTTAGGTGAGATTAATCCAAAACCCAACTCAACAAATCAAAAACAATTGAAAAACCCATTAAAAATCCAAACTTTCCTTAAACTTGAAACTCTAAAAAGATGATAGTTTTCAAATCTAAGACCATGAAAATGATGGGGATGATGAGGAGAGTTGAGAAATGAATTTACCTTCGAAAAAGCTCTTGAATTGGTGAAGAAATCAAATGGAATAGTAAACTTGGGGTTTTGGGAGGGGTTTGGGGTTTCCAACGTTAGAAGCAAAAAGAAGAAGATGACTTCCTTTTTCTTTTTTTTTGTTCAAAAAGGTTGTCTACCTTTTGTTTGACTTAATTACAAAATTGCCACCCCTTTACTTTTAAATCTCAATTAAGTCAAAACTAAGGTCAAATTAAATTAAATTGGTTTTGACGACTCGAATCAAACTCCTAACCCCAAAACACGGGTGCTACAACTCTCCTCCACTTAAGGAATTTCGTCCCTGAAATTACCTGACTGAAAGAGATAAGGAAACTGCCTTTCCATATCCTCCTTCCTCTTCCAAGTGGCCTTGTCCACCCCTCGACGCTGCCACCGCACTTTCACTAACTCAATCGATCTACCCCGCAACACCTTGTTGTCAGAAGCTAAGATCTCAACTGGTTCTTCATTATAAGTCAAATCTAGATTCAATTCAATCTCCTCTACATGCATAACATGTGATGGATCTGACCTATATTTACGGAGCATCGAAACATGAAACACATCGTGTATCTTCTCTAGCTCGGATGGCAAACGCAACTAATAAGCAACTGGGCCAACCCTCTTCACAATCTCATACGGTCCTTTGTACCTTGGACTCAACTTCCCCTTTCGGCCAAATCTCATTACTTTCTTCCACGAAGACACTTTTAGGAACACCTTCTCACCCACTGAGAACTCAACTTCCTTCCTCTTCAAGTCGGCATAGGACTTCTGCCTATCCGAAGCTGCCTTCAAGCGATCGCAAATCAATTTCACTTTATCGGTTGTCCTCTTAAGAAAATCTGGCATAGGTAACAACTTTTGTCCCACTTCAGCCCAACAAACTGGAGTTCTACACTTCCTACCATACAGGGCCTCATACGGAGCCATCTGAATGCTCGACTGAAAGCTATTATTGTAAGCAAACTCAACTAGAGGCAGATGCTTCTCCCATGTACCCTGAAAATCGATGATGCAACAACGCAACATATCCTCTAAAATCTGTATAACCCTCTCTAACTGACCATCTGACTGAGGATGATAAGACGTACTGAAATTCAAACGGGTACCCAAAGCTGTATGCAGACACTCCCAAAATCGAGCTGTAAACCTCGGATCTCTATCGGACACAATAGACTTCGGCACACCATGCAGTCTAACAATCTCACCAATGTACAGATCGGCCAATCTATCTAAGGTATAAGTTGTATTGACTGCCAAGAAGTGAGCACACTTCGTGAAACGGTCTACTATAACCCAAACTGAGTTCTTCTTCATAGGAGTCAAAGGCAAGCCCGAAACAAAATCCATGGTGATGTTCTCCCATTTCCATTCTGGAATTCTCAACGGTTGCAACAAACCTGAGGGAACCTGATGTTCCGCCTTCACTCTCTGACACACCATACACTTACTCACGAAGTCGGCTACGTCTCTCTTCAAACCAACCCAAAAGTAATCATTCTTCAACTCTCGGTACATCTTCGTACTTCCAAGATGCATAGCAAAAGGACTACTATGCGCTTCAGTCAAGATCGTACGTCTCAAGTCACTGTCTTCTGGCACAACTATCCTATTTTTGAAACACAAGACTCCATCGGTACTGAAACTGTAGTCTGAAGGTCTACCCCCGGCTACATCTTGCACGTGAGGTGCCAAAGATCTATCTAAGAGTTGCTTCTCCCTAATCAACTGACCTAGAGTAGGTCTAACCTGAAGCTCGGCTACCAAGCCACCATCCCCGGACAAGCTCAATCTAGCAAACATGGCTCTCAAATCTACAACTACCTTTCTACTCAAAGCATCGGCCGCTACATTGGCCTTACCCGGATGGTACTCAATCGTGAGATCATAGTCTTTTAGTAACTCAAACCACCTACGCTGTCTGAGATTCAAATCTCGCTGAGTCATGATGTACTTCAAACTCTTGTGATCCGTGTACACTATGCATTTCTCACCGTACAAATAATGTCGCCAAATCTTCAGAGCAAACACAACTGCGGCTAACACTATGTCATGGGTCGGATAGTTACGCTCGTGAGTCTTCAACTGTCTTGAGGCATAAGCCACCACTCTCTTGTCTTGCATGAGAACACAACCTAGGCCTACATAAGAAGCATCACTGTAAACTACATAGTCTTTCCCAGACTCGGGCTGAATCAAGATTAGTGCTTGGGTCAAAGCTTCTTTCAATTTCTCAAAGGCTCTCTGTCTTGCATCTGACCACTCAAACTGAACACTCTTCTGAAGCAATTGTGTCAATGGATCGGCTAACTTCGAGAAACCTTCTACAAATCTTCTATAGTATCTAGCTAAGCCTAGAAAGCTACGAACCTTTGTTACTGACTTCGGTTGCTTCCAATCAACAATAGCCTCTATTTTCTTCGGATCAACTCTAATCCCATCGGCTGACACTATATACCCTAGGAAGACTACCTCTCGGATCCAGAACTCACACTTGCTCAACTTCGCAAACGACTGATTATCTAACAAAGTCTTCAAAACTAACCTCAAGTGTCGGTCGTGGTCTTCCTCGGTACGCGAATACACCAAGATGTCATCTGTGAAAACAACTACAAACTGATCCATGTACTGATGGAAGATCCTATTCATCATATCCATGAAAGCAGCCAGTGCGTTAGTCAACCCAAAAGGCATGACTAAAAACTCATAGTGTCCATACCTAGTCCTAAAGGCCGTCTTCGGTACATCAACCTCTCTTACCTTTAGCTGGTAGTAACCTGATCTCAAGTCAATCTTCGAAAAGACCGATGCCCCTCTAACTGGTCAAACAAATCATCAATTCTCGGAAATGGATACTTATTCTTCACTGTTAACTGATTCAACTGTCTGTAATCTATACACATTCTCATGCTTCCATCTTTCTTCTTTACAAACAAAACTGGTGCACCCCAAGGCGAAGAACTCGGTCGAATGAAGCCTCTATCTGTCAACTCTTGCAACTAAGTCTTCAACTCTTTCAGTTCTTTCGGTGCCATACGATACGGAGCAATCGAAACAGGAGTTGAATCTGAATAAGTCTCTATAGTAAACTCTACCTCTCTATCAGGTGGTAAACCCGACAACTCTTCTAGAAACACACTAGGAAAGTCACATACTGTCCGAATGTCTTAAGGTCTAACCTCACTCATGTTTGGATTCATCACATAGGCCAAATATGCTTCGCAACCCATCTCAACTAACCTCTTAGCCTCTAGAACTGAAACTACATTGGATAAGAACTTCACGTTCTCACCCACCACCACTATCTCATAATCATCCGCGAGTCTCAAAGAAATCCTCTTAATCTCAAAGTCTATCCTAGCTCTATGCTCAGTGAGCCAGTCCATACCCAGAATTACATCAAAGCCATAAAATGGTAGCTGCATCATATCCACTGGTAACACATGTCCCTGAACCATCAATGGACATCTTCTGTACATCTTTCTAACTACTATTGTATCCCCGAAGGAACTAGTAACACTAACTCCTACCTCTAATATTTCACAAGGCAATTTCAACAACTTTGCATGCTCACTCAGTAAATAAGAATGTGTAGACCCGGAGTCAATCAAAGAAAGCAAACCCAAAGACTGTATCGAGAAGTTACATGCAATCACATATGTGTCATGCTGATCCCCACACTGAGCGTAAACTCTGACATGACCTCCGCCCTCTGGCTGGACTGCAACTACATGCGCTAAGTTCCTCTAGCCATCATTTCTCGGCTGGAAGATACCTCTACCGCGCCCGCGGCCTCTCTGAAAGTCATTGGCTCTAGCAGGAGCCTGAGCTGGTGTATGCCCCACCAGATGTGGACAGTCACGCCTAATATGATCCCTAGCTCCACAACCCCAACATGAGTGGAAATTTCCCCAACACTCACCGGTGGGATCCCTCCCGCAACTAGCACATGTGGGCAACCTCCCACCAGTCCTCTGGCCCTGTTGGCCCCTACCGTTGTTACCTCCACCACGTCTATGGTCATAGTGATGCCGGTTGTCCCGATGCCTCTTGGTTTCACCTCTATCAAAGTCACTAGATCTCTTCCCTGAACTAGAACCACCAGATCGTTTGGTCAGGCCCAAACTGTGCTCCAAGTCCTTGGCCCTAGCAACCAAGACATCAAAATCTGTGTAGTCAGAAGCTAAAGTGTACCTCTTGATCTCTTTATTCAACCCATAGCGGAATCGGTTACAACGTTCCACCTCTGTAGGGACAAGCTCAGATGCATACTGACTCAGACTGATAAATCTGATCTCATAGTTTGTCACAGTCTTACTCCCCTGAAGTAAATCCATGAATTCCCTCTTCCTCTCATCGAGATAACGAGGACCCAAATATTTCTTACGAAAAGCTGACTCGAAAAACTCCCAAGTGATCTCAGCCTTCGCCATACCTGTTGTAACGCCCCAGTTTTGGGCTTAGAAGTCTTGGGCGTTGACCGGTTGGTCAAAGTGCTGTTCGAATCGTAAGAGGTTAAATTAGGAAAGCCTAGTTCGGGTTGCATTAAAAATATGGAAAAATGTTCTAAAATCATCTTTTAATATAATTAAGTGAACTGTGAAATCAATTTTGGAAAATGAGTTTCGGAAGTGTGACATTTTGGCTAGTGACCAAAATGTAATTTTTGAAAGTTTGGTGGCTATTTTATAAAGGGTTGAAACTTTGAATCTTTAAGGAGCTATTTACCCAAAGGGAGTTTCTCCAGATTTTTCTAAGATATTTTAACACATAATTCTGATTTTAAAGAAAATTAAAAGGAGGGAAATTCATTTTAAGCATTTTCTCATCTAACTTCCTATTTTCTTTCTCTCTTTTTCTCTCAACCCAAACACTCAATTTCCAGAGTTTCAATTCTGATTTTCTCACCTAAAATCCTCCTTTCAACTCTCAATTGATTGCAAATCATTGTATCTTCAAATCCTCTTCAATTGCTTCAAGTTTCATCAAGGTTTTCTATTCCAAAAAGAGGAGAAACTCAAGTTTGGAGGTAAGAACGTCCTTCTCCTCTGAACTTCAAGTTCTTTAATGAAATTCCTAAAGTTTTCAATCCTAATTTGATGTTTAATTAAAGGCTTTTAAGTTGATTTATGGATCTTGGCTAAGTATGCAAGATTTTGATGATTTCACATGATTTTCGTTTGATCTGTTAAATCTGTGTTTTGAGAAGTGTTTTTGATGTTAAATGATCATTAAATTGATGTGGAAATGAGTCTTGATTGATGCAATCCCGGATAGGTTGAGTTTCCTAATTTTAGCTTGTGTTTTAAGGTAGCTTTTGTGGTGATCTTGTGGATCTGGTGTTGCTGGAGGTATAAGGATGGTTGTAGGTTGTTTTTAGATGTTAAATGATGTTAATGGAAGTAAGGTTTTGCTGGTTTATGGCTGGGCTTTGTTTAGAAGTGTTTCGGATGCATTTTCGGTTGTGTTTGGTGGCCGAAAATGGAGGTTTTGTGAGAGCAGCGAGTTTAGGTGCTTTCATTGAAGCAATTAATGCATGGTGATGCATTAATCCTCTGCTTTAATGTGTTGAAACAGGGGAGGCATCCTTGGATCCAAGAATTGTTGATCCGGAGGCTTGATTTGGTGCTTTGGCTTGAAGCAAAGTGGAAATCGGTGAGTGAAAATGGATTTACAGCCTTAAAACCAAGTGTTGAAGGTTTTGGGAGCTTAGTTTAAGTCTAAACAACTTTGCTAAGCTCAAGTGTAAGTTTTCGGATTACTCTCTAAGTGGTGGCCATGTTTTGGTGTGATGCAAAATGATGATTTGCATGTTTTGTTACTGTTTTGAAAGCATGTTTAAGCATGATAATTGCTGATGTTTTAGCATGATTTATGCTGATGTTTAAAGCCATGTGTTGAAGGTAACTCTAGGTAGGAGTACCTTGTTTTTATGCATTGTTTAAATGATGATTTAATGCTTTGAGATGCATGATGAAATGGCTTGGTATAATGCTTTAAAACAGTGGATTATATGATGTATAAAGTGTATATTGGCAAGTGATGGTTTGTAAAAGTGAAGGTCACTAAGGTGGTTAAAAGTCCTTGAGTGAGCCTTGTTACCTAAGATCATCAAGGTGGTTAAAAGTCCTTGGATGAATCTTGTTGCGGACACTAAGGTGGTTAAAAGTCCTTAGGTGCTCCTTTCCATGGTGTTTAAAAGTCCATGGGGCCAAGGTGTTTAAAAGTCCTTGGGGCCAAGGTGTTTAAAAGTCCTTGGGGTAATTCAAGCTACGGACACAAAGGTGGTTAAAAGTCCTTGTGTGGTCCTCATTCATGGTGTTTAAAAGTCCATGGCCAAGGTGTTTAAAAGTCCTTGGGGCCAAGGTGTTTAAAAGTCCTTGGGGAAAGTTATTGAACTTGATTTCATAAATGAAATGTATCACTTGAGCCAATATGACATGTATAGTACATTGAGATGCATGAGATGCATGTTTTAATGTTTATGTTGAAGCATGAGATGCTTGTTTAAATGAAATGTGGAAGCATGGGAATTGCTTGTTTTTAAGTATGCTTTGAGCATGTGTAAGGTTGAATATATGCATGTTTTGCAAACGGTTTTAATTGCATTATTGAATGGTTTTTAAAGAGCACTCCTCACTAAGCTTTGGCTTACGCTCTCTCGTTTTCTTGATTCAATAATGCAGAGCATTAGAGTACATTGAGGGCAGCAAGAGAAGGCAAGCAAACAAGTTCAAGTAAAGCTCAATGTATGGAAGGTTTTGTTAAACATTTTAGCTTTTGGTTGATTTGGCAATGGGGAACCAATGTGTATGTTTTGGGAGGTGTTTGAGACTCCCTATGGATGTTAATTGTTGTTTGAATTGCTGGTTTTTGGATTGATTTTTCCTATTGCTTGTTTATGAAGGTTTATTGCTTGAGTGATAGCTTAAGTAGGAAGCATGCTATATGAATTGGGGCTTTTCATATGAGTTGTTTATATGTTGAATTGTTGATGCAATTGAGGTCCTTGCATGTTGTATGATTAAGTGATATGGTTTGGTGATGTTAATTTGGTGCTTAATGCATGTTTGATGCTGTTTTCGAGTTGTTTTCAGGCAGGGGTATCGATACTCGGGCTTGGGTATCGATACACCTGAGCCAAATATGCATGTTTCTGCCCAGGGGTATCGATACCATAGAACAGGTATCGATACCATGTGAGTGAAGTATCGATACTGGGGGAAAGGTATCGATACCTTTGCTAGAGTTTGGTTTCTGCCTTCCCCGAGTATCGATACGACACGTGGCGTATCGATACCAGACCGTTAAATACAGTTAAAAGTATCTTTGGTTGTTTCGTTTAGTTTACGTTTTGGTCCTGAATCATGTTTGTTCAATTGTATGAGTTTGGGACGTCCGTTTGAGCTGAAATTTCACAGAGAAGCATGAAACCTGATTAATTTCAAGATGGTAACTTTAATTTGGGTTAAGTCCCTTAATTTATCAGAATTTACAATTTGGTCCCTAAAGTTGTAATTTGTCCAATTGGGTCCCTGTTTGATCTCTGATGTTTGTGATCTTTTGATATGTTGTTTGTATGATCACAATTAAGGTTAATGTGCATCTAGACAAGATTAAAAAGGAAAAAAAAGGGGTCGTTAATCAAGGTTGACTTACGGGTTGACTTTGGTTTTCCCTGTGTGACTTTCTTAATTCGGGTCAATCGTCTAGACCGGGTTAAGGGGGTTACATTTGGTGGTATCAGAGCTGAGTTCTCGAGTAATTGGGAATGTTGTTATGCATGATTGGAGCATGGTTTGGTATGTATGCTTGTTGTATGAAAGCATGTTCAGTGTTGTGATGTGGTGATGTGTATGTGATGCATGTTGTGATGATGCATGATGAGGGTACCCATTGCCAAACAAAAGCTAAAGAGATGATGTTGTTTTTGAAAGAAATTGAGCTTGAATACTTGGAATTTGCTTACCTTGCTGGTCCTGACTTGTTTTATTTTGTATTATTATGCATGGTAAAGTATGGCACCACGTAGAGAGTTAAGGAGTAGCGCGAGAGCTACGACCCCGGAAGGGAATGTGAATGAGGAAAATACGGGTAGTGATGTGTTACCTCCTCCTCCACCTGGTGGCGGTGGTGCGGAGAGGGGAAGAGCTGGAGCTGAGGCAGCTGGTGCTAGAGCTGCAGGACCTGAGGTTGGTCAGGGGCAAGCGATGCCTGACATGTCTGTGCTGGTGCAAGCTATTGCGGGTGCTTTTCGAGCAGCAGTAGCTGGAGCTCAAGGAGCTGGGCATCAGGGAGATGCTGGAGCTAGATTACCCTTAGAGCGTCTGCGCAGTCTTGGTGGGACTGAGTTTAAGGGTATGTCGGCTGAGAGGTCAGAAGCATGGTTGGAGAGTACCAAGCGTGTCTTGGGACAGATGAGTTGCACTGATGTGCAAAAGTTGGGATGTGTGGTGTCTTTGCTGCAAGGCGATGCTTATACCTGGTGGACGACCACAATCTCGGGGATGGCTGATGCTGATGTTACTTGGACGTTCTTTCAGCACGCGTTCAAGAGGAGATATCTGGGAGTTAGATATCTGGATGAGAAAAAGCGTGAATTCATGTCTCTGACCCAAGGGAGCATGAGTGTGGCTGAGTATGAGGTACAGTTTGTACGCCTCAGTCAGTATGCACCAGAGTTAGTACCTGATGAGCGCGAGAGGTGCGAAAGGTTCCGTTATGGCTTGGTGACGGAAGTTAAGACCTATATGTTGGCTGCTGAGTACAATGATTTCGATGTGTTGGTTAGTCGATCCAAGGACATTGAGATGAACCTGAGTTTGTCTGCTAAGGGTGCTGGAGCTAGTTCTGGAAAGAGAGCTGCTGAGTATAGTTCCGGTGGACGGAACAAGAGGGGACGCGATCAGAGGTTTCAGTCCTCATCTAAGAGAGGTGGAGGTGCACCTGCTAGGGGTGGCAATGCTAGAGCTGACCCTAGTGCTTGTTGGATTTGTGGTTCCCGTGGTCACTTGAAGCGTGACTGTCCTCGTGCTGGAAGGGAGGTGCAAGCTCCTGTTGTGGCAGCTGGTTATGAGTGCTGGAACTGTGGTTCAGCTGATCATTTGAGACGTGATTGTCCGAGGATGGCTGGTGGTCAAGAGCGTGCTCCTGTTCTTGCAGCACCGCAGAGAGGCCGTGGGCGCGGCCGTGGTAATTTTCAGAGGCGAGAGGAAGGTGGTCGCGGAGTAGCTCATGTTGTGGCTATTCAACCTGAGGGTGGTGGCCAAGCGAGGGTGTATGCTCAGCGCGAGGGAAGGAATGATGCTGATGTGATTGCAGGTACCTTTACTTTGCAATCCTTGTCATTGCTTTCTTTGATTGATTCTGGATCTACGCATTCGTACATTCTTCGTGAGCATGCTGAGTTGCTTGGTTTGCCTGTTTAGTCTTTGGATGTTGGTGTTAGAGTCACTAGTTCTTTTGGTGAAACTGTTGTGACTCGTAAGCTTTATAGAAGGTGTCCTTTGGTTGTTCAAGAGCATGTCTTTCATGTTGATCTTATGGAGTTGCCCTTTTATGGTTTTGATGTGATCCTTGGTATGGATTGGCTTGCTGAGCATCGTGCTGTTGTGGATTGTGAGAATAAGCGGGTTTCGCTTAAGCTTGCGGATGATTATGAAGTGGTGGTGGTTGGTGAGAATGTGAAGTTTCTTGCCAATGTTGTTTCTACCTTGGAGGCGAGCAGGATGTTGAGGCAAGGTTGTGAAGCTTTTCTGGCTTTTGTGATGAATCCTAGTTCGAAGGAGCTGAGGGTGCAGGATATCAGGGTTGTGAAGGAGTTTCCTGATGTTTTTCCTGAGGAGTTGCCTGGTTTACCTCCTAATCGCGAGGTGGAGTTTGGTATTGAGCTGTATGAGAATACCACTCTTGTGTCCATTACTCCCTATAGA
Source organism: Hibiscus tridactylites (assembly GCA_958450335.1). Taxonomy (NCBI): domain Eukaryota; kingdom Viridiplantae; phylum Streptophyta; class Magnoliopsida; order Malvales; family Malvaceae; genus Hibiscus; species Hibiscus tridactylites. The sequence goes on from OY288282.1 coordinate 43,071,197, forward strand.
ATGGCACCTAAGGAGCTGAAGGAGCTGAAGACGCAGTTGCAAGAGCTGCTTGATCGTGGTTTCATCCGGCCGAGTGTTTCGCCTTGGGGTGCTCCTGTCTTGTTTGTGAAGAAGAAAGATGGCACGATGAGGATGTGCATTGATTACCGTCAGCTGAACAAGTTGACTATCAAGAATCGGTATCCTTTGCCGAGGATTGATGATCTCTTTGATCAATTTCGGGGAGCTGCTGTGTTCTCTAAGATTGACTTGAGGTCAGGGTATTATCAGTTGAAGGTGAAGGATGTGGATGTGCCTAAGACAGCTTTCAGGACAAGGTATGGGCATTATGAGTTTCTTGTGATGCCGTTCGGTTTGACAAATGCTCCTGCTGCTTTCATGGACATGATGAATCGTGTTTTTCATGAATACCTGGACAAGTTTGTTGTGGTGTTCATTGATGATATCCTTGTGTACTCGCGTACTGAGGAAGAGCACGAAGAGCATTTGAGGTTTGTGCTGCAGGCTTTGTTGGAGAATCAGCTTTATGCTAAGTTGAGCAAGTGTGAGTTCTGGCTTAGAGAGGTGGTTTTTCTTGGTCATGTGGTCTCAGCTGAGGGGATTCGTGTTGATCCTCAGAAGATTGAAGCGGTGATGAATTGGAAAGTTCCTAAGTCTGTTCAGGAGGTTCGTAGTTTCCTTGGTTTGGCAGGATACTACCGAAGGTTTGTGGATGGTTTTTCCAAGATTGCTGCTCCTTTGACGAAGTTGCTGCAGAAAGATGTTAAGTATGAGTGGACAGAAGCGAGACAGCAAGCTTTTGAGAAGCTGAAGATGGCTTTGACGCAGGCTCCTATCTTGATTCAGCCTGAATCAGGAAAAGAGTTTGTAGTCTACAGTGATGCATCTTATGTTGGTTTGGGGTGTGTGCTGATGCAAGAGGGTAAGGTTGTGGCTTATGCGTCGCGGCAGTTGAAGGTGCATGAGCGCAACTATCCTACGCATGATATTGAGCTGGCTGCAGTGGTTTTTGCTCTGAAGATCTGGAGGCATTATCTGTATGGTGAGAAGTGTATTGTGTACACGGATCACAAGAGTTTGAGGTATCTGATGTCACAGAAGGAGTTGAATCTCAGGCAGCGACGTTGGTTGGAGTTGCTCAAGGATTATGACCTGACGATAGAGTATCATCCTGGAAAGGCTAATGTTGTTGCGGATGCCTTGAGTAGAAAGGTAGCTGTTGAGCTGAGAGCTATGTTTGCTAGCTTGAGCATATCGCAGGATGGTGGTCTTGTTGCTGAGTTGCAAGTGAAACCTTCGTTGGTTCAGTTGATCAAGGATAAGCAGTTGTTGGATGATTCCTTGGTGTCTCATGTTCAGGATATCGCGGAGGGTAGACCTTCGGATTTCTGCTTTAATGAGGATGGAGTGTTGTGTTATGGTAGTCGGATAGTAGTGCCTGCTGATGCTGAGTTGAGGCGTGCTATTCTGGCTGAAGGTCATAGCAGTCCTTTTGCTATGCATCCTGGTAGTACAAAGATGTATCGCGATCTTCGTGATGAGTACTATTGGGTAGGTTTGAAGAAGGATGTTGCAGAGTTCGTGAGCAAGTGTTTGGTGTGTCAGCGAGTTAAGGCTGAACATCAGGTTCCTTCTGGTTTGTTGCAACCGTTGAAAATTCCTGAATGGAAGTGGGAGAGGGTTACCATGGATTTTGTCTCTGGTTTGCCTTTGTCTCCATCAAAGAAGAATTCTGTTTGGGTGATTGTGGATCGCCTGACGAAGTGTGCGCATTTCTTGCCTGTGCATACTACGTTCTCTTTGGATAAGCTGGCAGAGCTGTACATTGCTGAGGTTGTGAGGTTGCATGGTGTGCCTAAGTCGATCGTGTCGGATAGGGATCCGAGGTTCACGTCGCGTTTTTGGCAGTGTTTGCATCAAGCTCTGGGTACAAGGTTGCATTTCAGTACATCCTATCATCCTCAGTCGGATGGCCAGTCTGAGCGAGTTATTCAGATTTTGGAGGATATGTTGAGATGTTGTGTGATAGAGTTCCAAGGTTCTTGGGAGAAGCATCTGCCTTTGGTTGAGTTCGCTTACAACAACAGTTATCAGGCGAGTATACAGATGGCACCTTATGAGGCTCTGTATGGGAGGAAGTGTAGGACTCCTCTGTGTTGGGCTGAAACTGGTCAAAAGTTGGTTTCGATGCCTGCTTTGTTGAAAGGAACCACCGAGAAGGTGAAGCTCATTTGTGAGCGGTTGAAGGCTGCTTCTGATCGGCAGAAATCCTATGCGGATTTGAAGCGTAAGGAGATAGAGTTTGCGGTGGGGGATCGCGTGTTCTTGAAGGTTTCGCCTTGGAAGAAGGTGATGAGGTTTGGTCGGAAGGGTAAGCTGAGCCCTAGATACATTGGACTGTATGAGGTTGTTGAGCGTGTGGGTCCTGTTGCGTATCGGTTGAGGTTACCTCAGGAGCTGGAGAAGATTCATGATGTGTTCCATGTTTCTAAGCTCCGGAGGTATAGATCTGATCCTTCGCATGTGATGCCTGTGGAGGAAGTGGAATTGAATCCGGATTTAACCTATGATGAGGAACCGGTGAAGATTCTGGATTCAGATAGCAAGGTTCTTCGTGGCAAGACCATTGAGTTGGTGAAGGTGCTGTGGAAGCATCGCGGTGTTGAGGAAGCCACGTGGGAGCGGAAGGAAGATATGCTGAAGCAGTTTCCTTATCTTTTTCCTTCAGGTAAATTTCGAGGACGAAATTTCTAAAGGGGGGGAGAGTTGTAACGCCCCGGTTTTGGGCTTAGAAGTCTTGGGCGTTGACCGGTTGGTCAAAGTGCTGTTCGAATCGTAAGAGGTTAAATTAGGAAAGCCTAGTTCGGGTTGCATTAAAAATATGGAAAAATGTTCTAAAATCATCTTTTAATATAATTAAGTGAACTGTGAAATCAATTTTGGAAAATGAGTTTCGGAAGTGTGACATTTTGGCTAGTGACCAAAATGTAATTTTTGAAAGTTTGGTGGCTATTTTATAAAGGGTTGAAACTTTGAATCTTTAAGGAGCTATTTACCCAAAGGGAGTTTCTCCAGATTTTTCTAAGATATTTTAACACATAATTCTGATTTTAAAGAAAATTAAAAGGAGGGAAATTCATTTTAAGCATTTTCTCATCTAACTTCCTATTTTCTTTCTCTCTTTTTCTCTCAACCCAAACACTCAATTTCCAGAGTTTCAATTCTGATTTTCTCACCTAAAATCCTCCTTTCAACTCTCAATTGATTGCAAATCATTGTATCTTCAAATCCTCTTCAATTGCTTCAAGTTTCATCAAGGTTTTCTATTCCAAAAAGAGGAGAAACTCAAGTTTGGAGGTAAGAACGTCCTTCTCCTCTGAACTTCAAGTTCTTTAATGAAATTCCTAAAGTTTTCAATCTTAATTTGATGTTTAATTAAAGGCTTTTAAGTTGATTTATGGATCTTGGCTAAGTATGCAAGATTTTGATGATTTCACATGATTTTCGTTTGATCTGTTAAATCTGTGTTTTGAGAAGTGTTTTTGATGTTAAATGATCATTAAATTGATGTGGAAATGAGTCTTGATTGATGCAATCCCGGATAGGTTGAGTTTCCTAATTTTAGCTTGTGTTTTAAGGTAGCTTTTGTGGTGATCTTGTGGATCTGGTGTTGTTGGAGGTATAAGGATGGTTGTAGGTTGTTTTTAGATGTTAAATGATGTTAATGGAAGTAAGGTTTTGCTGGTTTATGGCTGGGCTTTGTTTAGAAGTGTTTCGGATGCATTTTCGGTTGTGTTTGGTGGCCGAAAATGGAGGTTTTGTGAGAGCAGCGAGTTTAGGTGCTTTCATTGAAGCAATTAATGCATGGTGATGCATTAATCCTCTGCTTTAATGTGTTGAAACAGGGGAGGCATCCTTGGATCCAAGAATTGTTGATCCGGAGGCTTGATTTGGTGCTTTGGCTTGAAGCAAAGTGGAAATCGGTGAGTGAAAATGGATTTACAGCCTTAAAACCAAGTGTTGAAGGTTTTGGGAGCTTAGTTTAAGTCTAAACAACTTTGCTAAGCTCAAGTGTAAGTTTTCGGATTACTCTCTAAGTGGTGGCCATGTTTTGGTGTGATGCAAAATGATGATCTGCATGTTTTGTTACTGTTTTGAAAGCATGTTTAAGCATGATAATTGCTGATGTTTTAGCATGATTTATGCTGATGTTTAAAGCCATGTGTTGAAGGTAACTCTAGGTAGGAGTACCTTGTTTTTATGCATTGTTTAAATGATGATTTAATGCTTTGAGATGCATGATGAAATGGCTTGGTATAATGCTTTAAAACAGTGGATTATATGATGTATAAAGTGTATATTGGCAAGTGATGGTTTGTAAAAGTGAAGGTCACTAAGGTGGTTAAAAGTCCTTGAGTGAGCCTTGTTACCTAAGATCATCAAGGTGGTTAAAAGTCCTTGGATGAATCTTGTTGCGGACACTAAGGTGGTTAAAAGTCCTTAGGTGCTCATTTCCATGGTGTTTAAAAGTCCATGGGGCCAAGGTGTTTAAAAGTCCTTGGGGCCAAGGTGTTTAAAAGTCCTTGGGGTAATTCAAGCTACGGACACAAAGGTGGTTAAAAGTCCTTGTGTGGTCCTCATTCATGGTGTTTAAAAGTCCATGGCCAAGGTGTTTAAAAGTCCTTGGGGCCAAGGTGTTTAAAAGTCCTTGGGGAAAGTTATTGAACTTGATTTCATAAATGAAATGTATCACTTGAGCCAATATGACATGTATAGTACATTGAGATGCATGAGATGCATGTTTTAATGTTTATGTTGAAGCATGAGATGCTTGTTTAAATGAAATATGGAAGCATGGGAATTGCTTGTTTTTAAGTATGCTTTGAGCATGTGTAAGGTTGAATATATGCATGTTTTGCAAACGGTTTTAATTGCATTATTGAATGGTTTTTAAAGAGCACTCCTCACTAAGCTTTGGCTTACGCTCTCTCGTTTTCTTGATTCAATAATGCAGAGCATTAGAGTACATTGAGGGCAGCAAGAGAAGGCAAGCAAACAAGTTCAAGTAAAGCTCAATGTATGGAAGGTTTTGTTAAACATTTTAGCTTTTGGTTGATTTGGCAATGGGGAACCAATGTGTATGTTTTGGGAGGTGTTTGAGACTCCCTATGGATGTTAATTGTTGTTTGAATTGCTGGTTTTTGGATTGATTTTTCCTATTGCTTGTTTATGAAGGTTTATTGCTTGAGTGATAGCTTAAGTAGGAAGCATGCTATATGAATTGGGGCTTTTCATATGAGTTGTTTATATGTTGAATTGTTGATGCAATTGAGGTCCTTGCATGTTGTATGATTAAGTGATATGGTTTGGTGATGTTAATTTGGTGCTTAATGCATGTTTGATGCTGTTTTCGAGTTGTTTTCAGGCAGGGGTATCGATACTCGGGCTTGGGTATCGATACACCTGAGCCAAATATGCATGTTTCTGCCCAGGGGTATCGATACCATAGAACAGGTATCGATACCATGTGAGTGAAGTATCGATACTGGGGGAAAGGTATCGATACCTTTGCTAGAGTTTGGTTTCTGCCTTCCCCGAGTATCGATACGACACGTGGCGTATCGATACCAGACCGTTAAATACAGTTAAAAGTATCTTTGGTTGTTTCGTTTAGTTTACGTTTTGGTCCTGAATCATGTTTGTTCAATTGTATGAGTTTGGGACGTCCGTTTGAGCTGAAATTTCACAGAGAAGCATGAAACCTGATTAATTTCAAGATGGTAACTTTAATTTGGGTTAAGCCCCTTAATTTATCAGAATTTACAATTTGGTCCCTAAAGTTGTAATTTGTCCAATTGGGTCCCTGTTTGATCTCTGATGTTTGTGATCTTTTGATATGTTGTTTGTATGATCACAATTAAGGTTAATGTGCATCTAGACAAGATTAAAAAGGAAAAAAAAAGGGTCGTTAATCAAGGTTGACTTACGGGTTGACTTTGGTTTTCCCCGTGTGACTTTCTTAATTCGGGTCAACCGTCTAGACCGGGTTAAGGGGGTTACACCTGTAGTGGTGGTGACCCACCAAGTGTAGGCATCACCCTGTAGCAAAGACTCAACACACCCTAGCTTGCGCTCCCCGGTACATCCCATCTGTGCGAGGATACGGACGGTCTTCTCAAACCACAACTCAGACCTCTCCAGGGTAGACCCTCTGAACTCTTCAGCCCCTAGACCACGGAGCCTCTCTAACGGTAAACCAGTACCCTCTCCCTGAGGTTGTGCTGCTGCCTGACCCCTAGCCACTGCAGCTTGGAAAGCCCTGGCTATCGCCTGAACTAGGGGAGCTAAATCTATTCCGGTTGGTCCTTGGCCAACTTGGGGTCCTACGCCCTCGGCTCCCGCCTCACCTCCCTCTTGATGAGGAGGAGGTGGAGGAGGTTGAGGAGCCTGTGCCCTACCAATCTGCTCAATCCCCGGAGCCTGTGCACGTGGTTCCGACTAAACCATCCTAGGCCTCCCTCGTGGTCTCATGATACAGCTAGCAAGATTATAACTACAACAAACAACAGATAAGGATTAAGTTAGCAAAGGCAAGGGTCCAACTGTGCTCAAGTACTTTCCTTTACAAAACCCTTTTAAATTAAGTAATAGTAGCAATGGGTACTCGACACTACACCAAACGCAACAATCATACTTCCAGACACCATATGATCGATCAAACAACAAGAGTTCATGGCAAAGCATACACCGAAACATATCAATTGCTTAACATATCAAGCTTACCTCACTTACCTGCCCAAGGTCTTGGTAACCTCAAGCTCTGATACCAACAAATGTAACCCCCTCGTCCCGGCCTGGCTGACGGACCGGTCCGAGTAGGCTAGACGGGGAAAACCGACATGAAACCCGTGAAGGTCCCACCTCGGTTAACGACCCTCAATTTTTTTCATTTATTTTACATCTTGTCTAGAGGCATATAATTACCTAAGTGATCACGACAGCGGAAAACAAGGCCCACAAAAAGCCTTACAGCAAACCGGGCCTAAGCCCAACACTTGAGACCCATTGAAGATGTCAAAAGCCCATTTCCAGCCACCCGTTTCGAAACAGGCGTTACCCGTTTCGAAACGCGGGCTCCAGTTTAAAAAGCCAGGTACCCGAACCGAAACGCATCCACCCCGTTTCGGAACAGGGTCTATTTTGTCTAGGCGTTTTGATACCAGTTTCGAAACAGACATTTCCAGTAGCCAAAGTATTTTGAAACTTGTTTTGAAACAGGGGCTCACAGTAGCCAAACCGTATCGAAACGAGTTCCGATACGGGGTCCCTGGATCCACACCCGTTTTGAAACGGCTCAGCCCGTATCGAAACACCTGCCGTCTGCAATTTCCCAAAACCATCTTTAAAAATCTCCAACCAATCCCGAAAGCCCATAACAACCCCAAGAAGCATACATAACATACAACCACATCCTAGAGGCATGCATCCTATGGCAAGACATACTCAAATCTCACAAGGCATAAGGTAAGGCGTCCATTTAAGATATCATTCAAAGCATGCTTGAAGACTTAAAAGCCAAAGGCACATGTCTCACATACAAGGTTTACATGCTCAACCAAAAGCAACACAAACATCCAAAAGCATAGCATCTCAATACAAGCATTCAACCAACATATAACATGGTTTACAAATCCAAGCCAAGCATGAACAACAATCAACATCTGTTCTGCATTGCTAAACTACTACTTTATTTACTAAACCATACTTGAGCAACTACAAGCTTGGAATGTCCCTTCGCCTTGCTCCTTGCTAACACCACGCTACTGTTCTGCATTATTGAAAATGAGAGCGTAAGCTAGAAGCTTAATGAGGATGCTCTAAATTAAAAACAACGACAATGCAGGGCTCAAGCATGCAATCCTTAACATCACACACAACATACACACGCATCTCATAACAACCTAGCTAGCATTACAAGAGTCATAAATATGGCATCTTACTTCATATTAAGCTCAACGATATAAATCAAATATCTCAACATCATAATCATATGAACAAGTACATTGGCCACTATTAGTTTACTCAGATATGCAGATTTACTCTCAACAACAACATTACCTCAGTGGGTTACACTCATCACCGGACCTTGCATGGGTGGGATTCCACTCATCACCACATGCCCTACGTATGGGATTCCACTCATCATCACGTATAATATAAAAAATTTTCGATGGAATATTACATCACCATACTCCTCCTCGATGACACAACACCATCAAGGCCACGCGCGAATTTGACTTAAACGTGTGCACACTAATCCTAATGGTCGATCATTTACACCCGATAAGATAACTAGTGCCAATTACTTTTAAACCACATCACAACAACCATCATTTATATCATTCAACCATCATCGCACACAACAATGTATACACATACAAGTCAATTCATACTTCACAAGATCAATATAAGCATAGGCATCTAAAGCTCATTAACAAACAAGAAGTTAAACTAGCAATTTAACACACTTGAACCAACTTTAAAACAATTTAAAGTTTTACTCACCACTCTTCCTTAGCAAACCAAGCAAAGTGAGTCAAGCCTCCTCAATTCCCGGTTTCGGTCTCGATCCTTCTCTGGTGTTTCCTCTTGCTTCTAACCAATCAAAACACAAATATTACTCACCAATCAATGCTAAACTCAGTCACAATTCCAACTCACAAACACAAGCCAAACTTCACCATTTTCAAACCCAAACTAACCACAAAACTCTCATTTTCGTGCTCCTCAAATACCCAGCTGAAAACCATACTTCCCAACACCTAAATGACATCTACAAGCTTCCAAAACACTTCCCTAATAACCCTATACCATCATCCCTTCAACCCAACACAAAAACACACCAAAAACTCAACTTTTAACACTTTGAAAAATGCCCGAAAGACCCACTTCGGGATTCTTTCCCAAATCCTTCCATTTTAAGATATTAGGTGTATTTAGGTGAGATTAATCCAAAACCCAACTCAACAAATCAAAAACAATTGAAAAACCCATCAAAATCCAAACTTTCCATAAACTTGAAACTCTAAAAAGATGATAGTTTTCAAATCTAAGACCATGAAAATGATGGGGATGATGAGGAGAGTTGAGAAATGAATTTACCTTCGAAAAAGCTCTTGAAATTGGTGAAGAAATAAAATGGAATAGTAAACTTGGGGTTTTGGGAGGGGTTTGGGGTTTCCAACGTTAGAAGCAAAAGGAAGAAGATGACTTTCTTTTTCTTCTTTTTTTGTTAAAAAGGTTGTCTACCTTTTGTTTGACTTAATTACAAAATTGCCACCCCTTTACTTTTAAATCTCAATTAAGTCAAAACTAAGGTCAAATTAAATTAAATTGGTTTTGACGACTCGAACCAAACACACACCAAACTCCTAACCCCAAAACACGGGTGTTACAACAAAGGCTTAACTAAAAACGAGTATAAGCAAAGCATGACATTCCAATTATCTTTGAATCTCAAAGAAGGAAGACTTAGTACCTCACTGTGGTTCACTCATTCCGCTCAAAGTGTTTTGAGTGAAAGAATCGCTCAAGCCTAACTAATCAAAACATTGCCATAAGCTTGTAACTAAATCCAATCTCCACTACTAAGTATGAACATGATGCAATAATCAAGGGGTCTTTAAAAGGGTTGTAATGGGGCTAAGGTTCAGGTAGGATAAAGGCCAAAGTTTGGGATAAAACTTCAAGACAAAAAGAATATCATTCCAAAGGATTATTCAAAAGAAAGTAAAAAATCGAAGAAAGGAAATAAGAAATTAAACAATCAAAGCTTTATTCACTCTCTTTTCCTCGAACCAAATTGTATTTTTTTCCTGTTCAAATTTTCTGCACTGTTTTTTTCTGCATTATTTGAACAATGTTTTTTGTGTTCCTAGAGCAACCTTAACTTCATCCTGAAAATGGGTGACAAAAGAAGGAAAAATAAAAATAAAATAAGATCGGGTTAATGATGTGATAAACAAAGAAAAGGATATAAGGCTCAAAAATTGGCTAACTAAGGGTAAGATAAACAAGGGTGGGCTATTTTTTTTGGAGAATAAAAGGGTTAAATCCTAATGCCCCTATCATATTAAAGCAACATATTCAATCATGTAGTCTCGAAAAGTATTGCGCCACAAGTTCTAGAATGCCAAGAATTAGTTGGCACACTCAAGTAAACAAAGAGCAAAAATGCAAATGTATGCTCATTAAACTCAAAAACTCACATGAAAGGTTCAAATTATACTAACTCATGTTATCAATTCAACTAACAAATGCATGGAATGTCAATTGAAATTTTAAAGAAAAGTTGATTAGTCATGCCAAGTGCTATCATACAACCTAAATTCCAACAAAAGCGAGATCGAAATTCACAAGAAAAATCAAGGAAACAAGGTGAAAACGAGACAAGCAACCATCAATTTCAATACATTAACTCAAGAAAACCCCAATTCCAATCAACCAAATAAGCAAGGTAAATTTGATGCAATCAATTATTTTCTACCCTCACCACTTAAGCATATTGTCCCAATATGAAGAATTGAAAATGTAAGAGAAGAAATATAGATACTCCCCATTCTAACGACGGCCACAATGGTACGAAGGGGTGAAGGCTCGGGTTCGACCGGAGGAGATGAGGGTGCTTGCTGGCTTGTTCTCACCATCGTGAGGGAAAAGAAACTTAGAGGTTGGGTGATGAAGATGGAGGCTAGGTGGGGGTATGCGGCTGAGAGGAGAAAAGGAGAGAAAGGGTTTTAGGTTCAATAAGTCAAGTAAGAAAGTTTTAAAGGGAAATAAAAACTTAAAAAAGAGTTTGTTTGTAAAAGTGACATGGTTTATTGGACGAGTGTGGGGTCCACAAGATTTAAAATTTAAAAGAAAAAGAGGGATAAAGATAATGATGGGAATAGGCTGGTAATATCGTGGCAAAGGATTGTATTTGAGTTTGGCTAACGCGTACCATAAAATAGGCAAGGGTTTGCTAACGTGCACCACCAATTTGGTAAAAATGGTCTCTCCACTATGCGTGTGATGTTCTCGGGGTTGTGCAATTTAACCAAAAATACCGTAACTGAGACCAATAAGGTTTGATTCAAAATATTTGGGGTACTTGAAAATTAAATAAATAAATAAATAAAATAAGAAATTAAATTAAATTAAAAATTGAATATAAAATAGGTTGCCTCCCATCAAAGCGCTTTATTCAACGTCGTTAGCTCGACGACCTGATTCAAACTACAGGCATTGCGACAAATACTTCCTCCAGTTCATGCACTTTGTCCAATTGAGAATTTCCCTATGAGAAATTTTATGATCGTGAAATTTCTTCATTTTTTTAACAAAATATCCCATTTACTCTTAAATTTATCCAGCGACAATTTTTATTCCAATTTTGGTGCCTGAAAAATGGAAGGTAACAATTTAGATTTAGATAGAGTAAGGCTTAAATCATTATCAATTGAAAAAAAATTTCTCGAACTCCTTAATTTCCTCATCAGGGTCCTCCAATTCCCTGCAAAGATCCCCAACAAGGTTAGGCTTGAAAAACTCTTCAACGGCAGGTTCAATAATATCAATAAAATTAATACTAACAACATTATCTGGATATCACATTGCTTTGTAAACGTCAAACTTAACAACCTCACCATCGAACTCTATTGTTAGAATTCTACTTCTTACATCAATTTTTGTATTCGTCGTACTATGGAAGGGACGACCAAGATGGATATCAGAGGAAGGGTTGGTTCGGTCATTTTCTATGTCGATGACATAGAAATCCGCTAAAAAAATTAAATCATTTACCTTAACCAGCATGTCCTCAAGGACTCTTTCAGGATAAATGACGGATCTATCGGCGAGCTGGATTGTCACTCTTATTTCCTTCAAAGGCTCTGCACTAAGTGAATTGTAAACTGAAAGGGGCATAACATTTATAGAAGCACCAAAATCACACATAGCGCGTTTAATTCCTACTTTACCAATTTTACAAGGAATAGCAAACATACCTTGGTCTTTTAGCTTAGGTGGAAGCCTACGTTGAAAAACAACTGATACGTTTTCACCCAAATTTACGTTTTCATTACCGGTAAGTCTCCTTTTGGTTGTACAAAGGTCTTTCAAGAATCTAGCATATCGTGGAACCTTTTTAATCACATCAATGAGAGGTATGTTTACCTCAACCTTACGGAACATATCAAGAATCTCCTTCTCCTCGGCTTGTTTATCACGTTTTACCAAACTTGAAGGGAGTGGAGGTAAAGTAGCATAGAGATATGGTGCATGAGAAGCATGTGACTCGGCTTTCTTCTTCTTTTGGGTTTCGGCGTCAACATCTCCTTTTTGGGGTTCTGCGGCAACATCTTTAGGGATTGGCGGTATGACAACAGTGCCACTCCGAAGAGTGATTGCACAAACATTTTCTCGTGGGTTTGCCTCGGTTTGGATGGAAACTTCTCTTTGGGTTCTAAATAACTCACCGCTAACGTCAGTTGACTCATCTATTTGCCAATTGCTTGAAAGTGTGCTTTGGTCTTTAGTTGAAATTTTTCTTGGGATATCGCCAAACGCTCGATATTTGACTCCAACGATGATTTTTACGGTAGATATTGTTGTGGTGTCGATGGTTGATAATTAAAATTTGGATGGTCCTTCCATCCCGGATTATAGGTGTTGGCGTGAGGGTTGTATGTCCTTTGGGGAGGTTCCATAAAATTTCCCACTACATTTACTTGCGCAGAAGCATTTTCTCGTAACATTGGACAACAATCTGTAGTGTGGTCAGGCTTTGTGCATATTCCACAAACTCTAGCTGCAGCTGTTTTTACCTACAATAAGAGATTGAACTATTTCAGCTAACTTAACGCTTTTATTCTCTAGTGGAATTGTACTTATCTCGTGAACCCGTCGAGAGGGTTCATTGGAAGGGCAAAATTGCCGCGAGTTAGCGGCCATAGTAGAAATTAAGGTCCTAGCAGCATTTGGAGTCAAGTTTACTAGTGCCCCTCCACTTGCTACATCGACCATCTTCATCTCCACAGGGGTTAAGCCTTCGTAGAAGTATTGGAGAAGCGTTTGGTGCGTAAGTCTATGTTGTGGAAAATTCGCATATAATTTCTTGAATCTTTTTTCCAATAGTCGTATAACAACCCAGCATCTTTTTTTCGGATGCTCAAGATACTTCGCCTTAGTTCGCTTGCTTTGCCTACTAGAAAGAACCTATCAAGAAAAAGGCGAGCCATGTCAGTTCATGTAGTAACTGAATTAGATGATAAATCAAATAACCAATCCTTGGCAATATCAGCTAAAGAAAAAGGAAAAGTGCAAAGTTTTATTTGGTCTTCAGACACTTCATGTGATTTTGTACTCAAACAAACCATATGGAATTCTTTGAGGTGGTTCTTAGGATTTTCACTTGGCAAGCCATGATAAATTGGTAGAAGATGTATTAAGCCTATCTTGAGTGCGAATGGTGTTTTCTTCATTCGGGAATGTAATGCACAATAATTGTTGATCGTCTGACGCCATTGGAATTTGCTCATCTTTGGTGTACTCGAAATGTGTTTCAGGATCAGAGGATGTTTCTAGGTCTTGTTGGAATCGTTGTTGTCGATGTCTTCATTCCTTTTCCCAAAGTGTCTATGTGTGAAGTCTTCGGGCTAATGCTTCGATCTCCAGTACAAAATCTGCTAGTTTGGCCAAATTCTTCCTGGTCATAAATAAAAAAAACGATATTAGTAATTTTGCCGAAGTCCCCGGCAACATCGCCAATTTGACAAACGTCATATATTGTCAAATAAATATGCCTTAATCTCAAATAAATTAATTAATTAATAAATAAAGACGTAGTATAGAAAAAAAGGTTTCAGTCCACAAGGACTATGGAGTTTCTGATATACAGTTGTTCTGACTCTGACTGTTGCAAGGTAATTTAGTGAATGGGGGGTTTTGATCGAGAAAACTAGAGAATAAGTGTAAAATGACTGGGATAATAAATTAAGTAAAAGTAAATCGATTAAATTTAATTAGTCTCAAGTTTTTGCTCCGCTTCAATTGAAAATGATCATTGAAAAAGAATTTTCACTCCTGATACATGCCGATTACAGTCTAAAAGGCCCAACCCTTGTAACTTGTTTTTCTCTCCGGTAAACCGATAATCTAAAATCAATTTTTAGATTCCAATTTTATGGTTAGACTAACAACGACTACCGTTGTTAGAATAAAACAGTTTTTGAAGTTTTGAAAAAACTCTGCTCGGACTTTGTTGTCTCAATGAGAATCGAATTTGATCTCAATTTCCCTTAGCGAATTTGTCGCTAAGTGTGTTCATAGGAAGTTGAAACCACAACTATCATCGATCCTTCCTCCCAACTATAAATCTCAACAACAATCAAGTCAATGCTAGCTTTTTGAAGTGAAAGCGAAAAGATTTTAATAGAAAGGCCGATTGCCGATCTAGGTTTTCAGAAAATTGATAATGTAAAACGAAGTTGTTAAGTGCTTTTTAATTCTCACAAAGTGAATTGAAGTTTTGCTTTTAGCCTTTGGCTAATCAGAGAATTTAACTAAGAATGATTATGAAAGAAATCATACTTAGCATTTTTTTAAAATAAATAAAATGTAAAAACAAGAAAGTAAGAAAAAGAAACTTTGATTAAACTTCAAAATCTAAAACAAAACTAAGAATGGATGGATGATGCCTCTAGCTTACCCCAAAAGGGGTATTTATAGTAACTTAAAACCCTAAAAATAACCTAAAAAGACCATAGATAAATCCTAAAAATGTTTAAATTAAATACAAAATAATCCAAAGTTTAAATTTTAAACCTGTTTGATAAGCTATCATCACTGCTGATGTCATCTTTTGGAAGTTGTTGTTGTCACCTTCTAGAAGCTGCCACGTCAGCTGAGTCATGCCCCAAGTCATGCCCATTAGTCCAGCCTTGACTCTAGAAAAATTAAATCTGTAGAATTTCGTTCGTTTTAGCACAGTTTTTGGAATCCAATGTCCTGCACAGAAAATAAGAGAAAACGCCCAAATTAGCAACATAAACCGACAAACAATGAGTAATTAATAACAAAATAATAACTATTTAAATCACCCATCAATATTGATAATGCCCAACTTGTTACATAAACAATACATATGGATTCTATTAAGAGCTTTTATGAAAATATCTCCTAGTTGTTCTTCAGTATTCACATACCCAATAGTGATCAAACGATGTTGGATCTTTTCATGAATAAAATGACAATCAACTTCAATGTGTTTCATTCGTTCATTGAAGACTAGATTAGAAGCAATATGAAGTGGAACTTGATTATCACATCATAGTTTTGTAGGTACTGAAACCTTAATTCCTACTTCATTGAGAAGCCAATATACCAATACGATTTGACATACGAATTTGGTCATAGCTCGTTATTTGGCTTATGCCCTTGATCACGAGACAACATTTTGTTTATTACTCTTCCATGAAATCAAGTTTCCTCCAACAAATACACAATATCCTAAAGTAAATATCCTATTTTCCTTACATCCTACCTAAGTCGATTGTAAAAAACATTCGATCGTAGGATGACCATGATTTCCATATAGAATCCCATGTCCATGAGTATTCTTCAAATAATGCAAAAATTGTTCTACTACCTTCCAATGATCAACAATTGGTGAAAACATATATTGGTTTAGTACACTTATTGGATAAGCAATATCAAGACCTTTAATAGTAAATAATTTATATGTTCGATGAGTCTTTTTTACCTCTTAGGATCTGCATATAATTCACCTTCTTTTGTTAGTTGCAAATTTGGAAGCATTGGAGTATTAAATGCCTTAGCACCTCATTTTCTCAGCTCCGAAAGTAAATCAATCACATACTTCCTTTGAGATTGGAAGATTCCTCCTTTACTTCTCCTAACTTCAATTCCCAATAAATTTGTTATCATCCACAAGTCTTTGGTATGAAAATGAGCATGGAAAAAAGACTTCAAAGACAATATTTCACTAGAGTCACTACCAATGATTATAATATAATCCACATATACAACAAATTTTTTTGTAGAAAATCGAGTGATCTAATTTGCTTTTTTGCATCTCAAACTTCTCAATAGTCTCACTAAACTTCCCAAACCAAGCCCGAGGACTCTGTTTCAAGCCATATAGAGATTTTTCACCGGACAGACTTCTTCGTGCTTTCCTTGAGCAACAAAACCTGATGGCTACTCCATATACACTTCCTCCTAAAGGTCACCATGAAGAAAGTCATTCTTGAAGTCTAACTGGTGCAAAGGCCAATCAAAAGTTGATGCAAGTGGGATAACTAATCGAGTAGAAACAAATTTAGCAATCAGAGAGAAAGTATCATGGTAATCCACTTCATAAGTCTAAGCATATCCTTTAGCAACAAGCCTAGCTTTTAATAGAGCAATTGATCCATCAGAAATTTGACTGTGAACACCCATTTACATCTTATAACATGTTTACCAGTCAATAAAGTAACTAAAGACCATGTTACATTGTACTCTAGAGAAATAATCTCTTCAAGCATAGTCGTACTCCATCTAGAATGAGCTAATGCCTCACGAATAGTTTTATGGATAGAAATTGTATCTAAGGATGAAATAAAAGCACAATAAGAGGAGGAAAAATGATTATAGGAGACTACAGAAGAAATTGGGTATGTATAAGTACGTTTACATTTCTCTAGAACACGATCAAAACTAGGTGAACATGGTTGCTCAGTGGGACAAGTTTTTATAGTCTCAAAACTAGATGAACGTGGGTGACGCAAGAAGGTAAATTGGATGAGAGGCTTAACTGGTATAGAGGATGGGGACCCTGATTTTGAGATAACCTGATAAAGTAACAAATCACCTTCCTCTTGATGCACAAAACCCGAATTAAAAGAGAAATATGTTTGCTCAAAAAAGTAACATCAGCATATACAAGTTACTTACCAAGACTTGGACACACTTTAAAATGACTTATGATCAAGCTTTGTAAGTTGAGGACAAACATCCCAAACAAAAAAAGCGCAACCAAATATCTTAGGTACGGTAGGAAACAAGTTCTTATTTGAAAAGAGAATATGAAAAGAGGTATTGTCGGACAAAACAAAGGAAGGAAAATGATTAAATAGGAAGCAAGCAATAGAGACGACATCGACATAGAAACATCCGAGAACATACATTTGAAATAACAAAGCTTTTGAAGTTGCAAGAAGATGTCTATTTTTTCTTTCAGCAACTTCGTTTTATGAATGAATGTCAATACATGAAGTCTAATGGAGAATGTCATGCTCATGTAACGACCCAAATTTTCAAGTCAAAAAAATGGGCGTTGACCCGGGTTATAGACTTTCGTGTTGATTTGGGTAATTGGACCCATTGGGCCAAGTTTGGGCCTTTTGGATTAGATTTGGACCTTGTAAGCTTGAGAGGTGATCGTTTTGTAAAAATGGAGAAAGTAGAGGGTTTTATGAGGCAATTGCACCTCTTTTCAAATAAAGGCTGAAAACCCCCTTATTTCTTTTCTTATCACGTGGGAAGAGGGGACAAAGTGATATCACCCTCTTCCACTCTTCATCTTTTCCCAAACAACTTTATTTTCTCTTTTCCTCAAACCCAATTTTCTAAGCTTAAATATTCTAGCTTTCTACCTCATTTTCTACATCCGAGATTCAAGATTGAGATATGTTAATCCCCTTCTCATTAGCTTCAAGAAAAGCATAATTTTGTGGTGGAAAGTTAAGGGTTGTGATTATGGGTTTTTGAAAAGGTCTAAGCTTTTGGGGATTTTCCCACATTTTAAGGTTGATAATCTGTAGCCAAACTTTTTTTAGAATTTGGTTTAAGTCTTGTTTTGTTTCCTTGTTTGTAAGGTGGAAATGAGGTGATTTAGGGTTTTATCATGTTTGGGACAAGAGATAAAGTTAAAGGATTTTGCATGAAAGTTTAAATCCAAAAATTCTTGCTAAAGGTCAGTACATCTCTTACTCCTATTCTTCTTGAAGATCATAAATTAATTGTCTAGCTTGATTTTATGGTTGAGATTGCTAGATTTAGTGTTTATGGTTGTTTGGGTGCATTTTGGGTGGATGAGACTTTAAAATGGTAAAAAATGGATTTGATGTTAATCATGTGTAAAAATGATTGTAAACAACCTAAATAACTTCCATAAGATGTAGGATCGAGCTAAGAGGTTAGTGGTTGTGATTTGGGGGTTTGGGATGTTTTCTTGAGCCTAGGAAGCCATTTTTGGGCTTCTGTATCGGTACATGAGGAGCCCATACAGGTACCCTAGTGTTCTAGATTTAAGAACACTATTCATTTGAGTATGAACTATTAGAGGGGTACTAGTACATTGTTCAACCTGTACTTGTACGCCATACAAGGGAGTATCGGTATGGGTTGACTCGTACCGGTAGGAGAAGCCTGGATAAAATTCTAGTAAGCTAATTTCGTATTGGTACGCTGTGAGTACCAATAATCAGAGTATTGTACCAGTACGCGAGGACCTTTACCGGTACCCATTGGGAAATCTGCCCGAAATTGTGATTTTGAGAGGCTAATAATTCTAGGACGATGGCCCAATGGGTTTCTAATGCGATAAAATGAATTGTAAAATTGACAAACCGAGAATTTTCCCTTATTTACAAGTATAATACATAAGAACTTGGTAATTGAAATTGGTGATTCGTAATTTGTTAGCAACCTTAAGGCTGCTTGATGCTAGATTAATGCATGTAAGCCGTGTGGGTACTTGTTGGCTGAGTCACCTTGTTTAATGAGATAAAGTGATCTAATATAGACAATTAATGAGATTAATTATATACTCCTTCATAATGAAGTAATAACTCGGTAATGTAAAATAAAAGATGTGTTGATATTTAGGAACAATAAGGTGATCCTTGGGATCACGTTACCTGTATGTCGGGTAGGCATTTGATTGGTTGAGTTGATGATTGATGGGATCTCGATACCTAGAGAAAGAGTGTTGCAACACCATGGTTAGAGATACCGAATGAAGGTTACTGATGTTGTGTGACCCAAGCCTCATTTGAGGATACTCGAGGGGGATTCCGAGTATGGGTGTATGTTCTGATACTCTGTGACCCGACCTCACCTAGGATGTATGTTCGGATGCTGCGTGACTCGGCCTCACCCAAAGAGTGTATGTTTCTGATTATTTTTGACCCGAGCCTCACTCTAGAGTTATTGTTGATATATGTGATTTAGCCTTGATGATCTGCTGAGATCTCGAGTATGGTTGGGCCTTGTGTGCCATGTTTGACAGCTTATGGATGTATTGTCCTCGAGGGGTTGAGTGACCTCGAGTTTTGTGAAGTATGTAAGATTTCTTGTAAGTTTAATGATACATTGAGATAAGTGATCTAAGAACTCTAGCTTGTGTAGACTAGTTGATGACTCATAGATAGTGGAGAATTATCTATGCTCTCTAGATTGTATTTATCTCGCATGATTATTTTATGATAATCGCGAATTGTGGTCGAGTAGAAATGTACCATTGAGTTTTGTAAGCTCGACGTTCGGAATCGTTGTTTCTGTTCGTAGGTTAGTAGGTTGGTTGTGGCTGAGGAGCATTTCGAGAAGGGATTTCCAAACACCGCATCACTTCAGACTGCATTACTTGATGTTTAAATTTGGGCTATTGTATCCATAGGACCTTAAAGTGGTTGAGTCTGTAAACTCTATTTGAAATATTATTTTGGTATACAATATTTTAAACTTGAAGCTCATGTTTTGTAAACTTATTTCTAGTGCTTTATTTAATTACATGGAATTATGGATGATTTTATGTTTTGAAAAAGGCTAAATCTAAGGTTTTAAATTTGGAAATTTTGATGAGTCGAATTTGGGTGACCTGAATATAGCACTTTGGATCAAGACTGGGATCGGGGGTGCTACAGCTCAAGCATATATGTAACACCCCAAAAATACCCCTAATTTTAAAACCCTAAATTTTAAAAATCCCTAATTCAAAACCCTAGAATTTGAGAATTTCTAAATCAAAACCCTAATTTGAATTTAAGGAATTAATTGGGAATAAATCCCATTTTAATTTCCTTTTGTATTAAATCTGAAATTTAGTGATCTTTTTGAAATGTGGGTAATATTGTGAATCCTTCCCTTCTGATTTACCCAAAAGTTAGGTTTTAAACCTTTTTGATTGAGTTATATCGACCCTTCACATTCCATTTTTGCTTTGGCAACTGCTATTCTCCATCTCTTATAATGACTCAAAATAAATAAGTGAAATTGTGTCGTTTTGTTCGAGTCAATTTTAGTTTAATTTTCAGTTTACTCATGTTCAATGAAACGATGAGTATTAGAGTATGTAAGTAGGGTCGAAACAATGTCGTTCTTTTATGTGTTAGGGTTTAAAGGCTGTAGGTTTAACGAAGAGAAGTGTCGATTGGAATATTGTCTTTGTTTCTCTCTTAGTTCAGAGGAAAATTTATGAGGTCCACTTTGCTCTATTTACTTTTCTTGTTCTTTTCTTTCTTGTTCGATTGAAGCTCTTACAAAGGTATCAGAGACCACAGTGATCCTCATGAATGGCGGCAAATCAGTTACACGCAGAGTTCGCGTCGTCTAAAAACTTCTATGGATAAAATGTTTCAGGAGTTTCATGCCAAAATTTTGGCATATGTAAAACAACTGCTAGAGAAGGCATTCGGAAAATCAATAGACCTTCATGTTGAGTTTTCTCAAAGCTGTAAGGAATCATATTAGTCTTCCTTGGTGATCGATTGTGCAAAACTGAATGTTCAAGTCTCTATAAATGAAGTTTCAACAGCGATGGAGTTCAATGGCAGTATGTTGGAACTACCACTAGTTTAAGGTGTAGTGTCGATAGAGTTCGCTGAGACATAATAGAAACCATTGTTGTCAGGATCTAACGAAGACAAGGCGTTCGACGAAATGTCTGTGAAAATAGACATGGAGTTGGATAGTTTTGGTGACTCAACTATGGGGTTCCCAGAACCTCCACGAGACAATGCCCTAATTTTCAAGGGGTGTGGGGATTTAACTAGGGGCTTATTGGAACCGTCACCGATTCAAGAAGTATTTTCGGGTTCACTTACGATGAATGAAGAGGCAAATTCAGACACAAATAAGGTGTTTGATGAAAGGTTTGTGATACAAGGTGAGGACCCAATTGCAACAAGACATATTGTCGAGTTGGTTGATGTCGGTGACCTATGTCGATTTAGACTATTACTAATGGAGAGGTCTCAAAAATTGTCTATGTCAATGGCTGAAGATTCAAACATCGCCATCTACGAGGATTCTACTGTACTATCGAAAGGCATTATGGACCATGCTGATTTGGATGACCAAACTCAGGTACCTGTTTCTGATGAAACTACTGATGGATTTCTGAGTGAACTGCCACGAGACAAAGTCTCAATTTTCGAGGGGCGTGATGACTTGCAAGTTGGAATGATGAACATTGAAATGGTGAACACCAAATTATCCCACATTCTCGGTGAATCGTTAATGAGAAAATACCAGAAAGTCGATGATCAAGTGGTCCATATTACCAAGGAATTTGATTTCAGTGTGATTACACGTCGGTAGTTGATTCGTCTGAACTGTTTGAGGCACTAGACATATCGACAACTGTAATGGATCAGGAAATGAAAAATGAATGTCGGTATCGAGTTTGTATATGCAATTTTGATATTCAAATAATTCCTTCTTTAGTTGTGATGTGCTTATGGCTATCGACACTTGATTGTGGTTATAGATCTATATCTAGAATTGTTGGTGTTGATTCTTATGGTTTTAGACTATTATTGATGGGGGTGGTGAAATGAAACTAATAGTTAGAACTGTGGAAGGAGTATTTTGTTGGATGGAAAATTTTGATGTTGTTGTATGGGATTATGGAGAACTATGGTGGATTGCTTTTGACAGTCAACGTCTTCATGATGATCCTGAATGTGGGAATCTAGTTGATTGTATGTCCTTAACTAATTATAGTAGTGAACATAAGTATGGCATATTTAGTGGGATAGATGCCTATACAATTGTTGTTACAAACAGATTTACTCATGCTACTCATGTTGCTAATATTGCAATTGTTTTCCACCCAAGAGAGCCATCATTAAATGGTGTTACAGCTAGAGCACAGTTAATTTCAGGTAAAATTTAAGACTCGCGATTAGATTCGATGGAAACTAGTACTGGATTGATAAGGGTACTAATAGTTTCCGTGGAATGTAAATGTAGTCTGTTCAACGTGAGCTATGGAGAACCTACATTATTACCTGACTATGGACAACTTGGTGATCTTGTCAATGCATCTATGAATAAAAATGGGTTGACGTTTGTGAGTAGTGCAGGTAATAGTGGGCTAGCATCGAGCACAATGGGTACTCTATGTGGTATTTATTCAAGCATCATAGGAGTTGGTGTATATGTCTCTCCTACAATGGTTGTCAGTGCTTATTCTGTAGTTGAATCATTTAGTCATCATTTTGAGAGGTGGAACCATTTGGTGAAAGAAGGAGAATCTATTTATACTTTGACCATGCACAACTTAGATGTTACAAGAAAATATCTTGTTACAGAAGGTGAGTGCCTAGTCTTTGCATCAAATAAGATTCAGAATATGATTCAGGGGTACCTATTTACAACAAATCACAAATTGGGACAATTTTTATGTTCTCCAGACAAATGAGTCAATTTTTACTTATTTCTACAACAACACGCTGCAATTGACTGGAGAACATTTCCAGCAAACCCATGGAAAACACTTTCAAAATGTAAAGATGCATTGTTTTGGACTAGGCTCGGAGTTTCTTTGGTAGCAATTCTCCTTCTTTGAAGCACTTAATTTGATGGAATCATTAGTTTTAGTTAAGACTTGTCGAGTACTAATTTTTGTTCAAGAGAGTAAGGACATTGTTAGACTCCTTGCAGGCATAAATTACTCACCTAATCACTCTTTAGTTGCTTACAGACTGAATTGGTTCTTAATTGCCTATATTCAAGCTATACATCAAAATATAAATGAATTGGAAGATAAATTGTTGAGGACTACTGAGAAATCCACTGCATCAACCACCTTCTTGCTTCAAGCTCTGCCTTTTGTGTTAGATCTTAAGTTGTCGTGGACAAAAACAGTTGGTGTCGATTTATTTTTACATGAATGATCATCTGGAATGGTCATAGTCATTGCAACAGCTTTGCGAAAAAGAGCTTTGGGCAATGTTTGGTCCAACCATTTAAAGAAAAGCAAGAATGATCCAATATTACCCAAGGATGGTTGTTTCAAGGGCTTGGCTTATTGCTTTACCTTGATCCTTGAGGTCAAGGATTTGTTCGAATGGAGGAGTATTGTAATAACTAAAAATAAAGAAGTAAAATTGTGTCATTTTGTTTGAGTCAGTTTTATTTAAATTTTTAGTTTATTTCAGTAGTTAACACACGTTCAATGAAACAATGAGTATTAGAGTATGTAAGTAGGGTCGAAACGGTGTCGTTCTTTTATGTGTTAGGGTTTAAAGGCTCTAGGTTCAATGAACAGAAGTATTGAATGGAATATTGTCTTGGTTTCTGTTGAGTTGTGAGGAGCTCGATTCGTTCAACCGATATGGCTCACCAAGTGGTGGAGAGGTGGATTTTTGGGTGGAAGGGTTGTGGAAGCTAAAAAGATAATTGACACAATGATTTATAGTGGTTCAACCTTCTAACCAAGCTCTACATCCACTACCTTAGCTCCCCACTAAGGATTTCCAATCAATCCAGTATTGATTCGTCCCCTTTTCTAGGCTTAGGAGGAAACTCTTATACACCGATCAAGCTTTCTACCCAAAGCCTTGATCAAACCCTCTTTTACAAAGAGATAAATAAAGCAAACACAAATCCCTCTAATAGGTGTTTGTTTTCACGATTAAAGCACTCACCCAAAACCTAAAACACTTGAGCAAATTTGACAATTTTGGCTCACTAGTGTTTGTATATACAAGAATTGACAATTTAGGCTCTAAGACAATATTTGATCATTTGTTGATTGACAATATGAGCATTAACCATATCTTGATGCTTGGAGGTCCCTTTTATACTCCTTGATGAGTTTATGGTTGTTACTAGCCGTTGGGGTTGAATTAGAGCCGTTGAAGACTTTAATTCCCACCATAAATGCAGTTCTACAGCTCACAGTTTCGAAATGCTCGAACCCGTTTTGAAACACCCTTTAAGTAGAAACAGCCATTGCAGTCTGACAAGGCACCCGTTTCGGAACGCCCCTGGCCGTTTCGGAACACGTATCGAAACGCCTAGACCCATATCGAAACGCCCTGCATTTAAATGTTAGTTGGGAAATAGTCG
Organism: Hibiscus tridactylites; assembly: GCA_958450335.1. Taxonomy (NCBI): domain Eukaryota; kingdom Viridiplantae; phylum Streptophyta; class Magnoliopsida; order Malvales; family Malvaceae; genus Hibiscus; species Hibiscus tridactylites. The sequence goes on from OY288282.1 coordinate 43,095,599, forward strand.
TTGGGGTTTATGACCGTTGTGGTTGAAGCCACGTAGGCGTATCAAAACGGCATAGCCCATTTCGAAACGCTGGGCAAAAATCTCATCCAGGGAATGCCCGTTTCGATACCCGTATCGAAACACTTTTGCTACTGGAATGCACCGTATCGAAACGCCCTAAGGTGTTTCGAAACGCCTGGAAGGTTTTGTGAAATTTGACTTTGAAAAACATGTTAAACCCTTTTAAAACATCCCTAAACATAGTTTCAAGTTATTTGGAATTTGGAAATAGTTTTGAATTCTTTTTAAATCAGTCCAAAACATTTTTCAATTATTATATCAAAACATTAGTTCTACAATCTCCCCCTTTTTGATGTAATAAAACTATCTTGAAAAATTGTTTGGGATTCTCCCCCTTTAACTTTAAAAATGTGAAGAAGAGATTAAAGGTATAAAATCAAATAGAGCTCCCCCTTATTCATTTGAAAATTCAAATTTTCAAATCATTTCTCCTCCTTTTTGTTATATCAAAAAGAATTTAAAACATTGAGTTCAAAAATAACTAGAGAGGAAAATTTTGACAAAAAATAAGAATTTGGTTTAAAATGGCTCCCCCTTACTCAAAGCATCAATAAAATGTTAGTCAAACATTTATGATCATCTAGTTGAATTAAATAAAAATTAAAACAAATAGAAACAAAAACAACTAGATTTTTACCAACACTTAAACCCAAAGGGAGGATGTGAAGCCTTCCTTCTTCAAGTGTTCTTCCTTAGTGTGCATGGAGCTCACCCTCATTAATTTGACTTGTTGATCAATCTCCATCACACATAGCAAAAGACAATCAAGTAATTTTTGGTATCCAAATTGCTTTGGATCCATGAACATTAGTAGCACAAATTTTAGTCCCCTTAGGAATCCATTTTTCAATGTCATCCTTTTTAATTGAAGTGCTAAGTCCTTTTGGGACCCAAACACTTCTAAAACATTTTCCTTTTACAAATCTAGGGGCACTAGATTGTCTTACATAGAAATTTGATTTTCCAAAATTGTTTTTCTTTTCAAGCTCTTTGGAAATCAAATCATTTTCTTCTTGAACTTTTTGAAGCAAATTTTGTAAATCAGAACATTTTAATTCAAACTCTTCGAGTTTTGCTTCAAGTTCAAGTTTGGTTTTATAAATAAAGTCATTTTGAATTTTCAACTTTAAAATCAATTTATTGTTTTTCAAAATGTGATTTTTAAAGTCTAAAACCAAATCATCATAGGCATCTTGTAATTCATCAAAAGAGTAAGAACATGAAGTAGATGAATTAGAAGTTACCCTTGAATCTTCTTCGATGGCCATAAGGCAAAGGTTGGCTTGTTCATCGTCGGTGGAGTCCTCATCACTCCAAGTAGCCACATGTGCCTTCTTCTTATGGCTTGAAGTGCTTGCCCTCTCCTTTTTCTTGGAATCTCGTTCAAGCTCTCTCAAAGCTTTCTTCATGAACGGTGCACACTTCTTGAAGAGGTAAACTATCTCTTCTTCTTCATCCTCCTCTTCACTTGAATAGACATGATGGCAAGTGGAGGATTTGAGAGCCACGGCACTTGCGTTGATGCCTAGCCCTTTGATTTTCTTCTCTCCCATAGCTCTAATTTCTTCCTTCTTCTTCTCATCTTCCTTGTTCTTTTTCATGATTTGATGAGTAAGGAGTGACCCCATGAGTTCATCAAGCTTCAAAGTCTTCAATTCTTTGCTTCGATGATAGCGGTCCTCTTTGAGTCCCAAGACTCGGAAAGTGAGTAGATGAGCTTTCGGACAAGTTTCTCCTCCGGAATGGCTTCACCATAGCCCTTGAGACCATTTGTGATTGTGGAGAACCTATCAAACATCTTCTCGATGTTCTCTTCCGGATCCATCTTGAAGTTCTCATACTCTAAAGTGAGGAGCCCAATCTCAGTCTCCTTGACTTCATCGGTTCCCTCGTATGTGAATTCAAGCTTGTCCCATACCTCTTTGGCACTCCCACAAGAAGACATCTTCTCATAGATGGATGGGCCAAATGCACAAAAGAGAATGTGCAAGGCTTTGCAATTTAGCTCCATCTTCTTGCGATCGTCGGCACTCCACTCCGCTTTACTTCGTTGAGGCACGAACGAACCATCTTCAACTATATCCCATAGCATGTAATCTCTAGACTTGATGAAGAACTTCATTTTTATCTTCCAATGGGCATAGTAGGTTTTGTCGAAGAAAGGTGGTTTGTCTATGGATTGCGCCATTTGAGCCGGTTAATGAAATAATGATCAAGCTTGCCGAATCTTCTCAATAGGATGTGAATCCTCTTCAATTGAGCCAAGCTCTGATACCAATTATTGAGTTGTGAGGAGCTCGATTTGTTCAAACGATATGGCTCACCAAGTGGTGGAGAGGTGGATTTTTGGGTGGAAGGGTTGTGGAAGCTAAAAAGATAATTTTCACAATGATTTATAGTGGTTCAACCTTCTAACCAAGGTCTACATCCACTACCTTAGCTCCCCACTTAGGATTTCCAATCAATCCACTATTGATTCGTCCCCTTTTCTAGGCTTAGGAGGAAACCCTTATACACCGATCAAGCTTTCTACCCAAAGCCTTGATCAAACCCTCTTTTACAAAGAGATAAATAAAGAAAACACAAATCCCTCTAATAGGTGTTTGTTTGCACAATTAAAGCACTCACCCAAAACCTAAAACACTTGAGCAAATTTGACAATTTTGGCTCACTAGTGTTTGTCTATACAAGAATTGACAATTTAGGCTCTAAGACAATATTTGATCATTTGTTGATTGACAATATGAGCATTAACCATATCTTGATGCTTGGAGGTCCCTTTTATACTTCTTGATGAGTTTATGGTCGTTACTAGCCGTTGGGATTGAATTGGAGCCGTTGAGGAATTTAATTCCCACCATAAATACAGTTCTACAGCTCACCGTTTCGAAACGCTCGAACCCGTTTCGAAACACCCTTTAAGTAGAAAGAGTCGTTGCAGTCTGACAAGGCACCCGTTTCGGAACGCCCCTGGTCGTTTCGGAACACGTATCGAAACGCCTAGACCCGTATCGAAATGCCCTGCATTTAAATGTTAGTTGGGAAATAGTCGTTGGGGTTTATGACCGTTGTGGTCGAAGCCACGTAGGCGTATCGAAACGGCATAGCCCGTTTCAAAACGCTGGGCAAAAATCTCATCCAGGGAATACCCGTTTCAATACCCGTATCGAAACACTTTTGCTACTGGAATGCACCGTATCGAAACGCCCAAAGGTGTTTCAAAACGCCTGGAAGGTTTTGTGAAATTTGACTTTGAAAAACATGTTAAACCCTTTTAAAACATCCCTAAACATAGTTTCAAGTTATTTGGACTTTGGAAATAGTTTTGAATTCTTTTTAAATCAGTCCAAAACATTTTTCAATTATTATATCAAAACATTAGTTTTATAGTTTCTCTTTGAGTTCAGAGGAAAATTTTTGTGGTCCACTTTTGCTCTATTTACTTTTCTTGTTCTTTTCTTTCTTGTTCGATTCAAGCTCTTACATCTCCATCATCTCTCTCGATATCTCCCTCATCCAAATTCTCAAAAAATAAACACATCCTCCTCACCCATCGCCGATGACGCTCCGACCAACCCCCAATGCATCAACCCCTGCCATCTGTTCCATGTCGTTGTCGGCCATTTGTGAAAGAATATAGAGAAACCATTTTGGTTTTCACACGAGTTTCACGTCGTTGTTGTCTCTACCATTCGTGGTTTTGGGTAAGCATGGCACCCTTGTTTTTCTATGGACGTTATTCATCATTTTGATTATTGATGCTTGAGACCCTTGGTAACCTTTTTGTCGTTTCTGTAGTTAAGTTCGCACCGTCGTCGGTGAGGACTCAAAAACCCTAACCCCATATCTATTAAAAGGGTTAGTAAAGAGTGGGTGGTGTGTTTGGGTAAGTTTAGAATCTATGTTTTCATGGTTGTGGTAATCTTCATTGAACCATCAGAATTTATCGCCGCCATCGAGTCCACGCCGCCGTCGTTCTTGCCTCATGTTGTGCCTCTGCCATCTTTGGGTATCTAGAAACCCTTGTGAACAATGGATGAAACCCTTGTGTGAGTTGGGCCATCAGATTTTGGCCTTGTGGATGACAGACCAAAACCGAATGGGTTATAGGTCTAGTGTTTTTGTTAAAGCCAAATTGTGAGGCTTGTGTGAAGCCCGATTAGGAGTGACCCAATCGATATAGTAGCCCAAACTGGCTTAATGGGTATAGACTGAACCAGCCTTTTTTGTTGAACCCATTGTGGACTGGACCGTGTAATCGAACCAATTGTGAATTGAACCGTCAGAATCGGTTTTGACTTTGACCCACACTAGTTTGGGAACCGAACCGGTTGAGTTGACTTAATCCAAACCGAGGTTGACCTTTGACTGAATTTAACTTTAGACCATGTTGACCCGTTAACCTTTGACCAAGTTGACCATTGACCAGTTAAGTCAATGTTGACTTTGATATTCTGTTAGAGTTAACTTTGACTTTGACTTTGACCAAGGTTGACTTTGACCAAAGTTGACTTTTTTGGACAACTTTCACCTCGACCTTTTTTGACGTCCTGAGTCCGAACCCGCTACCCGTTTCGTCAGAATATTCCAGTTCAGGTATCGATGTCGAGACCGACGAGTTACCTTCTCTGCTTGTTCAATCCCATCGTGCATGTTCTTCGAGGTCTTCATACGAGTATTCTTTCAAAGTAGTTCATGTGCTTTTTAGTTGGTGGCTCAGTGATAGTTAATATAGAATTCATACTTTGTAGGTTCTGATTCAGCTAGACTTGAGCGTGAGACGCGTTTTTCTCGACATTAGAGCTACTGTTGCTTAAGATGTTTTCTTTCTGTGCTATAAATTATTTATGTTTTATAGTCTGGTTAATTTATTATCTGAGTTGTGAATGAGAATATTTTGATATGTCATGCATAGTATATCATACTGTGTTTTTAAATCAAGCATCAGATTTTCAGAAATGAGACACTCGTAAGAGTTCGGGTTTATCATTGAGTCATGGGATCGAAATTGTGTTCGGAAAAAGCGATGGAAACATCCACTCTAGCGAGAGCAACCTCCACTATGTATGATATCAGATAGTTGGGTATTGAGTCATGCCTCGGACATCATAACATTATGATTTGGATTTATCATATTTAATGTGTTTTTAAGAAACCTTATCAGAAAAAGAAAATATTGTTTTTCTTTTCTGTTTGTTTGCACTTTTGAGACACACTAAGCTCTTTAGCTTACACCCCTATAGTTCTTCTTTCAAATATCTTCAGACTTTATAGGCGACCTAGTATTTGAAGGATCTCACTATTTTATCTGGCTTATTTTTATCGGTACAAATTACTTTTTAGACTTTTATTTATTATCATTGAAACATTTATGTAAACCAAACTTTGGGACTTTTATATTTTGGGATTACGTTAGTGCATGCATTTACGGATTTTTTTACGAATATTTTATTTTGTTACCAGAATATTTTTATAACGTTTGAGTTTTATAAATGATGTGACGTTTTACGCTAATTATTTTTTTTAATAATTATTTTTATTTTATAAAATAATTAAACCTAAAATTTATTACTTGTGGGACAAGTTTTCAAACGCGACTTTTTAAATTCGGCTCATTTCTTCTAGGCCGAGTTTAGGGGTTACAATGTATTTCTGAAAGGACATGGCATATATTCTTTAGCATTATTACTTCTCAAATTTTGGACAAATTTACCAAATTGGGTTTGAATTTCAACATAAAAGGAAGAAAATGATGAAACAATTTAGAACGGTTTTTTATTAAATAGAGCAAGGTCATTTAGCAAATCTCCAACAAAGGTAACAAAATATTTGAAACAAAGTTTTGAGGTAACTGAGTTGGGTCCCCAAACATCAGAATGTACTTACTCAAAAGGAGCAGCAACTTGCTTATTAATTCGAGGAGTAAAACTAACACAATGACATTTAGCAAATTGACAAGACTCATAATACAAAGAAATGTGGGAAAACTAAAGGCAAAGTTTCTTAAACATAGAAAACGAAGGATGACCCAAGCAACAATGTTCATCAAAAGGAGTGATGGTACCTGCACAAGCAATCGATTCAGGTGTTTGGTTGTCAAAAATGTATATGCCTTCAGAAACATAACCCTTGCCAATAATCTTCTTTGTCATGAGATCCTGAATCAAACAATAATCAGGAAAAAATGAGACACGACAATTAAGATCGATCATAAGTCTACTAACTAAAATTAAATTAAAAGATAATTGTGATAGATTGAGAATGTATGACAAACGAAGTGATGAAGTAAGAGTAACGGTACCATACCCAATAAAATTGGATGTTGACCCATTGGCTCAAGTAACAAAGTTGGGAGACTTATATGGTTGAAATCGGAACGTAAAGTAAGATTACCTATCATATTATATGTAACACCAGAATCAATGACTCATCTCGAAGAGGATAACACAAGACATTTATTAGGATTACCTGACAATTAGGACATAAATATTAGGAAAATTCTACAACGTGCGACGAACACCGATGAACACCACTAATGATGAACACCGATGAACACTATTAAATTAATTAATAAAGATGTAAAATTTTAAGGACTCATCATACAATTAATAATTATTTTAAAAAATTTAATTAAATTATTTTTTATATATATTAAAATTTTATTTTTAATAAGAGTAAACTATATATTTAGTACCTCACCTATTTTCATATTTTTATTGAACCATCACTATTTAAATATTATTTTAAATTGACCATATTGTTTATAAAAATAATTTAACCCTTAACCCTCAACTTAAAACCCTAAACTATTAAACCTTAAACCCTTAAACTCTTAAACATATACCCTAAACCATATACCATTAAAAATAATTTCACCATTGTCGATTTAATTCAATTCAATGAATTGTTAAATTCTCTTAAAAAATTCAATATTCAACAATTTAAAGAAAAAAAAAGTAATCATCAAAGTGAAAAGTAAAGCTCTGGTGTTTGGTTGATTGAATCAACGAAAAGAAATAAACTATGTTTGGTTTTTGGTTGATTGAATCACCGGAAAGAAATAAACTATGTTTGGTTTTTGGTTGATTGAATCACCGGAAAGAAAGAAACTATGTTTCAGAGGTTAGGAACGATTTAGGTCTTTTTCGAAATGGAGACCGGTGAAGCGGTGCCGTTAAAGTTGGTCCTCTGGATATAGGCTGCGTAAATCTCTATTTTTCACGGAGAGCTTAGATAGAGAGAAAAAGGGTGCTTTGGATCCAGGATCATGAGAAAAGTCAAGCTGGAAAACGTTTCTTTTGTGTTTTTAAGGTCCGTTTAATTTTAATAGTCCCTAAGAGAATTGTTGAATTCTATTAAGCTTATACCCTAAACCATATACGATTTTTTTTAAATTGTTGATTATTGAATTTTTAGGAGAATTCAACAATTTATTGAATTGAATTGAATCGATGATGGTGAAATTATTTTTAATGGTATATGGTTTAGTGTATATGTTTAAGAGTTTAATGGTTTAAGGTTTAATAGTTTAGGGTTTTAGGTTGAGGGTTAAGGGTTAAATTATTTTTATAAAGAATAGGGTCAAATTAAAATAATATTTAAATAATGAGGGTTCAATAGAAATACGGAAATAGGTGAGGTACTAAATATATAGTTTACCCTTATTAAAAATAAAATTTTAATACATATAAAAATAATTTAATTGAATTTGTTAAAATAATTATTAATTGTATGATGAGTCCTTGAAATTTTACATCTTTATTAATTAATTTAATAGTGTTCATCGGTGCTCATCATTAGTGGTGTTCGTCGGTGTTCGTCGCATGTGGTAGACTCATCCTAAATATTATTGGAAGGTTATTTCATTATTTCTTGATGGTGTAATAGTGTGGCATAGTCATCTGTAAATAGCGTAACAAGATCCGTAGAAGTGTCAGACATACTCAAAAAAATAATATGATAACCAATTATTCGCAAAATAATTGAACCTGTTGAAACCAACCCAAAAATCAACCAACAAACAACAGAAAAGAAAAAGTGATCAGCAGAAAGTTCAAATGAACAGAACTAAAGAAAGCTGGGATAATGTCTTTATATTAAAGAAAATGAAGTTGAGTCTTAATGGTTGGGCTGCACGCACCTTTTCCATGGAAGGACGTGTCACGCTTGCCAAATATATGATTTTAATCGAGCTTTCATGTTAAAGCTTTTAGGCTCATTGTTTTTGAGTTTTATGACCTTCGGATTGGATGTAGGCTGTCGTATCAATGCTGGGCGAAGAGGGGAGGTACAAGTGAATGTTTTTTGTGTATTTGACCTCGGTTTAACCTCACAGTTTGCCTCTCTTCTTATACAATTTGTTGAAATGGTGATGAATACAGGTTTGTGTGTTTGGCCTGTTCATGTCGCTGCTGGTTTTTTGTTTGTGTCGTTTGTCCTTATTTATATTGATGTTCCTTTTTTTCCACTCACAGTTTGTCCTTATTTATTCTGATAATTCATTTTTCCACTCGCAGTTTGCTTTTTTGGGCCGCAGGACAGAGCCGTTTTTGAAATTTTAGTGGCCTAGGGGCAAATCTAAAAGTTGGGCCCCTAATAACAAGTAATAAAAAAATAATTTGAATAGTATAAAAAATAAATTAATTTGTTTGTAAATTATATTTTTTACTACGCTCAATAATTATCAAATGAAAAACATCAAGAAATTTTATTAAATACCGAACAAGTTACACGAAACAACTTCTACGAGCATTTCTAGATGCAAAATCATTAATAATAGTGTCTACATCAATATGATCTAACATATTTTTCTCAATACATAAAATGGCTAGACCATTCAACCTTTCTTGTGACGTTGACGATCTCAAATAAGTTTTCAATAATTTTAACTTCGAAAAACTTCTTTCGGCAGATGCAACTGTCACCGGCATAGTTAAGAGGATTCGATAAGCTATTGAAACATTTGGATAACAATCCGCAACTTTGACAAACTTGAGAATTTCCAATGCTGACATTAACTCATTTGGCAAAGTCACCTGCAACACTTTCAATTCTGAAAAAAGATCATCTGCATCAATATCAAACAAATCATTATGAGAAAAAGTAGTACTAAAGTTTGTGCAAGATTTTTTTAGTTCAATATTATCTAAAGATTTTAACATTTTGGAATCAAATAAAAATCCAAAAATATTGTCAAATAACTCTAATTGTTTAAATCTATTTTTCAAAGAAGTTATAGCCAAATCAACAACCACAAGAAAATAATTTACTCTAAAAGATTCCTCGGGTGATTGTACTTCTTCTTCATTATCATTTTCGTCAAATTGTCTTCTCCTAAACACATGACGTTTTATTGGAAATATTGGCTCTATATTCATATCAAATGCAAGACTTTTGGCAATGTTCATGCAAGACTCAAACCCTTCACTTCTATATTTCTCAAAGAATAATGTTACACTTTTTACTTCATTAATTGTAGTTCTAATGCACATAGATTTAGATTGCAATTTCTTACTCACCTTGTTAATAGTAAATAAAATCTCATACCAAATTACTAAGCTAAGTAAGAACTCAAAACTTGCAAGAGAATTAGCTAGACTTTCCGCTTCACTTTTTGTCTTGGCATCTTCGCCACTAGAATTATACAATGACAACAAAGCTAATTTTATTTGAGGTGCTTGAAATCTAATAGCTTTAACACTTCTAATTCGACTTTCCCATCGAGTATTACACAAAGATTTCACTGTAAAACCTTTAACATTATCAACTAAAATCTTCCATTTTTTGGTAGAACTTGCAAATAATGTGTATATGCGTTGCACAATTCCAAAAAAAGAAATAGTTTTCACACAAGAATGTGACATATCCGATATAGTGAGATTAAGACTATGACAAGCACATGGCATATATAAAGCCCTTGGATTTATTTCAAGTAACCTTTTTTGAACCCCTTGATGTTTTCCTTTCATATTTGAACCATTGTCATAACCTTGACCCCTAATATCATTAACATCTAAATCAAGTGACTTGCATACACCTAATAATTCATTAAAAAGGCCAAATCCGAAAGTATCATTTACTTTTAAAAACTCTAAAAAAAACTCATCTATTTTTATTTCGTTACTTGACACATTAACACATCGTACTATCAAACTCATTTGTTCTTGATGGCTCACATCCGAGGTACAATCAAGAATAATAGAAAAATATTTTGCCTCTTTAATAATCTTTATTATGGAAGTTCTAACACCATGAGCCAAAAGAGAAATCAACTCATTTTGGATTGTAGGACCAAGATAGTGGTAATGAATTTCTTGATTTTGGATACGTCTAATATGATCTTGCATTATTAAATCAAATTCGGCTATCATTTCAATTAAACCTAAAAAATTACCATTACTATCTTCGTAAAGTTTCCCACTACATCCACGAAAAGCTAAATTATTTTTGGCAAGACATTTCACAACGGATATAATTCTTATTAAAACTTGTCTCCAACGTTCCTTTTCTTTTGAAATTCCTTCTTGCAAATCTTTATCAATGCCTTTATTCTTTTCTTTTCTAATCTTATTCTTGTTTCATTCCAAGTATTCATATTAGTCATATGCTCAACACTATTTTCATGTTGTTTAAGTCTCTCACTCAAATGCTTCCAATCATCCATTCCATCATTTGCTAAAATACTTTTGTTATTTTGAGAACTAAACAATTTACAACAAAAACAATATATTTTATTCACATGTCTAGAGTAAACTAACCATTTTCTATCAAAAGTTTCTCCATTGCTTAATTTTCTAGAATAATATGAGTACGAGAAATGTCTAGAAAGACTATCCTTAGGAAATGTGAGATTCAATTCTCTAATGGGCCCCTTTTCAATTAAAATGTCTCTAGATTTAGTATCAAGAACACCCCAATTTCTAGGATCATAGATATCGAAAGGAGAAATTATATGTTCATCAACATCAACATTTGACTCATCAAGAACATTATTATGCTCATTATTCAAATTAATAGTATCATTATTATTCAAATTAGCATTATCGACATTGAGGCAATTATCGTCACTTAAATTTTTATCATTCAAATTTTCATTAGAATGTTCAATATTATCTTCATTTATGCCCAACACATCATCGTCTAAAGGTTCATCTACTTGTTTTGGAAAAAATTTATCTAAAGCTCCCTTTTGTGATTCTACCAATTCTTGTGTTCGTTTTCTTTTTTTCCTTTTTTCACTACCGGAAGCATGCTTTTTCGTTAACATTATACTATAAAAATTAGGGAAAACTACACCAGTGACCACCGAAGATATTGGGGATACCTATTTGAACCACCGAACTAAAAAAAACGTCAATCACACCACCAAACTTATTAAATCAACCTATTTTGACCACCGCCGTTAAAAAATTAACGGTGGAGTGACGGAACTGCCACGTGGCAGTTGATGAATATATTTAAAAATTACACATTTGGTCCCTGTTATTTGCACATTTTTTCAATTTAGTCCTAATTTTCAATTAATAAAATAATAAATTATTTAATTAGGTAGTGACACGTGTCAACACCTTATTGGAGGACTTTTAATTATTTAGATTTAATTTTATTAATTTATTTTCCTCCTCCAATCAGGTGGTGGGAGGAAAACGAAATTGAGCATAAATGCCACCTAGGGGATTCGAACCTGGGTGGTGTAGGTGGAAATGCAATAGTTAAGCCACTGCACCAAGCCCAACATTATGCTTTAAAACACCCAACTTAATATATAACTCTTATTGGTTTCTACATTTATAACCCAAAAGCTCAAACCCTAAACATTAATTTCACATATATAAATCCTAAACCCTAACCCTAAATATTTTAAATTAAACCTCAAACCCTAAAATTTTCAAATTAATTTCACGCTAAATATTTTAAATTAAACCCTAAACTCAAACCCTAAAAATTTCAAATTAATTCCATGTTAAATATTTCAAATTAAGCATTAAACCCTAACCCTAAATATTTCAAATTAAACCCCAAACCCTAACCTTAAACCATAAATTTCAAATTAATTACACGATAAATATTTAGGGTTTAATTTGAAATATTTAGCGTGAAATTAATTTAAACCCTAAACTCAAACCCTAAAAATTTCAAATTAATTCCATGTTAAATATTTCAAATTAAGCCTTAAACCCTAAACCCTAAATATTAACCATAAATTTCAAATTAATTACACGATAAATATTTAGGGTTTGAGTTTAGGGTTTAAATTAATTTCACTCTTATTGGTTTCTACATTTATAACCCAAAAGCTCAAACCCTAAACATTAATTTCACATATATAAATCCTAAACCCTAACCCTAAATATTTCAAATTAAACCTCAAACCCTAAAAATTTCAAATTAATTTCATGCTAAATATTTTAAATTAAACCCTAAACTCAAACCCTAAAAATTTCAAATTAATTCCATGTTAAATATTTCAAATTAAGCCTTAAACCCTAAACCCTAAATATTTCAAATTAAACCCCAAACCCTAACCTTAAACCATAAATTTCAAATTAATTACATGATAAATATTTAGGGTTTAATTTGAAATATTTAGCATGAAATTAATTTAAACCCTAAACTCAAACCCTAAAAATTTCAAATTAATTCCATGTTAAATATTTCAAATTAAGCCTTAAACCCTAAATATTTCAAATTAATTTGAAATATTTAGGGTTAGGGTTTAAGGCTTAATTTGAAATATTTAACATGGAATTAATTTGAAATTTTTAGGGTTTGAGTTTAGGGTTTAATTTAAAACATTTAGTGTGAAATTAATTTGAAAATTTTAGGGTTTGAGGTTTAATTTAAAATATTTAGGGTTAGGGTTTAGGATTTATATATGTGAAATTAATGTTTAGGGTTTGAGCTTTTGGGTTATAAATGTAGAAACCAATAAGAGTTATATATTAAGTTGGGTGTTTTAAAGTATAATGTTGGGCTTGGTGCAGTGGCTTAACTCTTCCATTTCCACCTACACCACCCAGGTTCGAATCCTCTGGGTGGCATTTATGCACAATTTCGTTTTCCTCCTCTAAATAGGTGGTGACATGTGTCACCACCTGATTGGAGGAGGAAAATAAATTAATAAAATTAAATCTAAATAATTAAAAGTCCTCCAATAAGGTGTTGACACGTGCCACTACCTAATTAAATAATTTATTATTTTATTAATTGAAAATTAGGACTAAATTGAAAAAATGTGTAAATAACAGGGACTAAATGTGTAATTTTTAAATATACACATCAACTGCCACGTGGCAGTTCCGTCACTCCACCGTTAGGTTTTTAACGGCGGTGGTCAAAATAGGTTGATTTAATAAGTTTGGTGGTGTGATTGACGTTTTTTTAGTTCGGTGGTTCAAATAGGTATCCCCAATATCTTCGGTGGTCACTGGTGTAGTTTTCCCTAAAAATTATAAAGAAAAAAGTATAGAATGATAGCACCTGATTTTTGTCGTTGAAGCTCTGTCTCAAACTTGGTTATAGCATATCAATAGTAAAATCTCCTTGAATAAATGAGTTCTTGCCTTCTTGAAGTATCGAACCAAAAATTATAAATACCAAGTTTAAAATAAATTGTGAGAAAATAACATAAGAAAGAGAGAAAGTGGTGAGAAATTGAGAAAGGAAGAGTAAGAAAAATGTAAATGAAAATATTATTTATGGGTGTATATAAATTTTTTTATTCTCAATTTAAAATTAAAAAAATTAAAATATTATTAAATTCTTAATTATGGCCCTATAAAACACTACTATGTAGACTAAATATCACACACTATTAACAGCCATTTTAACGTTCCTATTTTTACTTTTCAAAGCTTCCTTTCTTAATTTACTTCTAAATATAATAATAATAAAAAATTAAAAGAAAATCAACGGTAATAAGAAAAGAAAGGTTGAAACAATCTGATGGGCCCCACTTTTCAATGCTTAAAAGGAAATGAACGGTAAAAAAACGGTAGAAACAATTTGACGGGCCCCACTTTAGTTCAATTTCCTAGAGTAATAATTACACATTTACAGGATAATTAATTTTTTTATCCAAACAAATTTTAATAGTTTAACGGTAAAAAATATATATAAAATATATTTAAATTTTTTAATAATTCGTGGGCCCTGCCGCCCTGGGGCCCTGGGCCGTCGCCCCGGTTGCCCAGGCCCAGGGACGGCTCTGCCGCAGGATAATTGTGCAGTGGTGTACACTGCTTGGACAATGCAGTCTCAATTTCCACTCGCAGTTTATATTTTTAGGGCTGCAGGATGACTGTGCAGTGGTGTACGCTACTTTTGGTGGTTGCATGGTCAATGCAGTTTCGCAGATTTCTACTATTTCTTTGATGCAATTTATGTTGTTTCACACTGCCTGTTTTTTTAATTTTTAGCATCTTGTCTCACGGTCTCAACTCATGTTTGCAGTGGTAATTACAGTCTCTTATGGAGCTAGGGAGTTCGCAGTTTGTCTCAATCTGTGTTGACAATCAGAGCAAATTTTGTTTTTGTTTTTTTCAGTTTACAGACTGTTTTCTTGGACTATTTTTATTAATACTGCGACTTATCCTTTTTAGTTCCATCTTTTTTAACATTATTCTCTTCTTCCCGATCACTATCTATTCTAATTTTCTTGGTTTCCGGGCGGTTTACTTTATTAGCTGTCGGAACTTTTGAAACGACAGTGGTCTAAGGCGAAGATGCATGGTACATGCTCCCTCCTTTCAATTTTTCCTTCCCATTATCTTTTCAATTTGTAATATCCTTTTAAATTCTGATGTTGTTGATTTATCTTTAACTTTTTTTTTTTCAAATTTTAAGCTTCTTTGTTCAAATCCTAATATCTTTCTTAATTTTAAATTAGATTATGTTGATTTATTAATTATCTTTATTATTTTCGAGATTTAAACTTAATCTTTCAAATTCTATTATCTTTCTTTTTCAAATTAGATTCGGCTGATTTTTCGCTCTTTATCTTTTTTTCACCTTTTCCTTTTTTTTCAATTTTACTTTATTTATCTCGGTTTTTAATTTTTTTTTATCAACTACAGTTTGTTTTTTACCTCTCTAATCTTATCTTTCTTCCTTTGGTTATCTATTCACTTTTATCTTATCTATAACTCCTATTTGTATTTTAAATTTACTTACTTTATCTCTTATTTGTTTTCTATTCAAACTTTTCACCCCTATTTTCTTTCTAAGTCGTCTTCCTTTTCTTGTTTTATCTCTTTTCGTCACTACTCCAACAACTTTTCTTACCTTTGCTCCTCTCGACCTTCACATCCTTTTCTTATTTTTCTTTCTAAGTCTTTCTCCTTTCTTCATCTCTATGACCGATTCAATCCTGGATCAGATGAATGACCTGAGGTTCACTACTAAGGAATAAGGTGTGGTTTTTAAACCTGCGGCTAGAAAGGAAGTGCTAATTGATGATCTCGCTCTTTCTCTGGATGGGAAGGTTATTTCCAACAAACATATCGATAGTGTTGCAATGTTCTGTGTTTTTCGCTCTGTGTGAAAAAAAGAAAAAGTACAGACAATCACAGAGCTAAATCCCAATTTCTTTTTGATGAAATTTGTGACTGCAGCTAAGAGGAACAAAGTTCTCAAGCATGGATCTTGGGTTTTCAATAAAGAATGGTTTACAGTCCTCCCTTTGGAGCCACATTATGCCATTCATGACTACTCTTTCACACTTATGAGACCTTGACCTTGGTCGATCGCTTGGTGCTTGCATTGGATAATGGCTCGCGACTGACACACAAATCCTTGACGGTAATATGAGAGAATTTCTTCGTGTCTGGGTCATCATTAACATAAAAAAGCCCCTCCAACGTTCTGTTTCCATTGGCAGGCTGGACATTAAGATACAGTTGTGCCTTCTACAGTATGATCGTCTCCCTTTGTTTTGCCATGGTTGTGGATTGATTGGCCACTTGGTGGCGGCTTGCAAATCGGTCGAAGCAGATGCATCTTTGAAGCTCCACAATGGAGATTGCCTACGTGTGTCTAAGTCCCAAGAACCCTAGCTTCCAAAGGGTAGGATCATTTATCATGACAGTGCCTCTATCGTCGCATCTGCGACATCCAAAACCACGGTGCCTGCTGGGATTGTGTCAAAGGCATTCCCAAATGGTGAGGACTTGAATGAGGAGATATGTATGTCCGAGGATGGCTCTGATGATGGTGCTGAGGACAATGTCCAAACCGATACCGCTGCTGAAACTAATGCGGTTGATGACACCGAGGTTGTTAAACCTTTGGTGCATTTTGTGACTGAGCCGACTGACCTTGTTGCTAACAATGAGGGGCACGTTGTGACAGATTCAGACGGTTCTACTACTAGTGTCGAGCCTTCTGGAAACGAGGCTGGTCTAACCAATGTTGTTGTCAAGCCTGTTATGCCACAACGTGAATTTAAGATGTTCGAGAACGAGGCTGGTCTATCCGATATTTCTGTCGAGCCAATTGTGATGCTGGTTGGAACCAGAAAGAGCTCTTCTGGACCGGATCCGAAATCTGCCCTGGCCCGTCAGCATGAGATTGTTCCTCCTCCACCACCGCATGTTTCATCGGACTATGAGACTTGGTTGGCTTCCCAACCTAAATTTTCCCTCGTCTCTAGATGTACTAGACATGAGTCGAGTTCTAACATCCCTAAGAGAAGCACCACTTTTACCGAGGCGATTAAAGCCAAGCGTCTCCGACCATCCTCTTTATCGATTCCAAAAGGTTCATCTTCTACATCGGCTCCGAAGGTTTCATCTTCCTCTTCGACTACTCCAAAAGCTACTCCAACTCCAAAAGTTGGGATGAGCAGCGTTACCAACTCTCCGGCAGAGGTTGCTAAGCAACCCCGCTAAGAGAAATGAGGATCTTATGCTGGAACTATCGCAGGCTCAGGAAACCTCAAGTGGTTCGCTCCTTGGGGCAAGTTGTTGCTTGCAAGCTCCCAATTGTTATTTTTCTTTGTGAAACACATTTGAAGCAACGTAGTAGTGATAGGATTAGGTTTGCCTTAAATATGGATGGTTGTATCACGGTTGATAACGGTCAAGGTTACACTGGTTTAATGTTACTCTGAAATAATGAAGTTCAAGTTGATTTGCTTTCGTACTCTTGTCTTCATATTAATGTCATTAGTTATTATGATTCCAACCACTTCCATTTCACAGTTATCCATGGATGTTTTGAGAACCATATGAAGCACAAGACTTGGGATCTAATTGATCGTTTACGCATCGTTTCTCCCCTTTAATGGCTTGTAGGAGGTGACCTTAATGAGATTCTCTAGGATAGTGAGAAACAATGAGGTCATCGCAAAGCTAGTAATCTTCTTGAAAGTTTCCAAGATTACTTGTCACGTAATCAGCTGTTTGACTGCAAGACTGCAAAGGGATAGTTCACCTGGACCAAGTCCAACCCACGTGCCTCACCCATTTGTGAGCGACTTGACTGATTTGTTGCCAGTGGGGACTGGCTCACTTCTTATCCGAACTTCTGAGCCATCTTCGAATACAATGCTAACTTGGACCATTGTCTTATTCTCATGGACACTGCTTGGATTTGTCCAACCTTTATGTCACAAGCGCGAGAAGACCACTTTCGCTTTGAAAGTTGTTGGGCCCATGAAGAAGCGTGTGTATCGACTGTACAGGATACCTGGATGTATATTGTGGGTACGGTTCTCGACAAAATCAATGATGTTGGTGGGGCCCTTAAATCTTGGCAAAATCAACAACGAGACATTTCTCATAAACGTATCAAGGAATTGACTAATCAAATAAATGCTTATCTACACCGCCATCTATCTAACTCCGACATGGAGATTCTTCTTGTAGCCAAGTGTGAACTTCGACACTTGCTTGATCAACAAGAGGCTTACTAGGCTCAAAGATATAGAGTTTCGTGGCTCTCACTGAGCAATCGAAACACTTTGTTTTTTCATGTGCGGGCTACTGACATGAGGGAAAAGAATTTCATTAAAGGCTTGTTTGATTGAGATGGAGTTTGGTAGGAAGGCTTTGAGGATGTTGTGAAGGTGGTCATCGATTATTTTCAAACCTTTTTTGCCTAAGGTAATATGATATCTTATTTGTCCCTCTTTGCTAACATTGTTCCTACTATTTCTGATGAGATGAACGCTGCTCTAACCAGAGATTTTACCGTCGATGAGGTTATCTTTGCTTTTTCAGGATATTAATCCTAAGAGTGCTCCGGGTATTGATGGTCTACCAAGTAGCTTTTTCTGACAGCATTAGCATTTTGTTGACTCTGAGGTAGTTACTCTTTGCCTGGACCTCCTTCGTGGCACTACAGATATGGATACTATTAATAAGACGATGTTAGTCCACATCCCTAAGGTGGCTGAACCTACTACTATGAAACAGCTTCGGCCTACCAGCTTGTGTATGGTCATTTACAATATCGTTGCCAAATTTCTTGTTAATCGCATGAAGCCGGCTACCTCATTGCATCAATGACAATCAAGCAGCCATTGTCTAGGGCGGGAATATATCTGATAATATTCTTGTGGCTCATGAATTGGTGCATTCCCTTCACTCCCCGCAGACTAGTGCTAATAGAGGTGATACTCTTAATCTGGACATGGAGAAGGGCTTTGATCATCTTGAATGGTCTTTCCTTCGTAATGCCATGCTGAAGTTGAGTTTTGCGTTGTCTTGGGTGGATCTTATTATGCGATGCATTTTGACTGTCTACTTTACAACCCAGGTCAATGGCTCCCTTTCTCTAGTGTTCTCTCCCCAACATGGTCTGTGGTAGGGGGACCCTCTCTCCCCTTTTTGTTCCTCATTTGCACTCAAGGCCTTTCAGCCTCTCTTACGGCTAATCAACGTGTCAGGCATCTTAAGGCCTTTTGTTCTAGTCGTTATGGTCCCTAATTCAATCATCTCTTTTATGCTAATGATAGCATGATCTTCATTCACAATGATCTTGAGGAAGCTAGACGTCTCAAAGAGTTCCTTCGGATTTATGCCTCTTCTTCAGGCTAACGTGTTAAATTTGACTAATTAACAATTTTCTTTAGTCCTCAAACCTCTTCTAATCTAAAGCAGGCTATTCATGACACTCTTACAGCCCGTGAAGTTGTTGACCTTGGTATCTACTTAGGTATTCCCCTCTTAGTAGGTCGAAACAAATCTGAGGCCATTGGTTATGTTCGGAACAGAGTGGGGACTCATATCGCTAGCTAGACTATGAACTTGCTCTCATTAACTGGACGAGAAGTTTTCATTAAGTCAGTGGCCCAATCGCTGCCTCAATATGTCATGTCTTGTTACCTTCTCCCTCAGAATCTTATGGATGATATGACTAAATCAGTACGGAGTTATTGGTGGTCTGATCAGAGTAATAAGCGCTGTTTTCCCCTGGTTGCTTGTGATTCCGTCTGCATGCCTAAAAATGTCAGGGGCTTCGATTTTTGCAATATGCACCTTTTCAACCTTGCTCTCTTGGGTAAGCAAGTCTGGCGTATGATCATTGAGCCAAGATCTCTAGTTTCTCATGTCTTCTAAGCTAAATACTTCCCCTCGGGCAACATCTTGGATGCAGAGTCTTATCGACATGCATATTTTGCTTGAAAAGTATCCATAAGGCTATGCGGTGCTTACACCCGCGTTTTTTTTTATGGAAACTTGGGATCAATAGTAACGCCTGCATGCATGTAGATTGCTGGGTGGATCTACGTCTATCACACTCTCGGAGGCTTATCTGGACAACTTTGAGCTCCCAATCCCTTGTTGGGATTTTATGCTTCACAAACAACCTTTATGATATGAGAAGAAAGTACGGAAAATCTTCCTACTAAAGGATGCTGAGCTGATCCTCCACACTCCTATCTCGAATGCTTATCGTGATATTGTTATTTGGGATAACCATGATTCCGGTATCTATTTCGTTAAATCTGGTTATATGTTTTTACGACGCCCTCCTACGCCTATGGCCCAACCCTCTCGAATATGGAAACTCGTTTCCAAGCTTCCAGTTATTCCCAAATTTTAGAATTTTGAATGGTGTATCGGGCACGACGCTCTTCCCACCGAAAGCATACATTGCGTTGCTAACTTTGACCCGGGTCTATGCCTCATTTGTCGCTAAGCCCTGGAGACCATTTTGCACGCTCTTCGCGATTGCCCGCCTGCAGCTGAGACTCTACGCCTAGCCGGAATGCCTCATGCTCTTGCTCGAAGTAGCGTCTCTTCTATACTTTCCTGGCTTAGTGATGTGGCCTCTCTACTTTCAATGGACTGTTTTGCTTTGTTGTTCACCGTGCTTTGGAACCTCTCGAATCGTCATAATGATTGGGTCCATGAAGATCGTTTGTAGCCCCCTTGGCTCACTGTCTTCACTTCCAGACCTTGCTCCGAGATTTCTCTACGGCTATGGCTTCTCATTTCCATTGCACTCTGTTTACATCGATGTCTTTGTGAGAGCCTCAGTGGAAAGCTCATGTGTCTGGCTACATCAAACTCAACATTGATGGGGCCGTCAACCCTACACTTGGTGCTGCAGGCATTGGCGTGGTTTGCCAGGGGTCTCACGGGTTGGTCGTGGGGGCCTTGCTCAACACACTACTAGCTGTGCGAACTCCAGCTTGGTTGAGGCCCACACAGTAACTACTGGCTTGCAGTTGACTTAAAATAAGGCTTGACATTGTGTTATTATAGAAACAGACTCAGTGGTAGTCGTCAACAAGTTGAATAAACCTCATGGGGATTTATTGATTCTCAGCCCTCACTTGGATCTGGTGCGCTACCTTCTTAGCCTCCATCTTGATTATAGTGTTGCCTTTGTACCTTAATCTGCTAATGGTGTAGCCCGTTTGTTGGCCAGTTGGGCCCTTAGATTGGCCTCTTCATTGTTTTTTACTCGGTTTGCCCCAAGATTATTTCTTTAGTTGTGCGTGATGATTATTCATCTCTTTATTCTTATTAAATATTGGATACTCTTTTCCCCTTAGGTGGCTAGGACCATGCCTTGGTTTGGTTTTATCTGTAGAGGGGTTTTTAACGAGGCCATATTTTTCTTTCAAAAAATGTGATGCCTTTGAAGAATCAGTCATCTACATTCTTAGGGATTGTCCCAACTCTCGTGCTCTCCGGTCATCTTTGCTATTAGGTGCATAGGCTCATGTTTCTTTAATAAGTATCTACAGGGTTGGTTGCAACAAAATCGGGGATCTCATGCTTCTATTATGGGTTTAAACCTCTCTTGGAATGTGGCCTTTGTTACCATTTTGTGGCACTTATAGAAAAATAGGAATAAATTTTTTAACTATGTTTCTCAACATGCAGATTCTATTCTTAGTTACTCTTTATCTTGCACCAAATACTACATTGAAGTGTTGATTTCAGGCCATGATGTCCGATCCAAATCAGAACGTGTAGAGCGTTAGGGTGTTCTCTAAATATGAGCGCAAGTGCACACTCATGTCAAGTTATAGTATAAAAGATATCGTCTCCTACATGGATTGGATAGCTTATTCGAATTGTAATTCCTACACAAAGAAAATAAATGCACAAGTAAATTTTAGTTTATAAAAGGATAAAAAGTAAATAAAACACAAGTAATTGATATAAGTGATCAGGGTGATAGAATGGGTTAGGTTATGCTGCTTAGTAGTGTGAAACTGCGTTGAATCGGTTAAGTTGTTTTGCGCTGCCAGACTTTGCTGCCTCGGCAGAGGATAGACGATTGGCTGCTTCGACGCTTTCGCTGCCTCAATAGTTGAACGGATGATTGGCTTGGCGGCAAACTCGACAAACCTTTAAGGCTCGGCAGAATGCTTCGATATTGATCCTGCTTATGTCTAAGTCAGAATACTGATGTTGCCCACTGCAAATGATACCTGTCATGACGTGAATCTTGCAAAGACAACAACCTTGGTTTGTCCTCTTTTAGCCGCCTTAAACTCGAACCTGTGTCTAGGCCGAATTGATCAACACATGATTAGGATGAGGATCGTACTTATCCCTTTCGTGAATTCGACTCTACAGATCGTTGGAATCATGATTTTCTACTCTACAGATCGCACTCCAATTCTCCAATTCGTCATCTTGCTACCCTGGGTGACAGGTTTTCGGCAACGGCTTTCTCTGATTGAAACTGCATCAGTACAGCTCTCTGGTCTGCTGCCTCTGCATCCTCTCCTCTGGTCTGTCCTCCTCCTAACAACGTCTAGCCCTGAAATGCAAACTAAACTAAAATAACATCTTTTTCTTACCAAATAAAAGATAATCAATAAAATCATGGCAAAGTAAAGAATACTGTAAATATGAAATGCATGGATCTAAATATGCCTAAATTGTACTTAAGAACAAAAATAACATGAAATGGAATGGAATGCATATAAAATATAGGACTAATGAGCACTTTACACAACCCCAAACTTGAACTATTGCTTGTCCTCAAGCAATGCAAACCTAAACATACTTGCCCTTTGAACTAATCAGAAAGAAAAACATGTTTTAAACTTGATTTAACACATGAAGGCCGTGGCACCTACATTATATTAGTGCAAGTAGAAGAGTATAAATTACCTCAGAATTAAACTACAATGTCAGTGTAGTGTGTGCAGAAACTGTGTATATGCTGAATCTGAAGAATATTCTAAGTAAACAAGGATGTTGTCATGGTATATAGGTTGTTGCCGAGGCAGCATAATTAAGCACAGTTATTTAATCATGGCAGTAAGAGCTTCAGCTCATCACAACTACTCTCTAGGTCTGAAATTAAGATAGGAGCAAACTACAAAACCCCGAACCCTTTGAGCAGAGTCATCCCGTGAAGACTTTCATTCACTCATGCTAATTTGTCCGTCATTTCAAGGATTTTTAGATTCATGGACTTTGATAG
The DNA here is from genome assembly GCA_958450335.1 of Hibiscus tridactylites. Classification (NCBI taxonomy): domain Eukaryota; kingdom Viridiplantae; phylum Streptophyta; class Magnoliopsida; order Malvales; family Malvaceae; genus Hibiscus; species Hibiscus tridactylites. The sequence goes on from OY288282.1 coordinate 43,118,558, forward strand.
CAGCGGAGTGTCCTTGTACATGATTCTTCCTAGATCCGTTTTCGGGCACCTCTAGGGAAAGACAACATAAATTTTCTTTCATGCCGTGGTAATGCTTTTCTTTTTCAATTTGTTGCCTGTCGCAACTGCTTCCTGCAACCATGTTAGAATTTTACAAATAATTCAAGCAGGCAATGCTTACCAGAAATTCTAACAAATTCAGCAAGTAATAGCAGTGTTTTGAATTTTTTGGCATTAATAGAAAAATTCTAAGTTTACTTCATGCTTTCCCCAAAATTAAGGACTTTTTAATTGGTGCGAAAAATTTAAAGTCGGCTATCCTATCATAGGCACAAGTTTTAACAAAATTTTTCTTTTGATTAATTTTTTAAGGCAAGTACAATGCAATTTATATGCTACTATGATGCCTAAACAAAAATATGAGAGCTACCCCCCCAAACTCGAGATGGGCATTGCCCTTAATGCACAAAATAAAGTACAAAAGAAAAACAAAAAAAAATCAAATACAATTAAGATAATTAAAACATAAAAATAAGCAATAAAAGAAGGAAAAGAAAAGAAATAATGATAGAATTTGGCGGAGGGCTGAGAAGAAGCTGGGGTCTTTTCTGCAGAGGATGAAGATGAAGATTGGATGATAAGGCAGCGGCTGGCAGGTGTCCGGGCGGCATACTTGGCAGGAGATATTTTTGCTATCCGCGACGGCTGGACTCTCTTAGGAGTGGGGCGAGGAGCTGCACTTTGGTTTGGCTCAAATTCAGACTCCTCTTCCTCTGGCTCGGCGGGGATGATGTGCCACTTTCTCTTCCTAGTTGCCTCTACCATGGGTTCTGTCGGTGGATCCTCTGTTGCTATGGGTGTTGTTGTTGCTGCCGTCTGCTGCTCAACCTCGTTGGACTGGGAGGTGTTTTCCATCTTTTCCGCTGTGTGGACAGGAGAGAAATGTTGTTGATGCCTCTTGGGAGTGTCTGCCACCGTGTTGGAAGCGGAGGTGGCGGAGTAGGATGGATAGTGCGTCGGAGATGGCATCTGGCGGCGGAAGGCTGTTGGAGGGTAGCAGCTAGGTCTGCAGGGAAGGTAGGCAGGGAGGGGCCGTCATTGGGAAATTTCTAAAGAAGGTAAGCCACAAAGGCCTCTTGGACCTCCCCCCACATATTTCATGAACGTCAATTGTTACCGCTCTATCTGTTTGTTGCTGTCGATAAGAGTGCAGAGCAGGGCAATAACTTCATTGTTTTGGGCATCATCAATACTGCCTTGGGCTGCCGGTGTAGCTGGCTGGACAACGGAGGGCTAGCTCGAAGTGATCAGTTCTGTCTCTTGGGCCTGCATCACTTGCATGCAGACCTTTCTGGTCCAGCCCTCCTTGGCGGATGTGATCCTGTTTGGATCTGGTGGGATGTTGAAATTGGCACATAAGCCTGTGATGAGGGATGGGTAGTAAAGCCAGCCCTTTGATTTCCGAAAGCAATTGTGGATCTCCTTGCAGATGATTTCCCCAACATTTATCGGCCTGTTCATCATTATTGAGTGAATGAGAGCGAGATGCGGCCAGTCCACTGTAGAGTTATGAGAGGTGGGCAGTAGACACCGTTTGACGAATGTGTTCCATAGCATTGCCTCCGGCAGCAATCGGCAACGTTACTCTGAGCCACCATGTTTTCCCACTAGCCAAGGTGTGTTGGGTTCGCACAGTCGGGCCTTGATTCTGTCATAGTCAGTGGCCATCAGTGACTGCCTCCATTCTTCGTGAGGGTTGTCTTCCATCTCGAGCCCATAGAATCTGTTTATCACTGCCGCGTTGAGCTTGACGGGTTCTCCCCGGACAAATACAAACGGCAGCTCAGGACGGGGGTGGTGGGCATAAAAATCTCGGACAAGCGTGATGTTTGCCACCTCTGGTTGTCGTGCGAATATTTCCCAACCCTTGCTATGTATTCTCTCGAATAAGGCGAGCTCAAGGCCAAGATCTCTCGTCTGTTGTGAATAATGGAACCCTTGTTCCTCCCATATTGCTTGTTTTACTGACTGGGTTTTGTACCTTCTTGTATCATCATTGGAGAAGAAACATTGAAATGTGGGTTTGGATTTTGATGCTGATGCCATGTGTGAGACGGTTTGTTTGTAATCTGAAACTAAAAGAAGATAATGAGAAAGAGAGCATTGGATTCAAGAATAGGTTAACAAGGAGATGAAAGTAAAGTAAATGAATGAGCGAAGTGTGGTTTATATAGATGGTGCCGAGAGATGCCGTGGTGGCATTAAATGTCCAACGAGCAGATTTCTTCGCGCACGTTACGAGTTTTCTACCCGTTACTTCTGTAGCCGTTGACAAGTAGTCGTTAGCGGTCAACTAGCCGTTACGTTGTTTCTATGTTGGGTAGCCCTTAGTTGTCTTGGCGTGATGGTGGGCGGGCTCCTTGTTGGGTCTTCTTCTTGGTCCAGCTCTTTTATTTCTAAAACCTAAAATAAAAATAATTAAATACTAAAAATAAATTCTGAAAAATAAAAATGTGGAGAATAAATTTAACTTAATTTAAAATCTAATTCTAAAAGAAAGAAAATAAATTGCAATAAATTAAATTCTATTCCTAATACAAGAAAATAAATAATAAATAATAAATAATTAATTAAGTTATGTTGGGAGTGCATTGGGGTGCATCTCCCAGACATAACCACTTCTTGAGGTGATGTGTTGTTCTCCCTCCTGGGGGTCCTCTTATTCTTTGGGGTTCTTCTGTCTGTCCTGCTACCTGCCCTAGCGGCTACTGTCTTGCCCTGTCTCCGTGCTGACCTTAGAAGCCTGTGCATCTGGACATCGTGTTTTTTCCTTTGCCGAGGGCTGTAAAACATTTAGCTTGATGCTTTGATTGTCTACCCTCATTATCAGCTCCCCATGCTTCATATCTATTAACGTTCTGCCCATGGCCAAGAATGGTCGCCCGAGGATGATAGGGGCGTTTTCATCGGCCTCACAGTCTAGGATGAGGAAGTCTGCTGAAAAAATAAGGCCGCCCACGCGAACCAGGATGTCTTCGACTTTGCCCTCCGGTTGTACGAATGAATGGTCTGCTAGTTTCAGCATGATGGAGGTGGGTTTGGCTTGCCCAATACCTAACTCGTCGAAGACCGCCTTTGGCATAAGGTTAATGATAGCTCTTAAATCACACAGAGCTCTCATGGCATGGTTGCTGCCGATCCTAAATGGAATTACGAAGCTGCCTGGATCTGTTCTTTTGGCTAGTAACTTGTCATGCAGCATAGCCATGCACTCCTCTATCACAGCTACGATTTCAAACTCCCTAATTCTTTTCCTCTTGGAAATCATGTCCTTCATATATTTCGTGTAATTGGGCATGTTCTGGATGGGTTCAACGAGAGGGATGTTTAATGTTCACCTGTTTTAGAATATCCAAAAATTTTCAGAATTGGTGCTCCTGTTTCTGTTGCTTTAGTCTTTGGGGGAAAGGCGGCGGCAGATGGATGTCATGAATGTGTTCCTTGCATGGAAATTTAATATGTGGCGACTCAGGATCATCCTTCTTAGGGCTGCTTTCAGTCTCATCTGCCAGGGTGGCTGGTTTTGATGCTGGCAGGTTGCTGGCCCATTGGCTATTCAGTTTTGGGCTCGTCCAGTTGTTTCCCACTTCTGGTTGATATGGCTTTACACTGTTCATAGGTGGGTTTGGTTGCTACCACTGTGCTGCTGGATGATGCACCTTTTTCCATGTTGCTTATGATCTCCATGAATTGTCCAAACTGGGTCTCCAGGTTCTTTATTGTAGCATCCTGATTGTTCATCCTCATCTCGGTTATGTCCATAAACGACTCAGTTTTATCAATAAATTTATAAGTACGAACAATAAAATCACTTGTCTGAGACATGAAAGTATGTAAAGTATTCTCGAGTGAATTATTGCTCGTAGTCTGTTGCTGCTGAGGCGGCTGTCTGGACTGGTTCTATTGGTATCCTCCTGGTTGTTGAGTTGGATTTGCAGCTGTGTTTAGATTGCTCTAGGAGAAGTTTGGATGCTTCTTCCAGCCAGGGTTGTATGTGTTGGTGTTGGGTCTGCTATTCCTCTCGTAGGTTCCCATAAAGTTGGCAGATTCGATGCACTCAGAGGAATCGTGATTGCCCCCACACTCATCACAAAAAGGCTCCACAACCTTGGCATCATATGTCTTTCATTTGGCCATATTCATCACATACTCGGTCAGTTTCTCCAGACGTGCATTAACAGATTTAGTGGCCTCTATCTCATTCACAACAGCTGGCCGCCTTATGCCGCCGCGGCGAGCTGCAGGGAACTTGTAGTTGTTCTTAGCAATTCTGTTCAGAATCTGTAGTGCCTCCTCAGGTGGTCTATCTAGGATGATTCCATTGGCTGAGGCGTTGAGCATCATTCGTGTTGGTTGGTTTACTCCATTGTAGAACATCGACACTTACGTCCAGGATGGGAAACCATGAAGCGGGCAGTTGTTCAGCATTTGTTGGTACCTTTCCCAAGCTTCATACATTGGTTCGTCATCCCCTTGGCGGAAGGTTGTGATCTCGTTTCTCAATCTTTCTGTGACGTTTGAAGGACTGAAACGATCTAAGAAATCCTTTCACAGCTTCGTCCAAGTATTGAATGATCCCGCCGGTTGGTTGTTCAACCATTGTTTTGCCCTATCTCTCAGTGAATAGGGGAATAATTTCAGCTTCAGCACGTCTTGATGGACTCCATGTATCTTGAAAGCTCTGCATATGTCTAGGAATCATCTCAAGTGATGTCGAGCATCTTCTGTGGTAGTTGCTCCAAATTTCCCTAATGTGTTGATCATATTGAACATCAAGAGCTTTAACTCAAAGTGATCTGCTTCGATTTCAGGATCTACAACAGTTGGGTCAAATCCTCTGAAGTCATGTTCCAAGTAGTCCCTGGTGGTTCGCACGCACTGTTGCTGCCTGGGCGGAATTGGGGGTTGCTACCTAGTGGAATTAGATGATATTGTCTGAGCGGCGGATCTTGCTGCCCATCCTTCCCGCTTTGAGAATCGATGGCAGGGTTGTCTTCTTGGCCGTTATGCATGATTGCTTCTGCTTTTCCCTCTTTCTTGGCTTTCCCGATGGCTTCTCTGACTTCTTTCTTAAGTTCTCTTGCTCTTCATTTGATCTCGTCAAAGAAAACGATTTCTCCCTTTGGATTTGCTCTGGTCATGCACTAGACATGAAAACTGTAAAATTCCTTTTTTTTCTAAATATAATAGAAAAATAAAACTGAAAATTAAATGCAAATAAAAATAAAAGTGCAGAAATATAAAAACGAATTACTGTTGCCAATCCCCGGCAACGACGCCAAAAACTTGTAGAGCATTAGGTTGTTCTCTAAATATGAGCGCAGGTGCACACTCTTGTCAAGTTATAGTATAAAAGATATTGTCTCCCACAAGGATTGGACAACTTATTCGAATTGTAATTCCCGCACAAAGAAAATAAATGAACAAGTAAATTTTAGTTTATAAAAGGATAAAAAGTAAATAAAACACAAGTAATTGATAGAAGAGATCAAGGTGATAGAATGGGTTAGGTTATGCTGCTTAATAGTGTGAAACTGCGTTGAATAGGTTAAGTTGCTTTGCGCTGCTCGACTTTGCTGCCTCGGCGGAGGGTAGCAGATTGACTGCTTCGACGATTTTGTTGCCTCGGCAGTGGAACGAACGATTGGCTCGGCGGCAAACTCGGTAGACCTTCAAGACTCGGCAGAATGTTTCAATATTGATCCTGCTTATGTCTAAGTCAGAATACTGTTGTTGCCCACTGCAGATGATACCCGTCATGGCGTGAATCTTGCAAAGACAACAACCTTGGGTTGTCCTCTTTTAGCCGCCTTAAACCCGCACCTATGCCTAGGCTGAATTGATCAACATCTGATTAGGATGAGGATCGTACTTAACCCTTTCATGAGTTTGACTCTCTCGATACCGAACAAATAGATAGTTAACAACTAATCTTTTGAACTTAATTGAGAACTATGAAGAGCATGGAATAAGAAAACCTTAAAGTTTTATTGCAAAAACAAATTTAATTCCTAAACAACCGTTCTCACACTAGTTTACAACATAACCCAAACCCAAGAGAAGATTTAGAACATAATGGCGGCAAGAAAACCTAAACTATGCCCAAAGAAAACTTAAGATGTCTACAATTACAAAACATGTCAAGTATATATAGGCATTAGCTAGGTCAAGTCCTCCTTGGAGTAGAAGTCTTCAAAGTAGCTTTTGCATTAAATGCAACCTTTAATTTTGACTTCTTTGAGTTGAATGTGGACTCCTTCTCGTTGCCTTGCACCGCAAGTTATCTTGTTCTCCTTCTTTGGCGGCTCTGTCCGTTGCTTCAGGCGTCAGAAAATTGAGTGGATGGCATCGTTGGAATCATGATTTTCTGCTCTACACATCACACTCTAATTCTCCAATTCCTGAGCTTGCTGCCCTGGGCGGCAGGTACGGTGGCGGCAGGTTTTTGGCAGCGACTTTCTTTGCTTGAAATTGTATCAGTACAGCTCCCTGGTCTACTGCCTCTGCATCCTCTCCTCTGGTATGTCCTCCTCCTAACAACTTCTAGCTCTGAAATGCAAACTAAACTAAAACAACATCTTTTCCTTACCAAATAGAAGATAATCAATAAAATCATGGCAAAGTAAATAATACTGTAAATATGCAATGCATGAACCTAAATATGCCTAAAATGTACTTAAGAACAACAATAATATGAGATGGAATGCATATAAAATATAGGACTAATGAGCACTTTACAGAACGCAACATCCAGACACATGTTGGATTTGCCTTAACACTGATGGAGAAATCTTTGGTACTACATAGGACTCTTTCGAGACCATAATGGCAAATGGATCTCCGGTTTTCATGAAATACTAGGTGTTTTGGATATTCTTCACACTAAATTATAGGCCATTCTCATAGGTCTTCAACTGGAAAGGAACGATACAATTGAAATCCTCATGGTGTCGTCAGATTAAGTTCAGGCAGTTAAGCTCATCAATGGCCCCAATGCTGCCTCCAACCCCCTTTCTCTTGTAAAGGCAATTGATGAGCTTCGTAGTAGGTGTTGGGTAACATCTATTGTTCGAACACCACGTGAAGGCAATTTGCCTGCGTATTACCTTGCCAAACATGATGTATTTCTCGACGACAATATGATCATCTTTGATTCCCCCTGTTGTTGTTCAGACGCTTCTTCACAAGGACATTATTGGTACACCATATCATAAAGCTTAGCTTAGCTTTGATTTCTCATTGCAGTTCAAAAAAATTGATTTAGTTGTAGATGTGTAAATTTAGGAAGATTTAATGTAAATCGATTTATTCAGTTATTTTTTTGTTGTCCCTATTTCATGGGACTTTGTCCTGATTAATCCAGTTCGATCTGCATCGTATACATAGTTTTGGTAGTTGATTATCTCAGCAAGAATTTTATGTATACACAAGATTTCAAACTTAAAACATGTTTAAGCGATAACAAACTGCTTACCCATTAGACCAACCCATTTATAATCAAATTTATCCAGTCGACCCACGAAAGCGCAGCATATTATTACTCTCCTATTAACAATGCTCTGTAGAAACCCGAAGCTTTGATTCCAAATATATAATTAATGTTCGTGAGTTTAGATTCGCTAAATAAAGTTTTAATATAATTTTAAATTTTTATACTTTTAATATAATTTCAAATATATAATAATTTAATTAGAATTTTAATTAAAATAATATTATTAATGAAGTTAGAATAATAACTCAATGATTATATATCTGGAATTATGAAAAATATAATTTTCGAAAGAAAAAAATATATAAAATTTAGTTTAAAAATACAAGTGTGTTAGTAAGTTTAATTATTAGATTTATTGTAGTGATTTAGTTGTTTTTATGCATCTCAAGTGTGTCATATTCGAGTCTCCTTAACCCATATTTATTTATTTATTCCTAGCATTAACAACAAATTAACATATATATTAAAGTTTATACTTTATATTGCAAAGTTATATGTGGCCCAGATGTAAACACTCACCAGGCTTGCGCTGGTTTAAATCCTGCTAGTGCCAAATAACAGTTTGTTTTTATTTTCATCCTCCAATCAAGTGACACATGTCACCATCTCATTGGATGAGGAAAATAAAATTATTAAATCAAATATGTATAGCAAAAGTTCCCCTGGTGACTGTCACTACCTAATTGAATAACTAATTTATTTTATTAAATTAAAATTAGGACCAAATTGGTAGAATGTGTAAATAGCAGAGACCAAATGTCACTTACTCCGTTAGGGTTTAATTAACGGTAGTTGTTTGATTAATATCATTTAAGTAGTTAAGTGGTCATGATGACAAAATTAAAAGTATGGCGATCATATCGACATTAACTCTAAAATTAAGTAGTCATTTCAGTAGTTTACCAAAAAAAAAGGGTAAACTACATAAATGACCACCATACTATTGGTAAAGTCGCGATTTGACCACCTTACTTTTTTTTAAGCAATTAAACCACCAAATTATTTAATTGGTTGCAATGTGACCACCAACCGTTAAAAACTAACGGAAGGTGTGACGTGACTGTTAATAAAATTGGTATAATTACACATTTGATCCCCGCTATTTGTACATTTTTATCAATTTAGTCCCAATTTTAATAAATAAAATAATTTTATTATTTAATTAGGTTACGACACGTGTCGTCGTATTATTGGAGGACTTTATTTATATATTTTTAATTTAATAATTTTTGTTTTGCTCCTCCAATCAGGTGGTGACACGTGTCACCAGATAATATATACCACTAGGCTAAAGCTTTTATTGTGAATTGTTGTACACAATATAATATATATCTTAGTTTATAAATCATGCCAGGAAAAAAACAAGAAACATAACCCTGGCAGGATTCGAACCCAAGTTTTCTGGGTTAAAAGTGAGTGTGCCTACCACTAAACCAATATTATTCTTATGATATAATGTACAAAACGTATTATATAACTTAGTTTGTTTCTCATGTTAGGAAAAAGAAAATAAATATAGATTAAAGAAACTCGAATGTGATACTTTTGGGATGCATAAAATATTTAAACCACTGATATATATCTAACAAATAAATTATTAACTATTTTGTTTTTTTATTAAATTTGAATTAAATTATTATATTAAAAAATAAAATATATATATTAAAATTTTATTTAACGAATATAAAATGGTTAAAAATAAAAAATTATATTATTTTTTTTATAAAATTAATAATTTTAATTTTAATTAAATTATTAACCATTTTATTTTTTATTAAATTTTAATTAAATTATTATATTAAAAAATAAAATCATATTAAAATTTTATTTAACGAGTCTAGACTCACAAACTTAATTTATTAAATTTATATTCGTTAAATAAAATTTTAATATAATTTTTTATTTTTTAATATAATAATTTAATTAAAACTTAATAAAAAATAAAATGGTTAATAATTTAATTATTAGATATATTTCAGTGGTTTAAATATTTTATGCATCCCAAAAGTATCATATTCGAGTTTCTTTAATCTATATTTATTTTCTTTTTCCTGACATGAGAAACAAATTAAGTTATATAATAGATTTTGTACATTATATCATAAGAATAACTTTGGTTTAGTGGTAGGCATGCTCACTTTTAACCTAGGAAACTTGGGTTTGAATCTTGCCAGGTTATGTTTCTTGTTTTTTTCCTGGCATGATTTATAAACTAAGATATATATTATATTGTGTACAACAATTCACAGCAAAAGCTTTAGCCTAGTGGTATAAGTGTTGGCCTTCAACCCAGCTGCCCTGGGTTCGAATCCTATCAGAGGCAAATGCTTGTTTCATTAAATTTTGCTCCTCCCCAGATTGGAGGAGCAAAAACAAAAATTATTAAATTAAAAAATATAAATAAAGTCCTCCAATAATACGACGACACGTGTCGTAACCTAATTAAATAATAAAATTATTTTATTTATTAAAATTGGGACTAAATTGATAAAAATGTACAAATAGCGGGGATCAAATGTGTAATTATACCAATTTTATTAACAGCCACGTCACACCTTCCGTTAGTTTTTAACGGTTGGTGGTCACATTGCAACCAATTAAATAATTTGGTGGTTTAATTGCTTAAAAAAAGTAAGGTGGTCAAATCGCGACTTTACCAATAGTATGGTGGTCATTTATGTAGTTTACCCAAAAAAAATAACAGTTAAACCGCATGGATTGGGCTCCCACTTGAATTAATGCTCGAGTTACCACCAGGACTAGGATTGGCATGGAAAGTTTTTCAAGCTATACGTTTGAAAATCCAATAACAACGAAGAATTAAACCTAAAATATATATTTAGTAAAAAAAAACAAGTTTGTTATGCTTTTAAATATAATGGGTATATTATATATAAGTTTTAAATGTTTTTAAATAATTAAATAAAATACTCGTAAAATTTAATTTAAACATTTACATATGAAAACAATATTCATCAAAAAAAATTAAATATACACACTTTACAATTCAGTTATTAGAATCAAGAGGTCTTCAAATGATAGAACTAAATATCTTATTTTTTAATATCGATTAACTATTTATGGCTACATCATGTGTTCATTTCAAATTTATATTAATTACCAACAATCAATTGATCTAGTGGGATGAGACACTAAATTTGATTAAAAGTTCGAATAATAACGTTGTAAATAGAATAAATTAGGTTGGGAGGATCAGTTCCATACTGAATTTGTATAGTATCTGATTTGAATTAATCAGAAATGAATTGGATATCAATAATTATAAAAATATTATACTAATTATTGTTAAATCCATGGGAGATAAAAGGATTAAACAAATAATTTTTTGATAATTTCAGTTCAAAACACATAAGCCGAAAGCACCTAAAATCTGGGCTAATATCAGGGCCCAAAGAGCAAGAAGCTCGTCTAAGACTGGGCGGGCTTCATTTCAGAAACTCCAAACTCGGCCTCTTCTTTTAGATTAAGCTGCTACTAATAGCCTAGTTTTCTTTTTTTATATTATTATTATTATTATTATTATTATTATTATTATTATTATTATTATTATTATTATTATTAGGGTTAACTACTAGAATAATCACTTATGTTTTTCTCCCTAATACAGAGTTGGTCACCGATTTTGAAAAACGATCAGTAAGGTCACTTACGTTTTCGGGGCGTAAACTTTTGGTCACTCAGCCGTTTGTTGCCGTTAAACATTGACAGCTTGCTGATTTGGCAGCGAAAAAATAAGGGTAAACTACTGAATGGCCACTAAAGTTTATCCCATGTACATTTCTACTCCTCAATTCTAAAAAATAAACATTATAGTTACTATCGAAAAGGTTTCTTTATAATTTCACCCTTGAATTTTTAAAAATTCATTTTTAACCCTAAAACTTTACAATTAATTAGTACAATAATATTATAAAGGCTTAAATGAAAAATAGGCTTATAATTTCACCCTTGAATTTTTAAAAAATTATTTTTAACCCTAAAACTTTACAATCAATTAGTACAATAATATTATAAAGGCTTAAATGAAAAATAGGCGCACAAAGTATACCCTTTTTAAATTTTAGGTGCCCAAATTGCTCCTATTTAATAACTAACTTTCAAATTGCTCATGTTTTTTCACTCTAAATTATTTTATTATTATTATTATTATAACATGACATGTCATTTTTTATTATTGTTAAATTTAAAATAATTTTAAAATAAAATAAAATCATTTTAAGAAGTAATATTTTTTTAAATGTTTTATATTTAATAATAATAAAAATAGTTTTATTTTATTTTTAAATTATTTTTTATTTAACAATAATAAAAAATGACATGTCAAGATATAATAATAATAATAATAATAACAACAACAACAACAACAACAACAACAACAACAACAACAACAACAACAACAACAACAACAACAACAACAACAACAACAACAATAATAATAATAATAATAATAATAATAATAATAATAATCCATATTTAAAAATATGAGAAATTTGAAAGTTTAGTTATTAAATAGGAGTAATTTCGGCACCTAAAATTTAAAAAGGGTATACTTGGGGCATCTATTTTTCATTTAAGCCTTTATAATATTATTGTTCTAATTGATTGTAAAATTTTAGGGTGGAAAATGAATTTTTAAAAATGCAAGGGTGAAATTATAAAGAAACATTTTCAGTAGTGACTATAATGTTTATTTTTTTAAAATTGGGTAGCAGAAATGTACATGAGATAAACTTTAGTGGCCATTGCAGTAGTTTACCCTTATTTTTTCGTTGCCATGTCAGCAAGCCGTCAATGTTTAACGACAACAAACGGTCGAGTGACCAAAAGTTTACGCCCCGAAAACGTAAGTGACCTTACTGGTCGTTTTTCAAAATCGGTAACCAACTCTGTACTAAGGGGAAACATAAATGACTATTCCAGTAATTAACCCTTATTATTATTGTTGTTGTTGTTCACGAATTTGAATTCATTTTCTGTTCTATTTTTAAAATATATTTATATTTTTTACCCTGTTACATTTAAATTTTTAATGAATTCAAATGTCCTATGAATTTCGAATTTGGATAGAAATACTCAGGATTTTAGTATGGATATTGTACATATTCATATGCAAGGATGAACCTACGTAGTGGATGGGGAAATTGACCCCAAATTTGATTGTTTCATTGCGGTCATTGAAATTTTTAAAAACTATTATAATTAATTCATTGTCCCTCTCAAAGTTATATGGTTTATTATTTGTTAGACTATGGCTCTGTTTGGTAAATAGCGGTTTGGGTAAAAATTAGAGGTTTGAGGTACAATTAGAGGTTTGACTAGTCAAATCCGCTAATATTGATGTTTGGTAAATAGCGGATTGAAAGAGCGGATTGGGGTGAAAAAGCTAATTTTGAAAAAGCTCCTAATATGAGCTTTTTGAGATTAGAGGTTTGGTATAAGAGTTATAATGACTCTTTTACCCTTAACAATTACCAAAAATCTCCAAATAACCTAAATTAAATAATAATATTTTTTTAATATAAATAAAAACATATTAAATATTAGACTTATTTTTTGTTACTACTAATTTATATGGTGACATTTGTAAGTTAATTCTATTTTTTATTATCACATATTTATATGTGCATATAATTTTTTTTAATAATTATATAAATAATAAATTAATATATTAATCTTTCAAATATGTTTAGAAATTTATATTAAAAAATAATTTTTACAAATCTAATTAATATTTATTAGATACAAAATATTAATAACTGATAAATTATTCAAACAAGTATTAAATATAACCATGTCCTTATATGTCATTTTGCTTGTTAAATAATCAAACAGCTACCAGCTATCAGTTAATTTTACCAAACACTTTTATACAATCAGCTAATATAATCCGCTAGTCAAATCAGCTAATGCAATCAGCTATCAGCTATCAGCTAATATAATCCGCTATCAGCTATCAGCTATCCGCTAATTGCCAAACAGGGCCTATGTCGGTTAAGAATAATGAAACCAAACTGTGAACTCTTATTTTATGGTTTAATTACATTTTAAAAAATTTTAATTTTAAATTTAGTGAAATTAAACATTAACTCTCTTAGTTTTTGCGATTTAATTACTTTTTAAGACCCTATTCCTTTCAAAGTTAGTCAACTTGTCCCTCTCATAGTTCAATCCTAACCCTGTCCCTATTCGAATGTTTTGAAGCAGAATTATGAATTTAAATTCGAACAAAAATCATTTGTCCCTTTTCGGTGCCCCCTTCTATGCCCAACACTATCAAAATTAAACACTAAGCCCTAATTCTAACCCTTAAAATATACATCCTACCCCCAATTCCCTAAACCCTAATCATAAATCATAAATCCTAACCCTTAACCTTAACCCTAGACCTAATTTTTAGTGTGTGTCGCGACCGTTTTAAAAACCGTTTGTGGAAACACAGCCTGACGATTATGATTTTAGAAATCGTTTTTTTTTTCATTTTAAATTGATCTTGAAATTAGGGTCTTTCCATTTTAATTCAAATTTCCTCTATTTATTCTTAAAAATTATTTTGGAGTCACCACCGGTCACTTTGGTAGATCGGACACCATAAAAACGGACCAGAGATTCTTTTAGTAAAATTTTGTTTCGGGAGTCGGTTACGTGTAGGGAAGGGTTAGCACCCCCTACGAACACCCATTATCGGTACCTTATTAATTCCATGTGGCATTTTGGCATTTTGAATATTAATCTGAATTTAATTAAATCTTTAATTCAAATTTTGGAAATCAAGTTTTTTCATTTTAAATTGATCTTGAAATTAGGGCCTTTTCCATTTTAATTCAAATTTCCTCAATTTATTCTTAAAAATTATTTTGGAGTCACCACCGGTCACTTTGGTAGACCGGACACCATAAAAACGGACCAGAGATTCTTTCAGTAAAATTTTGTTTCGTGAGTCGGTTACGTGTAGGGAAGGGTTAGCACCCCTACGAACACCCATTACCGGTACCTTATTAATTCCATATGGCATTTTGAATATTAATTTGAATTTAATTAAATCTTTAATTCAAATTTTGGAAATCGAGTTTTTTCATTTTAAATTGATCTTGAAATTCGGGCCTTTTCCATTTTAATTCAAATTTCCTCTATTTATTCTTAAAAATCATTTTGGAGTCACCACCGGTCACTTCGGTAGACCGGACACCATAAAAACGGACTAAAGATTCTTTTAGTAAAATTTGTGTTCGGGGGTCGGTTATGTGTAGGGAAGGGTTAGCACCCCTACGAACGCCCATTACCGGTACCTTATTAATTCCACGTGGCATTTTGAACATTAATATGAATTTAATTAAATCTTTAATCGTAAAATAGATTCCAATTCGAATGAGGATATCCTTTTTGTAAGAAAATACATTTTGGACGAATATAAATTTTGAAACGTCCAAATACATTAGGACACTTCAATTTATATTCAAAATGCCTCTCAACACAAAAGGTTTAATGCATGTTCAATTATTGTCTCGTCATTTTTAACTAAAACCTAATTAAGGCTCTATTAATTAATTGATTATAATTCTATGAATATAATTTTTGGACTTTTATAGTGACGTCCAAATAATTGGACACTACTTATATTAAGCCCAAAAGTAACAACATCCTAACTTTAGAGATTCTAATTATTTAATCTTATTTTAATTTTATTTAAACTAATTATTTGTGATTTTTATTTTCGATGTTTAAATGAAACGCTGAATTTCTTACTTAAATATTCCCTTGATTAACATCACATGCAATGTGATACTAATCAACTTAGAATATTTAAGCTTCATTCAATATTCATTCATTTGTCTACAATGTTCTCCATATTAATTTAATTTGAATTAATTAGAGAACCTAGTCTTAAAGGCTTTAATTCTTCCTTACTAAATGTATTAAGTTCCCCTAATCATACATACTATATGGTTATTTAAAAACATGCAAGCATACAAATAAATTAGGACAATTACTATTAAATTAAACAAGTTAATTATGGACTAAATTGAAATAAAAGGAAAATTATATGGATAAATCATAAAGGAACAGTGGCCAAATTGAAGTGTTATTAAAACATGGGAGCCAAATCATATAGTATTGGTGACTAAATTGAATTAAAAGCAAAATGAAACAGTCCAAACTATGAGACCCGAAGAGTTATGTGTGGATCCCTCTCACCCGACCCGACTCGGTCTCGCAGGTTGAGTCAACCCGACACTAAAACGGTGTCGTTTTGACTCAGGTATTTAAACTCGTCGACTGAGTTGGTTCGGTCATTTACACGAATCCCTTCTCTCTCTTCAACCTCACTCTCTCACTATTCTCTCGAACAAAAACATAATTTTTCTAGAAAACTACAAACCAAATGGATCAAAACCTAGTTTTCACTCATGTTCTTCGCATGTTCTTCCATTTTTGGTCATTTGATCTAAAAAACATGTCCCCAGTCACTATTCGATGTTTATCGACTGCCACATCTCCACCCCAGCCTCCGTGCGATTCAGCACGGGCTGCCGCAAGGCGATTTTCCCCCCACTCATCGAAACCCTAATCCTAAATTTTCCAAATTTTCCTCAATTTTGAACCCTAAATCCCCTAATCTAACATGATCCGATCAGATCTCCCTTCTTCAACCACCTAAAACTAAGCTACCCATCACCGGCCACTTATTTTCAACTATGACCAAGCCTAAAAATCACCGGCGGCCACTTATTTTTGTGTTTATTTTGCAGGTAAACAAAAGGCGGATGAAATATACCTTCACGACGGTGGATGTGGTGATCTCGGTCTTCTTCTCGTGCAACTAGAGTTCAGACGACGCTCCGACTTCACGACAGCGGTTCAAATGGTCGACGTCTTTTCAGATTCCAGCGACTCAGCTCCCAATGGCAAGTATAATTCCCAAATTGCCTCTTTCTCTTTTTTACTTTTGTTATATTATATTATTATTATTATTATTATTATTATGGTAAGTAATTATGATGGTATTAATTGATCTGACTTTTTCTCTCTCTCCCTATTTATAGGGTGATGTAGGTGTTGATGTCACCAGATGCTTGATCCATGTGAATTGAGTTTGAGCCAATGGGAAGACGCCACGTGGCTGGTTTAGGCAGGAAAAAGAAATACAGATTGAGCTTGAATAAATTTTGTGTTTGTTTGGTGTAGGGTAATGTAATTTGGGTGGGAAACCCTTGAAAACTGGGCCATTGTATTTGAGAAATGGGCTTTGTGACATTTAGATGTAAAATGGACATTTTGGACTGATTTTTGGTTAATATGAGAGCTTATTTATTTATATTTTCTATTTACTCATTTTTACGATTTTATTTATATCGAAATATAGTGTGTGTGTGTGTGTGTGTATATATGGCTACTCGAACAAAATTCGTGTGTTACAGCTGCCCCTCTTTAATCATTGTTGTGGAATAGAAATAGGGCAAAGACTGAAAAGACACATATTTTGTCCGAACTTTCTGACCATCAAAGTTTGAAGCCGTTCTTCTTATTATGAAATTTTTCAATTTTCTACCAAACCATAAAGTTCGAATTCTTCATCTTCTAAGTTCTAGTATTGCTCCTTGAAATTCTTCATTTTCCGAGGTCTGAAGTTGTTCTTTTTATTATAAAATTCTTTATTCCTTACTCTTTTTTGGTCCACATTTCTATAAAGGCATCGAATAAACAAGTTCTTCTCATTAGGAACTTCCTCATTTTCAAAAGGGCGAACTCTTCTCATTAAGAGTTCTTCATTATTCTGGAAAACATGGATTTGTCTCTCCATAAAGGCGTCGAATAAGTAAGATCTTCTCATTAGGAACTTCCTCATTCTTCAAATGGCGAACTCTTCTCATTAGGAGTTCTTCATTCTTTGTTGGGCGAGTTTTTATTAGGAACTCTGGGGTGAACTCTTCTAATTAGGCGTTCTTCAGTCTTCTTGAAATATTGATCTACCTCTCTGCAAAGGTATTGAACAAACGATCTCTTCCCCTTAGGATCTCCTTGTTCTTCTTGAAAATATCCTGCCCTTGCTTATGTGAACAAAATGTAACCCCCTCGACCTGGCCTAGCCACCAGACCGTATCGAGTGGATCACACAAGACTAACCGGAGAAAGATCCAAATATTTCCCTCCAATTAGCAACCCTAAACGCGTTGATTATTATCTTTTCTAGATGCTCGAATTAAACCTTATGTTTGAAAACACGCAACAGAAAAAAAAACGACAAAACGAACACCAATCGATCAAAAGAGCAACTAGGGACCAAAATAAAAAACTAGTATAAGACAGGGACCTAAGATGTAATTAAGGTGATCACTTTGTAATTAAACTCATTTCATGCTTCCATGATGAAATGCAACTCAAAACAAGCCCACAATCAACAACAATTGAAAGCATAATAAACTAGGACAAAAACGCAAGAAAGATAACTTCAAAGATGCTCTTAACTAACCTCCAATGTCTCTCATTTCGGAACACCTACGACCGTATCGGAACAGGGCTTCACAGTGAGCTTTCGTTCCGAAACGGCTTGCACCTGTTATGGCCCTGCAAAGCTCGTTTCGATACGGGTTCTGAAACGCCAAGACCAAAACAAGGGTCGTTCCGAAACGTTCGAGCCCGTTTTGAAACACCCAGCTGCAGTAACAACAAAACTGAAGTTCAAGCATCTCCAAGGTTTTTTTCCTTGGTTCTAATCATCAAACACATCAAAGAAACATCAAGCAAAGCATACAAACTCCAAGATCAAACCATCAAACATCCATACGAAGAAGTGAACTAAACATGATTTGTAACCCCCTCGTCCCGGTTCGAATGGCTGACTGGTCCGAGTAGGCTACACGAGGAAAACCGAAGTGAAACCCGCAAAGGCTCCCCTCCGGTTAGCAACCCTAGAAAATTTCTTTAATTATTATCTTGTCTAAATGGATAATTTAAATCCTATGTGAAAGGACAACAACGGAAGCAACAAACGAGACGATCAACCCAAAGGACATATCAAAAACTGTCCATTTTAGCTTAAACTTCAGGCCGTTTCGAAACACCCAAGGTGTGTATCGAAACGACTTGACTTGGTCAACGGGCCCTAGTTAACACGAGGAGACCGTATCGAAACGGTGGTCAGCCGTTCCAAAACACCCCCAACGGTCAACTTCTCGTGGTCAACGATATGAAGACCGTTTCGAAATGCCATGGCCCGTTTCGATACCTTAATTTATCGGCAAAATCTTAAATTTCCAGTGGCAAAAACGTATCGAAACGACCCCAGGCGTACCGAAACACCTGGCCTGAAACAAGAGGCCGTATCGAAATGAGACCATCCGTTTCGATACACCTGCTGCGAAAAGACAAATTTTTGCTGGTTTATGGCACAAGGCTGCCCCAAAACACAACCAAAACCTCCAACATCCAACATACATCAATTCTAGATGGAAGGCACCCTATATAAACATGTTTGGCACTCAACAAACATACAAGAACCATACATTCAAAGGATCAACATTCAACTTAGGAATTCATACATAGCATTTAACATACATGCCTTAGACAAACACACATAGCATATACGGGAAGGGTATGAGTCTTCAAACACAAGGCAAGTATGCATCAAGTAAATATGGTCTACAATCCACAACATAAAGGCATACACATGACCAACATAAATTTAACAATTTAACATGCTCAACAAACACATCATCAACAAAGGAGTTTCACACCAACTCCTACAAGTCTACACCCCCATCGTCTAGGCATTATTACAAATACGTAAATCATAATTGAGCTAATTTGAGAACTCCAAAAGCTCCTCCCTTGCCCACTTGCCTCCCGAACTCTAACGATCTGCATGTTGGAAACAAAGAAGAGCGTAAGCTAACTAGCTTAGTGAGAGAAGCTCTAAAATTAAACAAGCATGCAGTTTTCAAAACACTTTTCATAATTGACAATAAATAAATGGATGCACGAATGATTATCACAACAAGACTACACATGGCTTGCACATGCACAACCAACGTACACACGGTGGGACCACACATCACTGTTCGACTAGTAGTTTTCCGATGGGACCGCTCATCACCTTACTCTACTACTAGTCACTACCGGTGGGACCACTCATCACTGTAGTTAGGACACCCATCACGTGAGGCTCGACTTCAACACGACTTCACAACAACAATGGTGTAAAACAACTCAAGATGCACATGATACCACATCATATAACCTCTCATCAACACATAACATAAAGGTAGGAGGAAATAACTTACACTTGGGTTTAGGTGAACCCTCTAGGTCCCACCCAAACCCCCAAGAGTTCCAATTCGAAAACAAATCAAAGCTTGTCATTTCTACTCACCGTTGCTACCCAAATGAGAGTCGAAAACCAAGCTCAAGTCACCAAATTCTCCGGATTCGTCTCCGAGGCTTCACCAACAAGATTCCTTGCTTCTAATTATCCCAACACAATCAAACAATCATAATTCAGTCCACGATTCAATGTAGCAAACCCGGAACACAATTCAAACACAAAACACAAGATTCAAGCTAAGAACAAACTCCCAAAACCTTCATTCCCTAGCAGCCCTAAAGCATAGCCTAAAACCAATGTTTCCAACACTTATATTACTCCCAAAAGCCTTCAAAACAACCCTTATATATAGCCTAACCATCAACCATCAAATTTTCACATTTAACACCCCCAAAACTCAACCTAAAACCCTTCAAAAACCTCCCCAAACCCAATTTCAGGAAACAACATAAAACCTTGTAAAAATTAAATATGTTGGACCCAATAGATTGTAAACATCTTATCTAACATCAGCAAACCGAAAACTTAAGTTTAAGTCAATAAAGTTCACATTTTTAATCCAAAATTTCAAAACTCTAAAATACAAAAATCATGAGCTTTATGGAAAATAAAGGTATGAGCTTGAAGAGAATGATGAGAAAAGGTCAAAAATGAGTTTACCTTTAAAAAATATTCAACAATAAGCAATATATGAGATGGAATAGTAACCTAGGGGAAAGAGGGGTTTTTGTCGTTGGAAGTAAAATGGGAGAGGAGAGAAGAAGATGATGAATAGTAGATTGTTTTGAAATAAGAGAGTGTTTATTTTAAAAGTCTAACTATTTACCACTTTGCCATTAATGAGATGGCCATCACAAAAATCCTAAAATCCATGGAATTTTTTGTTCTAATTTAATTTAAAATTTGATCCAACATATGAAACGAATTTTTAAAATGAAAAGGGAAACCCAAAACATTATTTTAATATTATTCTCACCCGACCCCCAAACCCGGGTGTTACAACTCTCCCCCACTTAAGGAATTTCGTCCCTAAAATTACCTGACGGAAACAAGTACGGAAACTGCTCAAACATATCAGCTTTCCTTTCCCACGTGGCCTCTTCCACTCCTCTATGTCTCCATAACACCTTGACCAACTCTATGGTCTTGCCACGCAACACCTTGCTGTCAGAAGCAAGTATCTCAACTGGTTCTTCGTTGTAAGATAAGTTCGGATTCAAATCAATCTCTTCTACGGGCATTACATGGGACGGATCCGATCTATACCTCCTAAGCATCGACACATGAAAGACATCATGTATCTTCTCTAACTCGGAAGGCAATCTCCAACGGTAAGCCACTGGCCCAATCCGCTCAACTACCTCATAAGGTCCAATGAATCTTGGGCTTAACTTGCCCTTCCTCCCAAACCTCATCACCTTCTCCCAAGGTGAGACTTTCAAAAACACTTTATCTCCCACGGAATACTCTACCTCCTTCCTCTTTAAGTCGGCATAGGACTTCTGTCGATCTGAAGCTGCCTTCAAACGATCACATATCAACTTTACCTTCTCAGTGGAGCCCTTAAGCAAATCAAGCATCGGTACAAGCTTCTGTCCGGCTTCGGCCCAACAAATTGGAGTTCTACACTTCCTACTATACAAGGCCTCATACGTAGCCATCTGAATGCTTGACTGAAAACTGTTGTTATACGCAAACTCTACTAATGGTAGATGTTTCTCCCACGACCCCTGAAAATCAATGATATAACATCTCAACATATCTTCCAACACCTGAATCACTCTCTCAGACTGACCATCTGACTGCGGATGATACGAAGTGCTGAAGTTCAACCAAGTACCCAAGGCTCGATGCAGACACTCCCAAAATCTAGTTGTAAGTCTCAGATCTCGGTCTGACACAATCGACTTCGGTACCCCATGTAGTCTCACTATCTCACAGATATACAGATCGGCCAACTTATCTAAAGTATAAGAGGTGTGAACTGGTATGAAGTGGGCACACTTAGTAAACCTATCCACTATCACCCACACTGAATTCTTCCTCGAAGGAGTCAACTGTAGCCCCGACACAAAGTCTATGGTAATACGTTCCCACTTCCATTCCGGAATCTTCAACGGTTGTAACAATCCTGAGGGAAACTGATGCTCGGCCTTGACTCTCTGACAAACCATACACCTACTTACAAACTCGGCCACGTCCTTTTTCAAACCAACCCAATAATACTCTTCTTTTAACCCTCGATACATCTTCGTGCTACCCGATGCATAGCAAAAGAACTATTATGAGCTTCATTCAAGATCGTACGCCTCAACTCGACATCCTCTGGAACCAATATCCTATCCTTGTAACATAGGATCCCATTCTTACCAAAACAATACTCGGTAGGTCTATCTTCGGCTATGTCTTGCACGTGAGGTGCCAAAGACTCATCTCGCAACTGCTTCTCTCGAATTAACTGAACTAATGAAGGCTTAACTTGAAGCTCGTCTATCAACCCACCATCCTTAGATACACTCAACCTTGCAAACATAGCTCGTAACTCAACGACCACTTTTCTACTCAATGCATTGGCCACTACGTTTGCCTTACCCGGATGGTACTCTATTGTGAGGTCATAATCCTTGAGAAGCTCTAACCACCTACGTTGTCTGATGTTCAACTCCCTTTGAGACATCAAATACTTCAAACTCTTGTGGTCGGTATACACGGTGCACTTCTCACCATAAAGATGGTGTCTCCAAATCTTCAACGCGAACACCACCGCGGCTAGCTCTATGTCATGGGTGGGATAATTCTTTTCATGAACTTTTAACTGTCGCGAAGCATATTCTACCACCTTACCTTCTTGCATAAGCACACAACCTAGCCCTACATAGGATGCATCACTATAAATCACAAATTCTCTCCCCGGTTCAGGCTGAATCAATATAGGAGCTTCGGTCAAAGCTTTCTTTAATTTCTCAAACGCTTCTTGTCTTGAATCTGACCACTCATACAGTACATTCTTCTGTAGCAACTTAGTCAACGGAGC
Source organism: Hibiscus tridactylites (assembly GCA_958450335.1). Classification (NCBI taxonomy): domain Eukaryota; kingdom Viridiplantae; phylum Streptophyta; class Magnoliopsida; order Malvales; family Malvaceae; genus Hibiscus; species Hibiscus tridactylites. The sequence goes on from OY288282.1 coordinate 43,141,484, forward strand.
CGCTATTCTAGAAAACCCCTCAACAAACCTTCTATAGTATCCCGCCAAACCTAGGAAACTGTAGATTTCTGTCACTAACTTCGGTTGTTTCCAATTCACTATAGCTTCTATCTTCTTGGGATCCACACTAATCCCACTAGCCGAGATCACATGACCTAGGAAGACTACCTCCCTAATCCAAAACTCACATTTGCTTAGCTTGGCATACAACTGATTCTCTAGTAGGGTCTGAAGTACTAACCGCAAATGCTCATCATGCTCCTCTTTGGTCCTAGAGTATACTAAGATGTCGTCTATGAACACTACCACAAACCTGTCCAAAAACTCATGAAACACACGGTTCATCATATCCATGAAAGCTGCCGAAGCGTTTGTCAACCCAAAATGCATCACCAAAAACTCATAATGCCCATAACGTGTACGAAAGGCCGTCTTCGGTATGTTCACATCCTTTACCTTCAATTGGTAGTACCCGGACCTCAAGTCAATCTTCGAAAACACAGAAGCACCTCTCAACTGGTCTAGCAAGTCATCTATCATAGGCAAAAGATATTTGTTTTTCATTGTTACCTTATTCAATTGCCTATAATCTATACACATCCTCATGCTACCATCTTTCTTTTTCACAAACAAGACCGGAGCACCCCACGGAGAAATACTAGGCCTAATGAAGCCTATATCAGTCAACTCCTGAAGCTGTGTCTTCAACTCTTTCAACTGTTTCGGTGCCATTCTATACGAAGCAATTGACACTGGTGCAGAATCAGAATATGTCTCAATAGCAAACTCAACTGCTCTGTCTGGAGGCAAACCCGGTAACTCTTTCGGAAAAACACTCGGAAAATCACATATTGTTCTGATGTCCTGAGGTCTCACCTCACTCATATTAGGATTCATTACATAAGCCAAGTAAGCCTAACACCCCGAACTCAACAACTTCTGAGCTTCCATAGCCGAAACCACATTAGACAAGAACCTGGCGTTCTCACCAATTACCACAACCTCAAAGTCATCGGTAAGCCTCAAGGAGACTCTCTTGGTGTCGAAGTCAACCCTAGCTCTATGCTCTACAAGCCAATCCATGCCCAAAATCACATCAAAACCGTAGAAAGGTAACTTCATCATATCGACCGGAAATACGTGGCCCTGAACTATCAAGGAACAACTCCTATACACCTTCCTAACTATCACTGTATCACCAAAAGAGCTAGTAACATTTACACCTACTTCTAACCAATCACATGGTAACCCTAATGACCTTGCGTGCTCACCCAAAATATACGAATGTGTCGACCCCGAATCTATAAAAAAAAGCAAACTCAAAGACTGTAATGAGAAATTACCTACAATGACATCAGTGTCATTCCTAGCCTCTCACTGAGCATACACCCTAGCCGGTCCTCCTCCCTCAGGCTGGACTGCTACTACATGAGCCAAGTTCCTCTGACCCTCATTCCTTGGCTGAAAGTTTCTACGACCGCGCCCACGGCCTCTCTGATGCTCAAAACCCCTAGCTGGAGCCGGTCCGCCCCTAGCTAAGTGTGGACAGTTACGCCTCATTTGGTCTCGATATCCACAGTTCCAACACGACTCAAAGGTACCCGCACACTCGCCCTGATAGCGTCTTCCACACCTATTGCATTCTGGCGTGTGCATAACAGCTCCTAGGCCCTGATGGCCCTGACCAAAGTTACCACCCCTATGTCTCGAATCGGGCCGGTACCTCCTATCCCTATGCCTCTTGGCATGATCTCGATCCCAGTTCGTATGTCTCCTTCCAGAATCGGACCCACTAGCTCGTGCACTAGAGCCCAAGTTCTGTTCAATATCTTTGGCCCTAGAGACCAAAACATCGAACTCAGTGTAGTCAGAGGCAAGCATGTAGGTCTTCACATCTCTAGTCAACCCATATCGAAAGCGCTCACATCGCTCCCTCTCATTAGGGACCAACTCAGGTGCATACTGGCTCAATCTCACAAATTGAACCTCGTACTCAGTCACGGTCCTGTTACCCTGAACCAAGGCCATAAACTCTCTCTTCTTTTCATCCAAGTACCGAACTCCAAGATACTTTCTCTTGAAGGCATTTCTGAAGAACTCCCACGTGATATCCGCTTCGGCCATCCCTGAAGTAACAGTGGTCTACCAAGTATAAGTGTCTCCCTGGAGAAAGGAGACAATGCAACCCAACTTACGGGCATCTGAACACTCCATCTGTCCCAAGATGAGAGTAGTACTCTCAAGCCACCCCTTAGAACCCTCGGGAGTCAACCCATGAAACTCAATTGCTCCCAAGTTACGAAGCCTCTCTAGGGGTAATTCTAACCCCGCACCCTGAGGCGGTGCTGCAGCTTGTGCACCAGCCAAAGCTGTCTAAAAAACCCCGGCTATAGTCTGAATTAGATGAGTCATGTCCGCGCCCGCGGCACCCTGACCCGCCTGAGCCCCAACACCTCATACATTAGCACCAGTCTGAGGCCCATTACCATCACCTCCGACTTGAGCACCAGCTTGAGGCACATCACCTTCACCACCCACTCCATTACCACCGGGAGCAGGAGGAGCAGGAGGCTCACCTCCAGGGCCTGGTCACCCGCTCTAGGTCGCCCACTTGGTCTCACCATAACAAAACAAGATCTAAAACAATAAACACACAAAAAACAAGGAAAACGTTAGGTTAGCAAAAGGGCAAGGACTCTAGTTCTCAAGCTCGTTAAACCAAAACAATTTTCCTTTTTGACAACAATACCTAACAATGGGGACATTTGACTAGCCCTTAACCCAACCAGAAAAGACCACCGAAACATGCTTTCAAACACCGCATTAGCAAGCAACATTCATACAGTACATGGTAAAAACACTCATCGATGTCTCAGGAACCTCAAGCTCTGATACCACCAAATGTAACTCCCTCGTCCCGGTCCGGATGGATAACCGGTCCGAGTAGGCTACACGGGGAAAACCGAAGTGAAACCCGCAAAGGCTCCCCTTCGGTTAGCAACCCTAGAAAATTTCTTTAAACATTATCTTGTCTAAATGGATAATTTAAATCCTATGTGAAAGGACAACAACGGAAGCAACAAACGAGACGATCAACCCAAAGAGCATATCAAAAACTGTCCATTTTAGCTTAAACTTCAGGCCATTTCGAAACACCCAAGGTGTGTATCGAAACGCCTTGACTTGGTCAACGGGCCCTAGTCAACATGAGGAGACCGTATTGAAACGGTGGTCAGCCATTCCGAAACAACCCCAACGGTCAACTTGTCGTGGTCAACGATATGAAGACCGTTTCGAAATGCCATGGCCCGTTTCGATACCTTAATTTATCGACAAAATCTCAGATTTCCAGTGGCAAAAACGTATCGAAACGACCCCTGGCGTACCGAAACGCCTGGCCTGAAACAAGAGGCCGTATCGAAACGAGACCAACCGTTTCGATACACCTGCTGCGAAAAGACAGATTTTTGTTGGTTTATGGCACAAGGCTGCCCCAAAAGACAACCAAAACCTCCAACATCCAACATACATCTATTCTAGATGGAAGACACCCTATATAATCATGTCTGGCACTCAACAAGCATACAAGAGCCATACATTTAAAGGATCAACATTCAACTTAGGAATTCATACATAGCATTTAACATACATGCCTTAGACAAACACACATAGCATATACGGGAAGGGTATGAGTCTTCAAAAACAAGGCAAGTATGCATCAAGTAAATATGGTCTACAATCCACAACATAAAGGCATACACATGACCAACATAAATTTAACAATTTAACGTGCTCAACAAACACATCATCAACAAAGGAGTATGACACCAACTCCTACAAGTCTACACCCCCACCGTCTAGGCATTATTACAAATATGTAAATCATACTTGAGCTAATTTGAGAACTCCAAAAGCTCCTCCCTTGCCCACTTGCCTCCCGAACTCTAACGATCTGCATGTTGGAAACAAAGAAGAGCGTAAGCTAACTAGCTTAGTGAGAGAAGCTCTAAAATTCAACAAGCATGCAATTTTCAGAACACTTTTCATAATTGACAATAAATCAATGGATGCACGAATGATTATCATAACAAGACTACACATGGCTTGCACATGTACAACCAACATACACACGGTGGGACCACACATCACTGTTCGACTAGTAGTTTTCCGATGGGACCACTCAACACCTTACTCTACTACTAGTCTCTACCGGTGGGACCACTCATCACCGTAGTTAAGACAACCATCACATGAGGCTCGACTTCAACACGACTACACAACAACAATGGTGTAAACAACTCAAGATGCACATGATACCACATCATATAACCACTCATCAACACATAACATAAATGTAGGAGGAAATAACTTACACTTGGGTTTAGGTGAACACTCTAGGTCCCACCCAAACCCCCAAGAGTTCCAATTCGAAAACAAATCAAAGTTTGTCATTTCTACTCACCGTTGCTACCAAATGAGACCCGAAAACCAAGCTCAAGTCACCAAATTCTCCGGATTCGTCTCTGAGGCTTCACCAACAAGATTCCTTGCTTCTAATTATCCCAACACAATCAAACAATCATAATTCAGTCCACGATTCAATGTAGAAAACTCGGAACACAATTCAAACACAAAACACAAGATTCAAGCTAAGAATAAACACCCAAAACCTTCATTCCCGAGCAGCTCTAAAGCATAGCCTAAAACCAATGTTTCCAACACTTATATTACTCCCAAAAGCCTCCAAAACAACCCTTACATATAGCCTAACCATCAGCCATCAAATTTTCACATTTAACACCCCCAAAACTCAACCTAAAACACTTCAAAATCCTCCCCAAAACCCAATTTCAGGAAACAACATAAAACCTTGTAAAAATTAAATATGTTGGACCCAATAGATTGTAAACATCTTATCTAACATCAACAAACCGAAAACTTAAGTTTAAGTCAATAGATTTCTCATTTTTAATCCAAAATTTCAAAACTCTAAAATACAAAAATCATGAGCTTTATGGAAAATAAAGGTATAAGCTTGAAGAGAATGATGAGGACAGGTCAAAAACGAGTTTACCTTTGAAAAATCTTCAACAATAAGCAAGATATGAGATGGAATAGTAACCTAGGGGGAAGAGGGGTTTTGTCGTTGGAAGTAAAATGGGAGAGGAGAGAAGAAGATGATGAATAGTAGATTGTTTTGAAATAAGGGAGTGTTTATTTTAAAAGTCTAACTATTTACCACTTTGCCATTAATGAGATGGCCATCACCAAAATCCTAAAATCCATGAAATTTTGGGTTCTAATTTAATTTAAAATTTTATCCAACATCGGAAATGAATTTTTAAAACGAAAAGGGAAACCCGAAACATTATTTTAATATTATTCTCACCCGACCCCTAAACCCGGGTGTTACATGATTAGCACACGATTGAAACAAGATACTCCAAGGTCCAACATTAAGATAACACAAGGTAAAAACATGCCAACAAGGGCAAACATCACGCTCTCAACACAAGGAGTTTACAAAACACTCCTAACATATAAACAAGGTTCATCCTCATTGCCACACACACTATTATCTAAACAAGGTCATACTTGAGCTAGAAGCGGACACCTGGATCGCCTCCCTTGAACGTTGCCTTCCAAAAGATCTACGGATCTGCATTATTGGAAAAGAGAGCATAAGCTATGAAGCTTAGTGAGCGGGGCTCAAAACCATACTACAACAATGCAGTTTTGAAAGCCATCTTCATTTTGAAAACCAAAACCATTTCTTAAAGAAAACCACTTTCGCAAATCATTTTCTTTCAACATGCCAATATAGGTATAACATAAGAAAAAATGTTATAACACATGCCAAAGGCACAAACATGCATCAACCATGCATAAACCATATGTAAACCACATACGCAAACTAAGCGTACTGGCTCCATAACAACTCTCATGCTTCAAGCACAAATACATAACCATATGAGTTTACCAAGCTCATATTCAAACCAAAAGCGAATGAGTATACCAGCATCATTGACACGAACGGATAAGTAGACACCTTGATGGCACTACCCCCATCAAGTCACATGGTGAAACAACCCTCACCACAATCTCACTTCGGTCGGGATGCCACTACCCGTATTGCCCATTGGTGATAGCTCTACCCCTACCACTCGCATCACAATAACACAACCCCTATTGTGAAACCGAAGAATTTCTCACGCGCGAGTTTTATAATTATAGTGCACTTCAGATCTTAATGATCGATCAATCTATCCAATATAACCCATGTGTCAATATACTCATCGCAACATCACAATCCACTGATTTACACTGGGGATAAACACTTCCCCAAACACATCCCAAATACCATAACCACAAGCTCATGCATAGCATGAACTCAAACGACACTTTCATAAACCATATGGCATTCACATGGGACAAAAACAACATGCATTTAATGTACGACAACAGTGGAAAACATCATTTAGAATGATATGCTCATGATCAAAATATGATCAACTGTAAAATGTCGAAAAAGCTAAAACAACACAAAACTTACTCTTGAGCTTGGATTGGCCTAACGGCTCAATCCAAACTCTCAAAATACTTCATCAATCTTGTTAAAGCATTAAAATCATTTTCACTCACTAGAGCGTACCAAAGCCAAGTCGAAACTCCCTTTCTAGCTTTCCGGTTCACCCACAAATGAATCCAACAATTCCAGATCTTCAATCCCTACCTCTAACCAATCTAAAACAGAGGATTAGAGATATTTTCAACACTCTAACTTGCTAGAAAACAGAGATTCAACAACCCAATCAAAAACACATGTCGAAACATTTCCGAAACAAGCCGAAAACATCGGAAAACTCAATTCGGACAATCTACAGCAAAACCCAGCAATAGATATCATCGAAACACATGAATAAACATTTAAAAACATCAAACCAACATCAGATTATCACCAGCTATCGATTTACCGCAAAACTCACCCAAAAACTCATTTTTTCACATTGCAAACTTCAACACCAAACCCAAATTCGGGATTCCTATCATTCACCCATCATCCCAACACAATAACCACAACAAACAAAGATAAAATCATCATCAAACCCAGCAATAACAGATCTCACTCAAGATCTTACCCAAAAGCTCATTCTAGCTCATTTTAGCCAATTTCCATTAAAATTACTTTAAGAAAGCATAACCTTATTAATTAAAAGAATCAAAGCATGGGAATACTAGTAAAGAACCTTACATTAGAGGAAAATTTCGTTGCTCACCTCCAATGATAGCTATTTCCCCTTGTTTGGCAAAATTCCTTAAGAAAAAAATTGAAACAAGCTTGAGTTTTAGAAAACCAAAGTAGGAAAATCATTTGGCAACATTAGATTGATAAGAAATCATTTTTACCTTGAGAAAAATCAAGTCCAAAGGTTGTTTGGCTGAAGAGAGAAAATGAGGAAGCTAAATATGAGTTTTAACGTGAATAAGGAAATAAGAGGAAACCTTTTTAATTCTAATTATAAATCCTATTTTAAAAAAATGTTTGAATAGTTAAAATAAAGGGGAAAATAACCATATTGGCCCAACTAGTTTAGCTCCTTAAAGATTCTATGTTTTGACTCTTTTACAAAATGGTCATCAAAAACAGATTTTCTAAACTTTACGTTTTGGTCACTAAACCAAAATGTCACGGTTTAGAAAACGTTTTTTCAAAATTGTTTTTAACAAAACCTTTTACATATTTATTAAGAATTTTAGCAATTTATTTCATATTTTTCCAATCATCCAAGGACCACTTTCCCTGAACTCACTCACAACTCCCAACACCGGTCTTTCAGACCTCGAAACCTCACCGAATCTTCCAAGCCCTAAACCGAGATGTTACAACTCTCCCCCACTTAAGAAATTTCGTCCTCGAAATTTACCTGATGGAAAAAGATGCGGAAACAGATGCTTCATGTCGTCTTTTCTCTACCAAGTGGCTTCTTCAACACCTCGGTGTCGCCACTTCACTTTGACCACTCAATAGATCTACCACGCAAAACTTTGTTGTCCGTAGCTAATATCTCAATCGGCTCTTCATCATACGAAAAATCTGGATTCAATTGAATTTCTTCAACATGCATTACATGCGACGGATCTGACCTATACTTTCGAAGCATCGAAACATGGAATACATCATGTATCTTCTCTAATTCCGGAGGCAAACTCAATCTATAAGCATTAGGGCCAACTCGTCAAACAATCATATACGGACCAATGAATCTCGGACTCAGTTTACCTTTTCTATCGAATCTCATCACTTTTTTCCATGGTGATACTTCCAAAAAGACTTTCTCACCCACATCATACTCGATTTCACGATGCTTCAAATCTGCATAAGATTTCCGTCGATCGGTTGCTGCTTTCAAGCGATCACATATCAACTTCACCTTCTCAGTAGTGCCTTTAAGCATAGCAGGTAGTGATACCAATTTCTGGCCAGCTTCTGCCCAACAAACATGAGTTCTACACCTCCTACCATACAAAGCCTCATACAGTGCCATCTGAATACTAGCCTGATAATTGTTGTTATAGACAAACTCAACTAACGGCAGGTGTTTCTCCCACGAACCTTGAAAATCAATAATACAACAGCGCAACATATCCTCAAGCACTTGTATCACTCGCTCTGACTGATCATCTGACTGTGGATGATACGAAGTACTGAAATTCAATCGGCTACCCAATGCACTATGCAAACAATCACAAAAGCTCGATGTGAACCTCGGATCTCTATCCGATACAATCGATTTCGGTACTCCATGCAATTTCACTACCTTACGGATTTGAAAATCAACCAATTTATCCAAAGAATCAATCGTGTTAACAGGTAGAAAATGTGCACACTTGGTGAGTCGATCTACTATCACCCAAACTGAATTCTTTCACGAAGGAGTCAACGATAACCCTGATACAAAATCAATAGTTATTCTCTCCCATTTACAGTCCGGAATTCGTAAAGGCTGTAACAATCCTGACGGAAACTGATGTTTAACCTTCACTTGGTTACAAACCGTACATTTACTTACGAATTCAGCCACATCCTTTTTCAAACCAACCCAAAAATAATCATTCTTCAAGTCTCGGTACATCTTCGTGCTACCCGGATGCATAGCAAATGGACTTGTATGTACCTCACTCAAAATGGTGTGTCTCAAATCAATATCTTCAGGCACAACAACTCTATCTTTGAAACACAAAACATTATCACCACTGAAATTGTACACGGTCGATTTACCTTCTGCAATATCCTGAACAAGTGAAGCCAAAGAACTATCTTGCAACTGTTTCTCACGGATCAACAGTACTAGCAATGATTTAACCTGCAATTCAGCATTCAATCCACCATAACGCGATAAACTCAACCTAGCAAACATCGCTTGAAGCTCAACTGCTACCTTCCTACTTAACGCATCAGCTACCACATTGGCTTTACCTGGATGGTACACAATAGTAAGATCATAATCCTTCAATAATTCAACCCATCTATGCTGTCAGAGATTCAAATCTTTCTGTGACATCAAATACTTCAAACTCTTGTGATCGGTATACACTGTGCATTTCTCCCCATACAAATAGTGTCTCCACACTTTCAAAGCAAAAACAACATCGGCTAACTCAATATCATGTGTGGGGTAATTCTTTTCATGAGTCTTCAACTGTCTTGACGCATATGCAACAACTCTCCCATCTTGCATCAATACACAACCTAGGCCTACGTACGAAGAATCACTGTAAATCACATAATCCTTCCATGTTACCAGTTGTACTGACATAGGTGCTCTAGTCAAATCATCTTTCAAACGATCAAAGTCCATATGCCTCACTTCTGACCACTCATATCTGACATCCTTTCGTAACAATTTCGTCAATGGAGCAACTATCTTTGAAAATCCTTCTACAAACCGACTGTAGTAGCCTGCTAAGCCTAGGAA